>OZ012622.1:13418133-14157620 GCA_963942555.1 Aleiodes leptofemur
TTATCAACAAAAAAAATGTGTCCAGTTGACTTTCACGTGATCACAGAAATGTGTATTGTGTCACTGACAACAACAGAGTGGCTGTGGAAAGCGTTTGCCGCTACATTTCCCCCTCCACTATGTTTTCCTCACTCTTCTGAGGTGCGTTCAGAATGAACGAATTGGTAAAGGTTTGGTAAATTTTACCAAGTATTACCCGAAATCGTTCGGAATGAACAGGTAGATAAATTATACTCATAGTCCAGTTAAATTATGAAAACCTGATATTAATTCTGGGATGTGCTGAAAAAATTAGAAAAATATATGACTATATAAGTTTTGTGTTCTATAAAAATAGTACATGAAGGGAATTGCGGGAAAATCGTTTTTTTTATTAATAAAAAATGTCGAATTAAAAAACTTGATTCATTCAAAATCCGAGGATCCTCCAATCCCAGTCCTAGATGCTGGGACAGTGTGAGTCGAATTCGGAAAAATATTGAATATTATTTATAATATTATTCAATAACAATTTATTATTGTCGACATCGTTTCAATATCGGTAAAATGTTATGAAATCGTAATAATTAGAACATTTATGATAAATTAGGGGAAAAATACAGAATAATAAGAGCAAATAACACGAATATTAGCCAAAAAGAAGTAAGAAGAAACCGTAAAGAACACAGCCGGGAAAACCACTGGGATCTCCACAATGTGATAAATTCTAATAGATTCTAAACTTCAGGAAAATTGTATATGGTTCTCAACACTGCAATAATTCTTGGCACAATTTAAAAACATGAAATTCTTGACAAGTTAAGAAAGAACATAGATATTTATTAGTCTTCTGTTAAATATAAGTCGCCTGCTGGATTGTACAAAATCGTCAACAGTGGGTGAACAGATATCTCCGACCTTGTGAAACGATCATAATCTTGTATTGTTAAATAGAGATGTTTTCGTCCGTGGCCACTTCGAAAAGAATTTTGAATATTGTTTACAAGAGCTTTATCTACTGTATCAAAAAACCAGAGCGTCAATTTTTCAAGATTCGAAGATTGCTCAATTAGTTCAATTAAAGCATCCCGATTCTGCAAGACGTCATCAAGATAAAGAGTCAGATGCCTCACATTCACCAAACACATAATATTGCTCCTGCTTACATTCCCGTAAATTTCCCATCGAAGAATTTCAAGCAATGGCATTCTTCCCAAGTATTGAAGGCAATCAGATGTCAGTCTGCAAGAACCTAAAAATATAACGAAATATATTTACTACAATTTACTTTTCTTCAAATTTTTACCCCCAAAAAGGAAATTTATAACTTACCAATAGCTTTCAGCTCTCTTATTTTGCGACAGTTTCCGGCAATATCACGAAAATGTTGATTCGTACAATTCCAAAGGTTTCCTTCGAGAATGAGCTTTTGCAAATTTCCGAATGTTCTAATTCTTCCGAAAAATGAGTCGGGAATTTCACACGAGTGGAGCATTAATTTCTCGAGTCCTTTTAAGCTTCCTTCATCTCTTTCCATCTCCTCTTCGGAGATTTCTATATCACACAATTCTAGTTCTTTCAAATTGGGGAAGTTATCTACATTCTGCAATGAGTACCAAATGATATAGTACAGTAATAAAATTTAAATTTATAATTTTATGATTGACAATTAAATGACTCACGATTGATAATTGTTCGTTACGACAAGGCCAAAGCGAAACATCGTTAAAACTCAGTATTTGAAGAGTTTCTCGATTCAAAGCATTTAAATAATCAATCGAGTTTAACATTAATCCTACGGCAATCCTTACAACTTCTAAGTTCCTAGCTCTTTGGAATATTTCTCTCAAATCACGAATAAAATCTTCAACGTTCACTACATCATCACAAACAATATCAATATCTTCCAACTGATCCAGTCTACAGAACTCCATTATCATTGCTAAACATTTGGGGTGTCTTGAAGACCCATTAATTCTCAATTTCCTCAGAAAACGACCGCATCGTTTGAGAATTAGATGAACTGAATCATCTGAGTACTCCCGCCCGATCGTTGATGTTTTCACATCATTCCATCCTTTCTTACTGATGGTGTGCCAGCGTCTGCAAACTAAGAAACGAAAAATGCGTTAAAATTGACATTCTCATTCCAATAATAACTATCAGAGCATACATGAATAGACAAATTGAAAAATTACAAAATAATTTGAGTTGAGAATATCCAAGTAGTTCCGGTAATTTCTTTTTTCTATTCAATTTTGATCAATCGCGGTAGAGTAACATGGGGAGCTTTTTCCGCAGATTAGTTCTACATTCTATCACCAGCCATAAGCGAGATTCAGTTTTAGTGTCATTACGACAATTCAAAAACTTTTCCTTATTTCCCTTATATAACCATATAGCTTTTAGCAAAATGGACCTCCAGGCAAAATGAGGTAGAAATTTTCTCGGAGTGAAAGACTTGATGAAAAATTCTGAGAAAAAAAATTAAGAAAATGCTCAAAAATGTCTACATTGCTGGTGATTTTTTTCAAAAAATTTCCGTAACGACCTGAACCCTCTAAAAAATCCCAGATTATTTTGCACCTCAGGTCCATTTTGCCCAACTTTCCCCTAAAGCATCCAAGCTGAAATATGTCCGTTTAATTCTTTGTCCTTTATAACCCCCTCTTCCCCCCCCCCCTTTTTCTTAGAATGTCTTTATCAGAATACCTTTTTCGACTTCAAGTCTTTCCAAAATTGGTAGAAATGAGAATATATGTCTCAGACAATCATCAGGTAGGTCATTAATCGGCGGATCATTAACTCCAAGATCCTCCATTATTTTTTATTTCCTTGATATCTTCACGACTAGAAGGAATTTAAGACTACGAGATCACGCTACTGTTATCACAACAATATGAATCGAAAAAAAAATATGTCCAGTTGACTTGCACGTCATCACAGAAATGTGTATTGTGAGACTGACAACAACAGAGTGGCTGTGGACAGCGTTTGCCGCTAAACTTCCCCCTCCACTATGTTTTCCTCACTCTTCTGAGGTGGGTTCAGAATGAACGAATTGGTAAAGGTTTGGTAAATTTTACCAAGGCTGAGTTTTTCATTCGATGATTAACTTAATCCAGGATTAACTTACGCCAGGAACAGTGGATTTTACTGCCTGCGCTGCCTGCCGGTCAAAGCTGGAATCTAATACAGGATACATCACCGTACGGAAAAACGAATACACTCAAAGTCACTTGTAAGGCTGAGTTTTTCATTCGTGTACTAGCTAATCTGGAGATTAGCTAGCCCTGTGTTAGCGCCATATTGGAGAATTTGGACGTATGCGCCGTCTGACGGTCAGAGGCGACAATACAAATCACTGAAAGAAATATCTCAAGAAGGAGGCTAAGTGAGGATTATGATGCCTACGTCTCATTGAAGCTTTACCTGCGAAGATGGCGCATACATCCGAAGTCTCCAAAATGGCGCTAACACAGGGCTAGCTAATCTGCAGATTAGCTAGTACACGAAATTAGAATGAGTTTAGCCGGAATTTGATATATTTATAAAAAATGACTTATGTATTCGATTGTAATTTGTTTGTACATCATTGTAATGTAAATTAAATTGTTTGTAGTTAAGCCGTTAATTTATAATAAATTTACGAAAATTTTATATATGTAAGTAGCCGGAATTGATACTAAATCATTTTTCAAGCATTTTTTTTTATGGAATCGATCGGAAATCGTTTGTACTTTCCGAAATTATTAATATAAATGTTTGTAGTTGATTAATTTGCCTGGATATTTATAAATAATTCAAATAATTAAAGGGATCTTTCCATGTGACAAAGAACGCGCACGCGCAGTGGCAATATATATATTCGGTGATGCTGCGCCGAAAACTTCAAACGTTTGAAACTTTAGTGTAGGTCAGGAGTATTTGGAGCAAGTATGGAGTACACCGTATATCTGATAATTCCGGATAAAAAGAAACACAGTTTCGACCAAAAAATACTACTGAATTCTTCGATAAACTATTCTGAATTTGATGCATTCATAGGTAATGGTTGAGGTAGTGGGAAATTAAAAAAAAAAAGATTATTGGAGAAGCGATGACTTTTCTGAAATCAAGGTTGAAAGGCATATACATAGGGGAGACAGGGCAAAATAAACCTGCAATTCAAAAGGTTTCGGAATTTTTTCGGGAGTGAGGGAATGGTTGCAAAAAAATTGACGCGGCTACAAAAGTGCCTTTGTGCATTGAATTCCGTGTGTAACGTTAGTGTCCAAAGTGTCATTTAAGTGTACATAATTCAAAATATACTCGAAGCACATGTTAAAGACACGCAAAAAGTATTTGTGTACCTTCAGCCTTCCCGAAAAAACTGAAAAATTCCACCAACAAGTTCGATATATTGGAGCATCTTCTTAGATTTTTGAATTTTTTTCATTGAGTTCTTCACTCCGAAAAAATTCCGGGATCATGCTGCTACTGAGCACCATTTCGCCCCACTCTGCCCTATGTTTATTGATATCAATCTTTTTGCATTAAATAATTTCAATTCATATAATATTGAAAAAATTATCGAGCAAGAAAGTCCTCGTTGGAATTTGATTTCTATTGAGAATATTTCCTAGAAATAGAGTCCGGCTCCATAATGCGTTATGACAAACAATTGTTTGAGACATAATCACAATTAAGGTCGAATAAATATTTCATAGCGTAACGCAGCATAATCTTGGAAACAATCTCCTCTATCAGCCTGTTCAGAGTCTACGGCTGGAACGAAATCCTTGTTAGAATAATAAATTCTGAGATTTAAAGTATAAAACTTGCATTTCGATTGTTCTTTATTGATATTCATATATATCTTCATTAGATAACATCCAAGTAGATCACCGCCACCAAGATAATTCTTATTTCTTACAAAAATTAGTTATGATAAAACCACAGGGCTGGCCCATTATTAAAAAACAATTGGTAGAAAGGACAGCATTTCAAGTAAATAATAGAAGGAGAGAATATTCGATTCATCATATAGTTAGTGAGACATTTTAATTAGAAGGTAGTCGTAACTATTTGTTTCTTTCTCTATCCCATGCATGAAATCGAGTAAAATCTGGAAAAAATTGAGAAAGTACCCCAATATGTCTGATTTATTGTTGAATTTTTTCAAATTTTTCCTGGAAAAACTGCTCTCTGGAAAAAATTTTGGGAAAATGAGTTGAATGAAGAGAAATTTTCGAAAAAAATATAAGAATTTTTTTCAAAGTGAAGGATTACTATGGAAAAATATGAAAAAATTTGAAGAGATGAATTCAATAATGAGATGAATTCGAAAAAATGAATTCAATAAAAAAGAAAATTTCGAAGAATATATAAGCATTTTTTCCAGAGCGAAAGACTTAATGAAAATAGGATTTTTTCGTGAAGCCAAATCGCGATGCGATATAACTGTGGAGTAGTTACAGATACGTTTCTTTGTCCTAGGGTGGTTTTGTAGAGAATTTCAAGAGCTAAAAGACAAGATTTCGTGCTCAATGGCTCTTGTTTATCTCGCTTACTTTTTGAGATATTCACAAACGAAGGAGAAGAGGTATTACAGTTTTATACCATTTTTTTGCTCAATATCTCGGAAACTAAATGATATAGGGCAGTTCTGCGCTTTAAATCAATTCTCTTTGGCAGGGAATATCAGAAGCTACAGAAAGCACTGAGACAAATCGCCATATCTCGCTTATTTTCTAAAATATTTAAAAATATTTTTTAAAAAACTGATATTTTTTCATTTTCATCATTTTGTTGACTGTTTTTGAAGAATGTTTCGGAAACTAAGCGAGATAGAGCGATTTAGCTTCAATTCTTCCTTCTGTTGAGAACTTCAAGAGCTTTAGAAAAGGATTCTATGAAAATTTCCTTATCTCGCTGAGTTTCCGAGATTTTTCGCAAAAACTACATGAAGGATTCAACAAAAAATCAAATCTATTTTCATTTCACTCTGCTGCTTTATTTCAAATATCTCAGGAAACTAATGGAGATACGCCTTGTTTACCCTAGGGTGATTTTACAGAAAATTTTAAAAGCTACAAAACAAAATTCGAATGAAATCTCTCTATCTCACTTAGTTTTCGAAATATTCTAAAAAAGCAAAAGCGAAAAAATGAAAAATTGTGTTTTAACTCTTCTACTGAATGAATAATCAAAAAAAAAGTTTGTATCTTTTTTATGCATGAGGGAAATTATAATTTTCTTGTTTTCTTGAAACTATCTCGAAAAATGAGCGAGATAGCGCGATTTCGCATTAATCCTCTTCTGCGGCTCTTGAAATTCCACAAAAAAAGAATTAGGACAAGGTCCTATCTCTTATTTTCCAAAATATTTCTATAAAACTGATGACAAATATAAACTTTTTCTCTTATCAACAATTTATTCTTTATACTGATTGTTCCTCCCCATTTACTAAAGTATCATGGAGTGAGCCAAATATTTTTTCTACAAGACTTTCGCTCCCGTCAATCGAGTGTTTGAAATTTGAAAATGAATTCGGCCATTCATTGTTCGATATCGATATTTTCGCTGTAGAAATAAGTGTTTCTTCACTTCTACTGTCTTCAAGCTTCCACTCGTTGAGCCGCCTATTTTCTCGTCAGCTTGCGATGACTTTTCTTCTGTTTTTCTTTCTTCGCCTCTAATTGACTGAGATTCTACCGAAGCATCTGCATTCAGCGAAGCCAATTGCGCCTGGAGCCTCTCGAATTCAGCAGACTCGTCTTTTTACTTCTCACGAAGATTCTCTAAGCACTGCTAGACTGAAGTACAATCTCATTCCGCTTTTGTGCATGAAACCTTGAGCTCTTCCACTGTTTCCAGATATCTGAAATGATGGTATTTATGAGAATCGAGAAAATACGGATTTTGACGAAAACAGTTGAAGATGGAATTTTTCAAAGGATTCTATTGAAAAGCTGAGGAAATTTTAGGTGGAAAACATGAATCGGATTTTTTTTTATTTTTTTTTTAAATTAGATTTTTTGAATTTATGTGAAAATTTGTTTTTCGAGAATATCTCCGGTTCTATTGGTCATGGCGTACTGTGGCTGTTCGCGAATGAAAGCTGAGCTCATTTCCCAGAGATTCATGAGATTTCGAAAATAAAATTATCTATTTTTGACGATTTTAAGGGGGAAACATGGAATTTTCTGAAAACTTTTTATGAGTTCCTCAAAAATACATATTTTGCTATTCTAAACCCCATGAATCGATAGCAAATAAGCTCATCTTCCATTTCCGCTCGGCCCCAAACCGCTATGACCAACAGCACTTGAGAAATCCCCATAAAATGGATTTTGGAAAAGAGCAAAAAGTAAAATTGAAAGAAAAAAAAATACCTTCTGAGACATGTTTTCCACCGGAAATTTTCCTATCTCTCCACTGATGAAATCATCAGAAAATCTGTATCTCCAATCCTTCCAGGTCTGCATCACTAGGCTCCCAGGTTATGCAGTGGTTCTGCACGGTTTGGTTGACAATTGTTGACTGCTTTTCTTTTTGCTGGAGACGCATGGAGTTTTGGAGATCTGCGGTTTCTTTACGAGTGTGAGGTTCGTGGAACAGGCGGCGAAGCATTGAAGAAGCTTATTCTCACCACTACTAATACCACGATCACGAGCTTCACCTTGAAGTGATCCGAAATCATTTTCACGCATATGCATTCATTGACGAGTATTTTGTGCATTATATTCAGAGTCAGATGTATGTGTTAATTATGTTGAATTTACTCTCATGCTAAAGTTATAGTGTTTTTCTGATCATAGGCAACGTTAGTTCGCCGACCACGTGCCTTCCAATCTCCATTGCACTCTTCAGCAAGCTCCTGTCACACGAATTGAAGTACTCGGAATCTCGGATGTTGGGTGTCTTCAACATGTGCTTCGAGTATATTTTGAATTATGTACACTTAAATGACACTTTAGACACTAACGTTACACACAGAATTCAATGCACAGAGGTACTTTTGTAGCCACGTCAATTTTTTTTCAACCATTCCCTCACTCCAGAAAAAATTCCGAAACCTTTTGAATTGCAGGTTTATTTTGCCCTGTCTCCCCTCTATAGATGCCTTTTAACCTTCATTCCAGAAAAGCCATCGCTTCTCCAATAATCTTTTTTTTTTTTAATTTCTCACTACCTCAACCATTACACATGAATGCATCAAATTCAGAATGGTTTATCGAAGAATTCACTAGTATTTTTTGGTCGAAACTATGTATTTTTTTATCCGGAATTATCAGATATACGGTGTACTCCATACTTGCTCCAAATACTCCTGACTTACACTAAAGTTTCAAACGTTTGAAGTTTTCGAAGCAGCATCACCGAATATATATATTGCTACTGCGCGTGCGCGCTCTTTGTCACATGGAAAGATCCCTTTAATTATTTGAATAATTTATAAATACCCAGGCAAATTGATCAACTACAAACATTTATATTAATAATTTCGGGATGTACAAACGATTTCCGATCGATTCCATAAAAAAAAAAGCTTAAAAAATGATTTATTATCAATTCCGGCTACTTACATATATAAAATTTTCGATAATTTATTATAAATTAACGGCTTAACTACAAACCATTTAATTTACATTACAATGATGTACAAACAAATTACAATCGAATACATAAGTCATTTTTTATAAATATATCAAATTCCGGCCAAGCTCATTCTAATGTACACGAATGAAAAACTCAGCCTAACTTCGACTCTGACCGGCAGACAGCGCAGGCAGTAAAATCCACTGATCCTGGCGTAAGTTAATCCTGGATTAAGTTAATCATCGAATGAAAAACTCAGCCTTAAAAAAATGGAATTATGAATCGATATGGAAAAATTTCAATTAACAAGTGACAATTGAAGGATAATGGGAGACACAGTGAATTGTAGATTTTCAAACTTATTTTTTAGCAAGAATTATCAATTTTTCAAATGAATAACAGAAGCATCGACTTCTTAAATTCCAGTATCAAAATACTATCTATATTATCGATTTTATTCCATCATCAGTTTTTGGATAATATCTCTAAAAGTAGGAGAAATAGAGTGATTTTGTTCTCATCCATTTTCGTACAGAATTTGAAGAGTTAAACGAAAGATTAAGGTAAAATCGCCTATCTCGCTTAGTTTCGGAGATATTTTCAAAAAACTAATGAAAGAATAAAATAGATTTTTCGGAAAAATTCATAATCGATGAGAAACAAAAATATGAAGTTTTCAGGCAAATCAATTTTGTTGTATCAGCAGTTTTTGGAAAAATTTTCAGAAACTAAGCGGGATACAACGATTTTGTTCTCATCCTTCTTTGTAGAGAATTTTGAAAGCGATAAAGGATGATTCGGATATAGTCGCTCTATCTCGCTTAGTTTCCAACATATTTTCAAAAAAATGAGGATGGAATGAAATAGATGGGTCTCTGCAAACTTCGCATTCGTTGAAAATAAAAATATAAATTTTTCAGGAAAATATATTTTATTCGATCATCAGTTATAAAGGCTATCTCAGAAATTGAATCAGATAGAGCAATTTTGTTCTAATCCTCTTCATAGAGATTTTGAGAGCTACATGAAAGATTCAGGTGAAATTGCTCAAAAAATGATGATGGAATGAAATAGATTGGTCTAAAAACCATGAAAGAAAAAATAGAATTTTAATCATCATTTATTCCCAGGAGAACCTTCACCGGGACCAGGTACAGATACAGATATTTATGAATACATGAAACAGATAAATAGATACCGGTCAAGATGATTCACCATATATTATACAGAGATTGATTGAAGATATAGATACTAAATAAAGATAATACAGATAAATAAAAAACCGACATTGCAATATTGATGGGAACCAGACCATTCCTTCATTTTTTCAATTGAAATTTCCTTCTCAGATATTTTTTACTGCCCCATTTATTCTTTTCCTTCTATCTTTTTATGCAAAACAAAATGAACATCAGTTCACTTACGAGCTCTTCTACACTGAGAAAAAAAATAGTGGTAAAAACAATTAAATATTGAGTCCACTGATCGTTAACAAATTTTTTTTTTGAAATAAATAAAAATAATTGAATTTACTGAATTTCGTCAATTCAAACAGTTCATCCATTTGAATGAACGAAATCCAGTGAATTCAACCCTTTTTCTTATGATTATTAAGAAAAAATATTCACTAAGGACCAGTGGACTCAATATTTGTTTGTTTTTAACACTATTGATTTTTCAGTGTACGTTCATCCTCATTCCTATTGGCTGTTTCATTCAGTCAATCAGCCAATGAAAATCATCATAATCATGAAGATTTCTCCATGATAGTAATGATTTTTATTCTCTTATTCAATCCAAACGTTTGACGTGAGCAAGGCACGTGATCGTTCTCATATAATAAAAAGAGAACGATCATTTGGAGAAGCCTTTTCGATTCTTTTCCAACATTATAAAATGTTGAAGAACAGGAAGATAATGTGGGGAAAAAGGGGACATTATCTAATGTTTGAGAAACGAAAGATAATGTAGTGGAGGAAGAAATATTGTCCAATTTTAAGGAACAGAATAATAATTTGGGCGAGAAGAGAACATTATCCAACGTTGAAGAACTGAGTGATAATGTTGGAAGATACGGGGACATTATTCAATGTTAAAGAACCGAGAGATAATGTGGGGAAAAAAGCGACATTATCCGAAGTTAGAGAACAGGGAGAAAATGTTGAAGAACAGGGAACATTTCCTAAAGTGAGAGAACAGAAAGATAATGTGGGGATAAGGAGAAGTTTATTCAATGTTAAAGAACAGACATATAATGTGGGGGATACGGGAACATCATCCAATATTAAATACAGAAAGACGATGTCGGCAAAGGGGAACATTACCAAATGTTGAAGAACAGAGAATAATGCGGGGGAAAGGGAAACATTACCTAAGGCTGAAAAACAGAGATAATGTGAGGGAAATAGGAACATTGTTCAATGTTGGAAACGAGAAGGTAAATTGGGAGATAAGGGGATATTATCCAATATCAATGAACAGAAAGATAATGTGGAGGAAGAGGGAACTATTAATCAGTTTCGAAGATGTTTGAGGGTACAATTGGAAAAAGAGTTAATTTTTTGTATAAAGTCGTTAATACCACGTTATACGAGATGAAATTCCTAAATGTAAATCAGTGAATTTGTGAAGAATGTAATCATTATATATAATAAAAAAAAGTGTGTTACTGGGTGCGTGTACATAAAACTCAGAAACCAATCCCCATGTCCCCATGGGGGTTATATGGTGTGGTAGCCCTCCACCCCCCATCCATGAAGAAGTTTTCCGTTTTTGGCTACGGGGGTTGGTTCCTGAGATATGGGGGTGGAAGCGGGTATTGTACCTATTACCTCCTCATGGCAGATATTAAATAATGCGCTAGACCGTTCTAAAATTTACTAGAATGATCTAGAAAGGTTGAAAATGTTCTGGAATATTCGAAAAGGTTCCAGATAGTTTAAGAATGCTCTAGAAGGTTCCAGAAGATCTAGGAATATTCTAGATTGTTCCAAAATGTTCTAGATAGTTCTAGAATGTTCTAAATTGTTCTATATTGTTCTAGAATGTTCTATATTGGTCTAGAATTTTCTAGATTGTTCTAGATTGTTCTAGAATGTTCTAGACTGTTCTAGATTGTTATAGATTGTTCGAGAATGTTCTAAATTTTTCTAGAATGTTCTAGATTGTTCTAGAATTTTCTGAGATGTTCTAGAATGTTCTAAATTGTTCTAGAATGTTCTATATTGTTCTAGAATGTTCTAAATTGTTTTAGAATGTTCTATATTGTTCTAGAATGTTCTATATTGGTCTCGAATGTTCTAGATTGTTCTAGAATGTCCTAGAAGAATGTTCTAGATTGTTCTAGAATTTTCTGAGATGTTCTAGAATGTTCTGAATTGTTCTAGAATGTTCTGAATAGTTCTAGATTGTTCTGGATTGTTCTAGAATGTTCCAGAAAGTTCGAAAACATTCTACAATGCCCACAAGGTGCGAGAATTTTTTTAAATGTTCCAAACGATTCGAAAATATTTTGGATTGTCCCAGAGAGTTCGAAAACTTCCTAGAGTGTTCTTGAAGATTTGAGAATGTTGCAAAAGGCTGGGAGATATTTTCCAATGTTTCAGGAAGTTCGAGAACATTCTAGAATTTCTTCAAAGGTTCAAGAATATTCTAGAAAGCTCAAGAACATTGGGAATTGGAAAAAATCAATACTGACACATGTTTTCTACCTAAAATTTTCTCAACTATACAATAAAATGGTTGCAAAAGCTCTATCGTGGACCGCTTAAATGGAATGCTCAGCTCATCCCACTCTTGGCTTGATCAATTAATCAATATCGCTGGAAATATTGGAGGTAGATTTTTTCTGATACTCGAATTGGAAAAAAAATAATAGTAATACATATCCTTGACCTAAAATTTCCTGAGCTTTTCAATGGAATCATGGTGAAATCTCTATCTCACACCGTTTAATTGGAATGTATAGGTTACCCCAATTTGTTTTGATTAATCAATCAATATCGATGAAAATATTGAAGGTAGCTTCTTCCTGAGCATTCCATTGGAAAACTGAGGAGATTTTCTACCAAAATTATATGTCAGCATTTATTTTTTTTAATTTTTCAGAAAATTTCATTTTTTTCAAGATTTGAAAGATGAAAGATTTCTATTTTCGAAGAATTTTCGTCTTTGGGGAATATTTTTGGTACTATTGGATGTAGCGATTTACGGTTGTTCTTTAATGAGAGATGAGTTCTTTTCCTATCGATTCATGTAGTGTAAAAGGAGAAAATATCCATTTTTCGAAAACTTACAGGAAAAAAACTGATTCTCCGAGAATGGCCTATAAATATTTGAGAAATTAATGAAGAAAAATTTGAATAACATAAATCGATGGAACATGAACTCGAGCTGTTGAAAAATCTGACCCGAGCGAAGCGAGGGGGGAAAAGCTAGTGAAGAATAAAATAAGCCCTAGAAACACAAAATTAACTGAAAGATTCGTACGATTTTTTATATTCCTTTAAATCTTGACGAATTTAAAGAAATGTTAAAAATGGTAAAAAAATTTCAATTCGAAATTAATTTTTCGTTTCCAGGGCTTATTTTGTTCTTTATTACATTTTTCAAATACTTGCTGCTTTAGTTTTGAAACATTTATCATTGATAAGTTGTTATTTAGGATTTCAGACAAAAAATTAACGTTTTTTTCGATTGTACCTCCCAATCATCCGTAAAGGACAGAAAGATAATGTGAGGGAAAAGAAAACATCATTTAATGTTGAAAAACAGACCGACAATGTGCCCCCGCACAAAGGGAACATTATCCAATGTTAAGGAACAGAACGATAATGTAGAAGAACAGGGAACATTTTCTAATGTAAAAGGGCAGAAAGAAAATGTGGAGAAAAGGAGAAGTTCATCCAATGTTTAAGAACAGACATATAATGTGGGAGATACGGGAACATCATATCAACATCAATGCTAAATACAGAGAGACAATGTCGGGCGAAGGAGAACATTACCGAATGCTGAAAAACAGAGAGATATTGTGCGAAAAAGGAACATAATTCAATGTTGGGAACAGAAAGATGAATTGGGAGGTAAGAGATACCACCATCCATTATCTGTTGAGGAACAGAGAGACATTGCGGGGGATAAGCGAACGTTATTGAATATTGAAAAACAGGAAAGTAATGTGGGAGAAGAGGGAACATTTTCGAGGGTTGAAAAACAGACAAGTCATGTAGGAAAAAAGGGAACATCATCCAAAGTTAGAAGGTAAGGAAACATTATCTCATTTTAAAAAACAGAAAGACAATGTGAGGGAGAAAGGGCAATTATTCAATGTAAAAAAACAAACATATAATGTGGTAGAAAGGGGCACATTCCCCAAGATTAGAGAACAGAGAGATAATATGAAGAAAAAGGGAACATTATCAATGTTGGAGAACAGTTATGTGGGGGATAACGGGACGTTGTCGAATATTAAAGAACAGGAAAGTAATGCAGGGAATAAGGAGGCAGTATCCAATATCAAAGAACAGAGAAATTATGTAGATGAAGCAGGAACAATTATTGATCGTTGAAGTTGTTCAAGGGTACAATCGGAAGAAAGTTAATTTTCTGTATAAAGTCGTTAATACAAACTTATGAGAGATGAAAATATCAAATGTGATTCAATGAGTCTATGAAAACGGTATGACTATTTACGCCATATTAAAGTCACGGGTACTCAATTATATGCCAAAAATATGATTAAATTTAATTTAAATTACTGCAGGATGGACAGAGGTGGGGGTATATACTGAGTGAGCGACTTTTCAAGGCAATTCGAATGGAAATTGGGATATATCACTGGATAGCTCAATCGGGAGAGCGCCCGACGCGACATCGGAAGATCCTGGGTTCGACTCCCGGTGCAGGAATACCCAATATTTTTTTCTGGAATTGTTTTGAGATATTATGGCGCAAATAGCCATACCGCTATGAAAAATGTAATGAGGAATAAAATAAGCGCTAGAAACACAAAGTTCATTGGAAACTGAAAGATGCGTACCATTTTTCACATTTTTTTGAATCTTGACAAATTTAAAGAAATGTAAAAAATGCTTTAAAAAATTCAATTTGAAATTAATTTTTCGTTTCTAGAGCTTATTCCGTTCCTCATTACATTTTTCGAATACTTACTGCATCAGTTTCGAGACATTAATCTTATATACGCTGTTGTCTACAATTTCAGGCGAAAAATTAACTTTTTTTTCGATCGTACCTGCCAATCATCCTTAAGGAACAGAAAATTGATGTAAGGGGAAAGGAAACATTAGCCAACGTTGAAGAACAGAAAGGTAAAGTAGGTGAAGAGGGAACATTATTCAAAGTTAAAGAAAAGAAAAGTAATGTGGATGACACGGGAACGTTATCCAATCTTCTTCTTATATAGAAAAAAAAAACAAACAGCCAATAGAAATCATCGTGGTCACTGAAAATTCACTCCAAAAAATTAACGTGAGTTAGAAGGATCGATACACTGACTGATTAAGGAATTATGCGCGTCATCGGGCGGTCGATCTCGTTGTGCAAAATCGTCAACAGTGGGTGAACAGATATCTCCGACCTTGTGGAAATATCATTATGTTCTAATGTTAAATAAAGATGTTTTCGTCCGTGGCCAGTTTGAAAAAAATTTCGAATATTGTTTACGAGGGCTTCATCCAATGTTTCATAAAACCCGAGTGTTAATTTTTCAAGATTCGAAGATTGCTCAATTAGTTCAATTAATGCATCCCGATTCTGAAAGGCGTCATTAAAATCAAGAATCAGGTGCCTCACATTCACCAAACACATTAAATTGTCCGTGCTTGCATTGTCGAGAATGTTCCAGTGAAGAATCTCAAGCAATGGCATACTTCCCAAGTATTGGAAGCAATCAGATCTCAGTTTGCAAGAACCTAAAACTATAATGAGATGTATTTACTTCAATTTACTTTACTTCAAATTTCTATCCCAAGAAGGAAGTTTATAACTTACCAATAATTCGCATCTTTCTTATTTTGTGACAGTATCCGGCAATATCACGAATATTTTGATGCGTTAAAATATGATAGTTTTCTTCGAGAGTGAGTTCTTGTAAATTGCCGAATGTTCTGATTCTTTCGAAGAATGATTCGGGAATTATACACGAATGAAGCGTTAATTTCACGAGTCCTTTTAAGCTCCCTTCATCTCTTTCCATCTCCTCTTCGGAGATGTCCATATTAAACAAATCTAGTTCTTTTAAATTGGGGAAGTCATCCGGATTCTGCAATGAGTTTCAAATGATATAGTACAGCAATTAAAAAGGACACGAATTTTTATCGTGAAATGAATTTTTATGAAGGATCTTTCAGATTTTTTTTTTGTAATTCCAATAAATATAAAAATGGAAGATTTCAAATTTCATTTTAAATTTATAATTTTATGATTGACAATTAAATTACTCACGATTGATAATCGATCGTTACGAGAGAAAATCGGACCATCGTTAAAAGTCAATATTTGAAGAGTTTCTCGATTCAAAGCATTTAAAAAATCAATCGAGTTTAATATTGATCTTGCGTAAATCCTCACAACTTCTAAGTTCCTAGCTCTTCGGAATATTTCCCTCAAATCACGGATAAAATCTTCAATGTTCATTCTAGTGCAACATCTAATATTAAAATCTTCCAACTGATCCAGTTCACACAACTCCAATATCATTGTTAAACGTTGGGGGAGTCCTGAACAGCAATCAATTGTCAATTTCCTCAAGAAACGACCACATCGTTCGAGAATTAGATGAGTTGTATCATCTGAGTCCTCCTGCCTGATCGTTAATGTTTTCACATCATTCCATCCTTTCTTACTGATGGTGTGCCAGCGTCTGCAAACTAAGAAACGAAAAATGCGTTAAAATTGACATTCTCATTCCAATAACTATCAGAGCGTAAAGGGCTCAAATTGAAAAATTACAAAATCATTTGGGTTAAGGTAATTCTAGTGGTTCAGGCAATCTATTCTTCCTTTTCAATTATGGTGACGTTCGATAGAGTAGCATGAACAGATTTTTTAAAAATTTCGTTTACCCCGTGTTACCGGACAAATAAGGCCAAAATTACTTTTTGAAAAAAATTAAATTCCTTCATTAAATTCATTAGAACTCCATAAGCGAAGTTCAGTTTCAGTTTCATTGCGACAATTCATGGTCACAGAATTTTTTTCCTTATATAACCATATATATTCTTGTTCGTCAGAATGTCTATTAATTTTCAAAAACATGAAAAATGCATGTTTCCGGCCATATAGCGACGATTAATTCAATTAATTACATGAAAACATCAATGGCAGCCATACTGATATTTGAAATCCGAGGATCCTCCAATCTCAGTCCTCGATGCTGGAACAGCATGAGTCAAATTCGGAACAATATCGAATATTCATGATATTATTCAATAACAATTTACCATTATGAATATCGTTTTGATAACGGTAAAATGTTATAAAATCGAAATAATTAGAATATTTATGATAACTTGTGTTAACGTCTGTCGTTGTCGTTTACTTTTGTCAGGATGAATCGTTTGGTTCGAATCAGGATCGTGTACAGAAGGCTCCAGAAAGAATGAGACATATGGTTATAAGTAAACTCCCATGTGCGGGTGTATAATGAAAATTAATAAGGCCCAGTAAACGGAGACAAAATTAGCGCTAATTCCGTGTTACCTTAATTCAATTTTGCACTTAAAATCACTAATCGCGGGTTAACTCAATTCGAGATTAAAGTTAACAGAGGTGAAAATATCAGTGTTATTGTCGTGCTAACGATAGAAATGACATCCGAAGCGTGCCGAAGCGAAAATTTACATGGTGCGGCATTGGAGCCGAAGAAAGCCGATGGAGATTCATTTACTAGTACGACTATACCATGCATTTCGTTATAATTCTCAACCCTGATCGCTGCCATTTTTGCTCTCTCTCTCAATTACGTTAATCCGCCGTTAACGAAATACACTCCAAAATCAGAATTAAGCCAACACGGAATTAGCTAATTTTGCCTCCGTTTACTGGGCCTAAAGCAAGAATTACAAAGTAAAGAAAATAATAAAGTATGCACTTTGACGTAAAAGAAAAATAAAAGCTTTCGTAATTAGCAAAAAAAATAAGTAAAGAAATAATTAATGATTTAGACTTTCGAGTAGCAAAATAAATGAATAACATAATTTTTGGATGTTGAGCGTACAGCGTCCCGCGGCTCTCTGATTGTACCTGGACCATGAGATACGTGAGATAGGTCAGTGGCACACCTCTGACGGGGAATCAAATAATTAGGGCTCGATCGATAACACTTGAAAAAATAAAAAACAAAATTAGATCATCTGGACCTGCCACTAGGTTACCTTAAGGTATTTCGAGCGCGGTATCACTTTAATTGAGAATTTTTTCTAAGTAGGCTCAAAATGTAGATAAAAAAAAATAGAAAATGTTTGTTATGACCCAAAAATTAACTTGCCCATCTGGAAACAGAGATATCGGCCCTCAAAGTTTGGCCTTTTCCCCCCTTGATAACATGGAGATTCGTCAATTTAGTCATATTTTTCCCAATAACTTCTTCAAAATAATTGAGATTTCAAAGAAAAAAATCCCAGTGATAGTGTCAGTTGTTAGAAATATTTACAACAAAAAAAAAAGTACATGTGCCCATTATTGACGAATATTGACGAATCTACATATTCAGTTTATTTTATGGATTTTACCGTGAAAATGAATGTTGAACAACATGTTTCTCTAGATAAAAAAACCTGTTGATCAATTTAATAACATAATATGGCCATGCTTCTTTTGCCCCATTGTACCCTTGCTAGGTACGAGGTAGAGCGCTCGAAATACCTTAATTCTTTGTCCTTTCTAACCCCCTCCCCCCTTTTGACGAGAATGTGTTTCCCAGAATATGTACCTTTTTCAACACTAAGTCTCAGCAAAATTGGCAGAAATGAGAATATATGTCTCAGACAATCATCAGGTAGATCATTAATTGTCAAATCATTAGCTCCAAGATCCTCCATTATTTTTGATTTCCTTGATTTTTCCTATGACTAGAAAGGAATTTAATCCTTCAAGATCACGCTACTTTTATCACAACAATACGATATTTTTATCGACAAAACAAATGTGTCCAGTTGACTTTTACGTGATCACAGAAATGTGGATTATGCCACTGACAACAACAGAGATGCGTTCAGAATGAACGAATTGGTGAAGGTTTGGTAAATTTTACCAAGTATTACCCGAAATCGTTCGGAATGAACGGGTAGATAAATTATACTCATAGTCCAGTTAAATTATGAAAACCTGATATTAATTCTGGGATGTACTGAAAAAATTAAAAAAATATATGACTATATAAGTTTTGGGTCCTATAAAAATAGTGACTGAAGGGAATTGCGGGAAAATTGTTTTCTTCGTTAATAAAAAATGTTGAATTCGAAAACTTGCGTTTTTTTTCTACCATTTTCGATTCCTTTGTCAAACAATTTTTTTAAACAAGTAAATTATTATTTTAAAAATACTTAAAAAAATTTGCACTTATAGTTTTTTCAATTCTCTACATGTACATATTTTTTTTCTAAATAATTTATTTGTTAAGAAAAAAAAGACTAAAAATTGTCCGAAGTCAATCAGAATTTAAAATTGAGGGGTAACGAAAGAGCGAGTAATTTTCAAATTTTCAAATTCATTATTCAGCAATAATTATGATTTTTTTTCATGAAATAAGAGAATCATCGACTTTTTTAATTTCCTTCGTTAGTCATTGCCATTTTATTATGACAAAAATATTAATAAATATCGTTAAAAAATTAGTTTAAAAAACTATAATAAAATTTACAGACATCTGACTATTTTTTGCACCTTTTTAAACAATAAAATTATTATAAAATGAATATATAAAAAATTTACACTTTTAGTTTTTCAAATTTCCAACATATGCAAAAATTTTTATTTAATTTTCAATAATTTACTTGTTAAGAAAATATAAAAATTATGAGAATTGTCAGATGTCTGCTATTTTTACTATCGTTTTAAAAATTCAATTCGTTGTTACCACAAAAACAAAGAGGCGTATGTGCTATAGAAGAGAGTGGGGCAAAATGGACACTGTAATGAAACGGTTATAGATGGATTTTTTTTGATGATTCTATTGAAAAGCTGAGGAAATTTTAGCCGGAAAACGAGTGTCAGATTAATTTTTTTCGATTTTTTTGGAAAATTCGATATTTTTCGGTATTTTTGAGGGCTAAAAGGCTTTCCTTTTTTGAAAATTTTCAGTTTTTTGCAAATATCTCTGGTTCTATTGGTCGTAGCAATTCGGGGATGGTCTCAAATGAAAGGTGAGCTCATTTCCCATCGATTTATGTGGTTTTGAATTCAAAAATATCAATTTTTGGGATAGTTAAAGGCCAAAAACTGTTTCACAAAACTGTTTCACAAAAATGCCCATAAAAACCTTAAAAATCGATATTTTTAAATTGAAAACCCCATGAATCGATGGCAAATGATCTCACCTTTCACCTCCCATCGGAATTTTTACGCTACGACAAATAGAACCGAAGATATTCTCAAAAAACTGAAAATTTTCAAAAAAAGGAAGGATTTTACCCCTCTAAAATGCTCAAAAAAGTCAAAATCGCCAAAAATTCAAAAAAATTAATTCCAGCGCTTGTTTCCCGCCTAAAATTTCCTCAGCTTTCCAATGAAATCATCAAAAACAATCTACCACCAATATTCCTATTAATTTCAAGAGTTTTCCATAATATTTGCCTACAAATTTTGATGTGTCCATTTTACCCCTGATGTCCATTTTGCCCCACCTTCCTCTACTTATTATATAGCACTTACGCCTCTTTGTTACTGACGTGAAAACATGTTTTTATAATATAAGAGCCGAATATTTCCGAATACTTCCGAAGTTCTCTTCCTGCACTCGCGCTTCCCCTCCGCCACTTCTCTCAGTTTAATTTCAAAATGGCGGAACCCAAGTCACGTCGTATTGCCCAAACCGAGGATTTATCAAATGTTGAGTTTGAAACGAGTGAAGATGTCGAAGTTATTCCAACTTTTGATAATATGGGACTCAGGGATGAGCTTCTTCGAGGAATTTACGCTTATGGTAAGTTATTTTGTTTAAAAATTCACTACAAAGGAAATTATAACCTCAAATGGCTTATGTTGGCCTGTTTACAGCATTTGTATACTAAAAAATTTAGGAAAAACTCACTTTTGTCACGAAATTTTACCACGTTTTTATTCTCTTACTTTTTTTGGGAATATCTCGGAAACTAAGCGAGATAGAGCAATTTTACCAGAATCTTGTTTTGTAGCTCTTGAAATTCTCTGCAAAAATGGATTGAAGCAAAATTGCCCTATCTCGCTTAGTTTCCAAGATATTCTAAAAAAACTAATAAAAGATTGATTTCATGTTGTTTTTAATTTTAAAAAAAAAGTTTCAATTTTTATTTCATTAATAAAAAAAAAAAAAAAAAAAATTTTATTTCATTTGTTCACCAGTTCTTTTTTCTATATCTCGGAGACTAAGCGAGATAGAGCAATTTTCATGGACACCATTTTTGTAGAGAATTTCAAGAGCTCTAAAAAAGTATTCAGGTAAAATTGCTCTATCTCGCTCAGTTTCCAAGATATCCTCCAAAAAACTACCGACAAATTGATTTCATTTTATTATTAATTTTTTTCCATTTTTAAAATTTATTTTTATTTCATTTTATCACTAGTTTTTTTACAATATCTCGGAAACTAAGCGAGATAGAGCAATTTTCAATAATACCTTTTTTGTGAGGAATTTCAAGAACTCCAAAAAAGTATTCTTCTAAAATAGCTCTATCTCGCTTATTCTCCAAGATATTCTCAAAAAACTAATGAAAAAATGAAAAAAAACTGAAATAAACGAAAATCGTCCAAAAAATTGATTTATTTTAATTTTCTCAGGTTTCGAGAAGCCCTCAGCCATTCAGCAGCGTTCCATAAAGCCAATAATGAAGGGTCGTGATGTCATAGCACAGGCACAATCAGGAACTGGTAAAACAGCCACATTCTCAATCTCCATACTGCAATCATTAGATACACAGATCAGAGAAACACAAGTTCTTGTTCTTTCACCGACTCGTGAATTGGCGGTGCAAATTCAAAAAGTTATCCTCGCTCTCGGGGATTTCATGAATGTCCAGTGTCATGCTTGCATTGGAGGAACAAATCTTGGGGAGGACATAAGAAAGCTTGATTATGGACAACACGTGGTTTCTGGAACTCCTGGAAGAGTTTTTGGTAATTTTTTTAGAGCAAAATAGGATAATTCTCCTTTTTTGTTCCTTTTTGCTTCCGAATGGAAGCTATGTGATCATCAGAATTTTCGATTGTAATTTTTTTAACAGAAGATACTCAAAATGATCTAAATATGTTAGGGCAAAAAGGGCGTATCTCCATTAATTGCTAAAATATTTTACGTAAATGAATGATAAAATTTAAAATTAAAACAGAAAAATTGAATTTTTTTTTTCATTCATTTTATTTTTTTAAATATCTCGGAAACTAAACGAGATAGAGCAATTTTCCATCAATCCTTTTTTGTAGCCCTCAAAATTCTCTAAAAAACCACCTTAGGGCAAAAAGGGCGTATCTCCATTATTTACCGAGATATTATCAAAAAATTAACACCAAAAAATTAAATCAATTCAATTATTTTCATAAATTTTTAATTTTTTTCAGATATGATAAAAAGACGAGTTTTACGTACTCGTGCAATAAAAATGCTGGTTCTCGATGAATCCGATGAAATGTTGAACAAAGGCTTCAAGGAACAAATTTACGATGTCTATCGTTATTTACCGCCAGCGACTCAAGTTGTCCTCGTATCAGCCACACTTCCCCACGAAATTTTGGAGATGACAAGTAAATTCATGACAGATCCCATCAGAATTCTCGTGAAACGCGATGAATTGACACTCGAGGGAATCAAACAATTTTTCGTTGCTGTTGAACGTGAGGAGTGGAAATTCGATACACTCTGCGATCTTTATGACACTTTGACAATTACACAGGCAGTTATTTTCTGTAATACTAAACGCAAAGTCGACTGGTTGACGGAAAAAATGAGGGAAGCCAATTTCACGGTTTGCTCGATGCATGGAGACATGCCACAGAAGGAGAGAGACAATATTATGAAGGAATTCAGATCAGGACAGAGGTAAAAATAGGATAATTCACATTTTTTTAATTATTTACTTCATTTTTCATTTTTTTTCCTTTAACATCTTTCTTTTTTTCGAATCTCTCGGAAAATAAGCGAGATAGAGCAATTTTTGTAGAAACACTTTTTGTAGCTTTCAAAATTCTCTACAAAAAAGGATTGATTCAAAATCGCTCTATCTCGCTTAGTTTCCCAGTGCGCTTTGGAAAACGAACGACAATAAAGAGATTATCCTGTTTATAGTCGTTCGTTTTTTAAAGAGCACTCGGAAACTAAGCGAGATAGAGCGATTTTGCATCAATCCTTTTTTGTAGAGAATTTCAAGAGCTAAAAAAAAGGTTTCTTCAAAAATTGCTCTATCTCGCTTAGTTTCCGAGTGCTCATTAAAAAACAAACAATAGAAATAGAATTCTTCTCTTTCAGTCGTTCATTTTTCTCAAATATGTCAAAAATTCATGGAGATACGCCCTTTTTACCCCAATTCTCCTTCGTAGTTCTCAAAATTCAATCATCTTAGGACAAAAAGGGCGTATCTCCATTATTTACTGCAAAATTCCTCTTTTTTCTCCTTTTGACCCCAAAATTTTTAACAAATTTCAATTAATTCATGTATTTTTCTTTTTTACAGTCGTGTTTTGATAACAACAGACGTTTGGGCACGTGGAATTGACGTTCAACAAGTATCCCTCGTGATAAATTACGACTTACCTAATAATCGTGAGCTGTACATTCACAGAATAGGTAGATCCGGTCGTTTTGGACGCAAAGGTGTCTCAATTAATTTTGTTAAAACCGATGACATAAGAATTCTCCGAGACATTGAGCAGTACTACTCAACGCAGATCGACGAAATGCCCATGAATGTTGCTGATTTAATTTAAGTTAAAGAAAAAAGAAATTAAAAATTAATTTTAAGACTCAAGGAAAAAGAAAATTCTACCTTCAGGCACATATTTATGAATTTTACTTGAAATTCACAATTTTCCATGGGATTTTCTCTTTTTTCGACGATCAATTGAGATTGCCTGAGCACTTGTAAAGTATTGTAACACTTCTAAATAAATAATAAAATTTAAGTACAATTATTTCAATGAAATTTTCGAAAATTAGCGATAATCTAAGTATTACGTCCAAGTAATTTTTTTTTTCTTTCAAGTTTTTATGAATATTCTAATTATTTCGATTTCGTAACATTTTACCGATAAATTGTTATTAAATAATATTATGAATATCCAATATTGTGTTTCGAATTTGAATGACGCGGTTCCAGCATCCAGGACTGGGATTGGAGGATCCTCGGATTTTAAATACAAATATTCCCGCCATTTATGTTTTCATGTAATTAATTGGATTAATCGTTGCTATTTGTCCGGAAACAGGCGTTTTTTATAATTTGAAAAATTAAAAGACGTTCTGACGAACAAGAATATAGGGAGAGTGGGGCAATACGGACATGAGGGGTAAAATGGACACATTTTAGTTTTTAAACATATATTATGAAAGAGTCTTTAAATGAATGAAAATATTTGAGATGGAATTTTTTTAATGATTTCATCGGAAAAGTGAGAAAATTTTTGAGGGGTAAAAAAAATCAGTTTTATTTTACTATTTGAGATTTTTCGATTTTTTTCAAATTTTTCGGAATTTTTTCAAATTCGATTTTTGAGCAAATTCAGTTTTTTGAGAATATCTCTGGTTCTATTGGTCATAGCGACCTGGGACCGATTTTAAATGAAAGGTGAGATCATTTTCCATCGTTTTATGGGGTTTTGGATTCAAAAATATCGATTTTTCACATAGTTATAGGGCAAAAACCGATGATCATAATTTTTTACAAAAGTTACCATAACTATCTGAAAAATCGTTATTTTTGGATTCGAAACCCCATCAATCGATGGGAAATGATCTCACCTTCCATTTGAGATCGGTCTCATGTCGTTATGACCAAGAGAACCGAAAATATTCCAAAAAAACTGAATTTTTTCAAATAAATAAAGACTTTTACCCCTCAAAAATGCTCAAAAAAATCAAATTCTTAAAATTCAGTTTAATTCAGTAGTGAAGAGGTAAAACAGGATAAATCGACTTATCCTTGTGATCAGTTTGAAGGAAATAAACTCGGAAACTAAGCGAGATAAGGCGATATCACTTATCTTTTATGGTAGAAAATTTCGAGAGTTTTTAGAGAGATTCGATGCAAAATCGTCCTGTCTCACTTATTTTCTAAGATATTTCCAAATAATAGAGAAAAAAATGAGAAAAAAATAGACTTATCTCGTTTTACCTCTTCACTACTGAATTGTTTCTTGAAAATTTAGTAAAAATAGGAAAAATTCGAAAAAAAATCGAAAATTCAAGTCATTTTGATTCTGAATATTCATGTTCAGTTGAAAATTCAAGTAATTTGTAGAATTTTCGTATCAATTCTATTTAAAAATCATAGATTCCTTTGAATTTCCTCTAAAAATCACAGATTTTATAATCATTTTTCCATTAAAATTCAATATCACGTTTATGAAAATTTCCATCAAATTGTCTATGAAATTTACATTTTTTTTTTAAAAGTGTATTTTATAGGGGTGTGCGAATAGTGTTCGAATCGAATCGAATATTACTATTCGATTCGAATTTCGAATCGGATAATTCAAAAATTCGAATTATTCGAAATTTTTCGAATTATTCGAAATTATTCGAAAATATTAGAATTATTTGAAATTTTTGGAATAATTCGAAAATTTTCGAATTATTCGAAAATTCGAATTATTCGAAAATTCGAATTATTCGAAAATTCGAATTGTTCGAAAATTCGAATTATTCAAAAATTCGAATTATTCCAAAATTCGAATGATTAAAAAAAATTTGAATTTTCGAATTATTCGGATTTTCGAATTATTCGAAAATTCGAATTATTCAAAAATTCGAATTATTCAAAAATTCGAAAATTCGAATTATTCAAAAATTCGAAAATTCGAATTATTCGATTCAAATTTCGAATCAAACTTTAACATTTGATTCGGTACGAATAATTCGTGGATTCGAATTATTCGCACACCCCTAGTATTTTATCAAAAATTATCAAAATTGAAAAGCAAAAATCGATTATCTACTTGGAAATTCTTAATCAGGAAATTTTAATTACATTTTTCGAATTTTTTTTCGATGGAAAAATGGGGAAATTGCGCAAGCGTTGGAGTTGCTGGAGTATTAGAAGCTCGTGATTGAAGAAATAATCAATACTTCACTTCCTAAAACACAACTCAAGCACTTTTCAACACGTTTCTTGATTATTAAGTTATTAAGAAGGAAAACCCCTTAAAATTGAATTAAAAAAGGCGAAAAAATCGAAATTTCGATGAAATTACTAAAAAAAAAATCGAAATAATTAAATTTTTTTTTTTCTATTTTTTAAGTGCGATTGTTGAATATTTGTAAATAATCTTCACGAGGTTACATTATTAATGGAATTAATGATTTTTTAATTGCAATTATTTAATAGCATGTGGTGTGAACAGTTGAAATTTCATAAATTGAATTTTATGATAAAAATAAGAAAATGGAAAAATTGTAAAAGCGATTATTTTCATTTTTACTCTTTTTTTTATTTGAAATACTGTTAATTTTATTGAGATGATGGATCAGGAGGACTGTGATATAAGGAGATCACAAGTACGGCGTTATCCAAATACTTGTAAACGTGAAAATCATGCATCCCCACGTGAGTTTTTGATTAAAATTGAGTGAAAAAGGGGAAAATTCGGTTTTTATTATTGTTTTTCGAGAATAACTTTGTAAATAATGGAGATAGGCCTTTTGTGCCCTCAAGTGATTTTATAGAGAATTTTAAGAGCTACAAAAAAAGATTCGGCTCAAAATGTGCTATCTCGCTTACTTTCCGAGATATTTCGAAAAAATTGATGATAAAAAATGGATTTTTAGAAGAATTGAGTGAAATTAATTTTTTTGTGTTTGTTTTTTTCGAAATAAATTGGTAAATAAGGGAGATAGGCCCTTTTTGTCCAAAAGTGGTTTTTTAGAGAATTTTGAGAGGTACAAAAAAGGATTCAGGTAAAAATACGCTATCTCGCTTAATTTCCGAGTTATTTGAAAAAAACAAATGGAAATAATTGAGTTTTTGTTGGGAATCAATTTTTATCATTTATTTTTTGAGAAAAGCTCGGAAAATAAGCGAGATAGAGCGATTTTACATGAATCCTTTTTTGTAGAAAATTTTAAGAGCTACAAAAACGAATTGTTGAAAAAATACGCTATCTCGCTTAGTTTCCGAGATATTTTGAAAAAATATAAAAATAAAATAGAAAAATTCAATTTTTCTCATTTATTATTTGAAAATATCGCGGAAAATAAGCGAGATAGGGCGATTTTGCTTGAATCCTCTTTCATAAAGCATTTTAAGAGCTTAAAGACAAGCTCAAAATAAAATCGCTTTATCTCGCTTAGTTTCCAATTTTATTTTCCAAAAAATTCACCAAAAAAACCAAAAAATTCTATTTTCTTCATTCGTTTTTCCACAATATCTCGGAAAATAAGCGAGATAGGGCGATTTTGCCTCAATCCTTTTTTGTAGCTCTTAAAATTCTCTACAAGACCCCTCCAGGCGAAAAAGGGCGTATCTCCATTATTTACCGAGATATTCAAGAAATAACATCAAATTTTGCCTTTTTTCCTTCAAAATTATAATTTTTACCAAAAAAATTAATTAATAATTAAAAAAAATTAATTACAGATAATCAATCAGCAAAAATAGAGTCAATACCACAATCAACATCACGTAAAAGTGTTCGTATAGCTGTTTATCTTATGTCAGGTGTATTTCTAACAATGGAAGTTGATAGAAATATAACAGCACAAAAAATTCAAACAATTGTACAAATAGAATCAGAAATATGTAATACAAGATTACAAAATACTAATGGTGATAATGTATTTGCAATGTGGATGTGTTCAGGACAATTAGAATTACAATTGAGGCCAAATCATAGGCCAATTGAATTGGCATCAAAATGGAATAAATTGATTAAAAAATATGGTAAAAGAGAACACAGTGATGAGGAGCCATTACTTTATTACAGAAGAAATGTATTCTTGTGTAGAAAAGATGAGGAACTAATTAAAGAACCGAAAATACTTGAATTATTGTATGCAGAAGCTAGGCACAATGTTTTGGAAGGTAATTTACAATTTTTTTTTGAAATTTTCGACGAAATTTCTGAGCGAAAAGAGACAGTAGTCAAGAAAAATACGATTTATCTCGGTAAATAGTGGAGATACGCCCTTTTTGCCTGAATATGATTTTTTAGAGAATTTCAAGGGCTATAAAAAAGGATTGGGGTAAAAAGGGCGTATCTCCAATTGTTTTCGAGATATTCTAGAAAAATGAATGACGAAATATAGAATTTTCGTGTTTTAATTCTGGATTTTTTAAAAATAATATTGGAAACTAAGCGAGATAAGGCGATTTCACCCTAATTTTTTTTTGTAGCTCTTGAAATTGTTTGCTAGAAGGTTTTGATCAAATCGCCTTGTTTCAATTATTTTTTAATAAATGAATGAAAATTTTTTTTGGAAATTTTTGAGGGACTTTTTTAGTGAAAAAAGGTAATAGTCGAGAAAAATACGATTTATCTCGGTAAATAGTGGAGATACGCCCTTTTTGCCCTAAGATGGTTTTATAGAGAATTTCAAGGGCTACAAAAAAGGATTGAGGTAAAAAGGGCGTATCTCCATTAGTTTATGAGATATTCTACGAAAATGAATGAAAAAATTTAAAAAACATTTAATTTTTAATTTTTTTTGGTTTTATTATTTTGAGGAAATAGCAGTAAATAATGGAGATACGCCCTTTTTTTGGTCTAAGATGGTTTTTTATAGAGAATTTCAAGAGCTACAAAAACGAATTGATGTAAAATTACACTATCTCACTTATTTTCCTAGATATTCTCAAAAAACTAATGAAAAAAATGGACTTTTCCCTTCTTTAATCTTCCCCACAATTTTTTCACTCTCTCTCCTCAAATATCTCCGAAACTAATAGAGATACGCTTTTTTTACATCAACCCTTTTTTGTAGCTCTTGAAATTCTCTACAAAAAAGCACTGATCCAAAATTGCCCTATCTCGCTTAGTTTCCGACTGCGCTTCAAAAAACAAACGACAAAAGTGGAATTATCCTATTTTAGTCGTTCATTTCCCATCAATATCCCCAATATTAATAGACATACGCCCTTTTCACCTCAAATTCTCTAAAAAAAAGACAATTTTAAGGCAAAAAAGGGCGTATCTCCATTATTTCCCCAGATATTCTAAAAAAAAATCGTCAAAATAATCGAAATTCCTCAAAAAAATTTAAGTATCCTATTAAAAAAATTACAATCGAAAATTTCGATGATTGCATAGCTTTCTTTCGAAAGCAAAAAAACATTAATAATTAAAATAAATTAATTTTTTTTCCAGGGAGATATCCTTGTGAAGGACAAGCAAGATATGCCTCTTTAGGTGCACTTCAAGCAAGAATCGAAATTGGTCCATACAATCCACAGACTCATACACTAGCGTATTTTCGTAAACATCGAGCAAAATTCCTTCCTCATCATTACACAACTCCAAATTTTTTATTTGGACTGGGCTTTGGTCTTGGTATTGTCGGTGGAAAAGGTGCACCAGAGGCTAGACTCCTGGAACAGTACAAAAGAATTCCAAATCATTCGGGGACAACTCCAAATTCACGAAAACTCGTGAGAAAATACTTGGAATTCTGCTGGGGACTGCCTTGCTATGGTTCAGCATTTTTTCAGGGACAAATTGAGAGGCCAGTGAGGGGTTTGGCATCTTGGATCACTAATCGTGATATGTCGGTGCTAATTGCTATTAATACGACAGGGGTTTATATTGTTGACGATGTTTCATGTGTAAGTTTCGATTTTTAATCGTTTTAAGGATTTTTCATCAAATTTCGAGAAATTTGAGGGATTTATGAGATCATTCGGTTCAATATTTCGAAATCTAGTGGAGATACGCCCTTTTATTTCTTTAAAATAATTTTTTTGAGGATTTCGAGGACTAAAAAAAAGGATTTGGGTAAAAATTCGCTTCATTTTCGAGATATTTTCGAAAAAAACGATGCAAAAATAACGATTTCTTTTATTTTAAATTTTTTTCCATCAGTTTTTCTGAAATATCTTGGAAACTAATGGAGATACGCCCTTCTTACTTCAATTCTTTCTTTTACCTCTTAAAATTCTCTACAAAAAAGGATTCTAGTGAAAAAAGCGTATCTCCATTAGTTTCTGTGTGCGCTTTGATTTTGAGGAATTTTTTTCGCGAAATCATTGAATTTTCTTGAATTTAAAAGATTTATAGAATTATTTTTTTCCTTTTTTCTTTTTTAGAGTCTTCTTCTGGGTATCAGATACTCGGAATTGAGCTGGGAAATGGCGAAACCATCAGATGAAAACGATCCTGATTGTCTACCTTGCCTGTTTCTCCAGTTTCCGGTTAGAGAAAATGGAGCGAGGGTTTATAAAATCTTGCAGATTTTCTCCAAGCAAGTACGTAAACTTGAAAAGAAAGAATATCTCGGTAAATAATGGAGATACGCCCTTTTTGCCCTGAACTGATTTTCTAGGAAATTTCAAGAGCTACAAAAAAGGATTCTGGTAAAAAAGGCGTATCTCCATTATTTTCAGAGATATTTACAAAAATAGATTAAAAAATCGTCTTTTTTAATTTTTAATTTTTTTTTTCTTAATTAAATTTTTTTAGTTTAATTAAATTAAAATTGAATTTTTTAATTATTTTCATGAAAAGGCGATAATGATGGACACTCTGATATCTGGTTTTGCTGAAGCAAATCGTCAAAATGACGAGTGTGTTGATGCCGTCAATCACAATCGAAATGATGGCTCTGTGATAACAAATGCCGGGAGTTTTACGAATAAACTAAGCAAATTTACACTAGCAACATTCGACGAACAAGGTAAATATAGCTTAGGAGCTTTTAAATAAACTATACGAATATAGGGGAAGGTGGGGTAAAATGGACACAAGGGGTAAAACGGGCACGAGTTGATTTTGGTATTTTTTACTATGAAAATTAGGAGAAATCGATGGAAATATTGGAGATAAGTTTTTTCTGATGATTCCATTGGAAAGCTGAGGAAATTTCCCATGAAAATCATATGTCAGAAGTTTTTTTTTGGAATTTTTTAAAAATTCCATTTTTCGTGCGAGATTTGAAGGTGAAAGTATTCTGTTTTTTGCAAAATTTCAGGTTTTTGGGAATTACTCTGGTTTTATTGATCGTAGCGACCTGAGGTTGATCTCAAATGAAAGATAAGCTCATTTCCCATCGATTTATGGGGTTTAAAAAGAGAAATATCAATTTTTTCAAGTACTTATAGGGCAAAAACTGATTTTCAGCAAAATGACCTATAAATATTTGGAAAATTGATTTTAAAAAAATTTGAACCACATAAATTGATGAGAAATGAGCTCACCTTTCATTTGAGATGAACCTCAGATCGCTACGACCAACAGAACCAGAGATATTGTCGACAAAGTGAATTTTTTCGATTTTCAAGAGAAAAACCCCTTCAAAACTTGAGCGAAAAATGTAAATTTTTCCAAAAATTGAGAAAAAAAATTTTGACACGTGTTTTCCGCCTAAAATTTCCTCAGCTTCTCAATAGTATTATCAAAAAATCTTTATCTTCAATCGTTCAATTAAAATGTGTCCATTTTACCTATCCTTCCCCTAATTATTTTAATTAAATATTTATTATTTCGAAATTATTTTAAAATTTTTATGAAATTTTTTTCGTAATTTCCTCAAATTAAACTCCAGCAATCTTCATTTCCCCACATACATTTCAGAAATCAGTTTTATTCAAATATTTGAGATTTTTCCGAATTTTCGAAATTATTTTAAAATTATTTTGAAATTATTTTAAAATTTTAATGAATTCTTTTTTAAATTTTTATGGATTTTTTTCAAATTTTTATGAAATTTCTTTCGAAATTTCCTCAAATTAAAATCGGGAAACCTTCTTTTCTCCACATACATTTCAAAAATCGGTTTTATTTAAATATTTGAGATTTTTCTGGATTTTCGAAATTATTTTAAAATTTTTTAAAAATTATTTTAAAATTTTTTTAAAATTATTTTGAAATTTTCTTAAAATTTTTATGAAATTTTTTTTTTTTCGAAATTCTATTTTAATTAAATATGAATTTTTTATAGGTCGCTGCATTGGACAAATGGGTTCGTGGTCCTTCCAATGATACCACACTCTATTCACCAGTGTGCACGTGTTGATGACCAAAGTTAGAAATAGCATTAATCGTGATATTGACAAAAGACTTTCCGCGAGGATGTATTTTCATCGAGATTAAGAAAAAAAAAACAAAAAAAAAAACAAAAAAAACCTGACTGTTAATTAAATTATTTGAAGAAAATTTTCTAAAATCCGAGGTTTTGCACATCTTTTTTCATCTAATTTCTAATTCCTCAATGATGATAATCTTTCGTCCTCATCCAAAAAATTCAGCATTTCTTGATAACGCTCAGCAGCTAGATCACAGTGACGTTTCAATCTGATTTCTAGAGTGTGTATTTCCATATTAACTTGATTTATCTCATTAACTAATTCTTCTTTGTCTTCTTTCGTTAATTCTTTGTCCTGAAAATTGATTAAAACAAAAAATTAATTAATTTTTTTAGTAAAAAGTGATTCTTTTTTCGCAAATATTTCCTAAATTAATGGAGATACGCCCTTTTTATTCTAAAATGTTGTTTTTTTGAGAATTTGAAGTGAAAAGGGCGTATCTCCATTAATTTTGGGAATATTTATAAAAATTAAACGACTAAAAAGGATAATTCCACTTTTGTCGTTTGTTTTTTTAAGTGCACGCGGAAACTAAGCGAGATAGAGCGATTTTGCATGAATACTTTTTCGTAGAGAATTTTGAGAGCTACAAAAAAGGATTCCTGCAAAAAGGGCGTATCTCCTGCAGTTTTTGAGATATTCTAAAAAAAGAAAATATTTTTATGTAATAATTGTGGATTTAGGGTTGAGGACTTTTTTTACCTGGACTAATTGACTCTGAGATTCCTCCAATTTTTTACGACAAGCCGCTAATTTTCGCCAGATTTCATTAGCTCGATTGGCAAGAATCTGCTTGAAATCGTTAACACATTCCTGGCGTATCTCGAGTGCCTGGGATTTCGTCAAAATTTTTGGATTACCCAGACGTGACAAGAAAGGACGCAGATAGTCAACGTCTTCTTTCATCTCTCGTTGGCTCTGGGCTTGCAATAATTCCTCCTGAAAATAAATTAATTAATTAAACAAGTTAAAAACATAAAACAACAGAATTTTTCGATTTTTTTGTTAATTTTTCTTTTAAATATCTTGGAAAATAAGCGAGATAGAGCGATTTAGCCTTTATTTTTTTCTGCAATTCTTGAAATTCTCGAGAAAATCACTTTTTAGAGCAAAAAGGGCGTATCTCCATTTTTTCATCATTTTCCAAAATATTCTTCAATAGAAATTAGTAAAAAAATCAATTTTTCACTTTTTTTTTTGCTAATTTTTTCAATAATACCTTAACGAACATTCCAGCCTTAGCTTCCTCATTCCTATTCCTATCAAACAGCGAAACAACCAATTTCGGCATAAAGTACTCCTTTTTTCTTGTTTTTAAGAACCCAGAAATTTCCTTTTCCGCGTCTCTAACGAAATTTACGGACTTTTCTTCAGCTCTCAGTTGCGCTTCGAGGAGTTCCAACAGTTCTAGTGAGGTTTTTGGAACTGCCATGGGATCTGGATCATAGCCATCAGTCATCTCTTCATGGAAAACCAATCGATCGCCTAAAAAAAAAGAATTTTTTTTTAATTCTGGGATTTTTAAGGATTTTCCAGAATATTTCTGAATTTTTTCATAATTTTTGACCGTCCAGTTTATGAGATATGAATTATCAAAGTTACTGAAAATAGCGGTGGTGGGGATGAAAAGCCCTAAATCGGACGGAAATAACGAAATTACTAAAAAACCACAGGATTGACCCATTATTTAAAAACAATTGGCAAAGAGAACAGCATTTTAACTAAATAATAGAAGAAAAAAATACTCAATTCACCGTATAGTTATTGAGATATTTTAATTAGAAGGTAGTCGTAACTATTTGCCTCTCTCTCTATCTCATGCATGTGATAGGAGATTGATGTAAAAAAAATTCGAGAAAAAAAAATTATACTCACAAGCTGAAGATATGACTTTCGAATAGTTTAATCACTTTTTTTCGGGTAAATTAAAGCACATTTTTCCCCGAATTATCAGGAATTAATTGAAAACTAAATTTGAGATTGGTGATTCTTTGGATTTCATCAATTTCGTTTAGGTTTTTTTGCAGTTTTTCAGAGGATACTGATGTAATAGCACGTGAACCGAGGCAATTTGGATGAATTTCGTGCTATTGTTGAAATATTCCTTTTTTTCCAGAGCAACTTTAAAAAATTAAAAAACCACGTGAAATCATCAAAATTCCCCAGGATTTTTTTCGGACTGAAGGACTTCAAGGAAAAATCTGAAAAAATTCCTCTAGGTGCTCCAGAATGTCTACATTATTGTCTAATTTTTTCAGATTTTTCCATCAAGTCGCCGTTAAAATTCACCCTATAGTTATTGAGAAACTCCAATTAGAAGGTAATCGTAACTATTTGCCTCTTTCTCTATCTCACGCATGTAACAAGAAATTAATCTAAAAAAAATTCAACAAAAAAAAAACTACATTCAAAACCTAAATATACGACTTTCGAATACTTTCATCACTCATTCCCATAAATTAAACCAACTTTTCCCAAACTATTACTATTTATTTGTAAAAAAAAACCTAAAAAATCCTCATTTTTCTCTATTTTATCCAAAATATTCACAAAAATTCCCACCTCTTTCAGCTATTGGCGGTTTAACAAACATCCTCGTGGCCCTCGTGACGTCATCATCCCCATAATGAAACTTCAGATGAATTTCATTTTCGTCGATTAAAAATTCGCGAATCGCTATATCTTCATTCGCGGGTAATTCGCGGTTTCTCGCGAACATTTCCGTTATTTTCGCGATTTTTCGATACTGATTTGTCTGAGGAACTGAAAACTCATTTTCCATCGAAAACTCGACGTTCCTGTAGTAAAGAAGGTCCTTGCGTCCTATATAGTGCTGAATAAGCGCAGAATTCGTCGTTTCGATGACTTCGAGTCCATCAATTCGCACTACATCGTAAAACTTCAAAATTCTCTCGTTTTCGAGGAGATTTGAGCTCAGGGACGAGTATCTGTGCTCTTTGCACGCATCTGGACGTCCTCGATCGTAAAAATCGATAACAGTTCCACTTATTATGTCCTTGATAGACTCGCGAAGCTTGTCACCTCGATTTTCGTATTTTTCGTGGATTTTTAGGGGAACAGAGTAATTGTAGTCGTCGAATTCGGTTATTCTACTGATGAGACCGTCCATCTGGACGTAGGGGGCTATTAGGACGACTTTCGTCTTCTTGAAGAACATGGTTTTACGACCATTTGGATAGTGCCTCTCAAAATCTGGAATTTTTAATTTTTTTTCAAATTTTTTTGAATTTTTTTTTAATTTTTTTGAATTTTTATAGAAAATTTTTTAAAAAATAATTTTGTTTTTTTTTCGATAAAATTGAAAATTCTGTTCTTTTTTTGGTGAAAATTTGGTAAATAATGGAGATATGGTGTTTTTTATTCTAAGAGGATTTTTGAGGAGAATTTTAAAAGATACAAAAATGGATGAGGGAAAAAAAAGGGCGTATCTCCATTATTTACCGAAATATTCGCTAAAAATGATAAAAGTGAAAATAAATTGATTTTTTAAATTATTTTTGTTTTTAGAATGACTTAAAAAATGATGGAGATAGGCCCTTTTTGCTTTGAAACACTTTCGTAGCTCTAGAAATTCTCTATAAAAAGGAGTAAAGGTAAAAAGGGCTTATCTCCATCAATTTTCAAAAAACGTTCAAAAAATAAAAACAATCGATTCTTTTCATCATTTATTTTTTGAGAATCACTCAGAAAATACTGGAGATACGCCCTTTTTACCCTAATCAATTTTTTTTAACTCTTGAAATTCCGTATGAAATCATCTTAGGACAGTAAGGGCGTATCTCCATTATTTACCCAAATATTCCGAAAACAAGTAGATAATAGTATTGCTTTCCAACTGATATAGCTTTTTCTGCTGATACTTTAGCAATATGCTTTACGAATGGAAGTGATACAACTTTTTTCAAATCACCATCAAGATATCAAATTTTGCTAATTCAATTCCCGTAAAAATTCTTTTTCCTTTTTTTTCACTTTTTTTTTTAGTTTTTTCGTGAGAATTTGACGTTATAATCACGTTTTTAAAGGGCATCCGGAAACTAAGCGAGATAGCGTGATTTTTGTGGAGACCTTTTTTGTAGCTCTTGAAATTTTCTAGAAAAAAAGTTCCTACAAAAATTGCGCTATCTCGCTTAGTTTCCGAATGCCCTTCGGAAAATAAAAGATATAGCTTTTTCTGTTGATACTTTAGCAATATGCTTTCCGAATGGAAGTGATGCAACTTTTTTCAAATCATCATCGAAATATCAAATTTTGAAGAAATTCATTAAAACGCCAATAACTCGAGAACTAATCATGCAAATAAGCTCAAAATTCACAGGCATCTAACTGATACAACTCTCGAGATAATATATGAGTATAAATAACATCAGTTCAATAATTTCCAGAAATTCCATTAAAAACTGATTTTCGAAAAATGGACAAATCTCAAAAAGTTTCGATCGAATTCTCTTCAAATGAAGCTTAAAAAATAGAGTTTGTCGAGAGGAAGTTTTCCACGAAATATGAAATTTTTCTATAAAACCGTTTTGCTGTAATTGAGACTTTTATGCACATACAGACATACACACACACAAACACACAGACATGCGCTAAAAATATCATTTTCTCTCTATTTAGATCATTTTAAGTATCTTCTATTAAAAAAATTACAATCGAAAATTCTGATGATTACATAGCTTCCATTCGGATGCAAGAAATAAAAAAAATTATTAGAGGATTTTTTTCGCGCATTTTGCAAATATCTTAAAGGCGAGTGGATTTAGGGAAAAATTGCAAGAGACCTTTTTTGTAGAGAATCGAATTTTATCCAGAGAGGTCATAAGGAAAAAGGCGTATCTCGATTAATTTCCGAAATCCTCATTATTTACTAAAAAAAACTTCATTTTATCTAAAAAAAGAAGTCTCTAATTTACATTTTGATAAGGATCTCCAAAATGATTAGATTTAGAGAAAAATGTCAAGAGACCTTTTTTGTAGAGAATTCAATTTTCTACAAAAAAAGTCTCTTGCAGAATCCGTTTTGCTGTAAGTAAGACTTTTATGCACAGACATACACACAAAAACACAGAAATGCGCTAAAAAATTCCATTCGCAAGCAAAAACCCAATTTACCCCCTATTATCTTAAAATTAATTACCAAAACTCGATATTTTCAATTCATCAACATAAGAAAATGGCATATCAAGATGTTTATCAGCCAAAATATCCACATCATCATCTTTCCCATCATCATTAGAAATACCACGTGACGATGCATATTCTCCAGGTAACAAGTGTTCCCAAAGTTTAGGATTATCTAAATCCCAATTGATACTGCTACACGAGTCTGTACAAATCTGCATGTTGACCCAGTAATTTCTATTGTTCCATATACTCTCAATTCCATGATACAATTGCTTCGTCTGATTTCTCTGTATTTCGTATGAGTATCCAGTTGTTGGCTCAATGAAGAAAGGCTCTTTTATCTCATGATAACGTGTGGTTTCAGACGTATCGTTTGGCAATACCAATACCCAACCATGTACTCTGTGGCCCCAGTATTTGTCTGGTTTTGGCTTTTCTTGTTCCTAAATTACAGAAATTTCAAGGAAAATTCAGTGAATTGTTTGATTCTGATTGAATTCATGCCGAAGGATAAAAGGGAAAATAGTGCAATTTTGTAGAGAAATTGAAAGAATTAGAAAATTGAAAAAATAAAAAATAAAAATTGAATTTCTCTTTTTTTTTTTAGTTTCTTAAGAATATCTTCGCATTTTTAATTTTTTTTATTTCTGTAATTTCCATTGAAAAAATTTTAATTACTTTCTTAATGAAAAATTTTGATTTTTAAATTTTTCATTAGTTTGAAAATTAATTTTTTTTTTTTAAACAATGATTACTATTGTAATTTAAAATTTAACTGATGGAATTTCATAATTATTTTCTTTATTAAACTTATTAACTTTTTTATTAGTTAAATTGTAGGGGTGTGCGAATAGTGTTTGAATCGAATCGAATCGAATATTACTATTCGATTCGAATTTCGAATCGAATAATTCGAAAATTCGAATTATTCAAAAATTTGAATTATTAAAAAATTCGAATTATTCAAAAATTCGAATTATTCAAAAATTCGAATTATTAAAAAATTCGAATTATTAAAGAAAATTAGAATTATTCAAAAAAATTCGAATTATTAAAAAATTTGAATTATTCAAAAATTCGAATTATTAAAAAATTTGAATTATTCAAAAATTCAAATTATTCCAAAATTCGAATTATTCAAAAATTTGAATTATTCATAAAAATTCGAATTATTCGAAAATTCGGATTATTCAAGAAAATTCGAATTATTAAAGAAAATTCGAATTATTAAAAAATTTGAATTATTCAAAAATTCGAATTATTAAAAAATTAGAATTATTCAAAAATTCGAATTATTCAAAAATTCGAATCATTCAAAAATTCAAATTATTCAAAAATTCGAATTATTCATAAAAATTCGAATTATTCAAGAAAATTCGAATTATTAAAGAAAATTAGAATTATTAAAAAATTAGAATTATTCAAAAAAATTCAAATTATTCAAAAAAATTCGAATTATTCAAAAAAATTCGAATTATTCGAAAATTTTACTTATTTTTATTAATATTATTAATACAAACTATAATAATTCTCTCTCTCTCCTCTTCACACTTATGATACTCTTCTTGTTTTCTCATTCGCTCCAATTCCTCCATTTCCATTAGCAACTTGCTACGGAAATCCGGTGGGGCTTTCAGCTGATACCTGGATGTAGTTCGTGTTACAAATTTCGTTGAAGTTTCATCGTACTTTGGTAAGTATGGACAAGGCTGCATCGACATGTCACACAGAGTTTGTTCTCTTGAGGCATAGCCACTTACTACAAATGCATTGTATCCTTGGCCAATGAGTAGGCTTACAAGAAGTGTTGAAAATTCAAAGCTATTGCCTCTTTGATTATTGAGTAGCCATGTGGGTGAACGTATTTGTTCTGGCTGAAAAGGGGGAAGAAAAAAGAGAGAAAATTGATTAAGCCTTATTTTTTTGATGGGGTATCAAAGATGATGGTTTTTTACGTTTTTCTGAATTTTTTCATATTTTTTGAACGTCCAGTTTATGAGATATGAATTATCAAAGTCACTGAAAATAGCGGTGGTGGGGATGAAACGCCCTTAATCGGACGGAAATAACGAAATTACTAAAAAACCACAGGATTGACCCATTATTTAAAAACAATTGGCGAAGAGAACAGCATTTTAACTAAATAATAGAAGAAAAAAATACTCAATTCACCGTATAGTTATTGAGATATTTTAATTAGAAGATAGTCGTAACTATTTGCCTCTCTCTCTATCTCACGCATGTGATAGGAGATTGATGTAAAGAAAATACGAGAAAAAAAAATTATATTCACAAGCTGAAGATATGACTTTCGAATAGTTTAATCACTTTTTTTCGGGTAAATTAAAGCACATTTTTCCCCGAATTATCAGGAATTAATTGAAAACTAAATTTGAGATTGGTGATTCTTTGGAATTCATCAATTTCGTTCAGGTTTTTTTGCAGTTTTTCGGAGGATTCTGATGTAATAGCACGTGAATCGAGGTAATTTGGATGAATTTCGTGCTATTGGTGAAATATTCCTTTTTTTCCAGAGCAGCTTTAAAAAATTAAAAATCCACGTGAAATCATCAAAATCCCCCAGGATTTTTTTCGGACTGAAGGACTTCAAGGAAAAATCTGAAAAAATTCCTGTAAGTGCTTCAGAATGTCTACATTGTTGTCTAATTTTTTCAGATTTTTTGGTCAAGTCGCCGTTAAAATTGACCCTATAATCATTGAGAAACTCCAATTAGAAGATAATCGTGCCTATTTGCCTCTCTCTCTATCTCGCGCAGGTAATAAAAAATTAATGTAAAAAAAAAATTCGATCAGTTTAATCACTTCCTCGGGTAAATTAAAGCACATTTTCCCGAATTATCAGCAATTACTTAGAAACTCACCCACAAATCCTCATTATTCCCTGTTTTATCAACCGCGCTCTACACTACTACCTTAAAAAACCCCAATTTTCCTTCTTTTTCCCCTCTGAACTATCAACAATAGAAAAAGTAGAAATCTGCAGATCGACACAAACTCATTCGAGACTATAACTCATCCCCTGACAGAGTCATAACAACAATAATCGTTAATGGAGAGAGACAGATGTAGTTTGTGAGTAAATATTGGGGGAAAATTCGAAACACGTGTTTTATTTGATGAGTTGATTTTTTTACCCTTTTCTGGCAAATATCTCAAAAACTAATAGAGATACGCTTTTTTCACACGAATGCTTTTTTGTAGCTCTTGAAATTCTCTACAAAACCATCTCCGGGTAAAAAGGGCGTATCTCCATTATTTACCGAAATATCATTCATTAAAGATTCATAGAAATCGAATTAACGAAATTTTTATTTTTCCAACGCCACTTTGTTTTTAAGATTACCATTTCCATAATATATAGGTAAATAATGGAGATACGCCCTTTTTGCAAAAGTGAATTAGAGCCAAAAGGGCGTATCTCCATTATTTACCAATAAAAAAAGGCGTATCTCCATAATTTATCGAGAAAATCCTCAAAAAAATCCCCAAAAATCGATTTTTCCTACTTTTTTTTTCAAATAACTTTTTTTTCCCGCGCAAATTCATTTGTCCCATTTATTATATTATAATTAATTAAATCAACAAAATACAAGTAAAATTCTTCTTTTCAATTTGAATGAAAATACTGAGACGAGAGAATCTTGTAGCAATTTCTTCTTCTATTTTCGCGTGGAAATACGTAGAGAGACGGGTTGGAAATAGGGGTAGGAAAACGACGGGTGGTCGTGTCAGGGGTAGAGGGGGGAGGGGGGGGAGCGAATTGGATGGCCAGTGGGTGACTTATCCTCTCTCTCTCTCTCTCTTCCCCTGTAACCTACCTCTCCCTTGACGACGTAGTCGGCCTTATTGCCGTCTCCCATCTTTCACACTAACACACACACACACACACACACACACACACACACACACACACACACACACACACACACATACAGGCACTCACGGAATACGGTATTCTCTGTGTCTCGCATTATACGTGAAAACAGGCGCGCCTGTGTATGTGTGTGTGTGTGTGTGTGTGTGTGTTGGAGAGACGGTGGTGCTGGCCCTCTTGCTCACGTTTGCCCGCGGGCCTCTCTCACTCACGCGTCACCCTCATTCCGTGCGACCCCTTCGACCGTCAACCACGTGGGACACACAAAGCGAAGGGTGTGAGGGAGGCAGACAACGCGGAGGAGATACTGCTGCCGCGGCAGCTGCGTTCAGTGGCTCTCAACTTTCACCTTTGCTCAAAATAATTTTTTTTTTTTGAAAATTTTTTATCTTTTATTATCTGTTGTGATTTTGTGGAATTATATGAGTTTTTGAAGAATTCCCTCGATATCTCGAATTTGATGCGAGATATCGCAGCTATCGACTACTCGATATTTGAAAATAATCAAATTATCAAATGGGTCTATACTGAAACTGGTGAAGAGGAACTATCGAGTGTGATTCGATATCTCGAGATATTAATGCGAGATTCCACATCGATTAATCGATTTTCGGAAAAATATCGATCTTGAATTGATGTGATATAGTTTTTTTTATATCGGCCATCTCGAATTTGACGTGCGAGATAGCGAATCGATCAATCAATATTTGGAGACGTTCGATTAATCGATATTTGGAAATCATCGATTAATCGATATTCACATAACGTAATCGATCTGTCGAATCATGTTAAGCATCAAATCTGTTCAGACCAAAACAGGTGAAACGGAACTATCGAACGAAGTGCGATATCTCGAATTTGATGCGAGATGTCGTATCGATTAATCGATATTCCAAATGCTATCGATTTTAAGTTGATGTGATATATTTTCCTTTCACATCGTCAATCGTGAATTTAATTCGAGATATCGAATCGATTAATCGATATTTGAAAAATATCGATCCATCGAATTATGTTTAACATTAATGCTTTTTCCAAAAAAAATTTCTGAACAAATTGATATAGACTTGCGTAGCGTGCTTTTAATTTGCTCCTTAGAAAGAAAATAAATAGAAAATACGTATGGACGAAAGTGCTATTTCTCGTGGTATCTTTTTCTCTCCACTTTCTTTTATTCTCGTTCGAAGGTGTCTCTCAGTTTCTTTCTCTCTCTCTCTCTCTCCCTCTCGCGACTCGCACACACGGGCCTCAGATAACGTGGAATCTCAATTCACTAGCGAACTTTGTATTACGGCTTCTTTTTTTTTTCCTCCTTATTTTTTTTTGCCTTCGCTTTCTGTTTCCATTTTGTTAGCGCGAGGATAAAAGTCATTCTCGCTTTAACTCAGAGAGTCAAGGACGAGCGTATCGTCTCTGCGTATTATTATTTTTTTTAGTCTGTTTACATCTTTTTCATGCTCTCGCTTCTCTTTTTTTTTCCGTTGCCATGGAATTTGGAGGGAAATTTCGAAGGTCAATGGGACAGTAAAATTGTTGCCTTTTTTTTCAAAATATATATTTATCCTATTTCAATTCAACAATTTCATGGAATAATAGTGGAACACAAGATTTATCGATTTTCCAGAAATAATCTCCGCAAATAATGGAGATACGCCCCTCTTGCCCTAAGACACTTTTCTAGAGGATTTCAAGAACTGCAAAAATAACTTGGGGCAAAAAGAGCGTATCTCCACGATTTTCCAAGGACACTGACCACTGTACTATCAGAGCTGAATAGAGATTGAATGAATTCATGGAAATTCTACCATTAGACTACCGAAGAAATAAAAAAATTGACAAATTTATTCTGAGACATCTTTCTGGCGGAATATCTCGTGGATAATGGAGATACGCCCTTTTGATTCTAAGACACTTCTCCACGAAATCCTAAGAGCTAACGAGATGTATTTGGATAAAAAGGGCGTATCTCCACGATTTTCCAAGGACACTGACCACTGTACTATCAGAGCTAAAAAGAAATTGAATAAATCCAAAAGAAATTTATGGAAATTCTACCATTAGACTACCGAAGAAATAAAAAAAATTGACAAATTTATTCTGAGACATCTTTCTGGCAGAATATTTCGTGTGTAATGGAGATAGGCCCTTTTTATCCTGAGACACTTTTCTGCGGAATCCTAAGAGCTACAAAGATGGATTAGAATAAAAAGGGCGTATCTCCATTATTAACCGGGATATTCTCAAGAAATGATTGAAAAAACCACATGACTTATGAATTTCATGCTAAAAAATCAGATACCGCTGAATGGATATCCGATGGCAGTTCTAGTCAGCGTATATATGCTCAATATATATATTTATATATATATATATATATATATGAAACATCTCGGAGTATGCGAACCGCTATTCCGTCGTATAGCGTACGACGGTATTACCGGGATACTAGATAGTATACCTAGGCCCTATGTACGAGCTTAGTTGGCAGGGGTAAGGTATATATAGGTGTTTCTCGCGTACTCGTACATAAGCCTATTTCTGTCTCTCTCTCTCTTCCACCGTGCTCAGTCGGACCCTGCTTCTACATAAGCGTTGCGCGTCGTGCGATCACTAATACACTATATATTTTATCCGTACATATATATAGATATATATATATAGGCGCCCCTGGCCGTAGAAACTCCGGGGTACATGGTCAAATCCGTCGCGATGTTCTCTCTCTCTCTTTCTCTTTCTCTCTCTCTTGTACGTTGATGTGTGTTGGACGTTTTCTCGTGTATATTACCAGAGGCCGCTGGTGTATACGAAATGATGATATATATCGTGGCAAAACTGCTCGCGCAAAACCCCCTCGCGTTTGCCTCGTTTAACCAACGATTTGCCACTTTACTCTTGATTGCTACACCATCCGTATCTGCGAGGAAGATACTATCGTTATGTGAGTCGAGCACCGGTTCGTTATTGCACTGAGATATCGGTGAGATGGATTGAGCGGTTCATATCAGGCCCTAGGGATTTTATAGAGATTTTTTCAAATTTTTTTTTTGCTTCGTATTTTTGTTTTTCGTGAATATCTCGGAAAATAATGGAGATAGACCCTTTTTGCCCTCAGACGGGTTTGCAGCTCTTGAAAAATCAAGTTTATGGGGGTCATAAGAATTTTATGGGGATTTTCATTTTTTTTGCTCTTGAAGCTTGGTGTGAATATGTTAGGGGGTCTTCGGCACGAGTAAGTGGGAGTTTCAGGAGAGACTTTGGGGACTCTGGTGTGGCCTTGAGGAGAGGTTATTGAGAAATGAGAACGAGTTTTTATCAATGACGAATGTCTGAGGCTTGTGGACGCGTGTGGATTGAGGTGAGAGGTAGGAGGGACTTTTTTCAGGGTTATTAGACGAGGGAATTCTTAATTACTAGAGAATTTAGCGATTTTAGGGACTTTTTGAGAGTTTAGATTCAAAGGAATCGGGTTTTTCATTGGATGATTTGAGACAGAGCTTCCAGAATTTTTGCGAGCTTCTAGATGCTATAGAGAGTATCTGCCTAAATTTTGAGAGACAAATCTTCAATAGAAACAAAGTTATGAATTTCAGGAAATCGGAGAAATTGTGAATTTCAGCATTCCTCACGTTTTTCCGAAATTTTATGCAGAGATAGGGCATAAACCACTGACATGTCCTTGAAACTGGGTCACTCGACAGGCTAGAAATCGACAAACCCCGAAAATTCATCCTTTTGCGGTATTTTTAGGGCCTCGGTTAAGGGAAGCCCCTTAAAATCGAAAAATGACCATTTTAAAATCGAGCAGTACTCCCAAACTCTTCAAGATATCGCTTTTGATCGTCTTTCAGGGCTTCTCGACCATGTCAAGAGTATCTGTCTAAATTCTGACAGTAAAATAGAAGAAAAGCTATGAATTTTCGAAAATCGGGAAAATCCTCCATTTCGCGTTTTTGAAGGGTTATCCCTTCCCTGGCCTCAAATTAAGACCGTGGACTCATAATAGACTCTCCTTAAAGTTCAACCAATATCTGACATTCCTCCAAATCAGAATCCATTATCCTCCGAAAATCGCTAATTCTGTATCTCAACCTTTTCCTCAATTTAAATAATTAACGTTTGCTGTCCGCTCGTTGGCACCATCCAACAGTGGCCATTCCACTCGCTACTTCCAGTGCTCACCGCTTGACACCCGTCTCATTCGTTCGTCTATTTCTACCATGCCTCACCACGTAAATTCCTTAAGGTATTTTGGTAGCCTCGATTGAGGTTATGTCAGCAAATTTCGCAAACCGCGTAAAAAGACGTGAATTAGCACTTAACAATCATCAAACTCGCACGAACATCGCTGCGAATATTTTTGCATGATTGCGGAAAATTTTGCATACAAAGGACGTATTCCTAAATCAATACCCTTTCAATAGCAGAAAATGCAAAAATCGAAGTGATGCGTTTCCGCTCGCGAATTGGGTGTGGCCGTAGCGGATAGGTCATCCCTAACCTCCCAAACCATCCTCTTCATCCTAGAACTCTTCTCAAGAGATCCCAATTCATTCTGATAACGAAGAAACTCAAGTTGTCATTAGACGACTGGGTAACGATCCGCATTCGGTCGGAAACCAATCAGGACTCGGTTACACGGAGTCTCTTCGATTGCAGCATTGATTTCCTAGCGCGTTATTGATCCTAGGCAGATCCGAAAGTGCAGGAAGAGCAATAGAAATAAAATCCAGATGGCGCTGCGGGTGGATGAAGAAGACTTTTTTTTTTTTGGAATTCGTTAAGAGAAAACGTATATCTGTATATATTCGGGCTGACGAGTTCTTGGAGTGCGCGAGTTTATGAGGGTGCTTTTCGGACGAGAAAACCAAGTGCATCGCACATTGAGGGGGATTGCCAGGGTATATATATATATATACGTGGTGCAGTACGATAGAAGGGAGAGAGAACCGTACAAAGACCCGTCAGTGGAAGTGGGAGGATGTGTTTGCGACGACAGAGAGACTAGGGGGACGAGGGAGAGTTGGGTAGTCAAGACAGAGAGAGAGAGCAAAAGCGTTACGGTTGGATCGCAAGTGGGCGGTGTAGTAGGAGGCAAAAGCTAGGTTCGTGGCAATGGGGTGAGGTTCGCTCTCGCTGATTACGTCGCGGGATAGCCGTAGCGGGATGCCGGGGACGTGCAGGATAGGGAACCCGAGAGGTCGGTATTACCTTCGTCTCACTCGCTCGTTTGGGAATTGGAGGATGGAGAGAAAGGTAGGAGAGAGGGGTAGAGAGGGATGTATGTATATCTGCAGTGTCCTACCAAACCTGGCCAAGCTTCCTCTGTGTGTTCCCTTTGGCACTCTGGCGGACGACATCGGGCCTCAGTAAATGCCGCGACTGGCCCCTCGAATGGATGGAGTGGAGCGTAACGGAGGATGGGTGAAGTAAGCTCAAATTGGACCTATCAGGTAAGATGGACGGGGATTTTTCTCAAGATGACGGGGTGGTGGGAAAAATCTGAAAAAATTTGGGAGGGTGTCCGCGTTGGTCGGTATCATTGTGGAATTTTTTCAGATTTTTTCACCGATGCATTCACCCCCGAAAAAATCAAATCCATCTTACCCCTGCGATCCATGTTGCCTAGGTCTGCGAAACATGTCCTGACGTTTCTCTCGCTCTCTCGTCCGATTTCCTTTGTCCTGCACTTCTGACCTTATCCCCGTGGCGATTCCATCTCACTCCAACCAGCAGTGGCGATTGAACGCGCGAGGGGAGAAGGGAGGTTAGTTAGGGGTGGTATATTGACGGGCGTCGCGAGGACGTCTATACTTAGTGCCAGGGTACACCCAACGCGTTTCCAAAGGCGTCGACCGTCCTCTCTATCTCCCTCATCCCTTTTCTCTCTCTCACTCTCTCTCTCTATCCTCACCCTTCTGGCTCGTATTGCCGCTAGAAACCCTTGGAAACTCTCTGTACACGTCTTTCACTCCCACGTACAGGGGTTACACTGCTGTCTCTCTCGCTCAGCTCTTGTTGGACGTTTCTGTGTACCATCAACGACCACCGTTCTCTACAGCCCTCGCTTTATGTACCGGTGGTATATATGTACCTTGTCACTGTACATAAAGGCTTTGCGTGTGTATGTGTGTGTGTGTTAGCACATAAGGATAGGTAAAGTGGCCTAGCTCTAGCTCTACTCGGAAATTCGCGGGATGAACTTTTGCCTCTGAAAAAATTAGTTGAATAAATCTGTTAAAATATTCGATTTAATCAATTAAGTCTTCTCAAGTATCTCGGAAACTAATGGAGATACGCCCTTTTAGCTCTAATGTCCACAAAAATCATTATAGAAGTGTCTGAGAGCTAAAAGGGCGTATCTTCATCATTTCTTGAGATATTTAGCCAGAAAGAATTTGGATCAAAATCATTCTGACTGAACCTTGATTCGATAATAGTAGGTTATCTAATAAGTTAGCTAATAAGTTCTTCAATTCTAATATTTTTGGTAATTTAAACTAATTGAGCGTTTTTCAGAGTGTGATATCAATGATTCTGTTGAATCACTGTTCAACTTAATGTATTATGCTACTAAAATCAATCTTGTGATGTGATTATTGCAATATGGATAAGTTTGATATTCGAAGAGCTGACCACGATTTCTAGAACATTTCGATTATTATTACTATCACGATTATTTCGATAAACAATCATATAGTCACCTTAGAAACAAAGTGGCGTAAGTGTTGGGATTATACATAGGACTTACGCCACTTTGCTTTTGAGGCAACGATAGAAACAAAGAAGCATGAGTGTTAGGATTATGTATGGGACTTACGCCATTTTGTTTCTAGGACAATGACATATATATTTCTCTTGTAAACCTGTAATTGGGCTCGCCTGTTGAATTTGCCAAGGATAAATAAATAAATAAACAAATGAGAAGGATCTTCCTGATCAAAAATTAGCAGAATAAAGCTGTTTCGAATTCATCAAATTCTTCTTATCTCTGATCAGTACAGCTGGTCAGTATCTTCGTCTTCCAATTGTTATTTTGATGATATCTCGGCAGAATGGAGATACGCTCTTTTTGTTCCAAAATACTTTTGTAGCTCTTGAAATTAGGAAAGAAAGGGCGTATCTCCATTATTTAACGGAATATTCTTACTAAAAGATGAGGAAAAAACATGGATTTATTCTGTTTTACTACTGAATTGATTTCCAGAGGAATTTTTCTTTTTTTTCGGGGATTTAGACCCTCGTGTGTTTATGAGGATTAGAATTTTCAAGTTTATCACTGGAGTTTTGCGGCAGTGATTGTGGCCGACCCACTGAACTCAAATCTCCCCTGTTATTCATATTTCTGTTTTCATTGTATATGGTACTATCAGCTTTAGTTTATATACCAAAGTCCAATGAATTGCTGTACAGTAGTAATGGTCGATAGTCGGGTTATTCAAGAGATGTGATACTTCGATATTAACTCCTGATATTTAAATTTTAAAAAAATCACTTTCCTCTACGTTTCTTCTTTGATGATCGTGATTTTCGATGAATTACTTTGAAATACATTCAAATTTTTTTACACAATTTTTGCGTATCATAAATTGAGACACACAAAATGGCGGGAAATAAGACAAAAAGCGCAATCAGGTGGTTAGCAACGAGACGTGAAAAAGGAGAGAGAGGCAGAAGGCAAAAAAAAAAACAGAAAAAAAGGGAAAGAGTGTACAAAAAGAGGAGAAAAAAGAGAACTTCACCGATCGATCTGGTCTTTCGGCGTTCAAGTCCGAAACGAGCCGAGGAGGAAAAAAAAGGCAGAGAGAGAGAGAGGACACTGGAGGTGAGAGGCAAAGGGGGGAGGGGGGGGGGGGAGAAGAACATGATGGCGTCCAGGCTGCGGGGCAAAAGGAAAAAGAGGGAGTTGGGTGGAAAAAAGAGAGGAAGAAGAAAACGAGAGGGTGAGAAATACCCGCGGTGTTGAAAAATCGCGAGGAGTGAATTCTGAGTAGAGGCAAAGTGGACCACTGGGGTCAAACGGTCCAGGATTTTTTTTCAGGATGAAGGAGTAGGCGGAAAAATCTGAAAAAATTTGAGAAGATGCTCTGACATGTCTGCACTATCGGTGAATTTTTTCAGAATTTTCTGATTAAGTGCGCATTCCTCAAAAAAAAACTTGACTCATTTTGCCTCACCGGTCCATTTTAACGAGATTTTGCATGCAGCGAGGGTTCGCTCACCCTTCGACCAGGGTTTGTGTGTGTGTTGAGGAGAGAGAGGTGACCGCGGAAAAGCCGGTTGGAAGGAAAATCGCCCCGATCGATGTGCCTTCGTTCCTCAGGTCCAAAATGAACGTGGAACTAGGGGACGTGGCAAAGGGGAGAGGGGAGGGGGGAGAGAGACGAAGGATATTGCCAAAGGGGAATTGGGAAGAGACGAGCGTCACGGACGTGTGCAACGTGGCCTCGCGAACACAGTTGAAGAGACCAGTACTCTTCTCTCTCTCTCTCCCTCTCTCTCTCTCTCGTGTCTGGCGTGGGTGGGCGACTATTTTCAGTTAAGGAGCCTTCACATTGGAATTGAAAATTGAATTTTTTTTTCAGTTTCAGTTTTTAAAAAAACTCAATTTTCCTCTTTTTTTGGAGAATATCTCGGTAAATAATGGAGATACGCCCTTTTTGCCCTAAGATGATTTTGTAGAGAATTTCAAGAGCTAAAAAACCGTTTTGAGCATCTTAGAGTAAAAAGGGCGTATCTCCATTATTTCCTAGAAATATTCTCAAAAAACTCCCAAAAAATGTAAATTTTTCCTTTTTTTCAATTCTTTTCACTCGAAATCGAAGAAAAATTCATTTTCTTCGGGATTTTTTTTTTGGAGGGGGGGGGGGGGGCTTGAAATTGATGGCAATTGCTCCCGGAGGCTGTATGAATGCTCCTTCATACGAGAAGAGGGTGGACAAGATGAGTCGCACATGTACAGTATAACACCACTACATGCATCTCAAAAGCCTTATATACGTGGCTTGGGCTCCAGCTAACTACTCCTTCTATCTGGTCAGCCTGAGGGCCCCCTGAAAACGGTCTGCGTTACGCTCTCTATCTATCTCTCTCTCTCTCTCTCTCTTGCAGAGAAGAGCCATTTCGCGCGAGCCCAGCTCATACCAGGAACGTACGAGAGTATTCGCGATGCCCCAGGTCGACGTCCTCCGGGTCTTCTCTTTAAGGATCGTCGTGAGTAGATGTTGAGGAGGAGAGGAGGAGGGGGGAGGGGGAGGGAGATAGGACGAGAGAAGAGATAGAGTTGAAACGCATGGAGTTGTAACAGTGATAAACACACTGCGGTGAAATTTAGCGGGATTTAATTCACGTTGTGATGAGGTAAAAAAGGATAAATCCATTTTTTTTGCTTTTTTTTTATCGAGGATAGAATGCTGGGAAAGTAATGGAGATACGCCTTTTTTGAGCTGAGATGGTTTTATAGAGTTTTATGAGAAGAGTTGAAAAATCATCTTAAGGGGGCAATGGGAGACTGATTGATTTTTTTCTAATTTTTAAATTCAATTAAATAAATGAATGAATAAATAAATTCATTGTTTAGCAATAATTATGATTTTTCCAATGAAATAACAGAAGCAATGACTTTATAATTTTTTTTTGTCAGTCGAAGACATTTTTTTATGATAAAAGAAAAATATCAATAAAAATCATCCAAAAATTTTGGTTTGAAAATTCAATATATATAGGGATTTCCATGACTCTTTAAGGTGAATTCGCTCTATCTCGCTTAGTTTCCGAGATATTTGGAAAAATGGACGACAAAAATAGTAGATCTTGTTTTTTCGGGAAAATATCGGGGATTAAGCGAGATGGAGCGATTTTTAATGAAGGTTTTTTTTTGTAGAGAATTGCAAGAGCTATAAAAGTGTTTTAGGGTAAAAAGGGCGTATCTCCATTATTTTTTTAATATTTGAGGAAAAGAACGAACGAGAAAAATGGATTTTTGAGTTTTAACTCTTTACGAGTAAATTTTATCGTTCATTTTTGTAGAATGTTTTGGAAAATAAGCGAGATAAAGCGATTTCACTTAAATTCGTTTTTGTAGCTCTTGAAATTCTCTATAAAAACACTTGATTGCAAAAAGGGCGTATCTCCATTATTTATCGAGATATTCTCAAGAAACTCTTCATTTTTGAAGAATATTTCGGAAATTAAGCGAGATAGAGCGATTTTGTCCAAATTTTTTCTTTTTTTAGAATTTTGAGAGTTACGGAACCATGTTAGGACAAAAAGGGCGTATCTCCATTATTCATGCGAAATATTTCCAAAAAAAGGAGAAAAATGGGATTATACTGTTCTACCCCTTCATTTTGTGAGAATATCTCGGAAATTAAACGAGATAGAGCGATCTTACCCCAATCTTCTTTTGTAGAAAATTTCAAAAGATACAAAACCATTTTTAGTACAAAAAAAGGGCATATTTTCATTATTTACTGCGATTTAAGAAAAAAATCTTCATTTTTTTCAGAATATCTTCATTTTTTGTACAGAATTTCAAGAGTTGCATAATTATCTCAGAGCAAAAAGGGCGTATCTCCATTATTGACTGAAATTTGACAAAAAATCTCCTTTTTTTCAGAATATTTCGGAAATTAAGCGAAATAGAGCGATTTTGCCCTAATCCCCTTTTTTTGTAGAGAATTTCAAGAGCTATGAAACGATATTAGGGTAAAAAGGGCGTATGTCCATTATTTACTGAGATTTTTAAAAAATCTTAATTTTTTTCAAAATACCTCGAAAATTAAGCGAAATAGTGCAATTTTGCCCTAATCTCCTTTTTTTGTAGAAAATTTCGAGAGTTACATAACTATCTTGAAGCAAAAAAGGGCGTATCTCCATAATTTACCGAGATTTTCCCCAAAAACAATAAACACACCCTCGTATTAACGAAAGAGAAAGAAAAAAAAAAAGAAAAAAAAAAAATCAATAAATTGTTGGAAACAACTCTGTTTACATTCGAATCATCCGGAATATCGAGGGTTTCCAAATTTATTTTGTCTATTCAAGCGTAATACTGTCCGGGAGAAAGAGAGAAAGAGAGATAAAGAGGATGAGAAAAAGAGAGAGAGAGAGAGAGAAAAAAAGGGACCCGCGAGGTCGATTCCAAGAAAGTTCCTCGGGGCGTTACAGGCGGCAGTTGGGCGATAGAGAAAATGCTTGACGCATCAGCAGTTGAAGCGAACCGGAGGGTGTGCACATAAAGGAGGGAAAGGAAAGGACGGAAAAAAAAAAGGAAAGGAAAGAGGCAATACATAACCCACAAGCCTGGGTTGCTGCTGCTGCTGCTCTTGTGTCCATGCAGGGGAAAAAAGAGGCGAAGTAACTGCGTTGGGATTTTTCGTGGCACAAGAGAGAAGAAAGGGCAGAAAAGACAGAACGCGGACGTTCCGGTCACGTACACGAGACGCGCGCGATGGTGGGAAGAAGAGGAGGGGGGGGGGGGGGGGGGTAGATGGAGAAGAAGTAATGGGGAAGAGAGGAGAGGCGAAAAAAAATAAAATAAAATAGAGGATAATGTAGAGGAAGCATTGGGGAATATGTGCGGGGAATTTTTGCGCCAATAATTTTACGAAGACTCGCGGCTCCGCGGGTCTTCGCTCTCAAGGCCGATACCAGAATATTTAGTTGAAAGAGAGAGGGAGAGGGAGAGAGAGAGAGAGAGACGAGAGCCTGCTATGCGTGGGTCGATTTGACGATTAAGGAGGAGGAGAAGGAAGGGGCAAAGGAGAGGAGGGGGGGGGGGGGGGAGAGGTGGGAAAAAGTGGGGATTTATGATTTTTTGGGGGATTTTTGTCAAATCGTTTTTTTTTGCATTATTTTCTGAGATTTTTTGAGAATATTCGAGGAAATTATGGAGATACGCCCTTTTTGCCCTAAGATGGTGTTATAGCTCGTGAAATTGTCTACGAAAAGGGATTTTTTGGGCTAAAATCGTCGTTTCTCCATTATTTTCTGAGATATTTCACAAAAGAAAAGGAATATCTCAGCAAAATCTCAAATATCTCATAAAATAATGGAGATACGCCCTTTTTGCCCTCATACAATCATGTTCTAGCTCTCAAAATTCTCTATAAAACTGTCCTAGGCCAAAAAAGTGCGTTTTTTCCTTATTTACCTAAATATTCAAAATATTCCTAAAAAATGAATGAAATTCCAATAGTAAAGAATGAAAACCAAAAAGAACTCTAGAATAGAATAGAGTTTATTCATTGATGTTACATTATTTGTTTTACATCCTTCTCACCACACCTAAAAAGAACTCTATTTTCTTCCATTAATTTCTCTCAAATATTCTGTTGAAATAATGGAAATACGCCCTTTTTACCTCAATCCACTCTTCCAGCTCCCAAAATTCTCTACAAAACCGTCTTAGAACAAAAACGTCGTATCTCCATTTAACAATAAAGGAAATTCCCAAAAAAGTGGATAATAGTATTGCTTTCCAATTGATATAGCTTTTTCTGCTGATACTTTAGCAATATGCTTTCCGAATGGAAGTGATACAACTTTTTTCAAATCACCATCAAAATATCAAATTTTGCTAATTCAATTCCCGTAAAAACTCTTTTTCCTTTTTTTTTCACTTTTTTTTTTAGTTTTTTCGTGAGAATTTCACGTTATAATCACGTTTTTAAAGGGCATCCGGAAACTAAGCGAGATAGCGTGATTTTTGTAGAGACCTTTTTTGTAGCTCTTGAAATTTTCTAGAAAAAAAGTTTCTACAAAAATTGCGCTATCTCGCTTAGTTTCCGAATGCCCTTCGGAAAATAAAAGATATAGCTTTTTCGGTTGATACTTTAGCAATATGCCTTCCGAATGGAAGTGATACAACTTTTTTCAAATCATCATCAAAATATCAAATTTTGAAGAAATTCATTAAAACGCCAATAACTCGAGAACTAATCATGCAAATAAGCTCAAAATTCACAGGCATCTAACTGATACAATTCTCGAGATAATATATGAGTATAAATAACATCAGTTCAATAATTTCCAGAAATTCCATTAAAAACTGATTTTCGAAAAATGGACAAATCTCAAAAAGTTTCGATCGGATTCTCTTCAAATGAAGCTTAACAAATAGAGTTTGTCGAGAGGAAGTTTTCCACAAAATATGAAATTTTTCTGTAAAACCGTTTTGCTGTAATTGATACTTTCTCTCTATTTAGATCATTTTAAGTATCTTCTATTAGAAAAATTACAATCGAAAATTCTGATGCATAGCTTCCATTCGCAAGCAAAACAAAAATTTTCCAAAAATTTGTAGAAAAATCCTCAAAAGCTTCAACTGCCAAATAATTAATATCAAATTCATTCACAAAGCCTCGAGATCACGGAAAACCGATACCACCAGCGATTATCAATGTTGTTTAGTAAACAGAATATCACGAGATAGAGAGCCAGAGAGAGGGAAAGAGGGGGCGCTTGGAGTTTTAGGTCATTACCATTATTATAAGTTGATGTGACGCTGACGTAATGGGAGTTAGAGCCGTATGAATGGGCATAGAGCAACAAGTTGCCACTAAAAACTGGGAGTGAGTTCGTGAGTCGAGTTCTGTTCGTTACACCTCTATATGTAGTTCTTCCATCCCTATATTGTACGCTTCGTCCTATATATTTTACTTCCCCTTTTACCCTACCCCTCCCCTCTCTTCCACTTCCCCTTCCCCTTCCCCCTCCAGCCCCATTCCACTTTTGGTGTCCGTTATAAACCCTCTGGCTTTTAAAGTATTCTTTTTTAAAGTAGAACTATCCTAATGCACTCTTCTCAACTCCTCGAGAATTTATCTGCCGCTTTATTTTTTTTTCACCTTTTCTTATTATTTTTTTTCCTTTTATCTGAAAGGGAATACCTGCTTTATCGATCTCTCGACAATCACACTGACGTCCGCATATACACACATATATATATATATATATATACATATATATGTATACACGCACGTGTGGGTGAGGAGGCACTGTCTCATGATCACTGATTCGAGTATCAACGCGAGACTCACGAGCACGTTACATCTACGTGCCATATCCGATTGTCACGTAGTACACAATGTTTCGTTTCTTGCTCGCGAGTTTATGAGAGAGAGAGGGAGAGGTTATTTCTCAACTCGACGATGATAACAATAATCAAGGGATTATCGAACTTTAACCTTGAATTTATGATTTATTTCGAGGTTTTGAGGGGTGGGAAGGAGGTTTAAAGGGGGATGGAGCACTTAAAAAGTGATTTTTAAAGGGATTTTTTTTCATATTTTTTCCATGTCAAAAAAACACAAACAAAAATAACACATAAAAAACATTTTGACGAGTTACCATTTTTTCGTCATTGCTGCTATGTTCACATCGTGCCGAAAAGTACACTTTTTTGTTCAGTAGTAAATGAAAAAAAGCGCAGTTCGTCATTCGTAGAACGTACATCTCTGTATAAATTTAAGATATTTCGATACGAGTGCTTCGGATTTTTCACGAGTGTGAAGTTGGCGAGCCGAAGCGAAGCCGAGAGCTGCCGAATCACACGAGTTAACGAAAAAGCACTTTTCCGCACGAGGTGAACGTAGCAGCAATGCCGAAATATTAAATTACCTAACAAATGTGGTAAAATACTTCTCTGACGAGTGTGTTTTGTAATCATATGAGTCTGGAAATCTTTATCGTACGTGTGAAGTACAGTTTTTTTTATGTACAACGTGCGAAAAGTGACATTTTATGCACGGCGTGCAATAAAGTATTGTTCGACACGTGTGAAAGGAATTTTTTTAGGGGTTGAATGAGATTGTGGAAATTTGTGAAAAAATTCAGGAAGATCGTCTAGTATGTCTAGAGTGTTGCTGAATTTTTTCAGAATTTTCTGGACAGGCCTACACTAATTAAAAAATTATGATAATACGGAAAAATCAATGAATTCATTTTTTTGTCATCAGTTTTTCGAAGATATCTCGGAAAATAAGCGAGATAGGGCGCTTTTGCCCAAATTCACTTTTATAGCTCTTAAAATTCTCTGAAAAACAAATTTGGGGAGAAAAAGGCATATCTCCATTAGTTTCCGAGATATTCTCCAAGAAAGATCGGCAAAAGCAAATCGACCACTAAAATCCAATCAATTATTCCCTAATTGACGACACGAACATATCAATCTTTCAACTTCGGAAGTTTCTCCATGTAACCGGAAACATCCGATTTCGTCCGAGTGAATCGTTAACCGTAAATCAATCTCCATCGATCGAAAACAGCGCCAAAAATAGCAGGATTCTCTATTTGATCCTTCCCCTCCGTCCAATCTCTTGCACTTCCCCTCCCCTCCCCCCCTCTCCTCCACCTTTCGCTCTGTTTATAGGAAAAGAATCAATAGAGATTTACGAGCGGTTTTGGACAGTTGCGAATAGACATTAGGTCTTACTAATTAACAATGCATCTGATCTGCAATGTGGTGAGGGGAATGAGGGGAGGGGGAAGGAGGGGAAGAGCCCCGCACAGTACAAATAAGTGACTCATCACTTGTTTTTTTCCAAATATCTCGAAAAATAAGCGAGATACGTCATTTTTGCTCGAATCCACTTTTGTAGCTCTTGAAATTCTCCACAAAAACATCTCAGATCCAAAAGGGCGTATCTCCATGATTCACCAATTTTCTCCGTTAAATTAGGCAAAACATCTAAAATTAATGAAGATTCGCCTTTTTTTGCCCTAATCCATTTTTATCTTCCCTGAACTCATCCCTCCCCTTCGCCCAACGTCTTATGCTTCCCCTCCCCTCCCTTCCCCTCTTTCTCTCTGCGTGTGGGGAATGAGCCGATAGGGATTTACGAGCGGTTTCGGGCAATCGCGAATAGAGATTAGGCTTTGGTAATTAACTATGGATCTGGTCCGCGAGGTAGAGAAGAGGATCGAAGGGGGAGGGGGATGGTGGGGGGAGGAGGGGAAGAGCCCCGGGGTTTGCCCTGTATACATAAGTGACCCATAGGTTTCGCCACGGTTAGAAGCTTCTACTCCACCTCCTCCTCCTCTTCTACCTCCTCATCCTCCTCCTCCATTTCCTCGTCTTCTGCAGTTTGGGTTGTGTGTACATGGCCGCCACTGCCGCGCGGGGGTACATGTACATGGCAAACTCGTGTGCACCATACCGCGGATACATGGCCCCTGGGTATGTGTGCCCAAGGTATAGGTGCAAGTATCCTCTCTACCCTATATATTCTCACCCGATCTCTGTCTCTTGTGTGTGTATGTGTGTGTGTGCTATTCGCTTGTGCTATTTCGCTTTTCCCCCGAGCGCCCTCGTCTTGGCTGCTACCCTCGCCATGGCTCTTTGACGAGCACCAGGGTATGCGTGACCGTAAGGTATAAAGGTATATATATATGTATATGGATATGTGTATATGTATGTATGTATGTATGTATGTGTATATGTATATGTGTGTATATGTATGTATGTATGTATGTGTATATGTATATATGTGTGTGTGTTTTTGTATACGTGTATATGTGTATGTGTGTATGTGTGTATATGTATATATGTGTGTGTGTTTTTGTATACGTGTATATGTGTGTATGTGTATATGTGTATGTATGTGTGTGTATGTGTGTATGTGTGTATATGTATATGTGTGTATATGTATGTATGTATGTATGTGTATATGTATATATGTGTGTGTGTTTTTGTATACGTGTATATGTGTATGTGTGTATATGTATATATGTGTGTGTGTTTTTGTATACGTGTATATGTGTGTATGTGTATATATGTATGTGTGTGTGTGTGTGTATGTGTGTGTGCATGCTTCGAAAAGAGGTGGGGGGGGGGGAAGGGGGGATATATAGGATGTGTATATACAGTTAGCCCCAAAAGGCAGACGTGCTTGGCATCGAACGAGAGAGAGAGACCCCCTCGGTAGAAAGGTACTTTCGATCCCTCCATATCTCGCTTGGATCCGGTGTGTGGCCTCTCGCACTTACAGGTTTATACGAGGAATACCGCATAGACGTAGTCACTCTCTAGAGTACATGCCCTATCTATCCAAGGGGTTTCCAAGAGATTTACGAAATTTTAGGGGTTAGAGGGGGGGGGGGGGGGAGGTGAGGAGGGTTTTTTTTCCTTTTCTTTTTGGTGAGTTGGGGTTTTGGAGGTTCTTTAGGATTTGCGATAACTATTTTTGAGGAAAGTTTTATGGAATGGGGTTTTTTTGGATAGTTTGGGGGAAGATAAGGAGGTGAAATGAAGGGTTTTTTTCAAGGGGAGGGGGGGGGGGATTTTTTTTTTCTTTTTGGGGAGTTCAATAAAAATCGAATGATGAAATTTGCTAATAAAAAAAAAGGAATTTTTTTTTTTCATTATTTTTTTCAAAATATCTCGGAAACTAAGCGAGATAGAGCGATTTTTGTTTCATTCACTTCAGTAGCTCTTGAAATTCTTCACAAAAAAGAATTGGGACAAAAATCATGTATTTCCTCTATTAACCGAGTTATTCCCTTTTAAAGAACAAAACAAGTATACTCAACGAAAAATAACAATAACAGAGGCAAAAAAAAAGGCAATTCACTCTCGTAAGTCTTCATTCATGAAACCCTCTTTTTCTCCTTTCTTCGTCCGAATCAGTGAAACTTACGGTGGAAGGGCCAAGCCCGTTTCTTTAAAACCTGTATATCGAGACCTCCGTCCTTCACATATATTAACCCTGAATACCCCCGAAACCTTCAGAACCCCCCCCCCCCCTCTTTTAAAAAAGAGGAAAAGAAAGAAAAGAGAAACGTAAAAATTCCCTGAAACAAACATCAACAAGGAGCAGAAATTAAAGAACAATTAAATGCGAAACTCGTTAGTGCCTGGAATAATCTCCGATTTTCGAGAGAAGAAGGGAGGAAGAACTGCAGAAAAGAGAAAAAGAGAGAAGAAGAAGAGAGAGAGAGATTATTTATTTAGTGATGGACTTAAGGATGTTTGGGAGGTACAATCGTAAAAAAAGTTGAATTTTTGTATAAAATTGTTAATAACAAATTTATACAAGATGAAATTCTCAAATTTGATTCAGTGAATCTGCGAAGAATGTAATGAGGAATAAAATAAGCCGGAGAAACAAAAAATTTATTGAAAATTGAAAAATTTTCATTATTTTTTACATTTCTTTGAATCTTGAAAAATTTGAAAAAATGCAAAAAATAATGAAAATTTTTCAATTTTCAATCAATTTTTTGTTTTTACGGCTTATTTTATTCCTCATTGCATTCTTTACAGATTCACTGAATCAGATTTGAGAATTTCATCTTGTAGAAATTTGTTATTAGCGATTTGGTGGAAAAATTTAACTTTTTTTACGATTGTACCTCCAAATCATCTTTAACAGTCCATTAAACCTAGAAAAAAATCCAAGTTTGACGGCTTAGTATGTAGTTTAAAGGTTTGTATAGGTCTTTTTACATTTTTCCAAAATAGTTAATGAAACTTAGGATATTCTATTAAATATTCATATAAAAAAAGAAGAAAATGCAAATTTTTTTCTTTTTTTCTCAACTTAAAAAAGTGAAAATAAAAATCAATTTGAAAACATCGAATAGAGTTTTTGAGGCACTTGGATAAATCAAATTCATCATTGGTTCATAGATTGTCAATCTTTAACGTCTCATTTATCACTTTTGTTTTAGAGAGAAAGGGAAAGAGAGAGAAAAAGAGAGAGAAACCTTTTTATCATGTTCAAAGGCTCAAATGCCTTCTATGCAAGAATTTAAGAGTCCATAGATATTATATATAGATAAAACTCAAAAAAAGGCGACAACTCATTAATATTGAGATTTTGAATATTACCAGTTTGCATATTACACATCACACTAAGAAGTCCTATGAAAGTGTCTTAAGGTAGTGTCTCAAAAACGGTCAATAAAACAGAAAAAATGAGGATTTGTAGGTTAATTTCCAATTAATTCCTGATAATTCGGTAAAAAGGGCTCTAATTTACCCGAAAAAGTGATTAAACTATTCAAAAGTCGATTTTTTCAGATTTTTCCTTGAAGTCCTTCAGTTCGAAAAAAAATCCTGGGAAATTTTGATGATTTCACGTGGATTTTTATTTTTAAGTTGCACTGGAAAATAAGGAATATTCCATCAATAGCACGAAATTCATCCAAATTACCTCGATTCACGTGCTATTACATCAGTATCCTCTGAAAAACTGCAAAAAAACCTAAACGAAATTGATGAATTCCAAAGAATCTCCAATCTCAAATTTAGTTTTCAATTAATTCCTGATAATTTGGGGGAAAAAGTGCTCTAATTTACCCGAAAAATGTGATTAAACTATTCGAAAGTCATATCTTCAGCTTGTGAATATAATTTTTTTTTCTCGAATTTCTTTTACATCAATCTCCTATCACATGCATGAGATAGAGAGAGAGGCAAATAGTTACGACTACCTTCTAATTAAAATATCTCAATAACTATACGGTGAATTGAGTATTTTTTTCTTCTATTATTTAGTTAAAATGCTGTTCTCTTCGCCAATTGTTTTTAAATAATGGGTCAACCCTGTGGTTTTTTAGTAATTTCATTATTTCCGTCCGATTAAGGGCGTTTCATCCCCACCACCGCTATTTTCAGTAACTTTGATGATTCATATCTCACAAACTGCACGTTCAAAAATTATGAAAAAATTCAGAAAAACATAAAAAAGCATCATCTTTGATACCCCATCAAAAAAACAAGGCTTCAACCATCCTCCAAGTTCACTACCACACCACCTTAAGATTATTATAATCAACTCACTAAAGACCCTAACATCATTAGTCATCATCTCCATATCAAATTTCAATTTTCCTACATTTTGTCATTCATTGCAGTTTAACATGTAAGACTATCCAATCATTGGTTCATTTAGTAAAGTCATTAACTCAAGAAAGAGAGAAAGAGAAAGAGAGAAAAAACAGCAAAAGAAGAAGAAAGGGAAAGAGAAAGAGAGAGAGAGAGAGAAATAACGAGAGCTGAAGGACTTTTGGGACGCGTCGTAGGTTCCGCGATGAGTCGGCTACATAAGGGGCATAGGGGCGACAAGCAAACGGAGGGGAGGTAAGCGCGGGTAACGGAGAGAGGGGCAGGAGGGGGGGGGGGGCTCTTTATGTAGCACATAGACGTAGCCTGGCGTTCATTCGTTGCCGCTCGCTCAGCGTGTGACGCTCAAATTACCTCCGTCCCCCTCCCCCCCCCCCCTCACGGCGTCTCCTGCCGCGCGTTCTCGTTTCGTTGCCCCTCCGCCCCCCTCCCCTCTCCCTCTCTCTCTCTCCGTCTCCTCGCCAGTGCCCCTTTTCAAATAGCCTCTCTCTCTCTCTCTGTCTCTGTCTTTTGCCTCTGTCGGCGACCGCGGCGTCGTCTCTCGTATACACACCAACCCCACGCTATATAACGCCAGTGTGCTGCGGGTTTGGAAACGCGGCCAGCAGTAGACAGGCACCGCGGGTCACCGCCTTCCCTCGTCCGCGTACTATATATCTCTCTCTCTTTCTGTCTCTTTCTCTCTTTCTCTTTCGTGCTCCTCACGTGTTACGCTCCCTTTTTAGCCTCATTGGCTCTCTTTTCCCCCTTGGCTCCGCACCCCCGCACGTTTCTCGTCGCCATTCTCGTCTTTCTCCCCTCGCGCTCGACCATTTCGCCCCCTTTCATCCCACTCTACCCCCCCCCCCCCCCCTCCCCTTTTCCCCTTTTCCCCTCTCGCCACTGTAGTCGCTTTGTTATTAGTCCTTTACATTCGACCCTAAATTCACACGGAAATGGATAAATATCGGAGATAGATGTTTTTGCTTTTTTTTTTTGGGAGATGCACGAGGTCTTCAAAGGGGGAGGGGGGAGGGGGAGATGATGGACCAAACTGGACTTCCACGTAGATCTAGTTGAGAGGATCTAATTGATGCGCCCAACGAAGCATATGCACTACCGCAATTACGTGGAGTTGCGAACGCGTGTGAGGACTTCACGCGTATATTACACGCCAAGTGAAGTAGGTAAATTGTGTTGAGAAGGCTAGATATAGAACGACAACAACACACAGAGTGAGGAGCATTATTTTTGCTCTGTGCGAATGAATAATTAAGCTTGAGATTAGTTGGGAAAAAAAGGTGAAGATGGGATGAGAATTTTTTTGGGGTCGGTTTTTTTGATGAATGTCTTGGAAATTAATGGAGATACGCCCTTTTAGCAATGATGCACTTTTGTAGCTCTTTAAATTCGCTACAAAAAAGAATGAGGAAATAATTCTATGAATTAAAAAAGAAAAAAATTCTATGAATTTCTTCGATTTTTTTGTTATTAAATAATGATAAATACATGTAAGATTATGTATACAAGTGAATAACAAGTTTAAATTCAATTATAAAATTACTGTTATTATTATTCTGTTTATCGGTCATTCACTGGCCAGTGGTCACGAATTGAACTGGTTACCCTAATATCGCTTTGATTCGCTCAATTTTTTTAAAACGCTGAAAAAATCATTTTTTGGTGATTTTCTTGGAAACTAATGGAGATATATGCCCTTTTTTGGTTCTAATCCTTCTTTTGTAGAGAATTTCAAGAGTTACACAGAAGAATCTGAACACAAAATCGGTCTATCTCGCTTAATTGCCCAGATATTTCCAAAAAAAATGATAAAAGACTTCGTTTTTAGTGATTTTCTCAGAAAATAATGGAGATACGCCTTTTTTGCACGAATCCTTTTTCATGGAGAATTTTAAGAGCTACAAAAGAGAATTCAAGCAAAATTGCTCTATCTCGCTTAGTTTCCGAGATATTCTTCAAAAACTGACGAAAAACCTAATTTTTTCTATTTTAACTCTTTACTATCCAATTTTCTCATTCATTTCTCTCAAATATCTCAGAAACTAAGCGATATAGGGCAATATTGACCCTAATTTAATTTTGCATCTCTTAAAATTCTCTACAAACCCTTCTTCTGAGTGAAAAAAGGGCGTATCTCCATTATTACCCGAGATAATCTCAAAAAACGAACGACAAAAACCGAATTTTTTTATTTATTTATTTATTAATATAAACGCCAATCGGCTTTGTACATAACATGATTTGCTCTTATATAAGATGAAAAATTCAAGAGGTGAGTTTCAAAGATGGATCATATATGTGTACATTTGTAGTGTTATTCAAATTAAACCCTAGAGATGATTAAAACGATAAAACGCGAAAAAATCAATCTTTTCCATCATCTTTCCCCCAAATATCACGAAAACTAAGTGAAATAGCGCGAATCCACCTCAATCCTTTCTTTTTAAGCTCTAAAAAGTCTCCACAAACTCACCTCAGAACGAAAAGGGTCTATCTCCATTATTTCCTTCAAAATTCCCCAAAAAACCACATTTTGTCCTAAAAATCGCATTTTGTCCTCAAATTTTCAAACTCGAGGCTTTCAAAACCCTTGAACCCCCCCCCCCCCCCCCCCACCCCATCCCAACGATTCTCACCCCCCCCCCCCCCCCCCCCCCCCCCCTTCCCCTCCCTCTAAACCCCCAAGAAGCCCCCCTCCGACAGATGACTAACCATCCTCCTCCCCCCCCCCCCCCAAACTCTGCAAACCGTCAACAGAAAAGAAAAACCTCGAGAGGGCAAAAAAAAAATAAAATAAAAGAAACGAGGGATAAAAGCTTGCAGTGCTCGTGATATGCACGCGTGCACGCCACGGGCATATAGCGCGCTCACACACATATATATATATATATATATATCGGGCATAACGCTTCTTTTCTCTCTGGTAGAGCGCGAGGGAGTGTGAAATAACGCGATGAGCAATGTATATACGTTGGACAAAGGCTCAACGTGCGCGAAGAGCGAAAAAAAGGGGGGGAGGGGAGGGGAGAGGAGAAGAGAAAGGGGGGAGGGAGGGGGGGGGACTTTTGCGTACATAGAAACGCCGAAGAGAAGCAAAGGGGAAGAAAGAGACGATTTCAAAGTGAGGGGTGAGAGGATGAGGGGAAAGAAAGGGGGGAAGGAGGGGAGGGGAGGGGAAACGCGAGAGCCCGCAGGTTCCATTCGTTCAGTGAGTCACGCATCGCGAGTTTCCTGCCTGACTGTTTCCCCGCGTGTGCTTTGGCGTCGAGGGGTCTCCCCCCCCCCCCTTCTTCCCCTCCCCTCTCCCCCTACCCCGCCCCTTCGCGTCCCCTTTCTTTTCCCACCGTCCGTTGGCTCCGCGACTCGTCTCACTTCATTTCATTGATTTGCGAGACAAAAGGGCATAAGTACAAGTATATTAGAATAAGACTTATGGCCTTTTGATTCCAAAGCATTTTAGTGTTTTTCTGTCTTTATCTGACTTAGGTAGAAAAACCCTTTTTGTGTCAGAACAGGGGGGCCTTTCATTCTACCGTCACCCGCAGGGTTAAAGGGTCTCTACCGAAGAGTTAGATGATGCCCCTCCCCTCCCCTCCTCTCCTCTTTCTTCTCCTGAGTCGCTGGTCTATCTTCACTTTTCTTTATAAACCTCGCACAAATGTCTAAAATCCACCTACACGTACTCCGCCTTTACCTCTAGTCCAAAAGAAATAAAAAGGAGAGAGAAAGAGGGGAGGGAAGGGGAGGGAGGGGGGGGGCAGTGACGCTAGATGGCCACTGTCCATCGCATATGTCTGGCAAATTAAGCCTCGGGTCTTTTCTCTTTTATTTGCCTTTGCTTCTGTCTCTCTCTTTCTCTCTTCCTCTCTCTCTCACACACGTCTTCTGCAAAAAGAGAGAGAGAGAGAAAAAGAGAGAGAGGCAAGTTCACTCGGCCGGAAAATACAACGTTGAAATAACCAAACGTGCACGTGGACCTATGGCTTCACTGTAATTGGAGAGAGAATGTGAATTCGATATTTTTTTCTGCAGGGCGATGAGAGAAGACAAAGGATTTTTGGGATAGTTGATTAGATGAAGACGTGAAGAAGTACTTTTAACTCTGAAAAAGTTGAAGAATTTCGTAAAAATTAGGTGGAATTTCGGAAAAAGTCGATTTTTTTGCGTTTTAGGGGATAATCGAGGCAAATATTGGAGATACGCCCTTTTTGCCCTAAGATGGTTTTGGAACTCTCGAAAATCTCTACAAAAGTGTCTTGGGGCAAAACGGGCGTATCTCCAATAGTTTCCGAGAGATTTTCAGAAAAATATTGGGAAAAAAAAACGATTTTCCCTAGTTTTTCCCCTTCATTACTGCATTCTATCATCAATTTTTGCTAAATATCTCACAAAATCATGGACATACGCCCTTTCTTCTTCTCATCCATCCCAAAATCTCCCAAAATTCTCTCCAAAACTGTCTCACTGCCCAAAAAATCAAATCTCCCCTATTTTTCGACATATTCGCATCAAAGAAACCTCAATAGAATCGACTTCCCCTCTCCCCTCCACCAATCAAGAACAAAAAAGGCTCAATATTTCCTTGAATTACTCTCCGATAACAATGAATGGAAACTAGCGATTAAACAGAATAATCCTTCACCCAACCTGCTCAAATTACCCTCCCCCCCCCCTTTCTTCCTCCCCTCTTCCCCCCCTCCCCCGCATAATATACACCATGAATACGTTATTTACCATCACTTTATTGTCCCCGCGCGTTGGTGGGCAAATGAAAAGAAGAGAAAAAAAAAGTGTAAAAAGAATCTACCGGATCTCGTGGCATGCGGGCCCTCCGCGAAGTGTCGCAGACCAAAGTGAGACGGGGCAAAAAAAAAAAGATACACACACACTCTCTTCCTCTCTCCACACGCCAGCTGCTGCTGTGGCCAAGCGCGTTCGTTTGCTTCTTTTTTTCTTTTTCCCCATTTTATTTTTCACTCCGATACAAAAGCAAGCGGACGCACGCATTCTGCCGTTGGGTGTGCGACTCTCCTCTCCTTCTTTTTCTCTCTCTCTCTCTCTCTCTCTCTCTTTCTCTGCCTCTTTTTCATGCGCGGTTATGAGCATCACGTCGGCGTCAGGGCCCCGAACCGCTTGTCTATATATATATGCGTGTAGATATTGGTGCCGGTTCGGGACCGAATACCTGCCTTTATCCTTCACCCCCCCCTCTTTCCCCTCTTTTTCTCTCCTTTCCTCTCTCTCTCGCGTGTGTTTATCTCTTTTTCTCACCCCTCTCTCTCTCTCTTTTACTCCCCCTCCCCCTCTCTGCCCCTTTTTTCCCCTCTTTCTCTCCTTCTCCTCTTTTTTTCTCTCCCCCCCCCCTCTTTTTCTACATTTTCCTCTCCACCCTCTCTTTCTTCCCTTTTTCTCTCCCCCCTCCTCTCCTTTTCTCTCATCCTTCCTCCCCCCTCTTTTTCTTCATTTTTCTCTCCCCCCCCTCTTTTTCTCTCTCTCTCTCTCTTTCGCTCTCCCCCCTCCCCTCCTTTTCTCTCATCCTCCCTCTCTTCCCCTCTTTTTCTACATTTTTCTCTCCCCCCCCCCCTCTTTTTTTCACTCTCTCTTTCTCTTTCACTCTCCCCCCTCCCCTCTTCTTTTCTCATCCTTCCTCCCCCCCTCCCTCTTTTTTTCTCTCTCCTCTCTCTCTTTCCCCTCTTTTTCTCTCTTCTTTCCTCTCCCCCCCCCCCCCCCTTTTTTTCCCTCCTAAACTCTCACTCTCTCCCTCCCCTCCTCTTCTCTCTTCCCCTCACGCTCTCCTTCTTTTTCTCTCTTTCTCTCTCTCTTTTGTGCATGTTTATTCTCTTTCTCTTCTCTTGATCATCTCTAACCTTTCGCCCATTTGTGAAGAGCACGAACAGACACACATATATATACCTATAGATACACACACACAAAAGCATGGCCGGATACTTTATCGCGGACTGCCAACACCCGAGGGAACAAGGGGAGAAGAAGACAGAGGCATGTGGCCGCGTAATTCCAGCGAAACTGCGGCCCAGACCCTCGCATCCTGTCTCACTGTGACGCGCGGGGGCCCTCCCCCCTCTTCCTTCGACCGCCTGCCACGACCGACCATGCCCATGTCTTCTCACACTTCCATGCCTCCCTGCTGTCTCAAGGAGCCTGTTAGTTATAACTGCTATTTCTTATTTTCTGCTTCCGATGAGGGGGAAGAGTAAGTGGAAGGGGGGTGGAGGGGGGGGGGGGCTTTGGGGGTTTTCATGTAGGGGTTTTGGGGATTTGCGCTTTTTTTTTGAAGGTTTTCGTGATTTTTCGATGAAACGCGAAATTCAATATTTTTCCGATTTTCAAAAATTCATAACTTTTTTTTGGTTCGAGATTTTTTTTCCAAAATTTAGGCAGACACTTGAGATATCAGCGAGAAGCTGCAAAAAAAATTTGAAAGCAATATCTTTATTATTGTAGGAGGGACGCTTTATCAAAAATTACTAAAAATCCCAAGAAAAGAAATTTTTCTTTAAAAATGCAAAACTCATAATTTTTCTGATTTTCGAAAATTCATAACTTTTTTTTTATTGGAGATTTCTTTACCAAAATTTAGGCAGATATTCTTGGGAATATTAAGAAGCTTCAAAAAAAATTCCAAAGCGATATCTTGATTATTGTAGGGGTGGGGGGGGGGGGGGGGGGGGGGGGTTCTCTCTCGAAAATCTCTCAAAAACGCGAGAAATTATTTTTTTTCTTCCAAAAAGTGAAATTCCTAATTCTGCCGATTTTCAAAAGCCGAAAATTAAAATTTGTCAAGTTTTCCAATTTTCAGTCTATCAAAATGCACCAATTTCCTTTTCTCCCCCCTCCCCCTCAATTTTCCTCCATTCTCAACAAAAAATCCCTCAAAAAACCTAAAAATTCTCAATTTTCCAAATTTTGGAAAATTTGGCGAATTTACCCCCCACCCCCACTTTTTCCTTCAAGATCTCCCAAAAACCTATCAATTGATAACAATAACTCCCCCATTCACAATAAAACTGCTGCACCACCACTATTGATCCAACAGCACGAAAACAGGACAATAGTGGAATGAAAAATATTTCTTGAGGTCCCAAAAAAGTCGCTAATGATGAATTTTTAGGGTTTTCCAATTTCCATCGTATTAGATGCACTAGTCTACCCCCCCCCCCCACCCTCTCAAATTTCCGCCATATCCAAAAAAAAAAAAACTAAATTCTTAATTTCCCAAATTTTTCATTATGCAAATTCTTGAAAATTCTTGATTTGACAAATTTAAAAAAATTGTCAAATTTTAAAAAATTGTCAAAATTTGAAAAAATTGTCAAAATTTGAAAAAAATCTCAAAATTGAGAAAATTCTCAAATTTTAAAAAAATTCACAAAATTTACCCTTTCCTCTCATTTTCCCTCAAAAATTTCACCAAGAACCGATCATAGATAACACAAATTCACCCCCCCCCCCCCACCACAAATTATAAAATGAAAAACATTCCTTGAAGCCCCAAAAAAAGCTGCAAATGATGAATTTCTCGAATTTTCCAATTTTCATCTCAGATGCACCAATCCACTCTCCCCCCTCCCTCCCTCCACAATTTTTCTCCAATTTCCAAAAAAAAAATCCCTCAAAAAACCCCAAAACTCTCAATTTTCTAAAATTTGCAAAAAATCCCCAAATTCACCCCCTCCCCCCCTTTTACCCCTTCAAAATTTCCCCTCCCCCCTCCTCCCCCTCCTCCCCCCATTCACAATAAAACCGTTACACAACTACTTTCCATTCAACAGTACGTAAAAACAAGAACAAAATAATGAAAAGAAAATAGAGAAAAAAAAAGAAACACATAAAAGAAACATGAGAGAAGCAAAAGACTGTAGAATATAGCGTAATAAGAAAAATGTTTTGAATGAAAGTGAGAGTACTTTATGCGGCATTCATAGACCAGGAGAGATAGCAAGAGGTGGAGGAGGAGGAGGGGAAGGGGAAGGGGGAGGTAGAGGGCAGGAGGTGGAGGAGGAGGGAGGGGAGAGGGGAGGTTTGTGTGGGAGACAGACGTTAGATATATAACTACTGGAAGTATGTATGAGGGAGTTATCCGAAAAGTGGGTCAGTGTCGCGGGAACTTGAAAAGTTCGCTTCCGTAATACGAGCAGTGTGCGCCGTTGACTCCTTTCCTTTCCTCCCCCCCCCCTCTCCACCCCTCCCCTCATCCCCCCGAACTATCTGTATTTTTCTATTGCTGCCAAGTCGTGACAAGATAAGTAAGATGAAACTTTTTTTTTTATGAAACTTTTTTTTTTTATTAATTTTTTTGATCGAAATTTGGTTGATTTTTTTTCATTTTTCTGCTTTGAGAGGGAATATCGAGGGAAATAATGGAGATACGCCCTTTTTGCCCTAAGGTGGTTTTGTAGAGAATTTTGAGGCCTACAAATAAGGATTGAGGTAAAATCGCTCTATCTCACTTAGTTTCCGAGATATTTCATAAAAAAACAAAAGAAAAATTATAAAATCATTAAATTTTCGATTTTTTTGTTTTTTTAGTATTTTAGGAATATCGAGGGAAATAATGGAGGTACGCCTCTTTTTTTGCTCAAGAATGATTTTTCAAATAATTTCAAAAGCTGTGAAAGTGTCTCAGGACCGAAAAAGGGCGTATCTTCATTTTTTTCCGAAATATTCGCAAAAAAAGACGAAAATTCGAGAAAATTGCGAAAAAAAAATGAAAAATAATTTTTGAAATTCTGCAAAAATTGAAAATAATGAAATAAAACTATTTTTATATCACTCACGCGGGTAAAATGGCGCTTTACCTCGCTCTTTAGAGGTTGGCAAGCGCTGTTTTATCCACTGAAACGTCTTACCCACCGCGTTCGACAAATGAGACTTTTGACGTGGATAAAGACCATTACCCACGCTGAAGCGTGCGGTAATAACATTACCCACGCCTGCGGCGTGGGTAATGTCATTACCACACACTCCAGCATGAGAAATACTCTTTATACACGCCAAAAATCTCATTCATCGAATACGATGAGTAAGACGTTTCAATGGATTAAAACAGCACTTACTAACCTCTAAAGAGTAAGGTCAAGCGCCATTTTACACCGCATGTGAGTAATATAAAATGGTATAAACAACTCGTGCGGGGCGCCGTACCCACTCGCACGTTTAAGCGCACTCGCTTCGCTCGTTCGCTCAAACCGTGCTCGTGGGTAATACGGCGCTTCCCGCACTCGTTGTCTAATATACTATTTTTTTTCCTTCAAATAAAAACTTATTTTCATGGCATCTCACGTCTCTTACCTCATCACGTTTATTTTTATTCCCCTCCCTCCCTGTCCTCCCCCCCTCCTCCTTCACCCCTTCATGAATATCCGTGTACTCGTAAGGACTTCTCTTCTCTCTTTTTTTTTTTTTTTTTTTTTTGTTTAGCAAGGGTTGACCACTTTGACCTTATTCTGAAAATCGATTTGCACTGGTGGTGGATAAAGCCCGCTCGTACACCTTCCTCTCCCCTAGGGTATTCTTGAGACCATTATCGAGCGATCGAGGAATATATACATATACATATATATTATATATATATGTATATAGTGAAGGGGGAGAGCAAAAGACTTGTGGGGGGCTTGTGCGTGCGACTCGCGATTAACTCTAACGTCGTAGAACTCGTGGAAGCTCATATTTCATATGAAAATTGGTGAAAACGGTATGTTTTCATGTATATACAGTTGAAGACAATAAATATGTTTTTTTTCCAAATTTTTTTTTGCTTCCGAATGAAAGCTATGTAATCATCAGAATTTTCGATTGCAATTTTTTTAATAGAAGATACTTAAAATCATCTAAATAGAGAGAAAATGATATTTTTAGCGCAAGTCTGTGTGTTTGTGTGTGTGTGTATGTCTGTGTGTGCATAAAAGTCTCAATTACAGCAAAACGGTTTTATAGAAAAATTTCATATTTTGTGGAAAACTTCCTCTCGACAAACTCCATTTTTTAAGCTTCATTTGAAGAGAATCCGATCGAAACTTTTTGAGATTTGTCCATTTTTCGAAAATCAGTTTTTAATGGAATTTCTGGAAATTATTGAACTGATGTTATTTATACTCATATATTATCTCGAGAGTTGTATCAGTTAGATGCCTGTGAATTTTGAGCTTATTTGCATGATTAGTTCTCGAGTTATTGGCATTTTAATGAATTTCTTCAAAATTTGATATTTTGATGATGATTTGAAAAAAGTTGTATCACTTCCATTCGGAAAGCATATTGCTAAAGTATCAACAGAAAAAGCTATATCTTTTATTTTCCGAAGGGCATTCGGAAACTAAGCGAGATAGCGCAATTTTTGTAGAAACTTTTTTTCTAGAAAATTTCAAGAGCTACAAAAAAGGTCTGTCTTACAAAAATCACGCTATCTCGCTTAGTTTCCGGATGCCCTTTGAAAACGTGATTATAACGTGAAATTCTCACGAAAACAATATAAAAAAAAGTGAAAAAAAGAAAAAGAGTTTTTACGGAATTGAATTAGCAAAATTTGATATTTTGATGGTGATTTGAAAAAAGTTGTATCACTTCCATTCGAAAGCATATTGCTAAAGTATCAGCAGAAAAAGCTATATCAGTTGGAAAGCAATACTATTATCCACTTGTTGTTTCATTAGAAAATTACGAAAAAAGTGTTTTTATTGAGTTTTTTTTTTAGAATATCTCGGTAAATAATGGAGATACGCCCTTTTTGCGTAAATCCACTTTTGTAGCTCTTGAAAATTCTCTACAAAACCAAATCAGAATAAAAATGCCTTATCTCCATTTATCGAGTTATTTTTTCCTAAAGTCCAAAATTGACTTTTTCAATTTTATCTTCATTACCTAAAAAATTTCATTGTTTTTTGCAAATATTTCGATAAATAATGGAGATACGCCCTTTTTCCTTGAATTCACTTTTGTAGCTCTTGAAATTCTCTAAAAAAACCATATTCGTGCAAAACCGTCGTATCTCCCTTATTTACCGAGTTATCCCCCACGAAAAACAAACAAAACTAAAACTAAAAAAAAAAATCGACTTATTCTCTGTTTTACCTCTTCACCACTGAATTTATATGAAATTTCTCAAACACAGAGAAAAGTGCTGGACAAACATGTACGAAGAAAACGTGATCACGTGAACAGTTGAGAAGAGAGGGCTTTTCTCTCTCTCTCTTTCTCGTCGTTCGTAGAGTTGCACACGTCGACGATTCCTCGTTTTGCCGTTAGAGTGAGACAGAGAAATACGCGCAAAGTAAATGACGAAGGCAAGTAAAGTAGATAGGTAGTTTTGGGCTAGAAAGAGAGAGAGAGAGACAGATAGATCGCGAGAAAGAGAGAGCAAGAAAGGAGGGGAGGAGGGGGGGGGGGGGGGATTCGACGCCGCGACGTTGGAGTGCGAAGGGCTCGAAACGGGTAGCGGTCGCATATAAATGCGGGTATATGTGTGTGTTAGAGAGAGATAGTGAATGTGCAAAAGGGAGAAGATAGGAGAGAAGACCATTATTTAGCTACGTCCCTCTCGCGAACTAACTCAAGCCCCTCCCTATTTACCCCACCTATAGCGTCGTCGTTGCGCCAAACGACTCTGCGGGGCTCTCTTGCCTAGCGGCTATCTAGCGTTGGCTCTACCGCGCCTCTCTTCTCTTCTCTTCTCTTCTCTCCTTTTCCCCTCCCCTCCCCTCCTCTCCTCTCCACCTCGCCGCGCCATTTGCCACTCTCCGTTACACGTCGCGTTCAAGCCACACGCGGACAGGGCCTTCGGGGGCTCTTTGTACTAGCACGTATATATATATGTATATATAAGCTGCACACACACACATACACATATACACGGGGAGTTCAATTCTCTCTGGACTGTCGTAGTCGAGAAACTGTACATGTCTTGCACAGGAAATTTAGCGACCTGGTTCCTTTTTTTTTGGAGATGCGAGAGAAGATGCGAAAGATGAGGGGGGGGGGGGGGAGGTAATTGAAGATTGATCTAGTCATTGAGACTTTTGTTGCATTTTTTGGCTCTTTTTTGGAGATAACTTGTTAATGATGGAGATACGCCGTTTTTGTACGGAGGCTGTTTTGTGGAGAATTTCAAGAGCTACTAAAGTAAATTGGGGTAAAAAGGGCGTATCTCCATTATTTTCCGAGGTATTTGAAGAAATGGAACACTTAGGGCACTTTGTTTCTGAGGAGATGATCTTCAAGATGTATTTTGAAAAAAATCTGCCCAAAAAATTGCTTTACATGTTTACGACGTGAAATTTCCTCATTTTCGAACATTGTATCATCGAAAATACCCTATTGCAAGTATTTCCTTCGATTTTAACCTCCAAATCCCCCCCCCCCCCCCGAAAAAACTGCGACACATGCTTTCGACCTAAAATTTCTTCAATTTTCTTGTGGAATTATGAAAAATATCCCATCTCACGTATTTCTCCCTATTTTCACACCTAAATCCCTCTGAAAAACTGCGAAACATTTTTTCGAGCCGAAATTTCCTCATTTTTCTAAAGAAATCATTGAAAAATCCTCCCTCCTAAAGATTTCCCCCGATTTTCACCCCCAAATCCTCCAAAAATCCCCGAATTTCCAAAAAATTGAAGAAAAAAAACTGCGACACATGTTTTCAATGTGGAATTTTCTCATCTTTCAACTGAAAACATCAAGAATACTCCATTTCAAGCATTTCCTTCGATTTTCACCTCCAAATCCCCCAAAAACCCCGAATTTTCAAAAAATCCCCCCAAAAAATCTGCGACACATGTTTTCAACCCACAATTTCCACCCCTTTTCCAATAGAATCATCAAAGATAATCTATCCTAAGCATTATCCCTGATTTTCACCCCCAAATCCCCAAAAATCCCGAATGTCCAAAAAATTGAAAAAAAAAAACGGCGACACATTTTTTTAATGTGAAGTTTTCTCATCTTTCAACTGAAAACATCAAAAATACCCCAGGTCAAGTATTTCCCCCCATTTTCCATCCCTAAATCCCCCCCCCCCTCTCCAAAAAAATCCCCGAATTTTCCAAAAATCCCCGTGAAAACTGCAAAACATGTTTACCACCTTAAATTCTCTCATCTTCCAACTGGAATCATAAAAAATACCCTAGTTCAAGTATTTCCCCCCATTTTCCATCCCTAAATCCCCTCTCCCCCCCCCCCCCCCCTTAAAATCCCCGAATTTTCAAAAAATCCCCCAAAAAAAAACTGCGACACATGATTCCTACCTAAAATTTCCTCCCTTTTCCAATAAAATCATCAAAAATACTCCATCCTAAGTATTTCCCCCAATTTTCCCTCCCCAAATCCCCCCAAAATCCCCGAATTTCCAAAAATCCCCCCAAAAAAACTGCGACCCATGATTTCAGCCTAAAATTTCCTCCCCTTTCCAATAAAATCATTAAAAATACTCCATCCTAAGAATTTCCCCCAATTTTCCCTCCCCAAATCCCCCCAAAATCCCCGAATTTCCAAAAATCCCCCTAAAAAAGCTGCGACCCATCTTTTCAGCCTAAAATTCCCTCCCCTTTTCAACAAAATCATCGAAAAACCTCCATCCTAAGTATTTCCCCCATTTTTCCCTCCCCAAATCCCCCCAAAATCCCCAATTTTCAAAAATCCCCCCAAAAAAGCTGCGACCCATGTTTTTAACCTAAAATTTCTTTCCCTCCTCAATAAAATCATCAAAAATACTCCTTCTCAAGTATTTCCCCCAATTTCCCCTCCCCAAATCCCCCCAAAATCCCCGAATTTCCAAAAATCCCCCCAAAAAAGCTGCGACACATGTTTTTAGCCTAAAATTTCCCCCCCTTTCCAATAAAACCATCAAAAATACTCCATCTCAAGTATTTACCCTGATTTTCACCCCCAAATCCCCCAAAAATCCCCGAATTTCCAAAAATCCCCCCAAAAAAGCTGCGACACATGATTTCAGCCCAAAATTTTCTCCCCTTCCCAACAAAATCATCGAAAAACCTTCATCTCTCGCCATTCCATCAAATTCCCCATTTTCCCCCATCACAATTTTCTTTCTATTTCATTCCATTTTCGTCCTCCTCCTCTTTACCTTCAATCTGTCTCCCGTATACACCAGGTTTAACTCCCCCCCTTTTTGCTTTTGCCTATGTGTAAACCCCTATATATATACACACGCAAAGGGGCTTCTCGCAAGGGAAACTCGCGCCAATCGATTTCGTCCCGGCGAGTTTCTCATACTTAACCGTCTCCACGTTGGACGCGATGAAACCCCGGAGGGGTCCGGCATGGCGTTCCTGATTTCAGGAGGCTCACAACTTCAAACCCTTGTGAGAGAGAAAGAGAAAGAGAAAAAGGGAGAGAGAAAGAGAGAGAAAAAGCGAGAAATCGACGTAATAAATCGAGCTTGTATTTCTTCGTTCCTCCACTTTTTCTTTTTTTTTTTTTCCTTTTCTCTAAACGTAAAAACGTTTAAAGGGAGGTGTATTAGCGAGACTTGGACGTCGCCTCTATTTTTCCCTAACTGGGCGGCTGGCCTGGCGTCAGCAGTAGTCTGTGTAAAAGCTAGACGACTCTCAAACAAGGAGAAAAAAAGGGAGATATATCAGATGGCCAGGAGACTTGAGCCAAAAGTTTTATTTAGAGAAAAATGAGGAAATCGATGAAATTTAAAGTCTCGATGTTTTTGCTTACGAATGGAAGCTATGTGATCATCAGAATTTTCGATTGTAATTTTTTTAATGGAAGATACTTAAAATGATCTAAATAGAGAGAAAATGATATTTTTAGTACATGTCTGTGTATGCATAAAAGTCTTAATTACAGCAAAACGGATTTTGCAAGAGACCTTATTTGTAGAAAATTAAATTCTCTACGAAAAAGGTTTCCTGAAATTTTTCTCTAAATCTAATCATTTTGGAGATCCTTATCAAAATGTAAATTAGAGACTTCTTTTTTTAGATAAAATGAAGTTTTTTTTTAGTAAATAATGAGGATTTCGGAAATTAATCGAGATATGCCTTTTTCCTTATGACCTCTCTGGATAAAATTCAATTCTCTACAAAAAAGGTCTCTTGCAATTTTTCCCTAAATCCACTCGACTTTAAGATATTTGCAAAATGCGCGAAAAAAATCCTCTAATAATTTTTTTTATTTTTTGCATCTGAATGGAAGCTATGTAATCATCAGAATTTTCGATTGTAATTTTTTTAATAGAAGATACTTAAAGTGATCTAAATAGAGAGAAAATGATATTTTTAGCGTATGTCTGTGTGTGTGTGTATGTATGTATGTCTGTGTGTGCATAAAAGTCTCAATTACAGTAAAACGGTTTTATAGAAAAATTTCATATTTTGTGGAAAATTTCCTCTCGACAAACTCTATTTTTTAAGCTTCATTTGAAGAGAATTCGATCGAAACTTTTTGAGATTTGTCCATTTTTCGAAAATCAGTTTTTAATAGAATTTCTGGAAATTATTGAACTGATGTTATTTATACTCATATATTATCTCGAGATTTGTATCAGTTAGATGCCTGTGAATTTTGAGCTTATTTGCATGATTAGTTCTCGAGTTATTGGCGTTTTAATGAATTTCTTCAAAATTTGATATTTTGATGATGATTTGAATGAAAGTTGTATCACTTCCATTCGGAAAGCATATTGCTAAAGTATCAACAGAAAAAGCTATATCTTTTATTTTCCGAAGGGCATTCGGAAACTAAGCGAGATAGCGCAATTTTTGTAGGAACTTTTTTTCTAGAAAATTTCAAGAGCTACAAAAAAGGTCTCCACAAAAATCACGCTATCTCGCTTAGTTTCCGGATGCCCTTTAAAAACGTGATTATAACGTGAAATTCTCACGAAAAAAGTGAAAAAAAAGGAAAAAGAGTTTTTACGGGAATTGAATTAGCAAAATTTGATATTTTCATGGTGATTTGAAAAAAGTTGTATCACTTCCATTCGGAAGCATATTGCTAAAGTATCAGCAGAAAAAGCTATATCAGTTGGAAAACAATACTATTATCCACTTGTTTTCGAAAATATTCTGAAAAATAATGGAGATACGCCCTTTTTGCCCTAATCTATAGCCCTTCGAAATTAACTACAAAAGTGTATCTAAGATATTTGAAAAATAAAGAGGCATAATTGCAGAAAATCGTAAAACTCAGAATTAAAAGGGCGTATCTCCAAAAATGTATATTTAGACTTACGCCTTTTTTTACCGCTGAATCATCAGAAAAAAAGGGGGATGAGTCCCTAATGATGCATTTCATACTCTTTATCAATTATTTCCTTTTTTTTCGTAAAAATGATGAAAAATCAATGAAAAAATAAATTTCTAGGATAATTCCTTCTAATTTTCATGAATCGTCATATTTTACTCATGGATTCATTCATCAGCACTCTCCATTCATATTCGGGTTCAGTAAATTTGGTCTAGATAATGAATTTGTCCAATGAGAATAACACAAGATACTCGCTCCCTTTTGATCTTTGGTCAGCAAAATAAATTTAAAGAGGATTAATAGTCAACACACGTGTATGGACCGCAGGTAGTTATTAAGTGGAATATTTGAATAAAAATGAAGAGTATTTCACGAATAGCTGCGATTGACTCAATTTTCTAACGAATAATATTCTTCAAATCTCTATAAATCGATGGGATATGATCTCACCTTTCATTTAAGGGAGTTCATCCGGTAACTGAATTAACAGACCAATAATTATGAAAAAATTTGAATATACTTCTGAAAATCTAAAAAGTCACCTGTTAAAATTTCAAACTCTTCGGATATCTTATTCGGGAGAAATTAATAAATAAAGATTTTTCAATTAACACGGTCCCTTATGGGTTTTCGTCTATAAACATGAAATTTGTGGCAATTAACAGGTTTTTTGGGGAGAAACTTCCATAATGGATAAATAAATATGTAAAGAACAGTTTGAGAGCTTCCTCAAATGCATTAGATACTTCGTGATTTAAGAATAAATTAATTTGTCTCGAAAAATGCTGATTTTTGGAAAGTTAACCTCTGTCTTACTCGCATGACAGTGACGTCAGAACCGCGCGCTTTTTGAAATCAATAAAAATGCTTTCCGAATAACGCAATGTATGCTATGCTTGCACATTAAATCATACAAAACTAGTTGAAAATGTGCTGAATCGATCTTTCTCTATTTGATCTTCAAAAAAATTATTTCTATAAATTCGATTTTTTACAAAAAAACAATTATGATCGACGAACAAGAATTTCTAGTACATAACAGCAGTACAGGTTACGACTACGTTAGTCGTATAACCACTATGCTAGTCGTGATAATTTTTTGTATTATTAAATCCCATACCGGATGAACTTCCTTAAGATCGATCCTGAGTCGCTACGACAAATAGAACCGGAGATATTTACAAAAAAGTGAATTTTCTGAAAAATGAGAAGGATTTGATTCCGAACTCTCCCCCAAAAAGCCGAACTTTCAAAAAATTGAAGAAAAAAAACTGGGACACATGTTTTTCATCTAAAATTCCCTCAGCTTCTCAACAAAACTATCAGAAATACTCGATTCTGAGCATTTACCTCGATTCTCATCCTCAAATCCCCAAATTTTCATAAAATTCAAAAATATAACTGTGGCACATGTTTTTGACCTTTAATTTATTCAGATTTTCAACAGAATTATCAAAAGAATGCGATTTCAACCACTTCCATCAATTTCCTCTGATTTTCACCCGAAAATCCCCGAGTTTTCATCTTTTCATCTTCGGTCAGGAAAATAAGTTGCATAATGATCAATATTCATCCCATGAGTATCGATCGAATAGTTCTAAAGTTGAATATTCAATAAAAATGAAGAGGATTTCACGAATAGCTGTAATTGACTCTACCCCATAACGAATAATAGGAATAATCCTTTCTCTTCCATTCAACCACCCCCCCCCCCCCTTTTTCATCCCCTTCCCCTCTCCCCCTCTTCGAAGTCACGTGCGTAAAGACGCACGGTAACTTAGCACGTAACACGAATTTTTTTTCAAATTTTTCTTCAAATTTCATTTGAAATTTTTTTTTTTAAATTTCATTTGAAATTTTTTTTTGAAAATTTTTCGTTAAATTTTTTCCGAAATTTTGTCAAATTAAACTTCAGCAACCTTCCTTTGTCCATATACATGTCAAAATCCGTTTTATTTTAATATTTGAGATTCTTCAGGATTTTCCAAAAAAAAAATTAATTTTTTTCCAAATTTGATTTTTAATTTTTTTTTTTAAATTTGATTTTTAAATTTTTCTTTAAATTTTTCTTCAAATTTCATTCTAAAATTTGATTTTTAAATTTTTTTTTCAAATTTTATTTGAAATTTTTTTTTTCAATTTTTTCCCATCTTCTCTTTGAAGTCACGTGCGTGTAAAAGCGCACGCTAACTTGGCACGTAACACGACCGTGCCTCTCTCTACCCCATAAGCGCCTTTTGCCTGAGAATTCCACCTTTTTTTTTCCCAAAGAGAAACTGTGGCATTGCAGGGGAATTGAGTCGCAGATAATGGCCAGAGGGGTGAGAAAAAAAAAGAGGCAGAAGGGAAGAAAAAAAAAAAAAGCGTAGAAGTTTCGCGGACTTTGTACGTGCGTGACGATCATCCCTCGCGCGTTTTTCTTACCCCCACAGGGGGGGGGGGGGAGAGGGTTCTGGGATCCCTGGGCGTGTATATAGGCATCGTAGGACTAACTCGTCGATTTCTACGCCTTACTAGTCGATCGATACTGTATTCGGAATTTCTTATATCCTTTTTCCCACGTTTTTTCTCCCTGTATTGCCACCAAATGGAATTTTCGAAGATATTTCGAGAAAAACTCAAAAAAAAAAATTTTTTAATTAAAATTTTCAAATTTAATTAATCAATATCAAAGCATAAATATTTCGAGAAGTTTCGTCTCAATTTTTCTATTGCAAAAAATTCCAAGAATTAAAAAATCACCTCAGGGCAAAAAGGGCGTATCTCCATCATTTACCAAGATATCATTCTCTTTAAAAAAAAAAAAAAAAAAAAAAATATTGAAGTAAAAATGAAGAAATCATTTTTTTTGCTAAAAAAAAAAATTAAGAATGAAATAAGCAAAAAGGCATTTCAACCGGTTCTCCACATGTTTTCATATGTGTATATTTCGACATAAACCAGAGCAACATCGACATATGGACGTTATTATATTCCCTCTCTCTCTCTTTCTCTCTTTCTCTTCTTCTCATTGGCCTTCTTTTCACACGTACACATGCAGAATCGAGGGGAGGGCCTGGGAGGAAAGGAAAGGAGAGGAGAGAAGAGAAGAAGGGGAGAGAGGGGGACTGGGGGGACACGACCGTTGGGATATTAACGTTAAGAGATCGCGGAGAGAGAGCCGTCAATTAGGAAAGGGCTCCGCGGTTCGTGGCCAGGAAACGAGAGCTCGCGGGCATCGTATCCCCGGGTTTTACGAACAAAGACTTCTCCCCTTACTCACTGGCACACCCGACATCCCATATTCTCTCTCTCTCTCTCTCTCTTTCTCACTCTCATACTCTCTGTGGAGGTTTCACGATCCTGGCGGTTGATGGCTCGTATATATAGTTATATATATAGATATATAGATATACATAGTGGGGAGTCTCCCTCTTTTTCTTTTTGCTCCTCTCTCTCTCTCTCTCTGTATTCGTTGGCTCTGTATAGCCTTACGTTCTTCTCCACCGTTCCGTGAATATTCCTCGACGACCGCGCGACTCTCGTCTCACGGGAAATATCGGTCGGGTGAATTAATACTCAGGTAAGAAACGCGAGAAAAGCACATGCTGTTTATTCAGTGGAAGAAAGAAAGAAAAAAAGAAGAAAAAAATGTAAAATCCGAATCTCAGTTTGTTTGATGAATAATGGAGATACGCCCTTTTTACTCTGAGATACATTAACTTGATATTTGATGAAAATAAGTGTCTTGGGGTAAAAAGGGCGTATCTCCATTATTTTGCAAAATATTCACAAAACAAGTGGATAGTATTGCTTTCCAACCGATATAGCTTTTTTTGCTGATACTTTAGCAATATCTTTGTAAATCATATGTATAATCACTTTCAACCCTCTTATTGGCCTTGGCTGTTGGGTTCTTGTTCACAATAAATAAATAAATAAATAAATAATTTCCAGAAATTCAGTGTCTTTCCTTCTTTATCGTTCTTGTAATGCCTTTGATGAAATGTTTATTCGTTATGGAGACACGGTGGACTTAAGGATGTTAGGGCGATGTGGTCGGACATAACCTCAATTTTTTGTATAAAATTGTAAACAACTTCGTATACACAATAAAGTTTCTAAAAAAAATTTTCTCCATGTTTGGAGAGTGTAATGAGGAACAAAATGAGCCATAAAAACAAAAAATTGATTGAAGATTGAAAAATTGACTGCATTGACTGCATTTGAGATATGTAAAAATATCTCAAATTTCTCAAGATTCAAAAAATGTAAAAAATGCAGCCAATTTTTCAATTTTCAATCAATTTTTTGTTTATACGGCTTATTTTGTTCCTCATTACATTCTTCAAACATGGAGAAACAATTTTATACAAAAAATTAAGGTTATGTCCGACCACCTCGCCCTAACATCCTTGATGTCCTCATCTTTACAGTGTATCACGAAAGCTGTGATTGATTTTGACTCGTTATGAATGCAAAGATTCTTCTAAATATTATCTCTTGATTATCTCTGCATGCACAATCACACAGTTAATTGAAATTTTTCATGCTATTCATCCGCAATGGATCATATGACAGATATGAGAGCTGATTGGGAAAAGAGATGCACCTTTTTTTTAAACTTTATAGAACACAAGCATCCACCCTAAATCAGTCATTATTCGGTTTCTTTAACTCCACATCGTACTGATCCATGTCAACAGTACAGTACTGAATACCTCGGTTCTTTTTCTTCAATATATCGAATCATAATATTCACTATACAAGCACCATATGTGATACTGGAGGTATGAAGAGCGAATTCTGATTGTTTATGCTCTGTAAATGCTTTAACTTATCGATTGTTTTCTTTTTAACATTTTTTTGATATTTTGTTTTTTTTTTAAATATACTGGAGGAAATTGTATATGATTTGTACTTTGACCTTGTCATTGGCTTCGGCTGTTGGGTCTAATCAAAATAAATAAATAAGAAAAATTTCATTAGAAACTGATTTTCTCTCTATTTGGATCATTTTAAGTATCTTTTATTTAAGGATGTTCTATACCTACCGTAAGCGGGGGTTGTGCGGCATGAGAGGGGCAGTGATTTCGTCTGTGTTCCAATCCCTGAACATGAAATAATGATTTTTTAAATTCCTCATTAAAATGATTTTCAGGGAATTATGGAACGCTGTCAGTGTTCAAATATTATACTATTATCATTACATTCCATAGATATTTTTTTTATCCTTTATTTAATTAGTTTGAGAATTATTTGGAAAAAAGCGTTGAATTCTAGAGAATTCTGGCGACACAAGTTGGCAGCACTTACGCGAAATCGACAATTTTTCAAGCATTTTTATTAATTTTAATGCCAATTATTGACCCAATCGTTGTATAAAAATGAACAAATTGTGCGGGGGGTTATTTCTAACCTATATCCGAAGTTTCACCAAATTTGAACAATTTTTCGAAAAGTTTCTTAAGCTTTTGTGAATTTTTCATAAGAATCATGTTAAAAATGGTTTTTAAAAAATTTATAACTTTTAAACCAGGTATGAAAAAAATCCAAAATTTTGCATACGGTTTTTTTATAAATTGGAGAACCTTGGAAAAAAATTTCATTGAAATCGTACATTTTTAAGTTCTAATAAAATACCAGTAGAACATCCTTGAACGATGGTTATTAAAAAATTTATAACTTTTAAACCAGGTATGAAAAAAATCCAAAATTTTGCATACGGTCTTTTTATGATTTGGAGAACCTTGGAAAAAAATTTCAATAAAATCGTACATTTTTGAATTTTGATAAAATACCTGTAGAACATCCTTAAAAAAATTACAATCGAAAATTCTGATGATTACATAGCTTCAATTCAGAAGCAAAAAAGGAACAATATAATATAATTCTCTTGAATGAACAGAAGAGAGAAGGAAAAAAAAGTAACTAAAGGCGAAGAGGAGTGGTATGAGAAGAGTTTAGGTCAGGTAGTTTCCGCTGTATATCTAAACACGAAGCCCTATGCTCTCGCTTCAATGTAACACGAGACCTTTTTCCACGATAACTGCAAAATGCCCATCATGAGAGGAAGAAAAAAAAGAGAATGAAAGAGAAAGAAGGAGAAAAAAAAGGACAATACTTTTACCATTTTCCCCATTTTATTTTGTTTCGCAGGATGACCTTCATGAATGTTTAATTCGGATTATAATACGGTGAGTGGATCACTGGGGCAGTAAAGAAAAAAAGTGCCTCCTGCTGGTTTTTATTATTGAATCAAAATGAATCAATTCATAAGTCAATCCATGCAAATTTTAATATTTTTTTTTAGGTATTTAGGTAATTTTATTCTATAATTACGTCATTAAATGACGGAAATTTTTGACAGTGCCAGTACCAGTACATGAAATATGTACTAATAGTACATATTTTTTTTTTTGAAGAAGAAGAGGAAGAAAAATGACTGATTCTCTAAATAAAATGAAAATTTCAGGTAAATTAGAAAATTTTCATGAATCTAAGAGCAAAAGTCATGAAAAAATTGCACTCGCAATAATTGAATAATTTACAGGCATGATAAAAAAATGAAAAAATAAGTGAATTGTGACATTTATTTTCTCGAAAATATTTTCACTCTCCTATTTTTTCTTCGGCTCAAGGACAATTTAGGGACGAAAACTGCACGCTGAGTGACGGGGCAAAAACTCGTATTCACCGCGATTATGGTTATTTATATATATATACGCATATACACACAGAGGGCTGTATTTCTTTTTTCCCCCCTCGAAAAAGAAGAGGGGCAGGGGAAGAAGGGGGGGGGGGGAGGGGGGAGGGGAAGAGCATGGGTTTGAAACACCTTTTCTAGGTAGTCGGAGGATCGACCTTGCGCCCGCGGCACTCACGACTAATCTCGAAGAGAGAACCATACTCATACTATATATATTCCTCTAACCCTCCAACATTTTACCCCACGCCCGCCCCCTTCACGCTCGTTATTCCCGGGATTCGGTTTAGTTCAGTCGCAGGAAACATTGAGAAAGAGAGAGAAAGAGGGGGGGGGGGGGGAGGGGGGGAGGGGAAAGCGTGCAGGGGTTTATAAGACACGGTTTTATTTTCCTTTATCTTCTTCTTTTTTTTTTTTTTTTTTTTTTTTTTCCTTCAACGCTCGTTTCTGCCTCTACTCTGCCCCTTGACCGCTCTCAGTGTTGTCATTCATTGTTTATTTTTTTTTTTCACCAACCATATTTTTCTCCGTGTTTTTTTCCCAATTTTTCTCGAAGAGTTCTCTGAAAATGTTTTATATTTGTTTTTTGTACTTGAGAATGCATAAAATATTTGTTTTTTTTGAGGGATTTTTTTGGGGGAATTTTCAGTAGCAAAAAGTGAATTAGTCGTTTTTTTTTTGGGGGGGGGGGGGGGGGATAACTCGGTTAATAAATGGAGATAGGCCTTTTTTGCTCTAGAATGGTTCAAAAACAATGAAATTCTTGAGAAATTAGGGTAAATGAAGAAAAAATTGATTTTTTTGCTGAATTTAGGAATGAATACCCTTTAAAGAATGAAAATACGCCCTTTCTATCCTGAAAACCTTTTTTTAGAGAATTTCAAGGGCTATAAAAGCATTTTTAGGGTAAAAAGGACGTATCTCCATTATTTTACTGAATAATTTCAAAAAAAAAGTATAAAATGAAAGCAAAAGTTATAAAAAAGTATCAAAAAAAAAAATCTCCTAAAATTAATCAATTTTTCTTCTAAGAATTGAAAAAAATTGAAAATTCCATTGATTTCACAATTCCCCCCCCCCCCCCCACCTTTTTCCGCATTTTAACTCATTTAATTTCATCAATTTTATTGAATTAAGGGATGAAATGAGATAAATCCATATTTTCCATTCGTTTTCCTCAATTATCTCCACAAATAATGGAGATACGCCCTTTTCACCCCAATCCACTTTTGTAGCTCTTTAAATTCTTTCCAAAAAGCCATCTTAGGCTAGAAAAGGGCGTATCTCCATTATTTACCAAAAAAAAATGGAAAAAAACTCAAAAAAAAATTATTTCTAAAATTAATTCATTTATTTCAATAATTAAAAAAAAAAGGAAAAAATTGAAAATTTCCTCATTTATCCACCTGAAACCAATTTTCCCATTGTCCTTCACTCTCAAAACAAATATTTTGAGAAACCCCATAATTGTTATGAATCACGCGAAAAACTAGTCACTAAATTGTCCAAAGCCCTTTTATACTGAAAAACCTTTTACCACGACGGAAATACAGGCTATTTCATCTTTCCCCTTATTTCTATCCCTCTCTCCCCCTCTTTATCCTCCCCTGCCCTCTCTCTTCCTCCTTTTTTCTCTCGCCCCCTACGTAATTTCCCAAGCCCCAGAGTGAGTACTATTTTTGTATCCACGTGCGCGCGTTAGAACCTTAACGCGAGGTAAAATCCACCTCTGAGCTCCTCTTTTGCCGAGGGACCACCGTCCTTGGGGGGGGGAGGAAGAGGGAAGAGGGGAGGGGGAGGGAGGGGGGACTGCCTGCTGTGTGGCAGTTTGAAAATCACGACTAGCCTCGTCGTTGACGTGCAGACCACCGTAACGCGACATCCTTCCAATATATATATATATATACATATATATATGTATACTGTGAGCAGCGCATTTTCTTTCCGTCCGGAATTCTCGAAAAAAAAAAAAAAAATAGAGAAAAAAAAAGTCGAGAAGCTTATACCGGAGGGAAAAATTCGTGTCAGGTATAATCAAGTCCACTAGTGCCACTTTTCCGCCACCGTCATATCTAGAGATGTAAAATTATCGTCATTTTTTCGGGATGTATCAGGTCACTCGTAAAATGACGGTTTCCCGATCATTTCTGACCTGACCTGTAATTCCCGTTGGAAACTGACGGTAATTTCTTTTTTATCGTCAGTAATTATGTTTTACGATGGAAAATCATCTATATAGATGGAAAGTGACGGTAATTTTTTTATTACAGTCACTTTTTCCGTCATTTTTGTCTAACTTTTTTTTTTTTTTTTTTTTTTTTTTTTTTTTTTTGAGAAAATAATGAAATTTTCGAGAAAAATAAAATTATAAAAAAATTTTATTTTTAAAAATTTAGCGAAAAATCTTAGTAAATAATGGAGATACGCCCTTTTTGCCCTAAGATGGTTTTTTAGCTCTTGAAATTTTTTGTGAAAGTGTCTTAGGGCTAAAAGGGCGTATCTCCATTATTTACAGAAATATTTACAGAAAAATAAGAAAAAAATTTAAAAATGAATAAATTATTTTTTTTTTTAATGGGAATTTTATGATTTTTTTTTATTTACTCATTTTTTTTTTAATATCTTGGAAGCTAAGCGAGATAGAGCGATTTTTTTGTAATGCTTCTTTCTCTAGCACTTGAAATTCTTTAAAAAACGATTGTAGGGTAAAAAAGGCGTATCTCCATTATTTTTCGAGATATCTATCCAAAAAAAAGATAAAAATTGAATATATTTCGATTTCTTCCACAATTTATTTTTCTACTCTACAATTTTTATGAATGGAACAGAAGAGGGGCGAGAATGCTTTTCTCCCCTCTTTTTTCCGCACTTTAACTCGTTTAGTTTGATGAATTTCATCGAATTAAGGGGTGAAATGGAAAAAAATACATTTTTCCTATTCGTTTTTTTTTCTTCATATCACTGAAAATAATGGAGATACGCCCTTTTTACCCTCAGAGACTTCTTGTTGCTCTTGAAATTGAATAATGGACAAATAATAGAGAAAAGGCGTATCTCCATTATTTACCAAATTATTCTTCCACTAGAACTAAAGAAAAAAAAGATTTTTTTCTTTTTTAACTGAATTTTCTGTATAATTCAATTATTTTTGCGAAAATCTCGAAAAATGATGGAGATACGCCCTTTTTACCCGAAACCTCTTTTGAATCTTTCAAAATTGTCTATTAAACGAAGTTAAGACAAAAAAGGGCGTATCCCCATTATTTACCGTCTATTATTCACTAAATTTAAAGAAAAAAAAGTTTTTTCGATTTTTACTTAATTTTTGTACAAATTCAATTGTTTTTGCAAATATCTCTGAAAATAATGGAGATACGTCCTTTTCACCCCAATCCATTTTTATAACTCTTGAAATTCTTTATAAAATGACCTCAGTGCAAAAAGGGCGTATCTCCATTATTTACCAAGATATTCTATACCAAAGTTTCAAAAATCGAATTTTTCTGTTTCAACTTCATTTTTTGGAAAATTTCATGATTTTTGCTATAAAAAAATCGAAAAATAATGGAAATTCGCCTTTTTTACCCAAAAAAGTCAGGTTGATGACTTTTGAAATTCTCTGCAAAATCATCTTAGGTCAAAAAGGGCGTATGTCCATTATTAACCGCATTATTCTCTCCTAAAATTTAAAAAAAATCAAAATTTTCCTGTCTTAACTTCATTTTTTTAGCCAAAATTTCATTATTTTAGTAATAAAAGTCTCCCAAAATAATGGAGATTCGCCTTTTCTACCCTAAAACACTCCGATGACTTTTCAAAATTCTCTGCAAAACAACCATTCACCAAAAATGTGACATATCTCTATTATTCACCGTCTTATTTGCCACCAAATACCGAAAATAAAAGACGCCACGTCATTCATTTCCCCCTAAAAATACCTGCGAACCTTCACTAGCATAGTATTACGTCATGCGATTAGTAGGAAGAAGGGGGGGGGGGGGAGAGGGGCTGTGTTTAAGTAAACGTCAATTGCTCACCTGAGCTTCCTAAGACTCAATAAAACTTCCCAGAATACCTCTGACGTCACTTATTTGTCCAAAAGTGACGAAAAGTGTCTTAAAACCCGACGAAAAGACGTTTTTCCCCTTAAAAATCTCGTCATAATCAATTAACGCTACTTCCAAAACTCCAGAAAAACTCCCCCCCCCCCCTCCCCTTCCCCTCTCCCCCTCCCTCCCCTACCCCCTACTACCCTAATCCTAAACCCTCAGAAGCGAGAATGAGAGATAGAAAATAAATAAACCGAAGCGAGTAGAAACAAAGAGAATGGAAAAACCTATAGAATCCTATTGGGCAGGGTCCAAAGGGGGTTTACCTACGTGCACATGCATATACATAGATTTCGGGGTCTCAACGGAGGGGAGGGGGGGGAGCAAAGAGCCGCAGCAGCAGATCTCCCTATTCCTACTATACATATATATATCTACCATAAAACTAAAGAGGCGCAAGTCCTATATATAAGCATAGCACTTACGCCATTTTGTTTCCAAACCAACCATATATACATATATATATGCACCTATGTAAATGTAATGCACCAATACATACATAGAAGTGAAATCGTAGTCCAGAGCAGAGACCACGGTCGCTAGTTCTATTCGTTTGGCATCGCGTCTCTCTGCAGCTATGTATTTACACGAACACATACATATATATATGTACATACACGTACAGAGGGTTGGAGGAGTCTCTCCTCTTCGCGTAGTACATTACATGGGGAGGGATATAGATCGCCGTTTCTCCCTCGCGCACACATACACAGACACGTACGTACGTACGTGTGTCCAAGAAGGACATACACACACACATATATACATATACACACAACTGGTGTGTCCGTAATGGCCAAGGGGAAGGAGGCAAAGGGAGCGAGAAGAGAGGGAAGAAGCTTTAGGAGACAGCTGCAGGCCATGCGAGGGTCCGCTAGCAGGCCTGGCCGCTTACTGCGGAATACACTTCCCCCTCTCCGCTACCCTTTACCCCCACTCTACTCTCTCTTTCTCTTGCACGCGGCATTCTAGTTAGGATTTGTGTGCTCCTTCTCTGACACCTTTCGCCGCAACTGCCTGGACTCTTTGTGTATGTGTTCATACGTATATATATATATGTATATGTATATATATATGTGTATATGTGTGTGTGTGTGTTTCCCTCGTAACACAGAACCTTTTCACTTCCGTTTCACCTCCTATTTCGCATCTATGCTCTTTTCTGTCCTCTTGTTGTCTCCCTCGCACTTATTGGAATTAAAGAGACAGAGAAAGAGAGAGAGAGAGAGAATAAGGGAGTGGAGACGACTTCCTTTGGCAAAACCCTTGGCGCCCCCTTTACTTACAGCCATGGGTGAGCTCAACGAGCGCAACTTCACTCGTAACTCGCGCTCCGGTAAATTTTCACGGAGAGAGACCGAAGAGAGCCTGAAATCGTGTATATATATATATATATAGGTATATGAAACAGCAGTTTGTTTCCACTGTCCTGACTTCCATGCTGGCACTTCGCGATTCTCTTCTGCTTCTTCTCCTCCTTCTTTTTTTGTCCTTTCCTTTTTTTTTCAAGTTTATTTTGTCTTTGTGCTTTCGCGTTGGAGTTTTCCTCGCACTTTCTACCCTCTTGCGAAAGGGGATTTCCGAGGGGAGCGGGAGGGGGGGGGGGGGATTTCTACGGGTGTCCGGTATCGATTTCTCCGCGGCGTTGAGTTCCAAGGATTTTTGGGGATTACGAGGTTCTTGGAAGGGTATTTTTTTTTGGAGGAAAGGAGGTTGTGGGAAAATTGGTGGAAATTAGGGGGTTATGGGGAGGGGGGGGGAGGTTCTGGAATTTTTGGGGGGTTTTTTGGGAGACTCAGAGGGGGGGGGGGGATGGAGAAAAATAGCGGAAATTGAGGAGAAAAGTTTTTAATCCTCGAATGAAGTGCGAAGGTTTTTTTTTTAGGGATGGGGGAGGGGGGGGGGTTCACCCCTTTAGAGGGAGGGGAGTCGTAGGCAATCTTTCACGCTCGCTTAATACGGAATGATGGGGGAGAGAGATTTGAAACTGGTTTTTTAAAGTCACGTGTTGCTTGGATAATTTGATTTTTCGTGAATTGATAGGGTGAATTTTTTTTTTTTTTTGATGAATATCTCGGGAAATAATGGAGATACGCCCTTTTTACCCTTAATTCACTTTTGGAGCTCTTGAAATTGTCTATAAGAGTGTTTCAGAACAAAAAAAGGCGTATCTCCATTATTTCCTAAAATATTTAGCGAAAAAAAAAAAAAAAATTGAAAAAAAATATTTTACGAAAACTATTTTTCTGGAAAAATTGGCAGAAAAAATCCATAAAATTTCGAATTCATTCAATATTTTTTTATCCAAAATTCATTTTAATTGCTCTTAAGGGGTAACACCACTGTAAGAGTCTAAAAAAAGGCTTTTTTTGGCTATTTTCTTTTCTATAGAAAAAGTGGCAATAAAATAATGATATTTGAGGGAGTGATTGAGCATATATTTGAGTCTTCAGAAAAAAAAATCATCAAAAAATATCAAAAAATGACGACACAAGAGCCATTCTTGCGAGGCTCCTCGAATTTAAAACACTCTGCTGCACGCAGTGTAAGTGGTGCAAATTTAAATTAAAAAAAAAAAAAAATTGGCTCAGTCTATATACATATAGCTACAGAAATACGTAGGGAATTTCAAAAATATTGTTTTTTGTGTGATTGGTGACAATTTGAATGAAAAAATTCAAATTTCGGCCAAAAAATCGGCAATTTTTTATCAATAAAAAATGTGCTAATCAATTTTTTGAAAATTCCCTACGTATTTCTGTTCGAAATATTGTTTTCAAGATGCTGTGGGAAATTCAAATGAAAATAATGAAAATTATTGGAGTTATGCTGCGTGCCAATTTGAAAAATCATGTTTCGAGGGAAAAACACGATTGAAGTTATGACTCAGGCTATGAATATGAAGAAATGCCTTGGGAAAAATTCAAAATTTCATGTGAAAAAATGAGTTTCAGGTGATAACTTTTCTTGCCCGTATTCTGGAAGGCCCAAAGTAATTTTTGAAGCAAGAAAAAAAAATCGATTTTTTGAAAATTCTTTTGAAAAAATTTGATTTTGAAAAGATCATAAAAAAAATTAATTTTTCCAATTTCATCTTTTCACTATATTAAAAATATTTAAGAAAAAAAATCTCACGTATGTTAATTCAAGAATTATCAAGAAGTCTCATTACATCACAAAATTCATATACGTCATTCTGAGAATCCAACTATGAGTCAAGTGGGACTCGAGTTGTAATTTGTACGATATGAATTTAACGGAAATGCGAGTAGACGGTTGCCCATATATTTAATGACCTGGTGCTGAATACCCCCGTAACCCTCTAAGCCGCTTATACACACAGTTGTACAGTTATAGTAGTAGTAGTATATGAAAATCCCTAATACCGTTTGAGTTTATATACACTTCCGCGAAAGATCGACTCTCGATAGCCCTTCCACGTTTCTCGTGTTTTTAATTAATTCAGTAAAAGTGAAACGGGATAAGTTACTTTGTCAATTTTATTTGCTTCATGTCTTTCGTAAATGATGGAGATACGCCCTTTTTGCCTTAAAACACATTTATAAAGAATTTGCAAGAGCTGCAAAAAAAAGTGAAATAAAATCGCTCTATCTCGCTTAGTTTCCAAATTATTTCACGAAAAATTCCATTTTTTTCAACTTTTTTTTGAAAATATTTTGGAAACTAAGCGAGATAAAGCGGTTTTTCATTATTTTTCTGGAAATATCTGGGAAACTAAACGAGATAGAGCGATTTCAACATTTTTTTAACGAAAATTAACGATGAAATTGAGTGAAAAAAGACTTAGAACGGAAAAACCTACTTTTTTTGTGAGTTTTTATTGAGAATATCTCGGAAACTAAGCGAGGTAACGTGATTTTACTTCAAATAACTTTTGTAGCTCTTGAAATTCTGTAGGAAATCGCTCTCAACAAAAAACGCTCTATCTCGCTTAGTTTCCGAGATATTCTCAAAAAACCAATTTCCCAAAATTACCGGTGTTCCTAAAGTCACCGAAAAGAGACCATTTCTAGTTCCAAAAACGCAAATCTGGGGGAAAAAAATCCTAACAACCACAAATTTCCCTTAACACGACAATCGATAAATCACTCTTAACCTCAATATCCGCGCCCCTGTAAAAAGAAAGAACAAAAAAGAAGAAAAAAATGAATAAAACAACTTTCCCCCAGTTAATTCTGATTTTTAAGTTCTTCAAGATTCTTTAAAACAACTTCACCTCCAAGATTCTTAAACTCATAAAACTCTCCGGAAGACCTTGATCTTGAAAGTGTATATAAAGGGTACAAGAACACGATGAGAAAGAGAGAAAAAAAGAGAAAAAAAAAGAGAGAGAGAGAGAGAGAGAGAGAGAGAGAGAGAGAGAGAGAGAGAGAGAGAGAGAGAGAGAGAGAGGGAAAAAGACAGAGAAAGAGAGAGAAAAAGAGAGAAAGAGAGGGAAAAAGACAGAAAGAGAGGGAAAAAGAGGGAAAGAGAGAGAAGAGAGAGGGAAAGAGAAAAAGAGGGAGAGAGAGAGAGAGAGAGAGAGAGAGAGAGAGAGAGAAAGAGAGAGAAGTAACTCTGTGTACGAAAGAGAAAAAGATGAAGTGCCGGAGTACCGCCAGCCCCGTAACTTTGAAGGTTGAAACAAGAAGAAAAAGCGAATGGCAGAAAGTGAGAGGGGAAAAGAAAACTAAGTGAGCTACGGCAGTTGAAGAAAGAAGTAGAGAGAGAGAGAGAGAGAGGAAAAGAAGAGTTCGGGAAGTTATAAAACCCGTACCTTTCGTATCGAGTTACTTCTCATTCTGATTGTCCCTCTCTCTCTCCTCTTTTTCTTCATTCTATATATGTTGGTTTCACTCGGTTTTGCCCTACCCCTCTCGCTGTAGCCTGTGTAACGTATCGTTTCATACGGTTCTTCGAGATATGAATGAGATAACGGAAACAGTGAATGGATCATTGCACTAGGTGGTTCAGAGAGGTCTATACCCCCACGGGAGATACATTGAAATTGTAAATTCAAGAATTATTGTGGCATTCTCAATTCAGTGGGCAAGATAAAGAGAGAGATGAAGTTGGGTTTTTGCTGCAATTTTTTGGGGAATTTCTTGGAAATTAATGGAGATACGCTCTTTTTGGGCTAAAACGGTTTTCGTAGCTTTTGCAAAACTGTATGAAAGGGTTTTGAGGCAAAAAGTGGCTTATCTCCATTAATTTTTTTAGATATTTGAGAGAAAAGGAGAGAAACAAGTGGATAATAGTATTGCTCTCCAACTGATATAGCTTTTTCTGCTGATACTTTAGCAATATGCTTCCGAATGGAAGAGATACAACTTTTTTCAAATCACCATCAAAATATCAAATTTTGCTAATTCAATTCCCGTAAAAACTCTTTTTCCTTTTTTTTCACTTTTTTTTTTAGTTTTTTCGTGAGAATTTCACGTTATAATCACGTTTTTAAAGGGCATCCGGAAACTAAGCGAGATAGCGTGATTTTTGTAGAGACCTTTTTTGTAGCTCTTGAAATTTTCTAGAAAAAAAGTTTCTACAAAAATTGCGCTATCTCGCTTAGTTTCCGAATGCCCTTCGGAAAATAAAAGATATAGCTTTTTCTGTTGATACTTTAGCAATATGCTTTCCGAATGGAAGTGATACAACTTTTTTCAAATCATCATCAAAATATCAAATTTTGAAGAAATTCATTAAAACGCCAATAACTCGAGAACTAATCATGCAAATAAGCTCAAAATTCACAGGCATCTGAGAGTGAAGATCTTAAAACCGAAATTTCCTACTTTTCTCATTAATTTTTTTGGAAATATCTCGCTAAATAATGGAGATACGCCCTTTTCACCACAATCCATTTTTGCAGCTTCCAAAATTCCGTACAAGACCGTCTTATCCCAAAAAAGGGCGCATCTCCATTATTTACCGAAATATCCCTCAAAAATCTGAAAAAAATCCCATTTCATCTCCTTTCCCCTCCCCCCCCCCTCTTTCTCATGACTTCAGAAAGCAAATGACCTTGAATCTGATTGAATCGCCTCGCCTCATTACCCTCCCCCCCCCCCTCCTCGCAATCTCATAAACTACCGCGATAAATGAAACGTTGAAAAAAAATTACCAACAACTATAAACACCCAGAAAAAAAGGAAAAAAAAAAGAGGGTTAAAAAAAAGAACACATCTCTTTCATTATTCTCTTGTTTATATCCTCATTTTTTATTTTTTTTTATTTTTTTCCCTCTTCTTTACTTTCTCATTCAGAACATTCACGTGGGGGAGTATCAACTTTGCCACTTTTTTAAAGCACCGTTTATACGGCTTCTACCCTCCTGCATATGTGCGTGTGTATGTGTATGTGTATTTATGTGTGTTGCGAGCCCCTTCAGTATAGCACTGCAGTTGGCTCTGGCAGAAGCGGTGATGAAGGGGAGAGTTGGAGGGGAAAGGAGGGAGGGGGGAGGGGGAGAGAGAGGGGCAAAGACGTAGAAAGGACGTAAAAAATACGAGCACGTGCAACAGGGTTATACAATCCCCATTAAAACTCCCCCCCCCCTCTCTTCATTCTTTAAATCCACAAAATTTCAATAATTATCGCCCCCCCCCTCCTTTCTAAAATCCTCAAAATTTAAATAATTATTCCCCCCCCCCCTCTTTCTTTCAAATCTTCAAAATGTCAATAATTATTGCCTCCCCCCCTTCATTTTCTTAAATCATCAAAATTTCACTAATTATCCCCCCCCCCCTCATTTTTTTTTAAATCCTCAAAATTTCAATCATTTTTGCCTCCCCCCCTCCCTTTATTCTTTAAATCCTCAAAACTTCAATAATTATCCCCCCCCCCTCCTTTTTAAAATGCTCAAAATTTAAATAATTATTGCCCCTCCCCTCCTTCTTTCAAATCTTCAAAATTTCAATAATTATTGTTTCCCCCCCCCCCCCCTCCCCTCGTTCTTTAAATCTTCAAAATTTCAATAATTATTGCCCCCCCCCCTCATTTTTTTTAAATCCTCAAAATTTCAATGATTTTTGCCTCCCCCCCTCCCCTTATTCTTTAAATCCTCAAAACTTCAATAATTATCCCCCCCCCCCTCCTCATTCTTTCAAATCTTCAAAATTTCAATAATTAACCCCCCCCCCCCCTTTTACCTCATTCTTTAAACCCTCAAAATTTCAATAATTATTACCTCCCCCCTCCTCATTCTTTAAATCCCCCAAATTTTAATAATTATCGCCCCCCTCCAAAAAAAAAGAAGTGTTGATGAATTTACAAAGATTTCTTTTCCAGGAAATACATTTTAGGTCTCCCCAGAGAAGAAGAAGAATAAGAAAGAAGGAGAAAGAAGAAGAAAGAAGAAGATCGTAGAATATATATGTCCCTCATTGGTCTCTCGCGGTTGTGTAAGAGACTCGCAGAAGAAGAAGAGGCAAGGGGCGACAAGCGAAGAGCGAGGGGAGAAGAGAGAAGGAGAGAGGGGAGAAGGGACAAGAGGCGAAGGGGAAACGTGAGAGACACAGAGGGGAAATAAACACGCAGAGAGCGAGATAGAGGCGCGCAAACGAGGGAGGAAGAGGGGAGGGGGGGGGGAGGGGAAAGGCCAGTATTGGACGCGAAACGGCAGAAGGTGCCCATGTATATGTGTCTATACATATATGTCTGTGTGTGTTAAGAGGAGGGGGAGAGGGGAGGTGGCAGCAACGGCGTCGCGAGTCCGCGGAAAGCCGGCGTCCCCACAGTTGAGCGTCGCGATTCGTCGCGAGAGCATCGAGTTCTCAGAAATACGTAAAAAAAAAAAATTCTCTCAATTCTCGCGAGAAAAAAAACAAAAAAATACATAATCATCAATAACCATCACCTTAAGAGCCAAAAAGGGGAAAATTAAGGTAGCAGAGGTGTTCTGCAAAATTAAAAAAAAAAATATTCTCTTAATTCTCTAAAAAAAAAAAAAAAATAATCGTCACCTTAAAGGCGAAGGAAAAAAGGGGAAACTTAAGGTAGTCACCTCAAAGGCAAAGGGAAAAAGGGGAAGAGAGAGGGGCGAGAGGGGAAAGGGGGGAGAGGGGGTACAAGAGCCGATTGGATACCAGAGACGATTTGCCGATACACCCGAATACACAAGGGGAGAAAGAAAGAAAAAGAAGGAGAGAGAGAGAAAGAGAGGGAGAAGAGGGGAAGAAACGCAAAAAAAGGCGGAGGAGAGGGGATAGACACGTTTACGTGCCCGAAACGTGTGCGAACGGTTTGTGTGCCGTTTCCTCTCGTTTCTGCGCTATAGCCACTCAGTCGAGGTCGAACTATCGCGGGCTAAAGACACACAGAGCAAAAGTCCCGCATGACGCCTCTTTTTTTTGTCGTCCACGAATAATATTTGAAATAAAAAGCGACTTTTTTTTCCGCAATTTTTCGCAGTGATCAAATACTTTATCGGAAAAATAATAATAAAAGGCAGGTGTTTAAAAAAAAAAAATTTATATTATATATTATATATATTGTGAGTTCAGGAGGAATTAAAGATAATAAAAACGAATGAGAAACGACCGTTAGGTGAGGATACGTAACGGATTGAGTATTTCGCGCGCGTCACATACCACAAAAACACACAGACACACAGAGAAAAAGACGCTTCAGTGTGATCCACAGTGCCAAAGATATATATACATTTAGTGTGTGTTTTCAGTGGGTTTTTCGGGGATAAAAGAGAGAGAGAGAAAGACAGGCGCAATCTTATCGTGTTTGTGTGTGTTTCGAGTGTGTTTCGTTACAGTTAATCAGTGAAAACAGCGAAAAAAATAAAAAATCTCAATTTTTTGCAAAAATAAATTTAAAAATTTGAATTTCCCGCGTTAATTTAAATGGTGTATTTGATTTATAAATAAAAAAAAGTGCAAGAACAACAACAACAAGAATCAGAGCCTTACTGCCATATTAAAAAAAAAAACACTCACAAAGTAGTGGGAGAGGTTCTTTCATTCATAAAAAAGCCTCTTTATTACGGTGGCGCATGTGCTATATAGTCAACGACTCTCAACCAATCCAAGTGCACATTACCCCCAAAAAAACCCAGGATTAATCATAAAACCGCCTAAAATCCCCCAAAAAACCCAAATTTCCCTTTTTTGAATTCAAATTTCCCGCCTTTTTCCCTTCAAATCCCCCAAAAAAACCATTCAAAATAGACCGTAAACGAGACTGTGAGGACACGTCCGAGGACGTTTTCGACGATCCTCATTACCCGAAAAAATTAAAAATGAGGGGTGAATCAGCGCGTCCGGGTAAACGTCCCCTCCGCGCCTTATCAGCATCAGAAAAAATGGAGGCAATCCAACGAGTGCACGAGGGTGAAAGTAAGGCATCAGTAGCACGTGACATAGGAGTACCCGAATCAACCTTGCGAGGTTGGTGCAAATCCGAGCACAAGATCCGTGGAATGGCTCGAAACTCCTCAACTCCAGACAGTGAAGCGCACTCTCCAGCCTCCTCATCAGGAGCAAATCTAGCAATGACCCTAGGAGCCAATCACTCAAGCGAGGAAGAAGGACCAATGGTCAAAAGGCCTAAACTCGACCTCCCAACAGCCGGATCATCCTTCTCCCCAAACGAAAACACCGAAAACGAAGCAAACCGTTTGTCTTCAGACCCTAAAATAGATTACGTCAGCCTAATGACCAGTATGGCTGGTATGAGACCAGAAAACAGCGCCCTTTTACTGCAGCAACTCGGTCTATTGTCTGGGAGTACAGCTAGTCCATTAGCCAAAAGTCTGATGAGTCTGCAAACGGTTATGCCTCACAGTTCTGCAGTAGGTCTAGTCGAAAATGGTCTGCAGTACACGAAAAGCGCTGGAAAAAGACACAGTTTATCTGCAATAGCCCCTGCACAGATTGATACTGTATCAAAATCTTTGAGTCGAAAGAGTCTGCCAGCTGCTGAAGCACCTCAAACACCGGTTCCAGCTTCTCCCAGAAAGACGAATGACGTCATCAGTCATAGAGATGTTAGGGATCCTAGGGATCCTAGCTCTAATAAGAGGAAGGATAGCAGTCCTGGTTTGAGCACGAATAAGAAGGTGGATGAAGCACTTTGGTTGTGGTTGACACAGCAACAACAGCTTCTTGGACAACAGTCAGCTGCCTTTAATCTGTCGAACAATCAACAACAGGATGGATCGTGGTTCTGGCAATGGTACAAACAGTACAATTATCCATCTTTTCAGTCTGCATCAGCATCAACTCCCATTTCAAAAAAATCACCGAGCAAAACAAGGGCATTATTAGACAATGTACTCTGCAATAATAACAATGAAAATGTCAAGCATACGTTAAATTCGATTGATGAAGTGGCTACTGATGTTGAGGAGAGAGCTGAGGGAGGAGAGATGATTAGCAGCGAGGAGGCTATTGAACATGGTGAAAAATTTGTACAGTGGCTGGAAAAATGCAGTGAACCAGCTGTTACGAGAGTACAGATTATACAGTTTAAATATTTGATAGACAATTTAAAGTCGTGCAGAAAGAAGTCACCGACTTTAAAGCAGAGCAGAAAGTAAATTTATATGGTAGAGAATGAGATAAAAAGGAGGGGGGGATTTTTTTTTCTGTGATGCATTTTTTTTGTATGGACATGATTTAAAGGTGAAGAGATTAAATTTTTTTTTCTTGAATTCAAATCTTTTTATTGAGAATATCTCGGTAAATAATGGAGATACGCCCTTTTTGCCCTAGGAACATTTTAAAGCTCTCGAAATTCTCTAATAAACGTTCTCAGGGCAAATTCGCTCTATCTCGTTTAATTACCGAGATATTTCCAAAGAAAGATTTGAAAACAAAAAATTTAATTTAATAAAAAAAATGAAAAATTCGATTTATTTTTACTTTTATCGAGAATATCTTCGTAAATAATGGAGATACGCCCTTTTTGCCCGGAACTGATTTTGTAGAGAATTTCAAGAGCAAAAAAACGATGTTAGGGTAAAAAGGGCGTATCTCCATTATTAACCGAGATATTTCAAGAAAAAGACAAAAAACTCTCTCTTCACCAAATTTTTGTTTCTAATTTAATTCAAAAAAATAATATGTCATAATTATTATTAATATTATTATTATTATTATTTTGTCAGTGTAAATAAGATGATTATACCAAATTTGTAATCGATTTAATTTAATTGAGATTAATGATATTGTTAAGTAAATGATAAGTCGAGAGAGAGAGAAATTCGTTATTCCAGTTACTTGTTTTAGCATTAGAATTGCTCCTCTAAATGAAAGAAGAGGAGGAGAAAAAGGGAAAAGAGAAGAAAAGAGAATATATGAGGAGTGTAAAAGAGAGGGAGAACCGGCAAAGACCCAATTACTGACCTAAGAATAACTCGGAATTATCTGGGAGCTTGAATAACAAATTTTTTTTCAATTAATTCAAGTGAAAAAGGGAAAAAATTGATTTTTTCGATTTTTTTTCCTTGAAATTTTCTCTTTTTTTTCATCAGAATCTCTAGATTAAAAAAAAAAAAATAGAAATAGTTTTCAAGTCCAGTAACGAAAAATATCAACCGGTCCAAAGCTTCATATCAAGTAGTTTACATGTAAAAATCATTTTTCTGAATATAATTGTAATGATCTCATTAAGAAAAAAAATTCATTTCTATCAGTTTCGATCAAAAAGTCGAAAAAAAAATTCAATTGAATTTTTTTGTTTTTTTTTTAATGGAAAAAAAAGAATTTCAATTGAAAATTTTTCATTTTTTTGTTAATTAAAAAAAAAAACAATTTAACTGACTTTTAAAAAAATTTAATTGAAAAAGAACAATTTCAAATGATTTTTAAAAATTGTTTTTAATTAACAAAAAAACAGTTTCAATTGATTTCTAAAAATTGTTTTTAATTAACAAAAAAACAATTTCAATTGAAAAATTTTTACTTTTTGTTAATTAAAAGAAAAAAAACCATTCAATTGATTTTTAAAAAAATTTTAATTGAAACAACAATTTCAATTGATTTTTTTAAAAAATTTGTTAATTAACAAAAAAAACAATTCCAATTGCAAAATTCTTTTTTTTTGTTAATTAAAAAAAAAAAATCTCAAATTTAAAACATTTTTTTTTTAGGTAAAAATAAAATGTGATTTGAAATTTTTTTTTTTTTTCAAATTTAAATAGAAAAATTCAGAAAATTAACTCACAATTGCCAAGTGCTGTTTTAGAGGCTCATAGGCCAAATGATCGCTGACAAATTTGGCACAGCCTAGCCATTCGTGCAACTGTGGATAGGGCAGTGTGCTTGGTCTTATATTTGTCGAGACGAATTTCTGAAAAAAGAGGAAAAAATTAAAAAAATTGCAAATTTATTCAAAAAATGAGAATTTTTCGAGAGAAATTTAATTCAAAAATAATTTAAAAAAAAAAAAAGTTATGAAAAAAAATTTAAAATTTTCAAGAAATTTAATTTAAAAATTGAAAAAAAATTGCAAAAAAAAACATTTTTATTTAAAAATAATTGTGGCTACTGTCTTAATGAGACTCTGACGTCTACTCAATAGCTTCGAAACCGAATTAAACTGTAAAAATTGTTGTTTGCGCAAAAAAAAGCTAAAAAAAAATATTTTGTGTATATAAATGAGCGTTTGATGGGCTTTAACGAAAAAAGCAAAAAAAGAAAAAATATTGGGAATTTTAATATTTGTAATTAAATGGAGTATTGACGTCATTTTCTCGAGTTTGCAGAAAAAAAAATTTATCAAAAAAAAAACGAAAAAAAAAATTTTGAAATTTTTTTTTTCAAAAATTTTTCAAAAAAAATTTTTTTTTCAAAAATTTTCCAAGTTCATAATTTTTTGAAAAACTGTAATTTATAATGAAAACCAAAGCGATTAATGCCAGAATAAGAGGGGCGTATGTATATATATATAAAATTGTGACTCTCGTATGAATTGAGTGAATGAAGCGAAATTAAATCATAAATGATTGATTTAATTAGAAAAAGTAAAAAAAAAGTAAAAAGAGTTGCAAAAAATAAATAAGAGAATACCTTATATTGTAGTTACATATAAAAAGGCATGTATGGAATAAATGTATAGTCAAGTTTATTTTTATTATTTAGAAATTAAAAAAAAAAGAGGGGGAATGTGCGTTTTCGAAAATTAAAATTCGAGCAAATTTTCGATTAGAAAAAAATTTTATCTGAATATTGCAGTTATTGTAAAAAAATTTGAGTGTGTTAAATTTATTGAAGAATATTGAATCTCAGAGAAAATTGAGCACTGCAAAAAAAAACATTCCCATTAATTACAAAAATTGGACGAAAAAAAAAAAGTCCCAAAAAATCCTTCGAAATATTAATTTTTTCCTTTTTTTTCGTTAATTTCCAGTTTTTTCCTTTTTTTTAATGGAAATTTTGGATTTTTTTTGTACTCAATGCATTTGTATGTGAAAGTCATGATGATAATTTTAATAATTTATCGAATACACCGAGATGATAATCAAAATTGCTTTTTTATTCCTTTGAACCTTTTTTTTAAATCCTTTTTTCGTTTTTTTTCCTTTTTTTCAATTTAATTGAGAAATTTAGTTGTTTTTTCGCAAATAACTCAGTAAATAATGGAGATAGGCCCTTTTTAAGTGGTTTAGTAGAGAATTTTGAGGGCTACAAAAAAGGATTGAGGTGAAATCGTCCTATCTCGCTTAATTTCCGAGATATTTTGAAGGAACAACCAAAAAAAATTGGAGTTTTTCGATAAAATTGGAGGAATCTATTCTTCTGGTCTTTTTTTTGAGAATATTTCGGAAACTAAGAGAGATAGAGCGATTTCACAAGAATTCTCTTTTGTAGTCCTTGAAATTCTCTATAAAAAAGAATTGAGGCAAAATTGCTCTATCTCGCTTAAATTCCGAGATATTCTTAAAAGACGAATGACAAAAACAATAATTCATCGATAAAATTGAATAATTCAATTGTTTTTCAGTTTTTCTTTAGAAATATCATGGAAACTAAGCGAGATAGAGCGATTTTATCTGAATCCTTTGCTGTAGCTCTTGAAATCCTCTACAAAAGTGTCTTGCAGGAGAAAATCGCTCCATCTCCATTATTTACCGAGATATTCTCAAAAAACAAACTCCAAAAACACTAATTCCTCCAAAAAATCGTATAAAATCCCTTTTTTCCCTTCTTTTTTCAAAAATATTTCGGAAACTAAGCGAGATAGAGCAATTTTACCTCAATCCTTTATTTTACCTCTGAAAATGCTCTATAAAAAAGAATTCCACCAAAACTGCTCTATCTCACTTAGTTTCCAAGATATTTTCAAAAAACAAACTCCAAAAACACTAATTCCTCCAAAAAATCGTATAAAATCCCTTTTTTCCCTTCTTTTTTTAAAAATATTTCGGAAACTAAGCGAGATAGAGCAATTTTACCTCAATCCTTTATTTCACCCCTCAAAATTCTCTATAAAAAAGAATTCCACCAAAACTGCTCTATCTCACTTAGTTTCCGAGATATTAAAAAAAAAACAAACTCCAAAAAAAGTAATTCCCTCAAAAAATCATATAAATCCATTTTTTTCTTCTTTTTTTTTTTAAATATCTCGGAAACTAAGCAAGATAGAGCGATTTTACATCAATCCTTTATTTTACTTCTCAAAATTCTCTACAAAAAAGGAATTCACCAAAACTGCTCTATCTCTCTTAATTTCCAAGATATTCTCCATTTTCCCCTCTTCCCCCCAAATTCCCCCAATTTACTCCAATATCTCCCCTTTTTTTTTTTTTTCTTAATCCCCAATTAATTAATTACTCACCTGAACACCAAACTCATTATCACATGCGAGAATCAGTGGTTTACGATCATTATAAATCATGTGATACTGTTTACGAAAATTTTCAGCATACCACAACAAAAGTTTTTCTTTTTCACTCGTTTTACGATAGCTTATCGATAATTTACACGAATTATCGTCAATTTCATTAATTTCATCGATTGGCCATGACAAACGTATGATGCCAAGCTCCTTTTCAATGTCCTTGTACGTTTTAATTTCAAAAAAATCATCGTCATCATTATCATCATCGTGTTGTGTCTCTTCAGCTTCTTCCTCGTCTTCGTAATCAGCCTCGAGATCGAGATAAACCCGAGACTTGTCCAAGTTTCGTGAATTTTCATCAATAATTTGCATCATGACGATATTTTTCTTTTTTTTTTTAATTAATTAAATTGATTAATTGAGTTTTTGGAGGTTTTTGTGGTCAAGGACACATTCAGAGGATAAAATGATTTTTTTTTAAATTTTATATATATGTACATATATATATAAAATATAATAAAATAAAAAAATTCAATAAAATAATAAAATTTAATAAAATAAATAAAATTTAATTTAATTTAAATTTGTTTTAATTTAATAAAATTTTATATATATATGTATATATATATATGTTATTATTGTTATTATTATTATTATTTATTTATATATATAGATAGAATAGCTGTGTGTGTTTTTTTTAGTGTAAAACTTGCATCTTCTGGCATTGACGAGCCCATAAATAAGGTGTGTGTTGCCATGGCAGCGAACGTGTTGGGACGTGTTTGGACTTGCACCGCCATCTTGTGATCACTTCTGGGAACTAAGGAGTGGAGGAGTTCAAGATGGCGCCTGTGTACGGGGGTGATGGAGATACGCCCTTTTGGGATTTTTTGGGGGGTTTTTGAGGGGTGAAAAAAGGGGGGGAGGGGAGGAGGGAGGGGTTGAAAGAGCTTGTCTCGTTTATTTTCCAAGATATTTGCAAAAAATTGGGAAATTTTGAGGTAAAAGGGAATTGAGTTTTTTTTTTTTGGTTTCTTTTTTGAGAATATCTCAGTAAATAATGGAGATACGCCCTTTTTGCTAGAGACAAGTTTTGTAGCTCTTGAAATTCTCTACAAAAAAGGATTCTTGTAAAATTGCTCTATCTCGCTTACTTTCCGAGATATTTTCAAAAAACAAATCCTAAAAAATAAAATCCAGAAATAAAATGGAATTATTCGTTGTTTTTTTTCGTAATATTTGGAAAATATCTTGGAAACTAAGCGAGATAGAGCAATTTTACCCCTAATTAAAGTTGTAGCTCTTGAAATTCTCTATGAAATAGGATTTTGATTAAAAAAAAGGCGTATCTCCATTTTTTTTCTGACATTTTTGTTCAAAAAAAATGAGGAATTTATGGAAAAAATCGTCATTTTCACGTTTATTTTTAGTACCATCAGCTGCTGTTTCTCTTCATCCCTTATCCTCAGCTGGTAACTCCCCCCCCCCTCCCCCCTTCTTCACCTGATCCCCTTTATCTCCATCAACTCTAATGATAATGAAATTAGCACAAATCCAACAATTTTCTGCATTTTTTTTTTCAAATTAAAAAAAAAATATTGAAATTAAGAAAAAAAAAAATATTGAAATTTTTTAAAAAAATTATTGAAATTGAAAAAAAAATTATTGAAATTGAAAAAAAAATATTGAAATTTAAACAGAAAATATTGAAATTAAAAAAAAAAATATTGAAATTAAAAAAAAAATTATTTGAAATTTTCAAAAAAAAATGAGAAAAAAAATTTGCACTTTTAATTTTTTTAATTTCCTAAATTTGCTTTTTTTTAAATCATTTTTTCAATACTTTATCTGTTAAACAATAATAATAATCATTTTTTGCCACTAAAATCGTCAGATTTCTGCTATTTTCAGTATAATTGACTATTTTCCCCTAATTTCGAGGTTCTTACTCTCAAATAATAACGCATATTAATTTTATTGATAAAAAAATTTGCTCATTACATATTACTGATAAAAAACATTGTTAGAACAAAAATACTTACGTAGTGACAAAAGTACATTATGTACACACATATAATCATCATCATTATCATTATCATTTTCATAATTCATTTAAATTCTATAAATATAAAGTATGTATTATTTTAATCATTCAATTTCAAACATCACTTGGTACTTAAATGAGAATTTTCGGTGCTAATTTGAGTTTTTTTTTAGGTAGGATGAAAAGATGACCAGTGGTGGAACAGAGAGGTCCAGTGATCGAACAATTCAACATAGGGGAAGGTGGGGCAAAATGGGCATCAGGGGTAAGATGGACACATCTAAATTTTTAGACAAATATTATGAAAAACTCTTGAAATTAATAGAAATATTGGTGGTAGATTTTTTTCGATGATTTCATTGGAAAGCTGAGGAAATTTTAGGCGGGAAACAAGTGCCGGAATTAATTTTTTTGAATTTTTGGCAATTTTGACTTTTTTGAGCATTTTTGAGGGGTAAAAGCCTTCCTTTTTTTGAAAATTTTCAGTTTTTTGAGAATATCTTCGGTTCTATTTGTCGTAGGGTAAAAATTCCGATGGGAGGTGAAAGGTGAGATCATTTGCCATCGATTCATGGGGTTTTTAATTTAAAAATATCGATTTTTAAGGTTTTTATGGGCATTTTTGTGGAACAGTTTTGTAAAACAGTTTTTGGCCTGTAACTATCCCAAAAATTGATATTTTTGAATTCAAAACCACATGAATCGATGGGAAATGAGCTCACCTTTCATTTGAGACCAACCCCGAATTGCTACGACCAATAGAACCAGAGATATTTGCAAAAAATGAAAATTTTCAAAAAAGGAAAGGCTTCTAGCCCTCAAAAATACCGAAAAATATCGAATTTTCAAAAAAAATTGGAAAAAATACATCTGACACTCGTTTTCCGGCTAAAATTTCCTCAGCTTTTCAATAGAATCATCGAAAAAAATCCATCTCCAACCGTTTGCTTATAGGGTCCATTTTGCCCCACTCTCCCCCTATTCAAGGATGATTGGGAGGTAAAATCGAAAAAAAGGCAAATTTTTTGAAAAAATCGTTAATAACTAATTTATACAAGATGAAATTCTCAAATTTGACTTAGTGAATCTGTAAAGAATGTAATTAAGAATAAAATAAGCCTTAGAAACAAAAAATTAATTGAAAATTCAAAAATTTTCATTATTTTTTGCATTTTTTCAAATTTTTCAAGATTCAAAAAAATGCAAAAAATGATAAAAATTTTGCAATTTTCAATTAATTTTTTGTTTTTAGGGATAATTTCATTCTTCATTACACTCTTTACAGATTCACTGAATCAAATTTGAGAATTTCATCTTTTATAAATGGTTATTAACGATTTTATACAAAAAATCAACTTTTTTTTACGATTGTACCTCCAAAACATCCTTAAAATATGATTCAGGATTTTTTTTCAGAATGGCGGCTCTTCCGAAAAATTTGAAAAAATTCACCTAAAAAGTAGACATGTTGGACCATCTTCTCAAATTTTTTCACTTTTTTTCGAAAACTCCTTCATCCTAAAAAAAAATTGTAAATAATTATTTTCGACTTATCTCAAGAAAAACCCATTTTGCCCCGGTTTCCCTATCACTAATTATCGCATTTTTTATGTTCAATCACTGGTGTCTGAAAATTCTTATCTGTTCGACCACTGGACGACTTTCGCCCTACTCGCACCAAAAGAAAAAAAAGAGATTTTTTTTCAGTATTTTTTTTATGGCATTTACGTTTATGAAATCGAGTGACGTCAGATTTCAAATTTCGAATTTAGATTTTGAATCCATTTTTTTTTTCGAGAATTCATTTTTTTTTGCGCGTATTTACGTAATTGTTTTAATGATTGAGAAAAAAAAATTAACAAATAAAGAGAGAATCATTCAAATTTATACATGGACTGTGTGTTTTAATTGACGTCACGAGGATCCTGTCTCCACTTTTGTGCAGCCTCGCGTCTAGCATCTGGCACCAATTGTGATCTCATACCACCTAGTACATTGCTAGTTGCTTCAGTGGCTAGAATTATCGGTTTAACCACTGTTGGTGGTATTTGTCTCAGTACACCACCCACTGCTCCACTGACACCCTTCTGTTCGTGCTCCTCACTCGCTACACGTACTAATTGATTTGCCGTTTCTCCCAAACCCTGCAAAATTCAAATTTTTCAATGATGACGAATTTTTCATTTTGGTGATGCAACCAACTTTTCATTGGAGCCATCAAAAAAACCCCAACTGAAGTATCTCCCCCAATTCGGCCCTATTTCACCCCAAAATCCCCCAAAAATCCCCGAATTATCAAAAAAAATCTGAAAAAACTATGAAATTCCTTCAAATCCTCATTGAAACCATCAAAAATCCCCCATCTCCCGCACCTTCCCCCTCAAAAACCCTCAAAATCCCCGAAAAACTCAAATTTACCTCTTTGACTAGCATATAAGCATTGGCCATTCCCTCCCGGATGTCCAACGGCTGGCTGTACCGTTTTCGCCTCCCCTTCTGCCCCTTGTTCTTCCTCCTAACGCTGGGCCCAGGACTGACCATATCATAAGCCGTCTCCGCAGTGCTCTGAATCGCATGGACCAGCCTCGCCGTCAGCTCCAGCGCGGCCATCGCTGTCGACGTCGTAAAACTATTGGCCCCCCTCTGCAGCCCCCTCACAATCCTCCCGTCCTTCTGATACTGCTCAATCGGTAACCAGAACAGATCCCTAATCCCTTGAAACAGCTGCACCAACGAGTGCATCGGTCCAACGCCACCCAGCAAACTCGGCAGCTGATTCTTCTTGATGTCCTGCAGCCACTCACTCAGCATGTACGCCATCAGCTTGTCGAACCCGAGGAGCCCATGCCTATAAGTCAACCGCTTCAGTCTTAACTCGGAGCAATTCAACTGCCCTAGCCCCATCAACAGTCCCGCCATTGGTCCATGCGTCAGATCAACCCTTTTTCCATGATAATCGAGCCTAACTAGCACCTCAGGCGCGAAAACGACACTCCTGAAGTAAATCGGTTGACAATCCTCCTGCGACCCGCTCGACGCCTTAATCTTGATCTTATGTTCCTTGATCGTCAACTCATCCTCCAGGAGAATCATAAGGTTCTGATCGACCGTACTATCCTCGGAAATCGCCTCTTGACTGTCGATAGACACATCATTAGCGTTATCGTTGACGCTCATCACCGGAGGATGATGTGTCGGTGTTCCTTGTTTAGAACTCGGGGATGATTGTGTAGTTGGTCCAACGTCCGGATTGGCCTTTGTATTGCCCGCGAGCTCCGTGAAGAAGTCGATGAGGAATAGCAAGCTGTCTTGATCGATATTCAACCGAAGGGGCAAGAGACTTAACTTCAAACAGCACTCCTGAGCACTTAATTTAGGATCGGGTCTAATATGTACAGCCTTAAGTGCGAACATGTTGGCGTGTGTCTGTCGCGGTCTCGCTTCACTGCTATATTGGTAGAGGAACTTGTTGATGTGCGAAGAAGCTAAACGGTCTCTGATCTCGATCTCGCTGATGAGAAGCACTTGTCGAGAGGCTTCCGCAGTGTTTTCGGGATAGGACTCGTGTTGGAACCTGACTTTGTTGAGCTGAAGTTCCATGAGGACATCGTGCTGACGTCCGGGACCTCCGAGAGCGTACCACTCGTTCGAAGGCCATTTTGTTTTTCTTGGGGAGTTTGGAACGCTGCCAAAACGGACCTCATTGGGCGTTATTTTGCTGAAGCCGACAACGGCTGATCTGCTTCTTCCAGGCATGAAGTTCTCGGAGTGGTGGAGTCCGTCGTCGATCGTCACGTGCTTTTTGGCAGCTTGGGGCTTTCCGAAGTCCTTGCCTCCGTACATGTGCCAGATCAACGTCATCTCGCATAGTGTGTACCTGAGGATAGCGGAAGGGAAGTTCTTCGGCGCTTTTAGGAGATCTGTTTTTCCGAGGGGGATCGAGAAATGGTTGTCAACTACTCGAATGTACTCCTGCGACAGCCAACGGACCTCGGGCACTCCATGTCGCGGCATTATCCCAGCCCCCGCCTCTTCTCCAAGTATACAGAAGTCCTCGTCGGGGTCGGAGTCCGCGTCCTTCGGCATTGAGAAGCTGTTTACGTTATTACTCATCTCCGAGTTGACTTGGACCGGGTGCGACTCATCCGGGAAGAAGAAAACTTCAACTTTAGGCTCAGTCTTCGCGGTTTTCTTCTCAACACTTCCCGATGAGTTCCCTTTGACTGTGTCCTCCATCGCCTCTTCCATCAAACTGTTGACTCTTTCCTCTTGACTCTTGCTGAGGGTATTAATGCTCTCGTCCCCTAGAAGACTCTCTTCATCCCCGGAACTTGGCACTGCGATGCTCTCGGTACTCACCGTATTAGGCGCCAGATCACCATCATTAGCAAAGTACGTTAGCAGTTGCGTCAGCGCGCGACCAGAGTCGGAACACGTCCTCACATGCAGTACGTTATTACTAGCCCTGAGATCAACCCTCGGAGCCCCTCCGAACATCTTCTCGTTCAACCTCAACGACAATTCGAAAAGCCCCAGGTCCATCACACAAACGTAGTCCCTCTTGAGATCAATATTATTCCCCAGTTTCTCTGAAATGAACAGCGCAACATCTTCAGCGATGAATCTTAAAGTTGATGTGTTCGTTTTAGCCGCGATGTTCGAGGACACCGAGAAGCTGCCAAGCGTCACCATAGACCTCATCGGTAAGTAGACTGGTCTGTAATCAACCGCGCAGTTCCATAAATGCAGGTGCAGTTCCGTTAGGACCCCTGGAGGTGAGTACCCAGCGACCGGGTGATCAACGACATCCAGGCAATCCATGAACTGCGAGAACCACGACGTCTGAGAGGTGCACATCCGATGCCTGACGGTTGCGTTACGGATGCCAACGGCGACCCTGAAAGTTTTTATGTGATGTGTCTGGTGAGCTGCTTGGATCCTAACGGCGACCGTCAGCATGTCCTTTTCGCTTCCCCCTTCCGCGTTGTTTTCGCTGCGGTAAATCGCGGGCTGACAGTGCCTCGGGGTCACGCTGTTGATCGACCTTAACGGGGGTGTTTGTGAGGGAATCGTGATCAACCCACAGTGATTAAGGGAAACAGTCTTGACCATCGTGCAGACGTAGCCGAGGTTGACGTCGCCCTTATAAGAATTCACGCAGAAAATAGTGGCGTCCTCAACCCGAAGGATGAGTTCCCCCTGTTGCCCTGGTATCACATTAGACATCCCGTCTCTAACCGGTGTGTACATGCTCAACAGCCCTTGCGGGATGTTCAAGGTGATCGACATCTTCGTCTGCCCATTCTTCCCTAATTTATTAAAGTTTAACGATTTTTCCGCGGTTGAGTGGAACACGTTATCCTCGTCCGAGTCCGCATCGGAGTCGCAGTGGATTCCGCTCTTGCACATGCTGAATTTCGGGTAAATCGACTCTTGGAATAAGGTTGACGCGAGATCGAGTCCAATATGCTGCTCTTGCACCTGATAATTGGGTCTCGGAGCTGACGGCTCCCAGAGGAACAGGTCTGTGTTGATTCTGTTGTATAACTGCTCGTACAAGTGCTTCGAGGGGATCTGGACCGATAAACAAGGCAGCGTTATGTCGATCTGGAGCTTCGACCCGTGAGTCCCTTCCTCAATGAACTCCAGCATCTCCTGCCGATTCCCCGGGATGACGAGCTCCTCCCCCTCCCTGTGCTCGTTCTCCTTGTACGACTGGGACTCCGAGTGCGGCGTGTCCGACTCGTGTATGACTCTTTTCGAACTGAAAGGGGAGGGTTGATGTCTCGGAGGGTTCAATGCTTCATCCAAACTCGACCCAGGCTCCTCCTCCGAACTATCCTCCAACGGCCCACCCAAATGCTGCGGAAAGACCGTCATAACCATCCGGGGCCACCCAAAATTATCTTGCGCCAACGAACCATCGATTTTCTCGTCCACCTGACTCCTCCCGATCTCAATCGGAATATCCGAATCAACTTCCGTATAAGTCATCAGCAGTTCCCTGCACTGAATCTCATGACGTGTCAAATGATGACTTCTACTGTCCATTGACGTATGAATTTGTGCGCTATTCAGCGTCAACGTGATGTAGTCCTGACGAACCGATCGCGTCCACCACGGTGCTCTGCTCATGTCATGCAGTGGTCTCAAATCAGGAATTGGAAATCTTACCTTGATCGTTACTTTCGACGAAGAAACCTTCACATCAACCCTCGAGTCCGAAGTTATCGGACTCTCAACAGCCTGGTAGAACATTGTCTGCTGATTCCACATGTTCTTGGATGGACCCGTTGAATTAGACACGCAAATTGGCTGAGGATTGAGCATTGCCGTTATCCTATCTACAATAGTAACATCAAACTCGCATTTACATGGCTCTAGACTAATATCAATTTCTGTGCGTGGATGAGCAAATTTCGTCATCTGAGCATGACGCACAGCCTTTTCACTGTACTTGAACCTCATCCTGAAGTCAGTGTTCGTGAATCCAGTTGAGTCATTGGCTCTCGAGAACTTGAGGATCTCGATAAACTCTGTTTTTGGATTGTCTTTAGCATTATTCGAGTCTATCAGACACTCAACCATCTCCAAACTAGCAAGTGTCAACGTTCCGCTCACCGCTGACGCTTGACTCGTAGTTTTCTCGCTCCCTTCCACTATCAAAGGCGCTCCCAGCAGCCTGATATGACTAAGTTTACACGCATCCAAGAAGACCTTCGAAGCCTTCTCGAAGTTCTTGTTACCGTAATCAGCCGCAAATACCCCTAATTTCCCGAAAAAATCATCCGCAGTAGTCCGCATCTGTTCTATACTCGCGCAAGTTAACCCTCGCGACTCAACCCCCATCGTCAGGATATCCTCGTGCAGTATAACAACAGCCAGCGACGATATCCTGACGTGGAACTGCGACGTTTCAGCACTGGGATCAGTCTCTGCACTCGTTCTATGCTTATGAGATCTTGGCACATTCACCGAACTCTTGGAACTGACGCTGCTCGCTGATATACTGTCCTCCATGTTGTTTGTGGTGACCGAATCCGACATGACTCCAGGTAATCTCATCGGCAGGAACTCCTCCTCGTTCTCCGAATCGTCTAAAGATGCCGTTGACCAGCCCTGCGTGTTCCTTAAGTCGTTAGTTTTGATGCCTTGCGTAGTGTTCAACTGGTGCATCAGCTCACGCTCAACCCGAGAGAAGTCGCTTCCAGCCATTGGCTTCTCCGTGCACGTTCTTGGCGCCACGTTGCTCATGTCCTCCAAATCCGGTGACGCAAGGCCATGACACAGCTCCAGCAGCACGTGCACCTGTCTAGGGCTCAAAAACGAGATGAAAGAGCCTAAGGTGATCTCCAGCTCAACTTTAGGGCCTAAAACACCTTCTCCCTGCTTCAATTTGAGCCTAATTTCTTGTCTGCCCGTCAATTTAGCGCAGATTATGGGATTTGATTGACTTAGGTTGTTGATGAAGGACTTTTCTGGAGGCGTGTGAAGTTGGGACGGGGAAATTTGGGCCGAGGAGAATTGTCCGTCTGAGTTTTTGGAGTCGGGAGTTGATCCTCTGCTTGTTGTCATGACGCTTCGCGAGAAGGTTCGTGCTCGGGATGGGAACTCGTCGGTGTGGAAGGTTACACCCTCCATGTAGAACCTTTTTGTGGTGAATGCTGATATTATGTAGCCTTTCGATGGCTGATTGACGTCGAGGTTCAGTGTGCTTGGGTCGGAACCTGCTTCGTCTGAATATTCTAGGTTTTTTATGAAGAGTTCTAGGGCTACGCCTGTTGTGGAGTCTAGGGATACGTGCTCCAGGCGAATTACGGTGTCTAGGAATCTCACTTTGACTCGGCAGAGAACTGAAAAAAAAAAAGTTGAATTATTTTGAGTACTTGAAAAAATAGGTGTTATTTTTTGAAGATAATTCGGTGAATAATGGAGATAGGGCGATTTTGCCCTAGAAAAGTTTTTGAGAGGATTTCAAGAGCTACAAAAAAGGGTTTCAGTAAAATTGCTCTATCTCGCTTACTTTCCGAGATATTCAAAAAAATAAAATAAATTTTCTGTTTCGAAAAATTTTATTATTTTGAATATCTCGGAAACTAAACGAGATAGCGAAATTTTTAAAGAGACCTTTTTTGTAGCTCTCGAAATTTCCTTAAAAACAGTTTTCGGGCAAAAAGGGCGTCTCTCCATTATTTACCGAGATCTCATCAAAAAATTGACTGAAAATCATGAAATTTTCATGGAATTGATGAAATTTTGAGTTTTTTAAGGGTTTCAAGTTACTTGAATCAATGGTTTGAGCAAATAGCTCCACTCCCTCCAGTGGCTGTGCACTTCCTGCATTATTAGCATCTTGTTGCAGGCACTCCTGTGCCAATTGCATGCTAGACGTCATGGAGCTCCACATTGACTCGAACATTGACGTACAAGTTTCATTTCTCTGTCTCGGTTGTACAGTCAATTTGAGACCTTTGACCTCAACATAACTAGCCTCACTAAGTAGTGCTGACCATGGTATACTTAGTGACATCTCTGATATAAAACCATCAACAAATTCAAGAGGTAGATGCTGTTGTTCCCCCATTTCATTGAGTGCCTGTGAATAAAAAAATTGAGGAATATTAATTATTAATTCTTTTGTATGGTAATTTATGATTAATTATGATGAAAAAAAAATTGGAGACAACAATGCTGCTTCCTGATTGGTTTAGCATTTTTTTTTTTGCTTGCGAAAATATTTTAATTATTGGAAAAAAAAGAATTTTTGTGGACAAAAATTTTGGGTCATTTGTTTTATTGGAATAACTCGGTAAATAATGGAGATAGGCTCTTTTTACCCGCAGGTGGTTTTGTAGAGAATTTTGAGGGCTACAAAAAAGGATTCGGGTGAAATCGCTCTATCTCGCTTAGTTTCCGAGATATTTGTTAAAAAATAATGGAAAAAAAAGAATTTATCAATTTTTATCATTTTTCAATCATTTGTTTTTTTCTAATATCTTGGAAACTAAACGAGATAGCGCGATTTTACATGAATCCTTTTTTGTAGAGAATTTCAAGAGCTACAAAATCACTCTGGGGCAAAAAGGGCGTATCTCCATTATTTACCTCGATATCTTCGAAAAACAAATCGAAAAAAAATGATTCATCGATTTTTACAATTTTTATACTTTTTAGTCAAACTTTTCATCTTTTTTGGTGAATCTCTTGGAAACTAAGCGAGATAGCACAATTTTACATGAACCCTTTTTTGTAGAGAATTTCAAGAGCTACAAAATCACTTTGGGGCAAAAAGGGCGTATCTCCATTATTTACTGAGATATCGTCAAAAAACTAATCACAAAATAGGTTAACAAAGCCCCCCTCCCCTTTTTTAAACTCCTCCTTTCCTTCCCCCTCAAAAAAAATCCCAAAAATTCATTTTTGTGTTTCATTACCTGAACATCAAGGCTAACATTTGTAACACGACCAGTTCCATTGTACAAATCAACAGTCAACTGATCTAATGTCAATTTTTCCTCCAAAAATTGTCCAAGATAACGTTGCAACAAATATCTGCATGCTCTTTTTTTAATTCCCTCTGGCCATGGAAAACAAAAGAGCCAAGACATGATTTTACGTTCACAATGTGTCTATGATTCCACATATAAATAAATCAAATGAATTATTTATTAATTAATATTCTTTTCTTTGTTTCTTGATTGATGTGTGTGTGTGTGTGTGAGCCAATGCTTCTTCTTCTTTTTTTTTAATATAAATGTAAATGTATTAATTCAGTCATCACTACTAAACTTCACGTTTTTCTTCTATTTCTTTATTTTTTGCTCGTTTCACCTCAAATTCACAATTTTTGCCATTTTTCGAAAATAACGACACCAAAAACAGACACTTTTTTTTTTTTTTTTTTTTTTTTTTTTTTTTTTTTTTTTTTTTTTTTTTTTTTTAGGATCACTACACGTGTCTCGGGCAAAACACAATGGGTCTCATCATAAATAAATATATGTGTGTGGGTGCATATATATAATGTATATAGGGCTTTAATAATAATAATAATAATAATAAAAAAGATGCAAGTGACGACTCAAATTGCAGTAACGGTCTTTCAGCTGTGTTTTATGTTTTTCTCTTTTTCTTCACTTTTTCACGTTTTATACTTGTCTTTCTCTTGTTTCTTCCACTTCTTCTTTTTCCAACACAACAACAACAATAACAACACAAATGAACGCGTTTAACAACGCGTTTTGGGCCATACTAGACCATCTCTCTCACTTCCATTGATTGAAATCAGCTGATTTCGTGGGCTCTTGCGTTTTTTAATTTGCTCGTGCTGTTTTTTTTTTTCTTTTGTTTGTGTGTGTTGGGAAAGAGTGAATGGCTTGTGTGGAGATAATACCAACTGTTTGTGTGACGTTTAGTAGAGGCTGGGCATATATATAGATCGTTGCCTTAGAGTCAAAGGGGCGTAAGTCCTGTGTATAAGCATAGGACTTACGCCCCTTTAATTCTAAGGTGATGATATGTTGTGATAGTAACGAAAGAGTCGACTTCGGCTTTCTTCGGTTTTTATGCTCTACTGTGTGAATTTAGGGTTCGGGAAACTTCGGATGTCGAATCTTTTGTTGGTATGGCAAAATAACATGAACAGGATAGCCAACTGCAGGATTTTAGTTTTTTTTAGGGAAAGGGGGGTTATGAAGGTTTTTGGGGGGGAACGGCAGAGGGCGCTGGGGTGGTGGCGGTGGGGGGGGGGGAATTTTATTTGAATTTGAGGGGAATTTCTAAGGTTTTTGCTTCCGAATGGAAGCTATGTAATCATCATAATTTTCGATTGTAATTTTTTTAATAGAAGATACTTAAAATGATCTGAATAGAGAGAAAATGATATTTTTAGCGCATGTCTGTGTGTTTGTGTGTGTGTGTATGTCTGTGTGTGCATAAAAGTCTCAATTACAGCAAAACAGTTTTATAGAAAAATTTCATATTTTGTGGAAAACTTCCTCTCGACCAACTCTATTTTTTAAGCTTCATTTGAAGAGAATTCGATCGAAACTTTTTGAGATTTGTCCATTTTTCGAAAATCAGTTTTTAATGGAATTTCTGGAAATTATTGAACTGATGTTATTTACACTCAAATATTATCTCGAGAGTTGTATCAGTTAGATGCCTGTGAATTTTGAGCTTATTTGCATGATTAGTTCTCGAGTTATTGGCGTTTTAATGAATTTCTTCAAAATTTGATATTTCGATGATGATTTGAAAAAAAGTTGTATCACTTCCATTCGGAAAGCATATTGCTAAAGTATCAACAGAAAAAGCTATATCTTTTATTTTCCGAAGGGCATTCGGAAACTAAGCGAGATAGCGCAATTTTTGTAGAAACTTTTTTTCTAGAAAATTTCAAGAGCTACAAAAAAGGTCTCTACAAAAATCACGCTATCTCGCTTAGTTTCCGGATGCCCTTTAAAAACGTGATTATAACGTGAAATTCTCACGAAAAAACTAAAAAAAAAAGTGAAAAAAAAGGAAAAAGAGTTTTTATGGGAATTGAATTAGCAAAATTTGATATTTTGATGATGATTTGAAAAAAAGTTGTATCACTTCCATTCGGAAAGCATATTGCTAAAGTATCAGCAGAAAAAGCTATATCAGGTGGAAAGCAATACTATTATCCACTTGTTTTAACGATCAAAATTCGTCATCTGAATTCATTCATTCAATCAATTAAGAAAAAAAATATATCATTTTTTATTTGTACTGGAGAAAACTGAGCTTTTTAGCGCCACTTCTCATATCTCGGATTTTCCTTTCAATCGTGCCAGACCAAGGTCTGACACGTGCAATGCCAAGTATTGCATTCATGTGTAATATGGCGCAGTGACCTCTAAATATAATCCCGGAAAATCTATTCGGGGTGGCGTTGCAAGTTAGTGTGAAAAGTTGATTGAATTTTTTTTTATTTCAACGGAAAAAAAGAAGCGTCATTTTCTTACATATCTGACCTCGGAGCACTCACTCCACGTGGGAGTTGCGTCATTGGGTTATCGACTGAGGCTGAGTTATCGACAAACTGAGAAAATTCGACAACAAAACGTTAAAACAGGGAAAATCCATTTTTTTTTCTTAGTTTTTTGAGAATTTCTCGGTGAATAATGGAGATACGCCCTTTTTGCTCCAAGACACTTTAGCAATTCTTGAGAATTCTCTACAAGACCGTTCTCGGGTAAAAAGGGCGTATCTCCATTATTTATCAAGATATTTTTGTAAAACTAATTAAAAAATCAAAACTTTTTGGTTTTTATCTAAAAATTCGATTTTTTAAATCATTTTATATTATTAGTTAAATATCTCGGAAATTAAGCGAGATAAGGCAACCCTGTCCTGCTCCTTTCTCTAGCTCTTGCAATTCTCCACAACACCATCTCAAGGCAAAAACGGCGTATTTCCATTATTTACCGAGATATTTGGAAAAAGGATCGGATTATCCTTTTTTATCGCTTCAGTACTGAATTATCTCCTGTTGATAGGTTGACGACTGTCAAAAATTCCTGCGTTATCGACCGCTGAAAAGTTATCGACAGGTCACGATAATTATCTCCTGTCAATACATTACGTCCAGAGGAACTTTTCATTTACCGATAAAACAGACATTTTTTAGTCTAAAATAGCGATAACTCTTCTTGCTATCTGATAACGCGAGTTTTCGACAGGTTATCACGAAAAACATGTCTTCATCAAAATATTTTGGGAATTCCTAGGGGAATTAAGAAAGGTACCAATCCAAAAACAAGAAAATCTCCATTGAATCATGGGTTATCGTCTGATATTCCGATAAATGTCTCTAAAAACTCCTTCAATTGACCAACAAATCCCAAAAAAACGATCTTTTCCACTAATTCTCCAATTTCTCAAAGATCCTTCATCAAATTTATCGTCATGCCTCTTTCAATTCCCCTTAAATATCCCCGATTTGAAATTGCCCCTAATTCATCATATTTCCGATGAAATTATGATGATATTCTTCCTCATATACCTCCAACCCATACCTATATATATATACGTGAATGAGTGCCCCAAGGAGAGGTAATTTCGGATCGGTGATCCCGGACTCCCTCTCTCATATTCCTCCAACAGTATCAGTGCAATACATGCGTTAGAAACTCATGTTTACCATGCGTACACTGTCTGCATTCTCCCACATGGAACGGGGCCTGATGCCCCTTTCCACCCCCCTCTTCCTCCTCTGACTCCATCTTCCCTCCACTCGCGCCACCTTCCTCCAGTTTTCCCAGTGGGCCCCACTGATCTGCGATTCGAGTGGTGGGGGAACGAGGGGAGGGGCCGAGACTGGGCCTGATCTTATGGTAGGGGAAGGAAAGGAGGGGGGAGAAGAGGGGGGGGGGCGAGCGAGTGCACGAGGATTGAGAGAGGCTACCGTGAAATTAAAATATGATGAGGCCGTTCGGATTGAGACACGAGCTTGAGAAAGACATTAACAGAATCGGCGATTTAAGTGGGAATAAAGAAGTCGAAGGAGAAAAAAAAATAATCGAAGATTATGTGCTTTGAGAGAGAAATTCGGATGTAAAATTGGAAACAATGTGATTGAGGATTTGGGAAAAATTATGAAAATGGGGAGAAAAATACAGGAAATGAGGGTAGATGAAACAGGGGAAAATGAGGATTTTTAGGTTAGTTTTGAATTAATTGGTGATAATTAGCACGTTCAAAAATTATGAAAAAATTCAGAAAAATGGCGAAAAATATCATCTTAGATATGGCATCAAAAAAATGAGAGATTAACTGCAATATAGACCATCTCTCGTAAGATGCTGCAATCAAAAAAGGCCCAAAAGGGTTCGCGGATGTGCAGCGCCACAGTGTAAGTCCCTAGAAGCTCAAAAAACAACATTCCATCATTTTCGTTAGAATTCCATTAAAAATAATCCATTTTTCATTGAAAAAATTCAATCAATTTAAACAATTTTTCAATAATTTCTTTACCTAAACTACCTCAACTCATTATTTCAACTAAATTGGGCCCAAAAAATCTGAAAAAAAGAATTATGCAAGAAACAGCGCCTCTCGCGGCACTTTTTCAACCTACAAACCCCCCTACAATGACGTCACCCCAATAAATCCTAATCTAAATCCTAAAAAAAATCATGAGTAATAACTAGCCGAAAAAAAAAATGAGTTCCTCAATTATTTTTATTGGTAAATGTTTCATTGGAAATGACCATGAGAAACGACAAGGCGAGGAGAGAAAAAATTTGTAGACCCTCATCTCAAATTTCTTAGTCCACAATCGGGGACGCCCCCCCGCAGTTTTGGGACACCCTGAGATGCAGAGTCTCCACGTCTTCTCAAATACGTGTTCACATTCACAAGAACCAGCCGCTAATCCTTGGAAGGATTGACACGCGCGAACGCCGTCTAAAAGCTTTTATTTCTTTCAGATTTTTTTTTTCTTTTCTCACCTGAGAAGCAGAAACTCACGTAATAATTCCTTATTCTCGTGGGTGTTGTTCTGAAAGGGTCTCCAAGGCTCTGCCAGGCTTCAACAAGGCTCTGCCAAGGTTCAACCAAGACTCCACCAAGGCTTGATCGAGACTTGGCCAAGGCTCCACCAAGGCTTCACCAATGCTCGACCAAGACTCGGCCGAGGCTCAGCCAAGACTCGACCAAGGCTCAGCCAAGACTCGACCGAGGCTCAGCCAAGACTCGACCGAGGCTTAGCCAAGACTCGGTCGAGACTTGGCCAAGGCTGCATCAAGGCTCGACCAAGACTTGCACAAGACTCGACCAAGGCTCAGCCAAGGCTCGACCAAGGCTCGACCAAGGCTTGGCCAAGGCTCGACCAAGACTCGACCAAGGCTTGGCCAAGGCTCAACCAAGTCTCCGACGAGTCTCAGCCAGGTTCTTGCCAGGTCTTTCCCAAGGCTCCGCCAGGTCTCAACCAAGGCTTCTCCAAGTCTCGACCAGGCTTTCCCCAAGTCTCCATAATTTCCATCGATGAGCAAAGAAGCGGAGGCGGAGAGGGGGGGGGGATAAATGAGGGGAAGCAAGAAGCTTTGGAATACCTACCATACCATGTTCAGTGCACTGAACTGACAATAAGTAGGCTTGCTTTTGTGTGTGGGAGCCCAATGGGGCCCACAGGTACGTTTAAAATCATGCAAGCGTGAGTAAAGGCTCTTTATGTATCACATGTCACGGAATAAATTGTCCAGAAAAACCTTTCTGAGGTCGGCAAAACACTGTTTGAAGGGGGGGATTTAAAACAGATTCACGTGCTTCAAAGATCATGGAAATATAGGGCTGCTGGTTAGAAGCAATTAAGTTTGTCACCTATTTTACAGAATTTTTTTTTTGGGAGTTTACAAGAAGAGATAAAAATCAATTTAACAAGAAAATTAAAAAAATCATTGATTCTATCAAATATCTCGGAGATTAAGCGACATAAGGCAATTTTGTGTCTCAGTCCTTCTTCGTAACTCTTAAAATTTTGTATAAAATCATTTTGGGGCAAAAAGGGCGTATCTCCATTATTTATCAAGATATTTTTTAAAAAATCCCTTAAAATTGTTTAGAAAAAAATTGAAAAAATTGAAAAAAAAATGAAAAAAATGAAAAAAAAAATTAAAAAATTTGAAAGAAATGGAAAAAAAAAATGAAAAAAAATTGAAAAAAATGAAAAAAAAAATGAAAAAAATGAAAAAAAATCGAAAAATTGAATTATTAGATAAAACAGGATAATTCATTTTTTTTCATCAATTTTCGGAAAATAATGAAGATACGCCTTTTTTTTACTCTAATCCATTTTCTGTCGCTCTCGAAATTCAATGGAAAATCATCTCAAGGCAAAAAGGGCGTATCTCCATTATTTTCCAAGTCATCAAAAAAAAAATCCTCTAAAAAAAAAAATTTTCCTGATAAACTGAGAAACCACGAGAAATTAGAAACTAACAACGAAAAATTTTCCATGAAATCCTTTTCACGCATTTAGTTCCAAGTACATGATCCCCCTCTATCATCCCAAAACCGCACTTTTCGTCCCAAAAAAAAGAAGAAAAAAAATAAAAAGAAGAATTCCATCGTTTTTCCGAAATTGCAACAGAAAACCCATAAAAGGGAAGTTAAAAATCGGGGAAAAATGGACTTTCGTGAATCTAATTCAGTATTTTTTTTGTCACGTAAACGCAACAGCAAAAAAAAATCTGAAAAAATTTGACGAGATTCTGCAACATATTGTCACTACTCTCAAATTTTTTCAGATTTTTCCGCAAGTTTCTTCACTCCCAAAAAAAAACATTAACCATCTTTTTCAAAAGGTCCGTTTTGCCCCACGTAACCTTCTTCCCTTCAGCCCTCTTCATAGATCACACTCCGCATGATCTGTCCTCCTTCAATTCCCTATATACATCTTTTTTTTTTTTCAACTTTTTTTTTGAAGGAAGCTCCCCTTTTAAAAATGGACAAAGAATCGAAAAACCAACCGTGCTATTATTTACCGATCCCATGTCCATGGGTGTCGTTTGGACGTTATAACTCCTAACAATACCTGACTACAGTACCATTGTAGCATTCAGAATCATTCGAAACGCTATTCCCACCTTCTTCGACATCTTCTTCTTCTCTTTTTTTCCTCTTTTTCTTTCTTCTTTCATTCTTTCTTTCTCTTGCCTCTTCTTTTTCTGCTCCTTTCCATCTCTTATTCCTCCAACACCGTAGATGTCTTCATTAAAGAAGTCAAGCTCCTTTTTGGAGAGAACCCCTCGGGTGTCTGCACCAACTCAGAGAGGGCCACGCAATTTTTCGTGGAAACGAGTTCAGGATATTTTACGTTTTTTTTCCTTTTTTTTTTTTTTTTCTTCGTTTTTTTGTGTAAAATTAAGATGAAAAATGTGGAATTATGAGGAATTCTGTTTAAAATACGTAATAAATTGGGAGAGGTACCACAAAAATCTGAGGTTTTTGTCGGTATTCATATATATATATATACACACAATCTTGATTTATTGATTTATGAGAAAAAAATTGGGATTTATGCGGATTTTGATTGGGTACTTGAATATTCATGGAGTCTGCGTAAATATTCTGATGATTTAGAAGGTTTTTTAGGTTTTTTTTGATGATTTGGGGATTGAATTGAGTTGTTAAGGTGGTGGTGAAGATACTGTTGATAAAACAGAGAAAATGAGGATTTTTAGGGCGGTTTTCAATTAATTGCTTATAATATGGGAAAATGTGCTTTAATTTCATGGAAAAAGTGATTAAGGACCTTATATTTTCGAAAGTCAATAACTATAGGCTGAATTTTAACGGCGAGTTTACGGAAAAATCTGAAAAAATTAGACAATAATGGAGACATGCTGGAAAACCTAGAGGAATTTTTTCAGATTTTTCCTTGAAGTCCTTCAGTCCGAAAAAAAATCCTAAAGGATTTCGATATTTTCAGAATTTTTTCTAATAAAATCCTTAAAATTCTCTATTTTCTCGAATTTTACGGGCGACTCGACAAAAAAATCTGAAAAAATTACACAAAATTCTAGACATTTTGTAACATCTTCATGAATTTTTTCAGATTTTTCCTTGAAGTCCTTCGGTCCGAAAAAAAATCCTGGGGGATTTTGATGATTTCACGTGGATTTTTAATTTTTTAAAGTTGCTCTGGAAAAAAAGGGAATATTTCAACAATAGCACGAAATTCATCCGAATTGCCTCGATTCACGTGCTATTACATCAGTATCCTCTGAAAAACTGCAAAAAAACCTAAACGAAATTGATGAATTCCAAAGAATCACCAATCTCAAATTTAGTTTTCAATTAATTCCTGATAATTCGGGGAAAAATGTGCTTTAATTTATTCGAAAAAAAGTGATTAAACTATTCGAAAGTCATATCTTCAGCTTGTGAATATAATTTTTTTTTCTCGAATTTTTTTTACATCAATCTCCTATCACATGCGTGAGATAGAGAGAGAGGCAAATAGTTACGACTACCTTCTAATTAAAATATCTCAATAACTATACGGTGAATTGAGTATTTTTTTCTTCTATTATTTAGTTAAAATGCTGTTCTCTTCGCCAATTGTTTTTAAATAATGGGTCAACCATGTGGTTTTTTAGTAATTTCGTTATTTCCGTCCGATTTAGGGCGTTTCATCCCCACCACCGCTATTTCAGTAACTTTGATAATTCATATCTCATAAACTGGACGGTTAAAAATTATGAAAAACTTCAGAAAAACGTCAAAAAACATCATTTTTGATACTCCATCAAAAAAATAAGGGGTTAACTATCCTCCAAGCTCACTTCCTTTACACAAACCTCACCATTCACTCGTTTTTCCTCCCCAGAGAATCACGTTTATTATCCCCGAAAAATGGTCAACAAAAAGGAAAAAAAGAACCCCATTGATCTCCAACCGACAATGGGATCACCGCGGAAAGATCGATTAGTCTTACCGATTTATTCACAAGAATACACACAACAAAAGAAATGTAGCATAACTGAAAAGAAGGTGCCTACACATGTCACAGAAGTGTAGGATTTTTCATGTTCTCTCAAGTACATCATGAAATGAAGATATTCTTCAGAAAAGTGATGGAATGGGTTTTCAGGAAACCTCTCCATTTCAGTTCCACCTTAAAATTTTTAAGGTGGAACTTTTTTCAAACCACTTTTTTCAAATCACCATCAAAATATCAAATTTTGCTAATTCAATTCCCGTAAAAACTCTTTTTCCTTTTCTTTTCACTTTTTTTCTAGTTTTTTCGTGAGAATTTCACGTTATTATCACGTTTTTAAAGGGCATCCGGAAACTAAGCGAGATAGCGTGATTTTTGTAGAGACCTTTTTTGTAGCTCTTGAAATTTTCTAGAAAAAAAGTTTCCACAAAAATTGCGCTATCTCGCTTAGTTTCCGAATGCCCTTCGGAAAATAAAAGATATAGCTTTTTCTGTTGATACTTTAGCAATATGCTTTCCGAATGGAAATGATACAACTTTTTTCAAATCATCATCGAAATATCAAATTTTGAAGAAATTCATTAAAACGCCAATAACTCGAGAACTAATCATGCAAATAAGCTCAAAATTCACAGGCATCTAACTGATACAACTCTCGAGATAATATATGAGTATAAATAACATCAGTTCAATAATTTCCAGAAATTCCATTAAAAACTGATTTTCGAAAAATGGACAAATCTCAAAAAGTTTCGATCGAATTCTCTTCAAATGAAGCTTAAAAAATAGAGTTTGTCGAGAGGAAGTTTTCCACAAAATATGAAATTTTTCTATAAAATCGTTTTGCTGTAATTGACACTTTTATGCACACACAGACATACACACACACACAAACACACAGACATGCGCTAAAAATATCATTTTCTCTCTATTTAGATCATTTTAAGTATTTTCTATTAGAAAAATTACAATCGAAAATTCTGATGATTACATTGCTTCCATTCGAAAGAAAAAAAAACATTCCTCAGGAAATACTCCGAGGTAAGCAGAAAACAGGAAAAGGTGGTACACAGGTATGAAGGCCCTTAATTTGACCAAGTCAGTCCCAAGTGCATGCGTGAGCATGAGCGAGTGGAGAAGATGACGAGGGGGAGAAAAAAAAGCTCGTTAACACATAACACGAACACACAGGCGCATTGAGGGCAAAACAAGATGGCGGATAATTTCAGTAGTAAAAAAGTATAAAAACAAGTCCATTTTTTTTTTCATCAACCTTATTTCATAAATAATGGAGATACGCCTTTTTTGCCTTAAAATGGGTTTCTAGAAAATTTCAAGAACTTTGAACCTGTCTTAGGAGAAAAAGGGCGTAACTCCATTATTCACTAAAAATTTTGGAAAAAAGTGTAAAAACAAAATTTGATAGCAAAAAGTTTTTTTTCTTTCTTTCAATTGTTCTTTGAAGAATATTTTCAGTTAATAATGGAGATACGCCCTTTTTTTGCTCTTAGACAGTTTTTTAGGAAATTTTTAAAAACCACAAAACCGTTATAACGTGAAAAAGATGTATTTCCATTATTTATTGAGTTATTTCCAGAAAAAAATCGATATTCATGACAATAATCGAATAATTGTCGCTTTTTTTTAAATCCCTAAAAAAAAAAAACATAAATAAACACTTGAAAGGAGATGGAAGACGGTTTTTCATCATTAGGCGTTTATTTATTCTTATCTTAATTTCTTTCCACGTGGATTTCTCTCACGAACAGAAAAAAAAAATAAAAAATTAGGGATAAATAGAGAAGAGCTATAATTCCATTTTATTTCCTAAAACCTCGACACCGTTGACAAAAGTCAAACCTGTTTCGGCTTCTCACTTCGAAAAAGAAAAAACGAAGAGCTCAAGGCTTTTTTTTTTCATTCCTTTTTTTTCCCAAAAGAACCGTTGTCTCCCTCAAAGAAAAAAAAACGGACGTTTGAGAGATTATTTCATTTCCATTAGAAAAAAAATGGCGGTGCTTCTTTTGCGCTTTTTCCTCTTTTTTGCTTCCGAATGGAAGCCATGTAATCATCAAAATTTTCGATTGTAATTTTTTTAATAGAAGATACTTAAAATGATCTAAATAGAGAGAAAATGATATTTTTAGCGCATGTCTGTGTGTTTGTGTGTGTGTGTATGTCTGTGTGTGCATAAAAGTCTCAATTACAGCAAAACGATTTTATAGAAAAATTTCATATTTTGTGGAAAATTTCCTCTCGACAAACTCTATTTTTTAAGCTTCATCTGAAGAGAATTCGATCGAAACTTTTTGAGATTTGTCCATTTTTCGAAAATCAGTTTTCAATGGAATTTCTGGAAATTATTGAACTGATGTTATTTATACTCATATATTATCTCGAGATTTGTATCAGTTAGATGCCTGTGAATTTTGAGCTTATTTGCATGATTAGTTCTCGAGTTATTGGCGTTTCAATGAATTTCTTCAAAATTTGATATTTCGATGATGATTTGAAAAAAGTTGTATCACTTCCATTCGAAAGCATATCGCTAAAGTATCAACAGAAAAAGCTATATCTTTTATTTTCCGAAGGGCATTCGGAAACTAAGCGAGATAGCGCAATTTTTGTGGAAACTTTTTTTCTAGAAAATTTCAAGAGCTACAAAAAAGGTCTCTACAAAAATCACGCTATCTCGCTTAGTTTCCGGATGCCCTTTAAAAACGTGATAATAACGTGAAATTCTCACGAAAAAACTTAAAAAAAAGTTTAAAAAAAGGAAAAAGAGTTTTTACGGGAATTGAATTAGCAAAATTTGATATTTTGATGGTGATTTGAAAAAAGTTGTATTACTTCCATTCGAAAGCATATTGCTAAAGTATCAGCAGAAAAAGCTATATCAGTTGGAAAGCAATACTATTATCCACTTGTTTTTAAGAATATTTTAAAAAATAATGGAGAGACGCTCTTTTTGGCCTAAGATTGTCTTCTACCGAATTTGAAGGACTACAAAAGGGTTTTTGGGACAAAAAGAGCGTATCTCCATTATTTATCGAGATATTTAGAAAAAAAAAAGTGTAAAAAAAAATTCAATAGTAAGAACAGACTTTTTTTTCTGCAAATTATTTTTTGAAAATATCTCGATAAATTCTATTTTTCTTTAGAATATACTTAAAAATGATTGTAAGGTACAAAATCGGAAGGAAGTTGAATTTTTGTATAAAATCGTTAATAACAATTCATCCAAGATGAAACCCTCAAATCTGATTCAGTGAATCTGTGAAGAATGTAATAAGGAATAAAATAAACCTTAGAAACAAAAAATTACTTGAAAATTGTAAAATTTTCATTATTTTTGACATTTCTTTGAATCTTGAAAAATCTGAAAAAATGTGAAAAATAATGAAAAATTTTCAATTTTCCATTAATTTTCAGTTTCTACGACTTATTTTATTCTTCATTACATTCTTCACAGATTCACTGAATCAAATTTGAGAATTTCATCTCTTATGAATTGTTATTAACCCGTTCATCCAAAAATTTACCTTTTTTCCGATTTCACCTCCCAATCATCCTTAATGCCTCAAAACCTATCTTCTGTCTGATATCAAGTGTTTATTTATGTTTTTCAGGTGACAAAAGAGACAATCATCCTCGATTATTGCTCGTGAACATCGATTTTCCATGGCTTCATCTATGAAAATTGAAACATGAAAATGTTTCCTTTAAAAAAAAAAAAAAAAGAAAAAAAGCACGAGTCTCTCTCACGCCGAAACGATAATCTCGTTTCGTTTCAAGTGCAAGAGTGAAGTTTTCACTCTCGTCCCTTTTACTTACAACTAAAACGATTCGCTACAGTGGCCATGGGTTATACTCACCGCCTCAGCGTAATTAGCGCCACTTCGATCCTTTGTCGATGCCTCCACGCTACAAGAAACGAGATGATTGCTTCTTCTCGCTACTCCCTCACTATCTCTTCTCTTTTTTTTTTTTTTTTTTTTTTTTTAGGAGAAAGACTAGACTTGTTTCTTTTACCTGAGGTTATTTTTCCCCAAAAAAAGAATGAATTATTGAGGCACCTTTTGTGTTCACTTGTAACTGCCTCCTTTGGTATGCTAATTTAGCACTTTCAAATCATTCCCCGAAAAAGGCTTTTCCCACCACTAATTGCCACGAGAGTCATTGTTACCTGTCTCGGGGGGGGGGGGGAGGGATGCTGAGATACAGTGATTTTATGGTAATTTATTATATTTTGGGTTTTTTTTTAATTTTTAAAAATTAGGGAAGGGGAAGGAATGGAGGAGGAAGGGAGGGGAGGGGAGAGGGGGGGGGGATATTGGGGGAAATATTTGAGATTGGATTTTTTTGATGATTTCAATGAAATGCTGAGGAAATTTTAGGTGGAAAACATATGTCGATGTTTATTTTTGAGATTTTTTTGAGAATTGGTTTTTTTGAACGATTTTTGGAGAATTTTTGACTTTTTCATTTTTGGGCAAAATTCTACTTTTTTAATTAATTTTTTTTACTGAAAATTCGACTTATTTGAACAATTTGTTGAAAATTCGATTTTTTTGAATGATTTTCGGAGAATTTTGGACTTTTTCATTTTTGGGGGAAATTCTACTTTCTTAATTTTCTGCTGAAAATTCGACTTTTTTGAACATTTTTTTGGAAATTCCATTTTTTAAAACAATTTTCGGAGGATTTGACTTTTTTATTTTTTGTGAAAATTCTATTTTATTAATTTTTTTTACTGAAAATTCGAATTATTTGAACGATTTTTTGAAAATTCAATTTTTTTGAACAATTTTTGGAGAATTTGACTTTTTTATTTTTTGTGAAAATTCGATTTTCTTAATTTCTTCACTGAAAATTTGACTTTTTCCATTTTTCTCTGAAAATTTGACTTTTTAAAATATTTTCTCTTGAAAATATCTTGGAAGCTGATGGAGATGGAAAACTAATGTTTTAGGTCGAAAACACATGTTTTTGACCCGAAATTTCCTCAGCTTCTCATTGAAACCATCAAAAAAACCCGCCCCCTCCCCTCAAGTCCTCCCCCCCCCTTCCAAACGACCCCAGAAAAGTCAAATTTTCAAAAAATTCAAAAAAATCAAATCTGACACAAGTTTTCCACCTGAAATTTCCTCAATTTTTCAATAAAATCATCAAAAAAAAAAATTCTATCCCCCCCCCCTCTCTCATCAAAATCCGAATTCATCCCATAAGATCCCTTAATTTAAAGAAATAATTTTCTCAATCAACAAAAATCTCCCCATCCCATTGCAAAAAATAATTAAAAAAAAAAAAATTACCCAAGATAATGAAATTTGATGATAAAAAAAATCAATTTTACAAACCCAAATTATCCCCACTAAAAAAGAAAAAGAAAAAAAAAAGAAAAAATTAACGTTAATTGTGGTTGAATCATTGAGTTAATTAAGACATAAAAATACCGTGTGTTGGTCTTTCATTACCTTTTCGTTGATTTGCTACGGTGCTAAAGAAACGCCAGATAAAACACCGATTCCCCCCAAGTCCCATGAATTGTGTTTTCATGTATACATATATATATATACATATATATATCGTTGCCTTAGAATTAAAGGGGCGTAAGTGCTATGCTTATAAACAAGACTTACGCCCCTTTGACTCTAAGGCAACAATATATATATCATATATATATATATATATATATACCGTCACAAATATATATATATATATATATATATATATATATATATATATCTCGTTGCCTTAGGAACAAAAGGGCGTAAGTCCTGTATATAAGCATAGCACTTACGCCCCTTTAATTCTAAGGCAACGATAAAAATATATATATGTGTGTCTGTGTATATATATATGTGTGCTGTTAAACTTGGGGTGAAAAGAGTCGGTTTTCAGCCATAAGAAGGAACAAATTGCAGCAGCTCAGTGCTTCAGCACTCGAATGAATCAGTTTTGCCCTTTTTTTCATTGTAATTTGCTGTCTCTCTCTCTCTTTCCCTCTTTTCCCCTCTTTTCCCCCCTCTCTCTCTCTTTTTCTCTCGTGGGACTGAACAAATACGGAATACAACCTGAGCATGACTTGCTGAAGAGATGCTGGTAATGAAAGAAAAAAAAACCTGAAATAAAGAAATTGTAAATTAATCAAGAAAAAAAGGAAGCTGAGAAGCAAAAGGGCATAAGTCCACAGACTTACGCCCTTTTTAAAGAGAATTTTCAATCAAAAGAGTCAGACACTTAACAATTGAAAATCTCAGTAAATAATGGAGATACGCCCTTTTTGCCCTAACATGATTTTATAGCTCTTCAAATTCTCTCTATAAAAAAAAAAAAAAAATTCTCCATAAAAGTGTCTCAATTGAAAAAAAAACATATTTTCCATTATTTAAAAAAAAATAATTGTCACAAAAATTTTAGCAGAAAATTCCTTTTTTTTCGAAATTATTTTTAAAAAATTCTAAAATTGGAAAAATTATGAATTAATAGAATATATTAGAAACAAAAAGACGAAAGTCCTGGAGTTGTGCCCTTTTTTTAATGAATTCATTTCTAGGATTAGCAGAATTTTCCTTCTCGTGACTAATTCCTCGAGCACAACACATATATATATGTATATGTGTGTACATACTCCTGCAGCCATCCACTATGCGTTTTATCTGAGACGATCTTTTTCTCGGCTCTTTGCAGGGAACGAGGATTTTGCGCGTTCGAGCTACAAACTCCCAACACCTCTCTCTCTCTCTCTAGAAGGGTACATACTATATAGTAGCCAAAAGGCCGTAGGAAGTTAGGTGTATTCCAACAACAGCAGCAGCAGTCAGCAGCAACAGCAGCAGCCAACAGCTAAGCAAGAAGCCTGAGCATGGAAGAGAGTCCTTTTGGTGAGAGAGTCAATCTGGAAGAGGGAAAAAGGGCGAGTTGGAAGGTAGACCACAGTGAGGGATCGTGCCGATGGCAAGGACAGATAAGATAAGTTCGCTTGAAATACCAGCATCCAAGTCTCTCTCTTTGTCTCTTTTTCTCTTTTGAGACTAAAGCCTCGTGCCTATTTCTTCCCCTTTTTTTCTCTTTCTTTTTTCAGTTTGTAACCAGAGGAGATAGGTTCTCCTGGAGAGTCTGAAGAGTCATCTGAAAAAGTCAGATAGAAGCATTGGGCAGGTTGTTCTAAAAATCATTGAAATTTCATTTTATTTTAGGAAATTTGTACAGGTAATAGAGGAGCGAGTTACTCTTGTCCATAATGCATCAACAGGAGTTATTTTTTTTCACAGATAGGTGCAGTATGACGTAATGAACCTAAAAACACAAAATACTTACAAATAAAGCGAGTGGAAGTGCCGCCATTTTGCGAAAAACCGTTTGTGCCTGTATCTCCGTAACCGTGCACTCGAGACCCATAATGGTCATGACCTTTATTGTAGATAATTAAATTTCCTATCTTTTTTGTTTCATAATTTTTTTCGTATCACTTACCATTTACGACTTATAAGACTTACTTTACTAGCATTTTATTGTTTAAAAAATGATCAGAAGAGATGTCGGTCAGAGAGTCAATAAACGAATAGTAATAGTCTTATAAGTCGTGAATGGTGAATGATACGAAAAAAAATTATGGAACAAAAAAGATAGGAAATTTAATTATCTACAATAAAGGTCATGACCATTGTGGGTCTCAAGTGCACCGCTGCGGAGATACAATAAAAGATACATTTAAATATATTAAAATGATCTAGAAAATTGTTCCAATGCATTTTTTGTGTATTTGAAAAATTAACCGAGATATTTACCATTTAGACGTGCAAAATATCCTAGAATCTTGAAAAAATCGTGAAAATATGAAAAATTAATTTTTTAACATTTTTCTTCCTCTCAAACATATCTACAAAACATAGGAAATGAATTTCGATATCCTTGTCTATAACCCGTGATTAGAATTTTCCACTAGTGTATTTTTTATAACTTGTAAAACGCGTTCAAAAATAAAAAAGATAGTGTTGAATTCTGGCACGTTACATTCAAGGTTATCATAAAATCGTTTAATTCTTTTCCATAGAAAATGTTTTATTTAACATTAGTCTCGATAAGTCCTCAGTATTTGTTATTCACGAAATTTTGACAATCATGACGTCAAACAATTATTCTTAGAAAACGAAAACTGATAACGTGGAAGAATCTTAAACAGATAAACTGAATTTTTTTTCGATTTTTTTAAAATCCAATTACAAGTTTCAGATTTTTATTCGTCGGGGAGATTTTCGAATCTAATTTTCACGATTTTTCCTCTCTCCAATATTCATTGTTGTTCCATGCAGAAATTCAGGGCCATTTTCTTGATAAAAACCACATAAAATACAAATGGTTAGCTTGAAAATGTTGAAAAAAGAAAAAAAAATTATAACATAAATGAAAAAAAAAAAGCGAGCTAGAGACAAGCAAACTTGAACGTATGCATACGAACAAATAATATAAAATAAATAAAAAATAAACAAAAATTTAATCAAATAAATTGTAATGATCTAGTTTAATCAATCCACGCAAGCATACAGGCATCATCAAAAGTCTCTAAATTTCACAAAAAATAAATAAATAATTAGATAAACGAAATGAAAAAATAATAATAATCCTAATCTCCATCACCCCTTTCAGGAAAAATGATGAAAGGTAAATGCAGAGTAGAAAAAAAATGCAAAGAAACAAAACACCCATTTTTTAGTTATTTTTTTTTAATTCGACATATCATATGCTTTACAAGTTTTGTATGAGGGATAATTATCTAAAATTTTTAGATATCTTATTAATCTTATTAATTAATATTTTGCGATGAAAATTTTGGAGAACATAGTTCAGATGCTATATTATTATATAGGAGTTAATTGAATAAACTACCATTACCTAGATCGTCTGAAAAAATTCTTGAAAATATAGTACAGGTCATAGAGGATTTAGTCCTACAAATTTCCAGACAAGTAATTTTTTTTTACAGATAGGAGCTGTATGACCTGATGAACCTAAAAACACAAAATACTTACAAATAAGGCGAGCGAAAGTGCCGCCATTTTGCGAAAAACCGTTTGGGCCTGTATCTCCGTAACCGTGCACTTGAGGTTCATAATCATTAGGACCTTTATTATAGATAATTAAATTTCCTATCTTTTTTGCCCGATAATTTTTTTCGTAGCACTCACCGTTTACGATTTATAAGATTATTACGTTTGTTTATTTACTTTTTTACCGATATCTCTTCTAATAATTCTTTAAATAATAAATTATCGGAGATCAAACTTTTAAATCGATAAATTTTCGACAACTTTTAATTTAAACTTTTTTTCCTAAAATTAATATTTTCGGAGTTTTAACGCGTTCAATGTTATACTACCGAGTACAAGGTTAATGAGAACGAAGTATGCATAGCGTAATGATGAAAATTCAATGAATATTTATAAAATATGAATTATAGTATTTTTTGGACATAATTAATAATAAATAATTCACGTTCTTACCTGCAAAAATCAGCGATTATCCATTGAAATTTTTATTTTATTTGTATTTTTTTTATACAATTAAATATTACCTTACCTCGAATCACTCCTCCATTATTATCAAATAATCAATTCATAAACTAATGGCATAATGAAACAAACAAATGAGAAAACGGGAAATTTATCCAAAAATACATGTAAAATTTATTTTTAAAAATGTACATCGAAATGGGAATCATGGATCTTCTTCGATTCTTGTGCGTTTCGCGGGTTCCCCAGCTAGCGTCAATCGCCTATGCACAGGATTTTTGAAATTAACGCATTATAACTCCGAAAATATTAATTTCAGGAAAAAAAGTTTAAATTAAAAGTTGTAGAAAATTTATCGATTTAAAAGTTTGATCTTTGGTAATTGATTATTTAAACAATTATTAGAAGAGATATCGGTAAAAAAGCAAATAAACAAACGTAATAATCTTATAAATCGTGAACGGTAAGTGCTACGAAAAAAAATATTGGACAAAAAAGATAGGAAATTTAATTATCTATAATAAAGGTCCTAATGATTATGAACCTCAAGTGCACGGTTACGGAGATACAGGCCCAAACGGTTTTTCGCAAAATGGCGGCACTTCCGCTCGCCTTATTTGTAAGTATTTTGTGTTTTTAGGTTCATCAGGCCATACTGCACCTATCTGTAAAAAAAAATTACTTGTCCAGAATTATGTAATATGGACAAGAGTAACTCGCTCCTCTATTACCTGTACTAATATGCTTTTTTTTCACTGCTCAGAACTTACCCCCCCCCCCCGCCCCCTTGACGTAGTCTTCACCACTCCATCATTTCGTCTATCATTTTATAGTCGGCTGTGTAAACATGATAAAATAATCTATTTTTTATGTTTGTGTTGGGAAAATCCTCGACTATAAATAAGTATGAAATTTTCGAAAGAAACTCATATAGATTTATCATTGTTATTACGATGTGGTCGAAGAGTTTGATGGCTATAGTGGGAATCGCATTAATTTGTGAATTGATAATGGTAAATAGAAATTTTTTTGAATTATTTTTCGAGTAATTTTTTTTAATAGTGCTTTTTGTTTCCAAATAGAAGCTACCCGCATGTCCGTTTTAAAGAAAAATTTCATATTTTGTGGAAAATTTCCTCTCGACAAACTCTATTTTTTGAACTTCATTTGAAGAGAATTCGATCGATACTTTTTGAAATATGTGCATTTTTTGAAAATCAGTTTTTAAGGATGTTAGGGCGAGGTGGTCGGACATAACCTTAATTTTTTGTATAAAATTGTAAATAACTTCGTATACACAATTAAGTTCTAAAAATCATTTTCTCCATGTTTGAAGAATGTAATGAGGAACAAGATAAGGCGTAGAAACAAAAAATTGATTGAAAATTGAGTCATAGCTAATTTCTTCTGTTATTGGGACCCAAATATTAAAGTTGTTTCCTTTTTATTCTTTTCTTTCCCTTTCAATTATAAGCATTACTACTTCTATTAGAAGAAAATATGTACACGTGAACCTAAACATGGGAGTTCCCGGTAACTTTAACCAAAAATTATTTTTGTAAGCTTACAACGTGTGCAGCCACAGGAAAATATTGTAAAACTATGTAAAAGGCCCTGGGCCATACAAGTGGAAATAAAATTATTGTATCGTTAATTAATTGATTGAACATTGAAAAATTAGCTGCATTTTTTACATTTTTTGAATCTTGAAAAATTTGAGATATGTAAAAAATGCAGCCAATTTTTCAATTTTCAATCAATTTTTTGTTTCTATGGCTTATTTTGTCCCTCATTACATTCTTCAAACATGGAGAAAATGATTTTCAGAACTTAATTGTGTATACGAAGTTATTTACAATTTTATACAAAAAATTAAGGTTATGTCCGACCACCTCGCCCTAACATCCTTGATGGAATTTCTGGAAATTATTGAACTGATGTTATTTATACTCATATTATCTCAAGATTTGTATGAGTTAGATGCCTGTGAATTTTGAGCTTATTTGCATGATTAGTTCTCGAGTTATTGACGTTTTAATGAATTTTTCAAAATTTGATATTTTAATGATGGTTTGAAAAAATTTATATCACTTCCATTTGGAAGTATATTGCTAAAGTATTAGCAGAAAAAGCTATATCAGTTGGAAAGAAATACTATCCACTTGTTTCAAATTTTTTTGGGTTCGTTTTTCAGGGGAAACCTCTGAGTTGCGAGGATGAAGCGTACTGGTGTCAGAATGAAAGAACGGCGAAGCACTGCGGGGTGAGTAATTGAAATTTTGGGTTTTTAGTCTCGGAAAAGAGAAAACACTCAAAATCGAAGAATAGATCATTTCTAGCTGGACAGGATTTTTTAAAGTCTTTGAGATAGCGCTTTCAAAATTTTTCTGGGACTTCTCGAGGCCTCGGAGAGTATCTGCCTAAATTTTGGAATGAAAATATCCAATAGAAAAATAGTTATGAATTTTTGAAAATTCAGAAAATCTTCGATTTTAGGTTTTTCAAGGAGTTTTCCTATCCAGCTTTTTTTGAAATAGAGATACGGTGATTCCCCCCTTAATACTGGTATTACACAGAAAAATGTTTTCTTAATTTAAGAATGTGCAGCTCACTTAAATTAAGTGACTTTTTCTTTCTTAATTTAAGAATGTACAGATCACTTAAATTAAGTGACTTTTCTCACATAAATCAAGTGACTTTTTCTTTTTTAATTCTAGAAAGTAAAACTCACTTAAATTAAGTGCCTCTTCTCACTTAAATCAAGTGACTTTTCTCACTTAAATCAAGTAACTTTTTCTTTTTTAATTCAAGAAAGTAAAACTCACTTAAATCAAGTGACTTTTCTCACTTAAATCAAGTAACTTTTTCTTTTTTAATTCTAGAAAGTAAAACTCACTTAAATTAAGTGCCTCTTCTCACTTAAATCAAGTGACTTTTCTCACTTAAATCAAGTAACTTTTTCTTTTTTAATTCAAGAAAGTAAAACTCACTTAAATTAAGTGACTCTTCTCACTTAAATCAAGTGACTTTTCTCACTGAAATCAAGTAACTTTTTCTTTCTTAATTTAAGAAAGTAAAACTCACTTAAATCAAGTGACTTTTTCTCACTTAAATCAAGTGACTTTTCTCACTTCAATCAAGTGACTTTTCTCACTTAAATCAAGTGACTCTTTCTTTCTTAATTTAAGAGAGTAAAAGTCACTTAAATCAAGTGTGTTTTCTCACTTAAATCAAGTGACTTTTTCTCACTTAAATCAAGTGACTTTTCTCACTTAAATCAAGTGACTTGTTCTTTCTTAATTTAAGTGACCTGCACATTCTTAAATTAAGTGACTGCACATTCTTAAATTAAGGAAACATTTTTCTCTGTGTACCCATTATCTTTCATTTTATCTGCAGAAAGAAGAATATTGCTTTCCATCCACAACACCTGAAGTCACCATAGTTCGAGTCGAAAATTCAAGTGAGGAAATATATATATGTGCTGGATATCAGATGGATGTATGTTGAAAATCTTCCACATCCATGTGATATATAAATGACATATATGTATTTTATATTTTGGAAATGTCATTTTTTACCGCATTTATATATTTACACATATAATCGACATATATGTCATTTTATATGCTGCTTATTTCTTTTGTTAATTTGAATTATATGCCATTTATAAGTCAGTTAAAATTGGGAGAAAAAAATCAGCATGACGAAATATTATAGAAAAAACAATTATTGGATGAAAGAATGAATAAAAGCACAATTTAACAAATTCTATCCGTCTTATTTCATTTCTAATTCCTCTATCATACAGAGATCAGAAAAAAAGGTGTACCTCCAATTTCTAAGGATATATTTGGAAAAATTTTCTACTTTCTGATAATGAAATAATAAATACTAGTGATCGTAGAAAAAAATTGAGAAAAATTTGAATTTCTGAAAGAAAAAAAAAAACTTTTTCAGCATTCTTGTAGATGAATCCGTTGAGAAATCTAAAATATTTAGGATTGTTGATGCTCATCTAAATTTATCTGCATCAATGAGAGGATACATGCTGTGAATTGATTTTTCGCTGAGAAAACTAAAAAAATTGATTTTTTGATAATTCGCTTATTTTCTGACATTTTAGATCATTCGGAGTCATAATTCGATGAAAACCCAAATTCTAAAAAGATAACGATTACAATGCTTCCATTCGGAAGCAAAAAATGAAAGATTGATGATAATTTGACTTATCATTAGAATAGCTTTGCTGCTCTATCATTTTTTTTCATTATTTTATCGCTGGCAATGTAAACATGATAAAATAATACACTGAGAGGATTCTTGGCTTCTAAGACGACTATTCCTTAAAAGTGAGAACCAACTATTTCAAATCGATAATTGCACCTAGAATTATAACTAAAACAGCTAAATATTATAGTTATGTGTACTATTTTATAGCTGTACTTGTCAAAAATTTGGTCGCTGTTCATATATTTCATAGTCAAGGTTTTTTTTACTAAATTTTTAGTTGCACAGTTCGAAAAATTCTCGCCGTGTAGATATCTTTGATATCTGAGGTGAAAAAATCCTCGACTATGAATAATTATGAAATTTTGGGAAGAGACTCATTTGTGCTAGAGATTTCTTATCGTTATCACGATGTGGCCGAAGAGTTTGCTGGTGATAATGGGACTCGCATTAATTTGTGGATTGATAAGAGTGAGTAAAAATTTTTTTCAATTATTTTCAGAATAAATTGCTTTAATAGTGGTTTTTTAAAAATGTTTTTGGGTTTTTTTTCTTAGGGGAGACCTCTGAATTGCAGGGATGAAACGTACTGGTGTCGGAATAATAGAACAGCAAAGCAATGCAAGGTGAGTAATCAAAATTCTGGGTTTTTCGTCTCGAAAAAGAGAAAACACTTAAAATCGAACAAATAGATCATTTTTGGTTGGCTATGGTTTCTAAACCCTTGAAAAGATCGCTTCCAAAATTTTTCTGGAGCTTTTCGAAGCTCCAAAGAGTATATCTCTAGATTTTGAAGAGCAAATCTTCAATAGAAAAAGTTATGAATTTTTGAAAATCCGGAACATCTTCAATTTTGGGTTTTGAAGGAGTTTTCCTATACAGTTTTTTTTCAAATAAAGATACATTATTTTTCGTTTTATTCGCAGAAAGAAGAACATTGCTTTCCATCTGCACCATCTGCAGTCAGCATAGTCCAACTCACCGGATTACCTTCATATCGTCCAATTTTATCAAATCCAAACCTTTAGAGATAACTGAATACGTTACTACCAAAGAGATCTTTAAAATGTTTTAAAAGTGTCTTAATATCAAAAATTTTTTATTGTTGTGAGAAGAAGAACGGGGAAAAGGAATGTTTTTTCTTTATTATATATTATATATTTATATTTATATGATGAAAATCATATCAATATCACACACCGTCTGAATGTGTATCCCACACATTCTATCAAATAATAGTGATCAATTTCATTATTATTATTTCAGGTCATATCAAATATTATGACAAACAGATATTTGATCACAGAATTAATAAAATCACAATTAAACGAATTTTGTCAGTCTCGCTTCAATTCTGATTCCTCCATTATTTAGAAAAATGTTCAAAACTTCTTCGCTACTGAATTCGCTTCAATATCGCGAATTCATGTTGAAAAAGTTGAGGAAGGCTTGCTTTATCTTTAGAGAAGAGTCATCCCCTCTTGAAAGTACAAATACGATAAAATAATAGATATCGTTTGATATCTTAGGTAAAAAAATTCTCGACTATGAATAATTATGAAATTTTGGGAAGAAACTCACTCGTGCTAGACATTTCTTATCGTTATGACGATGTGGCCGAAGAGTTTGGTTGTGATAGTGGGACTCGCGTTAATTTGTGGGTTGATAACGGTGAGTAAAAATTTTTTTGAATTATTTTTAGAGTAAATTGGTTTTAAAGTGATTTTTTCAAATGTTTTTGGGTTCGTTTTTCAGGGGAAACCTCTGAATTGCGAGGATGGAGAGGCGTACTGGTGTCAGAATGATAGAACGGCGAAGCACTGCGGGGTGAGTATTTAAGATTCAGAGTTTTTCCGTCTCGGAGAAGAGAAAACACTTAAAATCGAAAAATAGATCACTTTTGGTTGGACAGGGTTCCCAAACCCTTTGAGATATCGCTTTCAAAATTTTTCTGAGGCTTCTCGATGCTTCGGAGAGTATCTGCCTGAATTTTGGGAAAGAAATCTTCAATAGAAAAACAGTTATGAATTTTTGAAAATCCGAAAAATCTTCAATTTTGGGTTTTTGAAGGAGTTCCCCTATCCAGCCTTTTTTTGAATGGAGTTATGAGGATTCCCCCCTTGATACTGGTATTACCCATTATTTTTCATTCCATCTGCAGAAAGAAGAACATTGCCTTTCATCCACAACACCTGAAGTCACCATAGTTCTACTCACCGAAACACCTAATCCAAAACGTCGTCGAATCGGATGGGTCCCCAAAGCCTGGGAAAAGAAAGAAATGTAATTAGCGCTTCTAATTGAATATTCACACATCCTTTCTCTGTAAAATATTAATGACAAATCCTATGATTATCATTTCAGGAAATACGAAACATTATAAATAACAATTATTGGATCAAAGAATGAATAATAAAACACAATTCAACAAATTTCATTGGTCTCATTTCATTTCTAATTCCTCTATTGAAGAGAGATTAAGGTAGTGTCCCAAAGAGCTCGATTACAGTTAACTCATTTTTTTGATGCCATATCAAAGATGATATTTTTTTACATTTTTCTGAGGTTTTTCATCATTTTTGACCGTGCAGTTTATGAGATATGAATTATCAAAGTTATTGAAAATAGCGGTGGTGGGGACGAAACGCCCTAAATCGGACGGAAATAACGAAATTACTAAAAAACCACAGGATTGACCCATTACTTAAAAACAATTGGCGAAGAGAACAGCAATTTAACTAAATAATAGAAGAAAAAAATATTCAATTCACCGTATAGTTATTGAGATATTTTAATTAGAAGGTAGTCGTAACTATTTGCCTCTCTCTCTATCTCACGCATGTGATAGGAGATTGATGTAAAAAAAATTCGAGAAAAAAAAATTATATTCACAAGCTGAAGATATGACTTTCGCATAGTTTAATCACTTTTTTCGGGTAAATTAAAGCACATTTTCCTAAATTATCAGGAATTAATTGAAAACTAACCTACAAATCTTCATTGTTTTCTGTTTTATCAACCGTACTCTGGGATACTACCTCAAAGCAAAAAGGGCGTATTTCCATCACTTATCAAGATATTTGCAAGAAGAACCTCTTCCCTTCGAATTTACTTCGAGAGCACGTATTTATTATTAAAAAAGTTGAGAAAAATGATGAGTACTTGAATTCTGTTTAGAAGAGAATCTTCTCATCATTTTGAATTTATCACTGGTCTTTTATTTTATCTTCGAAGATGCAAATATGATAAAATAAGAGATATCTTTGATATTTGAATTGCAAAAATTCGACTATTAATAATTATCAAATTTTTGGAAGAAGCTCATTCGTGTTAGAGATTTCTCATCGTTATCATGATGTGGCCAAAGCTTTTGTCGATGATAATGGGACTCGTCCTAATTTTTGGATTGATAACGGTGAGTGGAATTTTTTCGTAGAATCAATTATTTTAAGATTAGGTTTGAAAGTGGTTCTTTTTATGTTGTTGGGTTGCGATTTTCAGGGGAAACCTCTCGATTGTGGGGATGGAGAGGCGTACTGGTGTCAGAATAATAGAACGGCGAAACAATGCAAGGTGAGCAATCAATATTTTAGGTTTTTGGTCTTGGAGAAGAAAACAGTCTTAAAATCGGAAAATAGATCATATATGGTTTGGCCATGGTTTTTAAACCCTTGAAAAGATCGCTCCCAAAATTTTTCTGGGTCTTCTCGATGATCCGGAGAGTATCTCTCTAGATTTTGAAGAGCAAATCTTCATTAGAAAAAAAGTTATGAATTTTTGAAAAATCGGAAAATCTTTAATTTTGGATTTTTTGAAGGGCAGGGGTGCAGCCTTTTTTAAAATAATATTATTCATTTATTATTTATTTTTTCATAAACATCACTCATTATTTTTCATTTCATTCGTAGAAAGAAGATCATTGCAATACAATTTGGTTTCCATCTACACCACCTGCAGTCAACATAGTTCTACTCACCGAACCGCCTCGTGAACATCTATCATGGTTTTCTGAAACCGAGGATAAAGAAAAAATGTAACTACCCATTTAAATTAAACATTCACTCATTGTTACTTGCCCTTTTCATAGAGGATATAATCAAACAGGAATAGAAAAAGAAACATTTAATCATCCTTTCTCAATCAAATAATGACAAAGCGGTCTGTGACGCTACTTCAGCCACTCAAAGGAGATCTTGAAATAAATATTAAATAAACGCTTGATAAAATCAATTCTTAAATAATGATGAATTTCATGATTATTATTTCAGGTCGTACCAAACATCATAGAAAAGAATTATTGAATCAAGGAATAAATAAAAGCACAAATCAACGAATTTTATCAGTCTCACTTCATTTCTAATTTCTTTATTATAGAAAACATTGGTGCAAAAAGGGCGTATCTCCATTATTTCGAAGAATATTCAGTAGCTAAAACAGTCGTTTTTTTTTGGATGATTTGCATTTTATTTAATAATATTTCGGCAGATAATGGAGATACGCCCTTTTTGTGTCTTGCAGTGTTTTTGTAGGGAATTTTAGACCAATAAATGAATTAGGATAAAAAGGGCGTATCTCCATTAATCCCTGAGATATTTGTGAAAAAAGACTTCTTCGCTACTGAATTGACTTCAATAGCGTGAATTCATGTTGAAAAAGTTGAGGAAAGCTTGCTCTATTTTTAGAGAAGAGTCTTCCCCCCTCGAAGTGCAAATATGATAAAATAATAGATATCTTTTGATATCTGAGGTGGAAAAATCCTCGACTATGAATAATCATGAAATTTCGGGAAGAAACTCATTCGTGCTAGAGATTTCTTATCGTTATGACGATGTTGTCGAGGAATTTGGTGGTGATAGTGGGACTCGCGTTAATTTGCGGATTGATAACGGTGAGCGGAAATTTTTTTGAATCATTTTTAGAGTAAATTGGTTTGAAAGTGATTTTTTCAAATGTTTTTGGGTTCGTTTTTCAGGGAAAACCTCTGAATTGCGAGGATGGAGAGGCGTACTGGTGTCAGAATAATAGAACGGCGAAGCAATGCAAGGTGAGTAATGCAAATTTTGGTTTTTTCGTCTCGGAAAAGAGAAAACACTCAAAATCGAAGAATAGATCATTTTCGGCTGGACATGGTTTCTAAACCCTTTGAGATATCGCTTCCAAAATTTTTCTGGGGCTTCTCGATGCTTCGGAGAGTCTCTGCCTAAATTTTGGGAAAAAAATCTCCAATAGAAAAAAAGTTATGAATTTTTGAAAATCCGAAAAATCTTCGATTTTGGGTTTTTGAAAGAGTTTTTCTATCCAGTATTACCCATTATTTTTTATTCTATCCGCAGAAAGAAGACCATTGCTTTCTACTTGCATTACCTGATATCACCGTAGTTCTACTCTCCGAAAAACCTTATCCAAAACCTCGTCGACTGATTCAGCGCCCCAAAGCCTGGGACAAGAAAGCAATGTAATTAGCGCTTTTAATTAAATATTAACGCATCCTTTTTTCATAAAATATCAATATTAATAACAAAATCCTATGATTATCATTTCAGGACGTACGAAACATCATAAAAAAACTATTATTGCATCAAAGAATGAATAAAAGTACAATTCAACAAATTCTATCCGTCTTATTTCATTTCTAATTCCTCTAGCATACAAAGCTTAGAGGAAAAAGGGCGCATCTCCAATATTTAAGGAAATATTTGGAAAAAATTAGCGAAAAACATAATGAAGATGCGCTTTTTTTGCCCTAAGATGGTTTTCTAATGAATTTTGAATGCTAAAAAAATTGATTCCGGTAAAAAGAGCGTATCTCCGATTATTTAACGAAATCTGTTTGAAAAAAAAAGATCTCTTCGATTTGATTACGCGAATTTGCGTTGAATTGAGGAAAATAATGAGAAGGTGGGTTTTTTTCTATATTTAGAGTCTTTCTTGGGTTTATCAGTGGTTCATTATTTTATCTAGAAATGCAAACATGTTAAAATTATAGATATCTCTAAGATCTGAGGTTCAAATATCCTCGACTATGAATAATTATGAAATTTTGGGAAGAAATTCACTCGCGTTAGAGATTTCTTATCATCAAAATTTAAGAAAAATCAATTGAATTTTGTGAAAATCCGAAAAATTGTCAATTTTGGGTTTTTGTAAAGTTGGGCATATCATCACTATTTTTGTCAATTGTATTTTTAAAGAACAGATAACGATAATTCAATCAAAAAAATAAATTAAAGGACAACTCAACAAATTATATCAGACCAATTTCATTTTTTTCCTCTATTATTGGACCCGACTCTTTTTCCTTGTCCCTCTCAAGTTTCTCCTTTTTTCCTCTGTCTATTCGAGGTCACTCCAGCCCCCTGCAGTCAATTCCAACAGAGATGAATGTTCGAAGAAAGTGCAGGGATCGTCACCCATTGAGTGAGAAACGTGTTGAGCCCCCTTGTAACGTCCACGTGGTCCACAGGATCTCTACAAGTTCATCACTTCCTGGGTACCACATGAGCATTATCCGTACCTTTTCAGGCCTCAAGCCGTGAGGAAACCAGGCCTATAACGATAAAGTGCCGATTTCTCTCTTCTCTGATCACCTGTCGTGTTGTTACCGAGGTAAAAAAGATCCTTGGAAAATCCTTCTCAGAAGAACCAAAACTGACGCGTGACTAATCCGTGAAAATGTAAAGAGAAGTCATCGATAATCTCCTAAATGATACAGGATTAGTTTTTTTTTTTTGAAAATGAACGACTCCGCTGAAAAATCTGAAAAAATTCAAGATCATGCTCCAGCATGTCTCCACTATTGTTGAATTTTTTCAAAATTTTCCTAAGAACGCTTTACCTCCTAAAAAAATCCCCAATCATCCAAATTCAATTTTAAAAAAATTGATAAAATGATCTAGGATTTTTTTTTCATAATGAACGACATTGTCAAAAAATCTGAAAAAATTTGAAAAGATGCCCCAGCATGCCTCCATTATTGTTGAATTTTTTCAAAATTTTCCAAAGAACGGTTCACCTCCAAAAAAAATCTCCAATCATCCAAATTCAATTTTCAAAAATTGATCAAATGATCTACGATTTTTTTTTCAAAATGACCGACATCGCCAAAAAATTTGAAAAAATTTGAGAAGATGCCCCAGTATGTCTCCCTTATCACTGAATTTTTTCAAAATTTTCCAAAAAGCCATTCACCCCCAAAAAAAATCATAAATTCCCCAAACCCCCTAAAAATCCCGAAATCAGAGCGAAACTTCTGGATTAATTGAGTTATTAGTTACTTCTGCGCGCGCAGGCGTGGAGTAAACGAAGGAGAAGGAGGAGGGGGAAAAGAGGGGAGAGGTGTAGTCCTTATGACTATATCCCGGAGTGTAGTTATTATCCACGAAAAGGCAACGATGCTCCTCAAACACAAGAACAAGAAATAGAAGAACGCCAGAAAGAGTGGGGATAGGCCTGTGTGTGCGAATATTACCGAAGTTACCCGAGCTCATTCCTCGTTGTGTATTTCTCGTCTTCGGAGGTCTTCGCGTGGGGGCGAGGCCACCATGTTTTTCTTTTCGAACTCATTTCATCTCACTCACGCACACACAAAACATCATTGATACATCTTACTCTAGCAAGTAAACTCGTCGTATGGCTGTACTGGCCACCTTGAGGCGCCTCCGGGTGGCAAACGGACCAACCTGTCTGCCTCGCGCCACCCCCACCCTCTCCTCCCCCCCCCCCTCTTTTATTCCTCACCACTTATAATATCCCGTCTTTTTCTATCATCTTTCTTCGTTTCCCTTTTACGCTGCCGCCTCGCATGTTTCTCAGGCAAACACACACACACACAGGAATTCCAATCCCCCCCCCTCCCTTCCCCTCCCGCGCCCCATCTGTTAACGATATCGTTAACCAACCGATATTTTTCTTCCGATCAATCTGGACTCATGTGTGTGTGTGTATGTGTGTATTTATGATGAAACTCACTCTCTCTCTCTCTTTTCTTCCTCCTCTAAATTCCCATAAATTCACAAATATTTTAATTCCTAATGAGGCATTAAGATAGTTGTGCCTCAATTTCCCCTATCTATTGAGTTATTTCCCCTCAAACTAGTGGGAAAAGGCGTGCCTCGTGCATTAACGAGACACTAAAAATTCCCCAGACGTGTGGCACGTGAATTTTCTCATTTCCCCCCTTTTTTTTTCGAACACATTCGAGGGACAAATTATCTCGTCAAATAGAGGAATTTGTATGTGTATGTGTTTGTGTGTCTGTTTCACTTTTGGCTTCTTTCCCTCGGGCCCAGTATACTTCTTGAGCTGGGGCCTCATAGCGCCCTGCGTGTCGGGCCCAGGCGCGGCTGTCTTTCCTACCTGATGAGAGCGGTTGCAAGTTGACGATGAGAGGGGCACACACATTTCTCTTAAGGGAGGAGAGGTACTGGGCCTGTCACGCCAATGGCCAGCGGCTTTTTGGTAGACACAAGAAAAAGGCGAAAAAAAAAGAGAGAGAGAGAGAGGGAGAAACAGTTAATGAGCATGGACCACGGGGGGGCGCTGAGAAAATGTTGTTCGTGCCACCCTAGGGCCCCTATATATGTATATTTCTGGGCCTCACCAAAGCACCGACTTTCTGGGAAAGAAACCACGCCTCGGGTTTCTCAGCAATTCCCTTTTTTTTTCCTCTTCTTTTTTTTTTACCTCAAAAAAATGATTTCGGTAGCCGAAATTTTCTGCGGAGAAGAGAATTTAATTAAAATACAGAGAAAAAAAAAATGTATATATATAGTTTGAATGAAATATTTCGCAGTTAAGTGTCAAATAAGCTTGTGTTTATTAGCATAAAGTCTTAAGGAATTTCTTAAAGGTTTTATGGGAAAAAGAGAATTTGAGTGAGATGTCTTATCCGAGAGGGTATTGATGTCATCGATCCGAAAACGAACCGGCTTTTGGTATTCGCTTTTATCGGTCGAGGATGTGTGTCCCCGAGGCTCTCTGTCTTTATCGCACTCAGGGGCATGTAGATGTATACAACAGAGTCCCCGGACACACATACACAAACACATCCGGTTCGAATGTGTATACAAGTAAAGCGCTGTTGCCGCGCTGTTCTCTAACACATACACACACACATATATACGTACACACATATACAAACATACACACACACATACACATATATACACACACACACACACATACACATATACATACCTACACACACAGACAGACACTCGCGTGCGTTTTACTTCTTCAAAATCTTTTCACACACACATACATACATTCATACAGACATACATATATACACACACATACACACACACAGACACAGACAGACACTCGCGTGCGTTTTACTTCTTTAAAATCTTCTTTTCACACACATACATACATACGCACACACACACACACACACATACACACACATATACGCACGCACACACACACACACACACATACGTACACGCGTACACACACTTCTTTAAAATATTCTTTTCACACACACACACATACATACATTCATACAGACATACATGTATACACACACATACACACACACACACACACACACACACACACACACACACACAAACATACCTACACACACACACAGACAGACACTCGCGTGCGTTTTACTTCTTTAAAATCTTCTTTTCACACACATACATACATACACACACACATACACGTGCGTTCAACTTCTCTAAAACTTCTTTTTTCTCTTCTTTTTGACACCAGATTACAAGAGTAAAGGGACTTCCCAACAACTTTTTGCCGCACTCGCAATTTGCGTTGCACGTGCATTGTACACAAGCTGATTGGCCAGAATTGTCGCCATTTCCAGGGCATTTTCTCATGTACTGAAGAGGCTCTCTCGACACACACACACACACACACATACACACACACACACACTGTGTACTCGCAGTGTCGCGGTACAACTGAGAACCAGTTCCGGACATGAAAAATAAAAGAGACAAAAAAAAGAAAAAAGAAAGAGAATTGAGAGAAGATCGTCGCCCTCATGTGTGTGTGTGTGTGTGTGTGTCGAGCGAAAGGTCTCTCGCGATGCGGTCCAATTAGGGCGCGGTCCATTTAGAAGAAACACATCCGGTGACTGCTAAATGGACGCCATTTTAAGATGGGTCCTCTCTTTTCTTTTTTTTCCATGATTTTCTGGGGACGTAATTAGGGCCCAAAACCGAAAAAAAGGAAATGTTAGGTTAAAATCAACACAAAATAATGAGAGATCACTGGTCTCTCAGGTGTCTCTCACATCGATGGAAATTAACCTCTATATATATATATATATTTTTGGTTGTGGGCCTTTTTTTGGGTCTTGGAGGCTCAGTTAATGACTCTATGCGCGTCTCCTCTTGTGTGTTTCGACCAAACCGTCATTATACGTTGGGCTACAACACAAAAGGCGCGTGTGAGATGTCTTTATTTATTTTTTTTCACAAATGGTTTTTTTTTTCTTTTTTTTAGTGTTGATTCGTAAATTTGTTTCTGTTTATGGTGCTCATAGGCGCGCCTTTATTACGATCAAAAACATGTGTCTAAATATTGCCTTCATGGTGATTATTTAGGATGTAATTCTCGAGGTTTCACACTTAAGGGGGGAGGGGGAGGGGAGAGGGATAAACATGTTGGGAAAGTGATGAGGTGACGGAGAGGTCAGAAATGGAGGGATTTCCGGAGATCTGGGAACCGCATGGACCCATACCGGATGTGTCTTTCTACTATTTTGCCTTAGTCCCAAAAGAAAATTCAAGTACTTGAATTTTAGGAAAGTTAAAAGATGAAAGAAAAAGGCATAGGTGATGGTTTAAATGTTGCAGGATTTTTTTGGGATGGAAAGACTTTGGGAAAAAATGGGAAAAAAATTGAGATGATGCTGGGACAAGCCTACATTGTTGACTAATTTTTTCAGATTTTTTAATAAAGTCCTTGACTCGTGAAAAAAATAATAAATGATTAAAAATCATTGAAAAAAAAATTAGGATGATATTTCGAATGCTTAAGGTAGTATGCCAGTGAATTTCGAGGATAGTAAAACCCTTATTTTTTTGATGGCATATCAAAGATGATGCTTTTTTGCGTTTTTTCGAATTTTTTCATAATTTTTAACCGAGTAGTTTATGAGATATGAGTTATCGAAGCTAGTGGAAATAGCGGTGGAGAGGATGAAACGCCCTAAATCGAACGGAAATAACGAAATTACTAGAAAACCACATGGTTGAAACATTATTTAAAACCAATTGGCGAAGAGAACAGCATTCTAACTAAATAATAGAAGAAAAAAATATTCAATTCACCGTATAGTTATTGAGATATTTTAATTAGAAGGTAATCGTAACTATTTCGTGTATGAAAAATCACTGTAGAGAATTTCTATAGAAGATTGCTATAGAATATTTCTATAGATTCAGTCTATAGAGAATCCTATAGGTTTATCGTATATGATATTGGTATATTTTCTATAGATATTGTTTCTATAAGAATTATTTCTGTACGAGTAGAGTTTCATGTGATTCTATACTGAATCCAGGAAAATGAAGGTGGAGCTGGAATCCTTTCGGTGGCGCGTATGAAAAATCCCTATAGAGAATTTCTACAGAGGGTTTCTATAGAATATTTCTACAGAATATTCCTATAGATTCATTCTATAGAGAATCCTATAGGTTTATCGTATATGATATTGGTATATTATCTATAGATATTGTTTCTATAAGAATTGTTTCTATACGAGTGGAGTTTCATGTGATTCTATAATGAAATTTTGTGTCTATAAGAAAAATATCTATAAACTTTGTGCTTTTTGTGCTCATCCTTTCAACTTTACCAGTGTCTATAAAAAATATCCCAATATCATATACGATAAACCTATAGGATTCTCTATAGAATGAATCTGTAGAAATTTTCTATAGCGATTTTTCGTACATTATTGCCTCTCTCTCTATCTAATGCAAAAAAAATCTTTAAAAAAAACCTATATTAACACTCCTAGGGAATTTGTTATTCCCCAATACTTCAATCCCTTCCCCAAATAATCATCAATTATCCAAAAAAAAAACTAACCTAAAAATCCTTATTTTCCTCTTCATTTCATTTCTCAAATATTTGACTATTAAATATATTTACTCAACCACCTGTGTGCCTCAATCTCTTCCCCAAACACCTAAAATCCGCAACTCACACATTTCCCCTCCTCTCAACACCTCCACTAAATTACAGAACCCCCCTCTCCCTTCGCCCCTCTCTCCCTGCCCATAAAACTTCTCGAATGAGGGGAAATAAATAAAATGTAAGGTGTATATATATATGTGTTTGTGTGTGTGTAGAGAGAAAACCCAGTGAACAATTCAAAACGGGTGCTAGTTGAGTTGTCGAGCTGACACGCGCCCCTTCCCCATCCTTCTTCATCACCATCTCCCCTCCACTCTCACCCATCATCCCTCCCCTCCTTTCCCCTCACCTTCCCCCTCTCCGCCGCTCATTCCTTATTTCCTCGTGATTTTCTCCAGTTCTCGTTCGCCACACGCCCACAGACTCAACATACACTCAAACCTTAACGTTGAAGGGGAAAAGAGGGGAGGGGAGGGGTGGAGAGAGGGGAGACAAATGCACGCCTCACCGTCTCTCGCGCTCAACCCCTCTCTTCTCTCGTTTTTCACGAGTCCACTCTCAGTACCGCCATACTCGCCAGAGGATAAACATTGTAAGGCGGATTTTTCCTTAAAATCTTATTTTTATTTTTTTTTTTTCATACAGAATTTTAGTTTTTTTTTTTTCTGGACTAGTGACTACAAATGTGTTTATTTTTTTTTCGTGCCAGTGTTTTTGGTTTTTTACGTGAATTCAAGTTAAATGTTTTTTTTTAAATTTAATTAAAAATAATAATGAAGTTTAAAAATGCAGAAGATTGTGGAATATAATGCCTGAACTGTCTTTAAACGTTGAAAAAGTGAACATTTGACAGTGTGCACGTGTTTTTTTTTTTAAGTTGACTTTTTCTAATTTTTAAAAGAAGGGAATAAATAGAGAAAGACAAAAATTCCATAAAATTGTTTAAACAATGCCGGAGAAGGAGGTGGCCTATCATCAGGAGGCATTTTCATTGCTTCCTCCACCACCGCCACATCATCCCCACTCGGCATTTCATGCAGCCTTTCACCCTCATCCACATCATGGGCCGCCCCCGCCACCGCCTTTTCATACACATCATGGACCGCCTGGACCACCACATCATCCAGCAGTTGCTGCAGCATGGGAACATCATGCTGCTGCTGCTGCTGCTGCAGCTGTAGCATTTCATGCACCACCACCTCATCCGTAAGTTTATGATTATGATAATGATGATGATGATTAAAAAATTTTGCACGAAAATCCTATTTAAGGCGGATGAAAACCGTGGTTGTACCAGTTTCTGACACTTTGGAGGTACTTTTCGACACTTTGGAAGTAGTTTCTGATGGTAGGAATCGATGGCAATGATTTGCACTTTGAATCTAACTCAATTCGTCAAGTTAGAATCAATGTTGTCCCAATTTTTGACACTTTAGATCGAGTTTTCGACACTTTAATGCTAGTTTCTAACGATATGGATCAAAGGCAATGCTTCGCACTTTGATTCTAACTTAATTCGTCTAGTTAGAATCAATGTTGTCCCAGTTTATGACACTTTAGACTCAGTTTTTGACACTTTAATACTAGTTTCTGACGATATGGATCAAAGGCAATGATTTGCACTTTGAATTTAACTCAATTCGTGGAGTTAGAACCAATGCTGTCCTAGTTTATGGCACTTTAAACCATGTTTCTGACACTTTAGAAGTAGTTTTCGACACTTTAGAGGTAGTTTCTGACAATATGGATCAAAGACAATGATTCGAACTTTGAATTTAAGTTAATTCGTCAAGTTAGAATCAATGTTGTCCTAGTTTTTGACACTTTAGATCTAGTTTTCGACACTTTGGAACTAGTTTCTGACAATATGGATCAATGGCAATGATTTGCACTTTGAATCTAACTTAATTCAACTTAATTTGTGGTGTTAGAACCAATGTTGTCTCAGTTTTTGACACTATAGACCGAGTTTCTGATACTTTAGAGGTCATTTTCGATACTTTAGAGATAGTTTCTGACAGTATGAATCAAAGGCAATGATTTGCACTTTGAATCTAACTTAATCCGTCAAGTTAGAACCAATGTTGTCCTAGTTTTCGACACTTTAGATCTAGTTTCTGACATTTCAGAGGTCATTTTCGACACTTTAGAGATAGTTTCTGACAGTATGAATCAAAGGCAATGATTCGCACTTCGAATTTAACTTAATTTAACTTGATTCGTCAAGTTAGAATCAATGTTGTCCCAGTTTCCGACATTTTGGACCTAATTTGTGACAGCATTGATTGGAAAACAACAGCTATTTGCTTTATTTTAAGGAACTTTATTCGTCACCTTAGAAACAAAGAGGCGTAAGTGCTATGCTTATATATACCTCAATTGTCCCAGTTTCTGATACTTTAGCTCCAATTTCTGACACTTTGGATCCAATTTTTGACACTTTGACCCATTTTCTGACAGCATGAACCGAAAAAAATCAACTATTTACTCTTTTTAATGTTAACTGAGAAATTTGGGAAAAAAGTGTCAGTTTCTGGGACATCAGTGAGAAACTGGGGCCTATAATGCTAAATAAAAATGAGATAATTTAGATGTAACTCGTGAAGTTGCGGGAAAATTATTGCCGACAGTTCTCTACCAGTGATTTATATAGTGCCCGGGGAAAATTCGGCGCCGCCGAAAAAAAAACCGAAGGAAATAAAACGAAGACTATATACCTTCGGTCAAATGGCGACGGCAACCGAATATCTTGTGACGGTTTTTTTCTCTTTTTTTTTCGATTAATTTTGGAGTTCAGGCTTTGGGATATATATATGTGTGTTTTTCGCAGGGCTATTTTCGGAGATTTTCCCTCGCGAAACACATGTGCGAACAGAAATAATACGGTTATTGGTGAGAAACGCTTTTTATTTGGAGTTTTGTTTCATGCGGGCGCCCTTTAAGTCGTTTACAATCTCAACAATTGAATGAATAGATTGAAAAGAAGCGGGAAATGATGGATTAATTAAGAAATATTGAATTTTAAGATGAAATGATGGTTTTTTTCGAGGGTTTTTGCTTCCGAATGGAAGCTATGCAATCATCAGAATTTTCGATTGTAATTTTTTTAATAGAAGATACTTAAAATGATCCAAATAGAGAGAAAATGATATTTTTAGCGCATGTCTGTGTTTGTATGTGTGTGTGTGTATGTCTGTGTGTGCATAAAAGTCTCAATTACAGCAAAACGGTTTTATAGAAAAATTTCATATTTTGTGGAAAACTTCCTCTCGACAAACTCTATTTTTTAAGCTTCATTTGAAGAGAATCCGATCGAAACTTTTTGAGATTTGTCCATTTTTCGAAAATCAGTTTTTAATGGAATTTCTGGAAATTATTGAACTGATGTTATTTATACTCATATGTTATCTCGAGATTTGTATCAGTTAGATGCCTGTGAATTTTGAGCTTATTTGCATGATTAGTTCTCGAGTTATTGGCGTTTTAATGAATTCCTTCAAAATTTGATATTTCGATGATGATTTGAAAAAAGTTGTATCACTTCCATTCGGAAGCATATTGCTAAAGTATCAACAGAAAAAGCTATATCTTTTATTTTCCGAAGGGCATTCGGAAACTAAGCCAGATAGCGCAATTTTTGTAGAAACTTTTTTTCTAGAAAATTTCAAGAGCTACAAAAAAGGTCTCTACAAAAATCACGCTATCTCGCTTAGTTTCCGGATGCCCTTTAAAAACGTGATTATAACGTGAAATTCTCACGAAAAAACTAAAAAAAAAAGTGAAAAAAAAAGGAAAAAGAGTTTTTACGGGAATTGAATTAGCAAAATTTGATATTTTGATGGTGATTTGAAAAAAGTTGTATCACTTCAATTCGAAAGCATATTGCTAAAGTATCAGCAGAAAAAGCTATATTATCCACTTGTTTTCATTGAAAAAATAGAAATTCTAATTTTGATAAAATTGATTGATATTGTCAAAAAAAAATCCCATAAAATTGATTACCTCCAGTACAAAACTTCTTTTATCCCCCCCCCCCTTTTTCACAATGAAAGGGAGTGAAAATATCAAGTTAAGATATTTAATGCACATGTGCGTTTATCGTTGATATCGATCGAAACTCATTCCTCTCGCCCTCATAATTTTTATTTTCATTATTTCTCTCAATTCAATGATAAAATAAAAGTAGAAGGAATAAAAGCTCTGTATATAAATATATATATGTATATGTTTAACAATTGTGCACAAGGGTATAACGTTGGTTTAACAGTGATACGATCCACTGCGGGCGATTTATCATCGTCCGTCCATTGATAAATTCCGCGCATTCATATAACATATATATATATATACATATATACATATATATACATGAAGAAGAGATTCTTTCTCTTTCGAAAAAAAAAAGAATAATAAAAAAATTTATTAGAGAATAAAAAAAAAGGAAAAAAGAGTCTTTTTAAAGATGATTTTGAGGTAAAATCGAAAAAAAAGTTGAATTTTTTGTATAAAATCGTTAATAACAAATTTATACAAGACGAAATTCTCAAATTTGATTCAGTGAATCTGTAAAGAATGTAATGATGAATAAAATAAGCAATAAAAACAAAAAATTAATTGAAAATTGAAGAATTTTCATTATTTTTTGCATTTCTTTGAATCTTGAAAAATTTGAAAAAATGCAAAAAATAATGAAAATTCTTCAATTTTCAATTAATTTTTTGTTTCTATTGCTTATTTTATTCATCATTACATTCTTCACAGATTCACTGAATCAAATTTGAGAATTTCATCTTGTATAAATTGTTATTAACGATTTTATACCAAAATTTAACGTTTTTTTGGAGAAAAGAAGATGAATAACAGAAAAATTTATTAGAAAATTAAAAAAAAAGAGTCTTATTAAAAACGCAGTATTTGTAATACCATGGGGATTTGGATATATGATATATCTTTGTTTATTAAAGACTCCAATCACTTTTTTCTTTATTATTACATTATTAATAAACAATTTTTGATTTATTTTACAAAATTTTGGAGATCGAGTGAAAAATCAACATTTTTTTTGTTTTTTTTTAAAGATATCTCCGTAAATAATGGAGATACGCCCTTTTTACCCGAAGACAGTTTTGTAGTCCTTGAAATTCTCTACAAAATCAGTCTCCTATAAAAAGGGCGTATCTCCATTATTAACTGAGATATTCCCCAAAAACTCCAAAATTTCCATAAAATTTCTGTAAATTATCAAAAATTTCTCATTTTTGCTTTTTCATATATTTCTTTAAATAATGGAGATACGCCCTTTTTCTAATAAAAAGGCTTTTTAGCTCTAAATTCTCTGCAAAACCCATTTCAGTTCAAAAAGGGCGTATCTCCATTATTTACCGAATAATTCCATAAAAAAAAGGAGAAACTCTCAAAAAATTAAAATAAAAAATTTCTCAAAAAATTCTTTTTTTTTCTTCTTTTTCTCAAAAAATTATACAAAAATCCCTTTTTTTTTTGTCTCATCCACTAAAATTTTTAGAAGAGAATCTTCTTCTTTTGTAACCAATCATCAATATGAAATTCTTTTGTATCTAATTGCAGCAACAGTGTTGTATTGGGAATTCCCTCTGTGTGTTTCGTGCACACCCTCAATTTTCGCGATACAGACAGTATATTTCTGCAAATTTAGACGTGCATCACGCACACGTCTCATCAAAAAAAGAAAAAAAAAAGTTGCAAATGTGCAAAAAAAACGTGTTTTTTTTGCACATTTACAGTCATTCATGCAGCTGCTGAGTTTCCTCTTATTTTGCAAATTTTTGAGCCTCATTAAGAGAAAAATACATGAGTTTAAATGCAAAATTTTGCAAAAATTGCATTTTATTGTGATATAATTATCAGGCAAATGAAGATTAACAATGGTAAACGTTAAAAAATTATTCAGGTTTTTTTTTTTTTAATATTCTTCGATTTTTCACCGGATTATTCTCATTATCAGCATGAAGACGAATCTTGAACTGCAAAAAAAAAAAGTCTTTTGCTGAGAAAATTTCGTTGCAGAGAGTCTTGCATGTTAATTCCCAAGTTTACATCATCTGAATGTTAAAAAAAGGGATAAAATCCCTTTTTTAAGCATTCAAATGATGTAAACTTTGTGTTTTGATGATTATGTACTTCACAGCTTCTTCTCACGCGTCATTTAGAGAAGGAGAGAGAGAGAGAGAGAGAGAGAGAGAGAAAGAGACTTGAGCATGTCACGCTTTACGATTGCAAACTGTGAATTATTCATTATATAGAGTCTTTCATTACGTGTAAAAATTTATACAAGTTGAGTTGAGTCCTTTTTTGCTTCCGAATGGAAGCTACGTAATCGTCAGAATTTTCGATTGTAATTTTTTTAATAGAAGATAGTTAAAATGATCTAAATAGAGGGAAAATGATATTTTTAGCGCATGTCTGTGTGTGCGTAAAAGTCTTAATTACTGCGGATTAAAACGGATTAAAACGGATTTTGCAAGAGACCTTATTTGTGGAAAATTAAATTCTCTACAAAAAAGGTTTCTTGACATTTTTCTCTAAATCTAATCATTTTGGAGATCCTTATCAAAATGTGAATTAGAGACTTCTTTTTTTAGATAAAATGAAGTTTTTTTTAGTAAATAATAAGGATTTCGGAAATTAATCAAGATACGCTTTTTTCTTTATGGCCTCTCTGAATAAAATTCAATTCTCTACAAAAAAGGTCTCTTGCAATTTTTCCCTAAATCCACTCGCCTTTAAGATATTTGCAAAATGCGCGAAAAAAATCCTCTAATAATTTTTTTTATTTTTTGCATCCGAATGGAAGCTATGTAATCATCAGAATTTTCGATTGTAATTTTTTTTAATAGAAGATACTTAAAATGATCTGAATAGAGAGAAAATGATATTTTTAGCGCATGTCTGTGTGTTTGTGTGTGTGTATGTCTGTGTGTGCATAAAAGTCTCAATTACAGCAAAACGATTTTATAGAAAAATTTCATATTTTGTGGAAAACTTCCTCTCGACAAACTCTATTTTTTAAGCTTCATTTGAAGAGAATTCGATCGAAACTTTTTGAGATTTGTCCATTTTTCGAAAATCAGTTTTTAATGGAATTTCTGGAAATTATTGAACTGATGTTATTTATACTCATATATTATCTCGAGATTTGTATCAGTTAGATGCCTGTGAATTTTGAGCTTATTTGCATGATTAGTTCTCGAGTTATTGATGTTTTAATGAATTTCTTCAAAATTTGATATTTTGATGATGATTTGAAAAAAGTTGTATCACTTCCATTCGGAAAGCATATTGCTAAAGTATCAACAGAAAAAGCTATATCTTTTATTTTCCGAAGGGCATTCGGAAACTAAGCGAGATAGCGCAATTTTTGTAGAAACTTTTTTTCTAGAAAATTTCAAGAGCTACAAAAAAGGTCTCTACAAAAATTACGCTATCTCGCTTAGTTTCCGGATGCCCTTCAAAAACGTGATTATAACGTGAAATTCTCACGAAAAAACTAAAAAAAAAAGTGAAAAAAAAGGAAAAAGAGTTTTTACGGGAATTGAATTAGCAAAATTTGATATTTTGATGATGATTTGAAAAAAGTTGTATCACTTCCATTCGAAAGTATATTGCTAAAGTATCAGCAGAAAAAGCTATATCAGTTGGAAAGCAATATTATCCACTTGTTTTCATTGAAAAAATAGAAATTCTCAATTTTTTTTATTAAATCATTAAAATTTCTCTCAGGCTAGTTCTTTTAATGGGTTAAATTCCAGACGCCCCAACAACTGTCACCTCGACTTTATTTGGACAGGGGCAGTTTTGAAACATTATGATACATTTCGTGTGTCTATGTGTGGGTTTTGTTTATGTGTGAAATGGGGCTTAATAAAACGTGCATTGAAACACTTGGACCACGCCCGACTTAACTCTCAACTTAACTCGATCAATATGTCTTACTTCATTAAATTCAATTGAAGTGAGAGTGATAAGAGAGAAATAAAAATAATGTTTAGTGAATGTTGAGTTGAGAAATGTTTGGATTAATACAAAGAGAGAATGAGATGTAGAGATAAGATTTGATTTTTTTCAATTTTTTTTCTAGATTTTTATTAATAAAAAAAAATCATTTAAATAATTCATAAATTATTATAAATTATGATATTAAACGAATTATTATTTTATAATAAATCATTTTTTATTAATTCAATTTTAATTGAATTCAACTTAATTATTTATATAATAAATTATTATATTAAATTAATAAATTATTTAAATATTTTTTTTTTCTGAATTTTTTTGAAATTTTTCGATTAAATCGAGTTTTCTTTGAAATATTTCGGTAAATAATGGAGATACGCCCTTTTTCACCTAAATACGGTTTTTTTTTAGAATTGCAAGAATTAAGAATACCATTCTTAAGTGAAAAAGGGCGTATCTCCATTATTTACCGAGATATTCTCGAAAAAAAGGGACTTGTCTAGTTTTACCTCATCGCTTCGTAAAAAAAGACCAAAAAAAAGAGAAAAAAGGCCCGAAAAAAAAATCTGGAGCAAATGAGAAACGAGTAATGGGATATTCAGTAGCCAAAAAGTCACTCGTTTCCACGAAAAAAAAGAAAAAAAAAATATATATATGCCCCTGACGTTAAAAACGTGCCAGCCATGTGGCTATAACACATGATTGTCTCGGACACTCGAGACGTCTTCTGGCAGATTTGCCTCTACACAAGAGTCCCTCAAGAAAAAAAAAACAAAAAAATAGAATAAAAAAATTATAAAATGACATAAAATGAAAGCGATCGAAATTTTAAAAATTGAACGAAAAAAAAATTAATTATAAAAAAAATTTCATGGCTTTTTTTTTGCAAATATCGACTTAAATAATAGAGATACGCCCTTTTTATCCTAAATTGGTTTCAGGACTCTCGAAATTCTCTTTAAAAGAACCGTTTTAGAGTAAAAAGCACGTATCTCCATTATTTACCGAAATATTTCAAGTAAAAGTCCAAATAATCACTTTTTTTTCTTTTTAAATTGCAAAAAAAAATTGGCAAAAAAACGGAAAAAGGGGAAAAAGAGGGAAGAAGTCAAAAAAACTCCAATTTTTATTTTTTAAATTTAATTTCCATTAATTTCATCGAATTTTCTTTTTTTTATTCCTCTAAAATCCCAAAAATATAAAAAAAAATTGAATTAAATTGATTAGAAATTAAGATGTTCTTAAAAAAAAATCAGCAAAAAAACGAAAAAAGGGGGGAAAAGTCAAAAATACCCCTATTTCATTTTTTCAAATTTAATTTTGATTAATTTCATCGAATTTCCTTTTTTTATTCCTGTAAAATCCCAAAAATATAAAAAAAAAATTGAATTAAATTGATTTAAAATTGAAATGTTCTTAAAAAACAGCAAAAAAGCGAAAAAAGGGGAAAAAAGGCAAAAATACCGCTATTTCATTTTTTCAAATTTAATTTTGATTAATTTCATCGAATTTCCTTTTTTTATTCCTGTAAAATCCAAAAAATATCAAAAAAAAATCGAATTAAATTGATTAGAGATGAAGATGTTCTTAAAAAAACAGCAAAAAAGCGAAAAAAGGGGAAAAAGAGGGAAAAAGTAAAAAATACCCCAATTTTAATTTTTTGAATTTAATTTTGATTAATTCCATCGAATTTCCTTTTTTTATTCCTCCAAAATCCCAGAAATATAAAAAAAAATGAATTAAATTGATTAGAAATTAAGATGTTCTTTAAAAAAAATCAACGAAAAAACGAAAAAAAGGAAAAAGAGGGAAAAAATCAAAAATACCCCTATTTTAATTTTTGAATCAAATTTTAATTAATTTCAATGAATTTCCTTTTTTTATTCCTCTAAAATTTCAAAAATATCAAAAAAAAATTGAATTAAATTGATTTAAAATTGAAATGTTCTTAAAAAACAGCAAAAAAGCGAAAAAAGGGGGAAAAATCAAAAACACCTCAATTTTAATTTTTTAAATTTAATTTCGATTAATTCCATCAAATTCCTTTTTTTTTCATCCTCTAAAATCCCAAAAATATTTTTAAAAAATTGAATTAAATTGATTAGAAATTAAGATGTTCTTCAAAAAACGAAAAATTTAGAAAAATTAAAAAAACTAATTTTTATATTCAAATGATTAAAGAAATCCATTAAAAAACGCAAAAAAAGGCGAAAAAAAAAGCAGAAAAAAATACCCAAGGAATCATTATCCGGGATTATTTTTTTCTCCGAAATATCGTAAAGATAACGACTCTATCGGCAAAAGAAGAAGGAGAGCTTGTGATCGTAAAAAAAAATGAAAAGAAAAAAAAAAATCTGTCTTAATAGCGCGAAGGCACTTAGAAAGTTGACTTGACTGTCGACGTACTAATGACGTGTAATGACAAGTCGCTGCCAAAAAGGATTCCTTCGTATTATTTGTCGGGACAATTCGAGTGTTATTTTAACGATGGCATTTTTACTTTTTTTTTTTAATTAAAAAACTTTCGCAAAAAACACAATTTCGATTTTAAAGGACAGTAAAAAAATCACTTCAAATCAATATTTCCAATAAAAAAGTGACAGGAAGTCAATTTTTTTAAACAATTCTTTTTTTTTTAATCGAAAAATTCAATTTTGAATTAAATTAAAAAAAATTAATTAATTAATTTTAATTAAATTCATTTTTTCCACTTTTTTTTAAAGATATCTCCGTAAATAATGGAGATACGCCCTTTTTGTCCTAAAGTGTTTTTGTAGAGAATTTCAAGAGCTACAAAAAAGGATTCTTGCAAAATCGCTCTATCTCGCTTAGTTTCCAAGATATTCTCAAAAAACAATCTAAAAAATCAAAAATTCAAAAAAAGAAAAAGAGAAATTCAATAAAATTTTTATTTATTTCTTTCAAAAAATTCTTAGAAAAATAAATTGAGAGGCAATTAACATTCAAATGAAGAGAGAGAAGGAGATTGGGAAAAAAAATTTTCAGAGAATTCATTTTTTATAAAGGTTTTACCAGACAAGCTGGGGCCCCACGTATAGTGTAAGCGTATTCTGGGATGCTTTTGCCGCGCGGTTGGGCGTGTATCCGATTATCTCTTGGTAACTCAATCTTTCCACTTTGGAACCGCGCCCTCAGTAAAACCCTTTCCCTCCTCTCTTCTTCTTCTACTTCTTCTTCTTCTTTATTCAGTCTTTTCTCTTCATCTGCCTCTTGTAAATGACTCTATCTCCTTTTTCATTGCCTTTCAAAATACTGGATAATCCAAAAAATTGAGAAATAAGAAAGAGAGAAAGGGAGGGGGGAGAGAAAGGGGGAAAAGAGGGGGGGGAGAGAGAAAATTAATTAAAAAATTAAAAAATTAAAAAAAAAAAATTAAAAAAAAAAATTTTAAGTTACAATAAAAGTGGAAAAATAAAAATTGAGAGGGGGTGGGGGAGGGGGAGGGGGTGGGGGAGGGAATGAATGAAATTTTGGAAAAATCAAAAATTTAAAACAAAAAAATTGGAAAAAATTAAAAAAATGAAGATAAAAATAAAAAAATAAAAGTGAAATTTGATTTTATTTATTTATTTATTTTTTTTCTCTTTCTCATTTTTCGCGCCTTTTATTTTTAAATTCAAAATAAAATAAATAAACATAAATGAACTCGTGAGAATTTAATATTTACGATCAAATGAAATCATCTCTGTCAATATAAATTTTAAACATTCACGTAATAAATTTATCGGAATTGCTCGGGCAAGAGAGGAAAATATTTTTTTATTTCTCATTTTATTTTAATCTTTTTTCTTCTCTTTTTTTCTTTTTATTTGAGTACAGACACACACACACAGCTGGATATGCGCGAGTAGCTTTTATGCTTAGGTGTCAGGGTGTGAGAAAGAACTTCCTATTTCTTTGATTATATCGTTATTAAACATCGGTAGTTGATTTTCACTTGAGTGAGAAATTTATTTAATGAGTTATTCCATTAAATAAAATCAATTTTCAAAGAAATTGAAAGGAATTCGATTTTTTTTAGATATTATTTTTTTAAATATCTCAGAAAAAAATGGAGATACGCCCTTTTTGCCTTAATTTCTGAGATATTTGTAGATAAACGAACGATAAAAATAGGAATTCATTGAAAAAAATAGAAATTTACGATTTAAGAATGTGCAGTCACTTAATTTAAGAATGTGCAGGTCACTTAAATTGAGAAAGAAAAAGTCGCTTGATTTAAGTGAGAAAAGTCACTTGATTTAAGTGAGAAAAGTCGCTTAATTTAAGTGACCTGTACATTCTTAAATCAAGAAAAAGTTACTTGAGTTAAGTGAGAAAACGCCCTTGATTTAAGTGCCTTTTTTTTCTTAAATTAAGAAAGAAAAAGTCACTTGATTTAAGTGGGAAAAGTCACTCGATTTAAGTGAGAAAAGTCTCTTGATTTAAGTGAGAAAAGTCACTTAATCTAAGTGACTTTACTTTCTTAAATTGAGAATGAGAAAGTCACTTGATTTAAGTGACTTTTACTTTCTTAAATTAAGAATGAAAAAGTCACTTGATTTAAGTGAGAGAAGTCACTTGATTTAAGTGAGAAAAGTCACTTGATTTAAGTGAGAAAAGTCACTTAATTTGAGTGAGGAAAGTCACTTAATTTAAATGAAAAAAGTCACTTAATTTAAGTGACTTTTACTTTCGTAAATTAAGTGAGAAAAGTCACTTGATTTAAGTGAGTTTTACTTTCTTAAATTAATAAAGAAAGTCACTTGATTTAAGTGAGAAAAGTCACTTAATTTAAGTCACTTTTACTTTCTTAAATTAAGAAAGAAAAAGTTACTTGATTTAAGTGAGAAAAGTCACTTAATTTGAGTGAGGAAAGTCACTTAATTTATGTGAAAAAAGTCACTTAATTTAAGTGACTTTTACTTTCTTAAATTAAGTGAGAAAAGTCACTTGATTTAAGTGAGTTTTGCTTTCTTAAGTTAAGAAAGAAAGTCACTTGATTTAAGTGAGAAAAGTCACTTAATTTAAGTCACTTGATTTGAGTGAGGAAAATCACTTAATTTAAGTGAAAAAAGTCACTTAATTTAAGTGACTTTTACTTTCTTAAATTAAGTGAGAAAAGTCACTTGATTTAAGTGAGTTTTACTTTCTTAAATTAAAAAAGAAAGTCACTTGATTTAAGTGAGAAAAGTCACTTAATTTAAGTCACTTTTACTTTCTTAAATTAAGAAAGAAAAAGTTACTTGATTAGAGTGAAAAAAGTCACTTAATTTAAGTGAGTTTTACCTTCTTAAATTAAGAAAGAAAAAGTAACTCGATTCAAGTGAAAAAAGTCACTTAATTTAAGTGACCTGCACATTCTTAAATTAAGAAAACATTTTTCTCTGTGTGGCGTTTCAATGAATTTCTTCAAAATTTGATATTTCGATGATGGTTTGAAAAAAGTTGCATCACTTCCATTCGGAAGCATATCGCTAAAGTATCAGCAGAAGAAGCTATATCACTTGGAAAGCAATACTATCATCCACTTTTCTTTATTTCCCTAAAAATGGCATATCTCCCATTTTTTACCGACATATCCTCCAAAAAAAAAACAAAAACTCACAGAAAAAATCGATAATTTTAAAAATCCCCCAAAAAAAAAACAAAATTCACATGAATTTCATTTTAATAATGTGTTGAAGACCTTTTATCGTGAATTTGACCCCAAGAGGTGAATCTAAAACGTTCGTACGTAAAGAGAGTGCCCAAGCCATATCCTTTTCTCGATGAAGTTTGCAAGCTTGAGAGGAGAAAAGAAGGTAGCAGCAGCATCCAGCACACGAGCGTGCCGAGTCCACGAGCACGACCATGCATCACCCAGTCAGACAGCAAAGGCACTCTCATGTGCTGCTTCGTTTGCAGTCTTACTCTTCTTCTTTCTTTCTTTTTTTTATTTCTATTTTTTTTTATTTCTTATTATGCTCTTCCTCTTCTCTTCTCGGGCTTTGCTCTCGACCAGCCGCCTTCATCGTGTTCACTCCCATCGTGCACATTCGATGCCCAGAGCTTTATTTCTTTTCCTTTTTTCCTTTTTTCTCCTTTTTTTTGCCTTTTTTCTCCTTTTTTTTTGCCTTTTTTTGTATTTGTAAAGCGAAAAAAAAGGGCAGAAGAGAAAATACTGCAGAAATTGAGGGGAAAAAGAGAGAGAGGGGGGGGGGGGGGGGGGGGGGAGGGGAAAAAATTGCTTTCCACCCCTCATATTTCATTCCAACTCGTGCAGGTCGATTTTGACCTCGCGGGGTCAATTCCAATCCAGAATTCCCCTTTTTTTTATTTTTTTTTTAAACCAGAGGGAATTCTGGATTCGTGTGTGTGTGTGGAAAAACAAGAAAGTGGGTTGGTTACATGAGAAATTGCAATGGCGTTTGATTTTTTTATGGTGGATTTTTTTTTTTTTTTTTTTTTTGAGAATATTTTGGTGAATAATGGAGATATGGCGTTTTTGGAAGTACATTAGAGTAAAAAGGGCGTATCTCCATTATTTACCGAAATATTGATAAGAAAATGAATGAAAAAATTAAGAAAAATTGACAATTTTTTTTTTTTTTTGAGCAATTTTTTGGAAAATAGCGTGGAAAATAAGCGAGATAAATTTTAAAGAGCCACAAAAGTGTCTCAGAACAAAAGGGGCGTATCTCCATTATTTACCGAGTTATATTGATGAAAAAAAAAAATTAAAAAAAATTAAAAAATGGTCAATTTCTATTTTTTTGTCATTTTTTTTTTAATTTTGGAAAATGAGCGAAATAAAGCGATTTTGCTCCAAAATGAATTTTTGGAGAATTTCAAGTGCTACAAACTCGTTTGATTGAAAAAAGGGCGTATCTCCATTATTTATCAAAAAATTCACAAAAAAACAATTCCTAAAAATTTATTTTCCCTCTTATTAACGTCAAAATATTTCCGGAAAATGCGAGAAACATAATCCCCCTATTTATCCCGAACTAAACAGGCTCCTTTCCCCGATGATTTATCATAGCAAGCCTGAAACATGTGTCCGTCTTGTATCACATATTCTCTCCAAGAAAAAAAAAAAAAAAAAAAAAAAAAAGAAAATAGTCGTCGAACCACTGCGGAAATGTTCGAATACTCTCAGAAATAAATCCCTCAGAAAAAAACGATTTCATCGAACCCCCCCCCCCCCCCTATTTCGACCAATCATCAACATAATTAGGAAAATTAATGCAATTAATTCAATGAAGTAATCCTGAAAATCCTTTTTTTTTTTATTTTTTATTTTGCGAAGAAGGAAATCACGAAAAAATAAAAAATTCAATTTTTTTTTTTTTGGGGAATTAAAAAAAAAAGAAAATGAAAATAGGAGAAGAAATGAAGTTTTGCCTTTGGGGCAAGCATCTGGCCATAATTACTAAATTATCCTTGAACAGCGGCATCCACTCGTGGCTGAATATACCGTGCGGTAGATCTTATCCCTCCTTTTTTTTTTCTATACAGCGTGCGCCATTTCTTCCTAGGTTTTAATGCAGCTACACACATATAACCTTCTCCTCTCTTCCTCTCATCTTTCCCCTCCTCCCCTCTCCATTTTTCCCCTCCCCCCCAGCCTCCTCATCTTTTTCTCTGCATCAAGTACTTGAGGATGACAGGCAAAAACGATCATTGTCCACTTAAAATACAGGGGGATAATCAACGTGCGTTTGTAGTTGACTGTTGGGCAGAAGAAAAGCAGACTTCATATCTAACATTTGAAGGATTTTCGTTTTTTTTTGCTTCCGAATGGAAGCTATGTGATCATCAGAATTTTTGATTGTAATTTTTTTAATAGAAGATACTTAAAATGATCTAAATAGAGAGAAAATGATATTTTTAGCGCATGTCTGTGTGTGCGTAAAAGTCTTAATTACAGCGGATTAAAACGGATTTTGCAAGAGACCTTATTTGTAGAAAATTAAATTCTCTACAAAAAAGGTTTCTTGACATTTTTCTCTAAATCTAATCATTTTGGAGATCCTTATCAAAATGTAAATTAGAGACTTCTTTTTTTAGAGAAAATGAAGGTTTTTTTAGTAAATAATGAGGATTTCGGAAATTAATCGAGATACGCCTTTTTCTTTATGACCTCTCTGTATAAAATTCAATTCTCTACAAAAAAGGTCTCTTGCAATTTTTCCCTAAATCCACTCGCCTTTAAGATATTTGCAAAATGCGCGAAAAAAATCCTCTAATAATTTTTTTTATTTTTTGCTTCCGAATGGAAGATATGTAATCATCAGAATTTTCGATTGCAATTTTTTTAATAGAAGATACTTAAAATGATCTAAATAGAGAGAAAATGATGTTTTTAGCGCATGTCTGTGTGTTTGTGTGTGTGTGTATGTCTGTGTGTGCATAAAAGTCTCAATTACAGCAAAACGGTTTTATAGAAAAATTTCATATTTTGTGGAAAACTTCCTCTCGACAAACTCTATTTTTTAAGCTTCATTTGAAGAGAATTCGATCGAAACTTTTTGAGATTTGTCCATTTTTCGAAAATCAGTTTTTAATGGAATTTCTGGAAATTATTGAACTGATGTTATTTATACTCATATATTATCTCGAGATTTGTATCAGTTAGATGCCTGTGAATTTTGAGCTTATTTGCATGATTAGTTCTCGAGTTATTGGCGTTTCAATGAATTTCTTCAAAATTTGATATTTCGATGATGATTTGAAAAAAGTTGTATCACTTCCATTCGAAAGCATATTGCTAAAGTATCAACAGAAAAAGCTATATCTTTTATTTTCCGAAGGGCATTCGGAAACTAAGCGAGATAGCGCAATTTTTGTAGAAACTTTTTTTCTAGAAAATTTCAAGAGCTACAAAAAAGGTCTCTACAAAAATCACGCTATCTCGCTTAGTTTCCGGATGCCCTTTGAAAACGTGATTATAACGTGAAATTCTCACGAAAAAATTAAAAAAAAAGTGAAAAAAAACGGAAAAAGAGTTTGATTTTTTAGCTCTTAAAATTCTCTACAAAAAAACCAATTTAGGGTAAAAAGGGCGTATCTCCATTATTCACAGAGAAATTCTTAAAAAAAAAATGAATTTCATTTTCTTAAATTCAAATAAATTCAAATTTTTCTTCAAATAATTTTATAAAAAAAATTCTTTCTTTTTAATATAATTCAATTATTTATGAATTATTTAATTTATTTGTCCCTCGTATTTTGTGTCTTGTATATCGTGACTCCTCTTCAGGCGTGTCTACTGAGGCATTAGGATTAACACGAGAGTATCCAAGAGCATTAATCAGGATTAAACGGTTGCGGCACACGAAAGAAGATGAAATAGAGAGAAAAAAATTTAAAAAAAAAAAAGGGAGAACGACTACCGAGATTTTTTGGTGTAGTGGTCATTTCAAAAAATCTTTTCATTTTTTTTTTTTTAATAAAAAAAAAAAAATTCAATTCTTCTCTCAACCCTTTTCATCATTTCCACTTGTAACAATTTCTTTTTTTTTCTTTTCTTTTCTCGACGTTTTTTTGATTCTTTGATTCTTCAGGAACGAGTCTCGTCCATTTGTCAATTCTTGAACTGTTTGGCTTTCGTCAGTCGCGTCATTCTGCCAAAAAAAGGACATTTGCATATTATAATTCAAGGGAATTTCTTTTGAATTTTAATGAGATGAATTTCAGAATTTTTTAATTTTTTTTTTTAATTTTTCAAATATTTTCAAAAAATTATGGAAAAATAATAATAATAATAATACTAATTTTTATTATTATTATTATTATTATTATTATTATTATTATTAATATTTCGCGGAAATTATTCAACAATTAATATAATAATAATAATAATAATTATTATTATTATTATTATAATTATAATAATGATAATAATTCAGTAGCAAAAAGAGACTTTTTTTTCTTGAAAATTGTGATTTGAGTGATTTTTTTTTTTGAGTTTCCAAAAGAAGAAAATATGATTTTTTTTTGTGATTTTTATTAATATTATTTTATCAATGAAATTTTTTAAAAAATCATTTTAATGCGTTTATTGTTACAGTCTTTGATTTCACTGTTAATTTGATCTGTTTCATTGAATAAAAAAGCGTTAGCCTTGTACTCAGTTTACTCAATATGATAGTCTGGCAGTGAATTCAATGAAACCACTGTCTCTCGTTCATGAGTTCATTGATATTCGATTAATAAATTGAAATCTCTTGGAATTTGGTACAGAAAAAAATTGAAGTTAAGACGAATTTTGCAGGAAAATTGTTTGAAATTGAAAGAAATATTTGAGATAGAATTTTTCTGATGATTCCATTGAAAAGCTGAGAAAAATTGAGGTGGAAAACATGTGTCACAATTCATTTTTGGGCATTTTTTGAAAATTCGGGGATTTTGGGGGACATTTGGGGGTCCAACTCTTTAGAAAATTGGAAAATTTCACTTTTACGGGGATTTTTCAGGTTCTATTGGTCGTAGCGACTTGGGACCGATTTTAAATGAAAGGTGAGATCATTTGCCATGAATTTATGGGGTTTTAAAAAAAATTATCGATTTTTGAGGTACTTATAGGGGGGAAAACTGATTTTCATAAAAGTGCCCATAAGTGCCTTAAAAATCGATATTTTGACTTTCAAAACGCCGTAAATCGATGGGAAATGATCTCACCTTTCATTTAAGACCGACCCCAGGTCGCTACGACAAATAGAACCGGAGATATTCCAAAAAACGTGAATTTGACCAAAAACGAAAAGGGTTTGACCCCTAAAATCCCCCAAAAATCCCCGAATTTTCAAAAAATTCGAAAAAAAACTGCGACACATGTTTTTCACCTAAAATTTCCTCAGCTTTTCAACGAAATCATCAAAAACACTCCATCTCAAGTATTTCCCCCCAATTCCGCCCCATATTCAACCCCGAATCCCCCAAAAATCCCCGAATTTCAAAAAAATTAAAAAAAAAACTGCGACACATGTTTTTGACCTAAAATTTCCTCAGCTTTCCAACGAAATCATCAAAGATACTCAACCTCAAGAATTTCCCCCCAATTCCCCCCGATTTTCACCCCAAATCCCCCAAAAATCCCCGAATTTTCAAAAATTCGAAAAAAAACTGCGACACATGTTTTCCACCTAAAATTTCCTCAGCTTTTCATTGAAACCATCAAAAATAATCCATCTCAAGTATTTCCCCTAATTTCCCCCCATTTTACCCCCAAAATCCCCGAATTTTCAAAAAATTCAAAAAAAAACTGCGACACATGTTTTCCACCTAAAATTTCCTCAGCTTTTCATTGAAACCATCGAAAATACCCCATCTCAAGTATTTCCCCCTATTTTCACCCCAAAATCCCCCAAAAATCCCCGAATTTTCAAAAAATCCTAAAAAAAACTGCGACACATGTTTTCGACCTGAAATTTCCTCAGCTTTCCAACTAAATCATCAAAAATACTCCATCTCAATCATTTCCCCCCATTTTCACCCCAAAATCCCCCAAAAATCCCCGAATTTTCAAAAAAATCGAATTTTTTACATTTTTTTGATGTAAAATTTTCTCAGCTTTTCACTAAAATCATCAAAAAATATCCATCTTCAACCCTATTCTAAGAAAAATCTCCCCCCCCCCCCCCTCCCACTTTTCGTCAATCTAAAAGGGGTAAAAATAATAAATAAATGCACGTAAAACACCCGCAAGCAATAATTTCATGAAGGCAAGTTTTCCCTCCAGGGAGTCGAACAATTATCGTCTCGCGTTGACAGCCCATGGTGAGTTAAAGATTAAAGAAAGATAGGTATATATATATGTACTTGTTAAGAGTTGGTGAAAACGTACGGCAACAGAAATGCCAACACCTCCTGGAACGCATCAAGCAAATATGGCGGCCATCAATCGCACACACACTGGGCCCCCCTTCGATGGAAATACAACCACGACGGGGTGTCTATTAATTTTCTCTTCACCTTTTGCTCAATTTGTTTCTCTTTCGTCGTACCCATTTTTTTAAAATTAATCCTAATGAAAAAAAAAAAAAAAAATTGAAATCATTTTTTAAATTTTTTTTTCATAATTTCTCGATGAATAATGGAGATACGCCCTTTTTCCCCTAAATGGTTATGAAAGAAAATTTCAAGAGCTACAAAACCACTTTAGGGCAAAAAGGGCGTATCTCCATTATTTTTGAAGATATTCTTAAAAAACCAAAAAAAAACAAAAAATTCTTGTTTCTATTTTTTTTCTCCATTTTTTTAACGTCCAAAAAAAAAAAAAATTTGTTTCAATTTTTTTAAAATTTTTTTTATTTTGATAATATGTCAATAAATAATGGAGATACGCCCTTTTTCTTAAAAATGGTTTTATGAAGCATTTCAAGAGCTTTAAAAAAGTGTCTTTTGATAAAAAGGGCGTATCTCCATTATTTACTGAGATATTCACGATTTACGAAATTAAATCCTCTTTTTTCTTTTTTAATCCCTTTTTTCTTAGATTTAAATTCACTCGTACCATTCGTTGGAGTTTGTTGGTGCGATTTATCTCGCGAGAAATGAATCGCACGCGATATTTCACCGTCAAAAGTCGGCGCCCGGACTCCCCCGGTTCCGCTCTGCCGCATATATTTCATTTGCATTCATAAAAATATCAATAAATCCCGAAATTTCAAAACTTTTCGAGTCGTAAATAAAGGAAAAAAAGGGGAAAGCTTGAAAAAAAGAAAGAAGCAATGCAATTTAATGTTCTTCCTATTTTCGACCTTCTAGATTTGCTAAAAGGTGTGTTGTTCATGGAATCTAGGATATTTTCGCGTCTAGGGACCCTAGAAATAACTTCTTTCCTCTACATTTATTACGGAAAAATATTGAAAATTCTTATCCTCCAGAAAATTAATATAATCGATGATTTTTACGTATTTGCGCTTAAATTTTGAAATCTAGGGTATTTTTGCGTCTAGGGACCCTAGGAAAAACCTCTTCTCTTTCACATTCATCACGGAAAAGCATTGAAAATTTTTATCAACCAGAAAATAAATATAATCAATGATTTTTAGGCATTCACGTATAAAAATCGGAATCTAGGGAATTTTTGCGTCTAGGGACCCTAGGAAAAACCTCTTCTCCTCTACATTCATCACGGAAAAGCATTGGGAATTTTTATTGACCAGAAAATGAATATAATTGATTATTTTTAGTTATTCACGTATAAAAATCGGAATCTAGGGAATTTTTGCGTCTAGGGGCCCTAGGAAAAACCTCTTCTCTTTCACATCCATCACGGAAAAGCATTAGACATTTTTATTCTCCAGAAAATAAATATAATCCATCATTTTTACGTATTTGTGCCTAAAATTTGAGATCTAGGGTATTTTTGCGTCTAGGGACCCTAGTAAAAACCTCTTCTTTTTCACATTCATCACGGAAAAGCATTGAAAATTTTTACTAACCAGAAAATATATATAATTAATGACTTTTAGGCATTTGCGTATAAAAATCGGAATCTAGGGAATTTTCGCATCTAGGGACCCTAGGAAAAACGTCTTTCCGTCTCCATTAATCGCGGAAAAGCATTCGAAATTCTTATTCTCCATAAAATGAATGCAAATCAATCATTTTCATGCATTAGTACCAAAATCCTCGGAATCTAGTGAATTTTTGCGTCTAGGGACCCTAGAACATCCTTCAAACGCCTGAAACATCAATTATCGCATCAAATCCCAAAAAAATTCGGTTCCTTCAAATATAATTGCATCTAGTGCATTTTCGCGTCTAGGGACCCTAGAAATAACCTCCAAACCCCCAAAATTCCCCATAAACCAACAAAAAAGTCCCTAGAATTCCCTAGAACCCCGAAAAATCACCAATCCACCAAGAAATTTCAAAAAATCCCCATTGAAAGAGGATTTGAACGTAAAATGTTCCAATTATAAATCCCAGAAACTCCCAGAAAACTGGTTTTTCAAATGGAATGTATACACATAATATTTTCTCCCCCCTCCCTCCAATAAAACCGTGTTTGTACCAAGTGCACCTTTTTAACGCCTTTTATTATCATTATTATTCTTTTTTTTTTTCTCCCGTTATTATTTAGTTTCCTTTTCATGTATATTCCAAAGACCTGGCAATGTAATAAAGTCCACTAACATCACATATCAAAAAAGGAACACAAAACTTTTACTTTTCCCCTCAAATTTTTCTCATTACCCTTTTTTTTCTTCTTTTATTGCTAAATTTTTTTTTTTTTTTTTTTTTTTGCTTCATCTTATTTTACTGGCTATTCATGGTTACAGTCGTATTCACGTCAGAGAGAGAGAGAGAAAAAAAAAGAGAGAAAGAGAGAAACACATACGCATAACGAGAAATCCAAAGAGTTTATGGTGCCCTCGTGCGCTTTTATTGGACACCATCTCAATGTCTAATGGCGAACACTGTGTGTGCACCACCAAATGGTCACATATTCTTCTTTCAACTGAATGTTTCTTTGTTCTCCTTGCTATCTCTCAATCCGTAAAAGACGTGCCTCTTTTTTTTTTCTTCTTCTTCTTCTTTTTTTTATTAGCATTGTAACTAAATAAATTCACATGCAGCAAAAAAAAAATCTTGCAAATAATAATAATTATGAATTTTTTTTTTTGAAATTCTGCTTTTTTTTGCTCTTTTTTTGAGGGGATCGAGGTAAATAGTGGAGATACGCCCTTTTTGGCCCTAAAATGGTTTTTTCGAAGATTTTGAGGATTATATAACTACTTATTTGGAGTGAAAAGGGCGTATCTCCATTATTTATTGAAAAATTTGTAAAAAAAATTAGAATTCTTTAATAATTTACAAAATTTTAATGCAAATTTATGGTTTTTTTTTTTTTTAATATCTTTGTAAATAATGGAGATACGCCCTTTTAAATGATAATAATAATAATAATGAATCTCCATTATTATTCATAAAAAAATAATAATAACAATAAATAATTGGTTTTTATTCCATTAATAATTGATGATTAAATCATTTAATTAAAGCAAATTTTCATTTTTTTTATAAATAATGGAGATACACCTCTTTTTAATAATAATAATAATAACAATAATGATAATAATAATAACAATAATGATAATAATAATAACAATAATAAAAATGACAAAAACATTAAATGAATGCTCTTTATTAATTAATAATTGATAATTAAATTATTTAATTAAAACCAATTTTTCATTTTTTTGGAAAATAATGGAGATACGCCCTTTTAAATAATAACAATAATAATAATCATAAATCTCCATAATTATTCATAAAAAAAATGATAATAACAATGAATAATTGACTTTTATTGATTAATAATTCATGATTAAATTATTTAATTAAAGCAAATTTTCATTTTTTTTTGGAAAATAATGGAGATCCGCCCTTTTAAATAATAATCATAATAATAATAATAATTTAATCTTAAATTTTAAAATTCTTGAGGATATAATATTTATCTGAATAATAATAATAATAAATCTCTATAATTATTCATAAAAAAATGCGAATAAAAACATTTAAATAAATGATTTTTATTGATTAATAATACATAATTAAATTATTTAATTAAAGTATAATTATTTTTTGTAAAAATTAAAACGATTCGTCACTCGTTTGCGTGAGACACTGTCACCGGGTTAAACGATGAGACAAATAATTGCGTGTACGAGGGAGTAGTGCCAAAACGCAGAAATAAGAGGGGAGGGGAGGGTGAAGGGGTGAAGAGAGGGGGAAAAGGGGGGAGGGGGAAGAGGCGAGAGACAAGAGGGATTTACTTGGGTCACGTGTGAAAGAAGCTTATGTGTATATATATATATATATATATATAGTGGCGAGAGGGCATGGGTAGGCTTAACCACGTTCGATTTTCGTATAATAAAGACGCGTTCATCCAACTACCACTGAAGATACCAACACATATATATATATAATATATATATATATATACACAGATAAACAGAGATTTCAGGGATACATATATATGTATATATCGATGGCTTAGAAGCAAAGGGGCGTATGTGCTGTGTCTAAGCATTGCACTTACGCCCCTTGGTTTTTAAAACGATAATATATATATATATATGTATACATATAAAAGGCTCGTCTCTGACTGCTGCTACATCCACTGCTTTCTTGTGTGCCTCTCATTCCCTTGTCTCTCTGGTTGGGCATCCAAAGTATTTTTGAACCGGTCCACAACGGGAGACTGTCAGGGCCGCACTCACAATCTTGAATTTTATTATTAATTTTTTTTTATTTTAATTTAAAAAAAAAAAAAATTTTTATCTCTAATATTCTCCTTTTTTTTGTAATATCTGAGTAAATAATGGAGATACGCCCTTTTTGCCCTGAGACGATTTTTCCAGATAATTTCAAGAACTCCAAAAAAAAATATCTTAGGGCAAAAGGGCGTATCTCCATTATTCACGAAATTATTTAGAAAAAAACATTTAAAAAAAAAATAACAAAAATTATCTTTTTTTTCTGTAAATCAATCTTTTGGGAATGTCTCAGGAAATTAACGAGATAGAGCCATTTTTGCATTTTTATTATGGCTAAAAGGGCGTATTTCCATTATTTATAAAATTATTTTTTTAAAAACAATTTTAAAAAAAATTAATCGCAAAAATTGACATTTTTCCATTTTTACATTATTTTTTTAAGATTATTTTGGAAAATTAACGAGATAGAACGATTCTTGCGTTTTTATTAGAGCAAAAAGGGCGTATCTCCATTATTTAAAAAATTATTTTTTAAAAAACAATTTTTAAAAAATTAATAGCAAAAATTGACATTTTTCCTTTTTTAAATCCCTTTTTTTTTTGATAATATCTCGAAAAATAAGCGAGATAGAGCGAATCTACCCTAAAATAGGTTTTTTAACAATTCAAGAGCTCCAAAACCATCTTAGGACAAAAAGGGCGTATCTCCATTATTTACAAAATTAATTAGAAAAAAACCTATTTTAAAAAAAATCTAATCCCAAAAATTGACATTTTTTCTTTTTTAAATCATTTTTTTTTTTGATAATATCTCAGAAAATAAGCGAGATAGAGTGAATTTACTCCATTATTTCCCGAGATAACAAAAAATGATCGTTAAATGAAAAAAAAAAAAAAACTGAGAAGAATTAGTTTTGTGTGTGTGTATTATTCCAACACCTGTTGCTCTATCCCACTTGCAGTGGTGGGAAAGGTGACATAGAGTAGTAACAACTAAGCGCAAAAGGGGGGAGTTCATCTCTCTCCTCCTCCCCTCCCCCCCCCCCCCCCCCCCTCTTTTCTTGCCAAACGATTTTGCCTGGCGCGTTAACGACTCTCGATGCCCTCGAGGCAAAAGTTAGAAAGACCCCTTACATTTGCTGGTGGATAATGCCGCCACCTGTTGCCTCTTACAAAAAAGGGGAAAAGGGGGGAGATTTGTTCCCCCTAATTTTTTGTCCCTCCCCTCAAGTGATTCTGCGCAAAGTGCACAAACCTTTTTTTCCCCTAATTTTCATCTCCAAAAAAGGAAAAAAAAGTGTTTTTTTTTTTAATTAATAATATTTGGATAATTAATCGGTGGATGGAGAAATAAAGAAAGGCATTCATCATTGAAGGGGGGGAGGGGGGGAGGGGAGGGGAGGAGGCAAATGGAATAAAGATTAAAGTATTAAGGGAGTACAGTGAATGCATTATGAGGCTTGAAATCTCTCTAATTAAGTGCCAAACGTAACAATCGACCTCCCCCTCCACCCCCCCTCCTTTTTTTTTTGAAAAAGACACACGTTACAAACGTTGAGAGGTAAAGAGGAGAATGAAAATAAGATGCGAGAGAATCCCAATGCTTCGCCCCAGGGGGTTCGCCGCCTTCTCCTCCCCCTCTTTACCCCCCCCCCCCCCTTCTTTTTTTTTATATATATATACCTTCTCTTCATCTTCACGCACGCTTTAGTTTTTGGAGAGTCACTTCACGATTATTAATCAACTCATTTTTTCTCTCTTTCTTACTCACTCAGTAATATCGATAATATACAATGAATATATATAGTAACTTATCGATCACGTGTATCCTGTAATTAATTATAATTTTCGTCTTTGCAGACGTTTTATCGTTAAATAAAATCGAACTTGTTCCGTTTTTTTTTTTCATATATATATACATATATCTGTACCATTAATTTCATCAATTCCAACAATATTTGGACTTATGCCCTTTTTTTGCCATTTTTTTTCACCCAAAATATGAATATTTGGACTTACGCCTTTATTTTCCCAATTTTTTCTTACTCAAAATAAGAAAATTTGGACTTATGCCTTTTTTCCCCGATTTTTTTCCATTTGAAACAAAAATATTTGGACTTAAGTCCTTTTTTCCCGATTTTTCTTAATTAGAAATGATATGTGGACTTACGCCCTTTCATTATTGCTTAAGATTTGATTTTAAAAAAGAGGCAAAAGTCCTGGACATACGCCCCTTTCATTCTCTAATAACTAAAACGTCCGCCATTTTCTTTTTAAAAGCATAAATTCAATGTGATAACGTATCAATGAATTTTGTTTTTTTTTTTATAAATAACACAACATTCTTTTTTTTTTCTCAAACATCAAGACATTGAGCTTGAAGACAGAATAGCATTCGCAAAATACAGCTCAATCGTTTCACCGTCTCGCATGTTCTCCTCCACTCTTCCCCTCATCAAGTCCCCCAGCATCTTCTTCAGCTAAAACCACTTCGAACCACACGTCCCCCCCTCTCCCTCCATTAAATCCCTCCCCCCCCTCTCTCTTTCTCTCTCTTGACTCTTCTTTTGGCTCGTTTTATCGTCATCTCGATCTCACATGCGCGGGCCTCCTCACTCGACTTCACGTGGTGTGCCCTAATGACGTCTCCAAAGGAGCTACCATGTCTAACGAGTAACTCCTTCACGTTCCAATGCTAATCCCACATTCACCTTTTCTGTTATTTTTATTGAAATTTACTTCTCTCAAACTCTCCCATCCAACTGGCAACTTGCAAACACAATGCAGTTAACGTTCTTTCTAATTTCGAGCCTTAGCCATGATGTTTCTCCTCCCCCCCCCCCTTTTTTTCTGCTGTCATCACGCTTTTCAATTCAATTTGTTCTGAAAATGCTATTTTTTGTGGTAGTTTGTAAATTGCATGATTTTAGATCTGAAATGTGTTTTTATCTCGAATCTAGGGAATTTTTGCGTCATTGAAATGTGTTTTCATCTTGAATCTAGGGAATTTTGGCGTCTAGGGACCCTAGGAAGAATGTTAGCTTTCTAGATTTATTACAGGAAAATATTGGAAATTCCTATTCTTTAGAAAAAATATATAAAGAATCATTCTTATGCGCTTGCGCGTTAATCGTAAAGATCTAGGGAATTTTTCCGTCTAGGGACCCTAGGAATTTCCATTTAGTTTGTTTGGAAAACTCTATTTTTTGCGATAGTTTGTGAATTTTAGATCATTGTAGATCTTTGAAACGTGCGTTAATCTTGGAATCTAGGGAATTTTTGAGTCTAGGGACCCTAGGAATAACACCTTCTCTTTACACTTATTGCAGAGAAATATTGAAAATTCCTAATCTCTAGAAAATGAATATAATGACAACCATTCTTATGCGCTTTTCGCGTAAACCTTCAAAATCTAGGGAATTTTTGCGCCTAGGGACCCTAGCAAGATTCAATTCAACTTGTTCTAAAAATGCTATTCTTTGTTTAGTTGAATAAAAATAATGCAATTTACAAATGCATCATTTTAAACCTTCAAAAGGTGCATTGATCTTGAATCTAGGGTATTTTTTCGTCTAGGGACCCTAGGAACAACATCTTCCCTTTACATTCATTACAGAAAACTATCAAAAATTCCCTATTGTCCAAAAGGTAAATATAATAAATCATTTTCATGTACTTGCGTGTAATCTAGGGAAATCTAGGGAATTTTTGCGTCTAGGGACCCTAGGAATAACACCTTTTCTTCACATTTATCATAGATAAATCGGAAAATTCCTATTCTCCAGAAACTATAAATATAACAATCATTCTTATGCAATTCCGCGTGAACTTCTAAAATCTAGGGAATTTTTGCGTCTAGGGACCCTAGGCATAAAATTCCTCCATTTCCCCTCTTTTTCCGAGAATCCCCATGTCCTGATGATTAGCTACAATCAATTCCCAAGCCCTCCCCCATAAATCTCAGAACCTAGTGTATTCCTACATCTAGGGACCCCAAAAAACCCTTCAATCACCTGACACATTGATTATCACATAAACCCCGTAGAAAATCACGTCCTAATGGATCACTGATTGCCCTGGTCTTTATGGACCGGGTAATTCCGGCAGTCCAGTAATTACAGGTCTCCAAAAGATTCGTCCAATTAAAATTTACAATGTCCCCAGTAACTTCCGAATCCATATCTCCCCATTAACAACAAAAACCCCTCCCAAAAAAACCTGCGAATTTCAAAGAATGATCATTGAATTTCCATTCCCACAATTCCTATTAATTCCAATCCCCCCCCTCAAAATAAAAAAAACCCTCCATTTTTCATCACTCCCCCACAATTAAATAAATTGCATAACCCAAAGGGCCTCCATTGAAATATAAACGAGAATGCATTGCTTTGGATCTTGCGGCGATACACCTGCATTGTAAAAGACATCATGCGTGTACACACACAAAGAAAGCGAGTGAGACAGTGACTAAGCCTTTTGGAATACAATGAGGGGGATGATTGTGATCCATCCCAGCCGCAGCTATCCCAACGAAAACCAAACTAACAACGGTTTCTCTTGAGAGAAAGAGAGGAAGGATTCTTCGTGCGATAGAGCCGTAGATCATCGGCCATCCCATGGGCCCCCCGAAGCTCTTGCTTTCTGCCCCCCTCATTTTTTCCGTCCCCCATAAGGCCCCGCAGGGCCGGATTGTCTAAAACTTTATCGATTCCGTTCGAAAAATGATCGTTAATCATCCAATTCGATGAAGAAAACCTTCTAGAACATCATGTTACGTAATTCAATGATCAGTTTCTAATAATTATGACATAGTTTATATCGAAGAAGAAGCAAGAAACGCTTATTTTGAGACGGATAAATCATCTTCAACTCGATGATTCTCATGTTTTCTTTATACATCCATATATGTTGGGTCTTCGACTTATCGGTATGGACCGATCTTCATTCATCTCTCAATCCACATTATATATAATCTTTATCAATTTGATAGGTTCGATAATGAGTAAGTCATTTCACGAATAAACAACTTAACTTAAGTTAACCCCCCCTCCCCCCCCCCCTCCTGCGCTTTTTTTATCGACATAATTATACTGCAATTTACGGAGTTTCTGTAATGACGAAAATGCAAAAATTTGAAGAATCAGTTGATTAACTGAAACTCACCACCTGTCCTTCTCCAATACAAATTCACATTGCACGAAAAATCACACAGACACACAGACAGAAGAGAATATCTCTCTTATGTGCACACTTAGAACCCCCTCCCCCCTCCTTTTGTTCTTCTTCAGCCGCCATTTTTAGTTTTTTTATTATTTTCATTCTCACATCTTTCTCTTCCTTTAATTCTACGAGTTTTTGGGACGGGGAGAATAAGGGGTAATTGAGAAATCGTCGAGGCCCAATGAGAGAGAAAGAGAGACAGAGAGAGAAAGATGTTTGTGTAAAACGAGGAATGGAGAGGACTAACGAAGACGCGGATCGACACAAAAAGAGGGAGCCCTCGAAAAACCAAAGGGGAATCCTCCTCTTCTCTCTCTTTCTCTCTCTACTTCTCTCTCTTTTGCCCCATCTTTTTTACGTGAAGATGCGGCTTGAGGACTTGGCGATAAATAACTTTTGCTATCTCAGGTACCAAATTAGAGGGCTTTAATGCGTTTTTCAGAGTGAAATTCTGAAAGTTGAGGGACTAGTGGTGGATGAAGATGTTTTTCGTTAATTGACAATTGGTGGTGGAGTTGTCAATTAGGATTTTAAGGAGTTTCGGAAATTTTTTGGAGGATAATTTGTAAAATTCTAGGGAATTTTTGCGTCTAGGGACCCTAGGAATGACGTCTTCCCTTTACATTCATTATGAAGAAATATTGGAAATTCTCGTTCTCCAGAAAATAGATATTAATCAAAAATTTTTACGCGCTTGTGCGTAAATTTCGGAAATCTAGGGAATTTTTGCGTCTAGGGACCCTAGAATTGATAAATTAACCATCAGGATTGAAGTTGTCTATTAGGATTTTCAGGGTTTGATGTATTGGAGAAACTGCTAGGAATCCAAACAATTTTTTGTGATAATTTGTCAATTCCTAGGGAATTTTTGCGTCTAGGGACCCTAGGAATAACGTCCTCCCTTTACATTCACTATGGGGAGATATTGAAAGGTCCTATTCTCCGAGAAATTGATCGAATCAAACATTTTTACACATTCGCACTTAGATCCTGAGATCTAGGGAATTTTTGCGTCTAGGGACCCTAGAAATCACGTCTTCTCATCACATTTACTAAAGAAAGATGGAAAATTCCCATTCTCTAGAAAATGAATATAATAAATATATAATAAATAAATTCTTATGCGTTTACGTGAAAAACTCGAGATCTAGGGAATTTTTGCATCTAGGGACCCTAGGAATAAATGCCTCCCCTTCATATTAATAGTGGAAAAATATTGAAAATTCCTATTTCCTGAAAAATTGATCAAATGAAACATTTCTACGTACTCGTGCATAAAACTCGAAATCTAGGGAATTTTGACGTCTAGGGACCCTAGAAATGGCACTTTCCCCTTTTCATTTGTCACGAAAAAGCATTGGTGATTTCTGAATCATTTTTATATACTCCCGCATAAATCCTGGAAATCTAGTGTATTTTTGCATCTAGGGACCCTAGCATAGGGTTAATTGACAATCAGCATTTAACTTGTCAATTAGGTTATTTTAAAGGGTTTGATGTATCGAAGAAGCTGCCAGCGCTTAACCACGTGAATTGAAACGAACTCTGGTCACGCTCTACTGTAATCATCAGTGTAACCAAAGCTATCTCCTGATTGGACCATCCATTGGCCTGTCTCTTCTGGTCTGCTCGTTTTTCAGTGTGTTTTACTCACAAGGATTCGCTCTTTTTATTCCTCCAAATTCCTTCAACCTCCATTCCCGCCATCTTTGATTCACTCGATTCCTCTCTGTATCTCTGATCTGTGTTCATCTTCCATCCTCATTCTTTGGGGATATATCTTTTTTTAGTTTCTTCTCTTTTTTTTCCTTTTTGTAGGCAGAATATTTTTGCGAGAAGACAGAGGTGAAAAATATTCACGCATACTCGGGATACTGAACACGATCTCGTGGTGCGAGTTTATGAGGAGGCCTCAGTCGACGACCATAATAAAAAGAAGATGTAATACAACTTTCTTGGGGGAGTTGAAATGGTTGTTTTAAAGCTTTGTCGAAAGAATATTTGACGTTAGGAAGTGATAGAAATATTTCTTTGTCAATCATTTTCATCAAATATCTCGGAAACTAATGGAGATACGCCCTTTCGTGCTTTCTTTCTTTTTTATAGCTCATGAAATTCTTCACAAAAATGAAAGAAACATTGAAAACTTGCAGAAAATCAATATAATTCATCATTTTTATGCATTTGGGCGTAAATCTCGAAATCTAGGGAATTTTTGCGTCTAGAGACCCTAGGAAAAACGTCTTTCCTCTAATATTCATCAAGGTAAAGCATTGGAAATGCTTGATAACCGGAAAATAGATATAATCAATCATTTTTAGGCATTCGCGTATAAAAATCAGAATCTAGGGAATTTTTACGTCTAGGGACCCTAGAAATAACGCCTTTCTGTCTCCATTAATCAGGGGAAAGCCTCAGAAATACTTGTTGTCTAAACAAAATGAATGAAATCAATCATTTTTACATATTAGCGCGAGAAAATCTGAATCTAGGGAATTTTTGCATCTAGGGACCCTAGGAAAAACGTCTTTCCTCTCATATTCATCACGAAATAGCATTGAAAATTCTTATTAACCAGAAAATAGATATAATCAATCATTTTTAGGCATTTGCTGATAAAAATCTGAATCTAGGGAATTTTTGCATCTAGGGACCCTAGAAATAACGTCTTCCTGTCTCCATTAATCAGGGAAAAGCCTCAGAAATTCTTGTTGTCTAAAAAATGAATAAAATCAATCATTTTTACATATTTGCACGTGAGAATCTGAATCTAGGGAATTTTCGCGTCTAGGGACCCTAGATCCACTTTTTGCTACTAGAATCTTTTTTAGTGGATCTTCTCGAATATTTCGAAACTCAATAGAAATACGTCTTTCTGATCCTCAAATATATTTCCATCTCTTAAAATTCCCTAGAAAAGCATCTTAGGACTCAAAAGGACGTAAGTCCATTAATTTCCGACTTATTCTAATAAAAAGATCGTCTTATCCTGTTAATCCCCAAGAATCGAATTTGCCCCCCTAAAAGAAAGCAGTTACATTGAATCCAGTTGTTAAACAGGATGAAGCCGTTACGTTTGCGTGTCTTCAGTGAAGAAAAGAAGTTGGAAGAACGGCAAAAAAGGAGGAAAAAAAAACAAAAAGAAGAAGAAGAATTGAGTAAGTCAAAAAGTAGTTGGCTCACGGGTATGTTCGTTTTGGAGTTTGTAGCTGCCGAAGAAAACCACAAAACAGCAGTGCCAATATATATATATGTATATATATATAAGCGCGTCGATGCTGTCTGGTCAGGCGAACTAAAAAGAGCCCAGATAATACGCGTAAGGTGTATACACAATATATATATATATATATATATATATATATATATATATATATATATATATATATATATATATATATATATATATATATAAAGGGATAAAAAGAGAAAGAAAAACAAGAATCTACCCCTCTTTTTTTTCTACCCGTTTATACCAGAGAAGAGTATTATGCATAAATGCGAGATTGGTCCTCATTACCGGCACGCAGCTGCTCTCCGCGGGCTAATAAGCCGTCACAGCTTCTGTGTAAACGTGCGCCGATGCAAATGTTGACTTGCGAAAAAGAGGCATGCACACACAGACACACACGGCAAACTAAGGAGAATCCATAGAAATGGAGAACAAGAGATTAAGCAAATCACTTTTGAAAGAGTCATGTTTATATTCCATTTTTCATTTGCAACATCTGCTGTTGATTCTGTAAAATTTTTGTCATTAGGCTCTTCAATTCAATTGGTTCTGAAAAACCAATTTTTCGTGATGATTTGGGGATTTTATAAGTCTATATCTTTGAAAGTGCGGTAATCCTGGAATCTAGGGGATTTTTGTGTCTGGGGACCCTAGGAAGTTTAAGTAAATTTGTACTGAAAATTGTATTTTTTCGTGATAGTTTGTGAATTTGGTCAAAGTAGATTCGTAGAGAATGTTAATCTTGGAATCTAGGGAATTTTTGTGTCTAGGGGATTTTTACATCTAGGGACTTTCGCGTCTAGGGGATTTTTGTGTCTGGGGACTTTTGCATCTAGGGGATTTTAGTATCTAGGGACTTTTGAGTCTAGGGGATTTTTGTGTCTAGAGACTTTCGCGTCTAGGGGATTTTTGTATCTAGGGACTTCTGCGTCTAGGGGATTTTTGCATCTAGGGACTTTTCCGGGATTTTCGTATCTAGGGAATTTCTTCGTCCAGGGAATTTTGCTATATGTTCGCGTCTAGGGACTTTTTCGCGTCTAGGGTATTTTTGTGTCTAGGGACCCTAGAAACACCTTTTCTTCTAAAATAAGGTCCTCCCTTTACATTTATTACAGGAAAATGTCGAAAATTCTTATTCCCCAGATAATAAATATAATATATTCAATAATTCTTGTGTGCTCATGCGTAATATTCGAGATCTAGGGGATTTTCTGGATCTAATGATCCTAGAAATAGCACTTTTTCTCTTTAAGAATTCAAAAATACCGGAATTTTTCAATAATCACTCAATAAACTAGTGTAAATAATCATTCCCAAGGAGTTAACATCTTCGGGTGCTTGAGACTTTATTTAAGATCCTCATCTACATTTTTAGGATCTCCTTAATTTATTAAAGTCACCGTTGCAACTTCTCACCAGTGAATGAAAAAAAAAAGAAGGAGAAAGGGAGTCGAGAGAGATTAGCATCTCTTGGGTTCTTTCCGCATGGAATTTGCATCGATCGTAAGTTTTCGGGATTAGAAGTCTGGAGGTCTGCTGTTGGGGCACCTTTTTTTTCGCCGTCATGTTGGTCTCATTGCGATTCTTTTGCCATCGAAACTTGAATGGCTGCTTTAGGTTTTTTTTAGACTTATTCAGAAATTAAGGAAATTTTAGCATTAATTACTTGTTTTCCAGTAATTTTTTGCATCACATTTTAGTAAATAATGAAGATACGTCCTTTTTTACACTTAGACACTTCTGCAGCTTTTAAAATCCTTTTCAAAACCGTCTTAGGACCAAAAGGGCGTATTTCCATCGTTTATTGAGATATTTTTAAGAAAAAGTGATGAAAAAAATAGATTTTTTTCGTTTTATCTTTTTACGACTGAATTTTTAACTGTTTTTCTTGCTAATATCTTGGAAATTAAGCGAGATGGAGCGATTTTGCCCTAAAATGGGTTTATGGAGACTTTTCAGGGCTACAAAGTCGTCTTAGAATATGAGCTTCTATTATAAAAGGGCGTATCTCCATCATTTACCAAGATATTCTCCAAAAAAATATTAAAAAAAGAAAATGTACTCATCCTAAAACATCATCTTGCTATTGGAGGCAGATTTTTTTGCATCCACTTGGACAAAGGGCAAGACGCAAGGCTGTTCAAGTGTCCTCTCGTTCTGAATCTCTCTGAAACCAGCATTATGTTGCAGTAACCAGTTTAGTGGGTGTATATTCACAGCGCAAGAATTTGAAGAAATAAGAATATAAAAGAATAAGGGAAAAAAATTGAAACAAGTGGATGATAGTATTGTTTTTCAACTGACATAGCTTTTTCTGCTGATACTTTAGCAATATGCTTTCCGAATGGAAGTGATGCAACTTTTTTTCAAATCACCATCAAAATATCAAATTTTGCTAATTCAATTCCCATAAAAACTCTTTTTCCTTTTTTTTCACTTTTTTTTTAGTTTTTTCGTGGGAATTTCACGTTATTATCACGTTTTTAAAGGGCATCCGGAAACTAAGCGAGATAGCGTGATTTTTGTAGAGACCTTTTTTGTAGCTCTTGAAATTTTCTAGAAAAAAAGTTTCCACAAAAATTGCGCTATCTCGCTTAATTTCCGAATGCCCTTCGGAAAATAAAAGATATAGCTTTTTCTGTTGATACTTTAGCGATATGCTTTTGAATGGAAGTGATACAACTTTTTTCAAATCATCATCGAAATATCAAATTTTGAAGAAATTCATTAAAACGCCAATAACTCGAGAACTAATCATGCAAATAAGCTCAAAATTCACAGGTATCTAACTGATACAAATCTCGAGATAATATATGAGTATAAATAACATCAGTTCAATAATTTCCAGAAATTCCATTAAAAACTGATTTTCGAAAAATGGACAAATCTCAAAAAGTTTCGATCGAATTCTCTTCAAATGAAGCTTAAAAAATAGAGTTTGTCGAGAGGAAATTTTCCACAAAATATGAAATTTTTCTATAAAACCGTTTTGCTGTAATTGAGACTTTTATGCACACACAAACACACAGACATGCGCTAAAAATATCATTTTCTCTCTTTTTAGATCATTTAAAGTATCTTCTATTAAAAAAATTACAATCGAAAATTCTGATGATTACATAGCTTCCATTCGGATGCAAAAAATAAAAAAAATTATTAGAGGATTTTTTTCGCGCATTTTGCAAATATCTTAAAGGCGAGTGGATTTAGGGAAAAATTGCAAGAGACCTTTTTTGTAGAGAATTGAATTTTATACAGAGAGGTCATAAGGAAAAAGGCGTATCTCGATTAATTTCCGAAATCCTTATTATTTACTAAAAAAAACTTCATTTTATCTAAAAAAAGAAGTCTCTAATTTACATTTTGATAAGGATCTCCAAAATGATTAGATTTAGAGAAAAATGTCAGGAAACCTTTTTTGTAGAGAATTTAATTTTCTACAAAAAAAGTCTCTCGCAGAATCCGTTTTGCTGTAATTAAGACTTTTATGCACACACAGACATGCGCTAAAAATATCATTTTCTCTCTATTTAGATCATTTTAAGTATCTTCTATTTAAAAAAATTGCAATCGAAAATTTTGATGATTACATAGCTTTCATTCGAAAGCAAAAAAAGGCCATTTCCCAGGATTTTTCATTAATTTTTGGCAAGTCCTGAATAAAATAAGAAAACAGGTGGTCCAGCCCGAAATTGAGACGTAAAATCACGTGAATGAAAAGCGATTTCTCCTTTTTTTTGGGAGGCAAAGAGGGGGACTCTTCCTCTCCCCCCTCCCCCTCCCCTCCCTCTTTTACACAGTAATAAAGACATGAATAAAATTGAGATGAAAAAAAAATCGTCAATCATATTCGCGAATATGAAACGTGATTTTTGTGAAACCTGTTACAACAGTCAGAAGAGTTCCCTCAAGAGATATCTCTCTCTCTCTCTCTCTCTTTTTCTCTCTGAACCAACCAAGGTGGTCTACAATTGAAGTAATAACTCAATTATCCTCTGTGGGATACGTACCCGCCTCTATCTTGCCTCTTTTACTCTCAAATCTCTTCACTCTGGTGGCGCACGGGTTGGTTGGTTGGTTGGTTGGGGCCTCTTCTTCTTCTTCTGCTTCTTCTTCTTCTTCTTGGTGTGCCTTAGACTTCTCTTGGACTGAAAAAAACCGCCTTATGCCCATAATAATCCCTTCGATCCCCATCACGATCTCTCTGCATCCACATATTATTAGGGCTCTCTCTTGAAACGCTCCTCAAAATTCTACCCCCCCCCCTCTTCCTCCAACCCTCCCCCTTTTCCCCCTCCTCTCCTACTACGCCCACACTTTTATGTAGATAAATCTGAAAAAAGAGGAAAAAAGGAAAAAATTGTGTGAAAATTAAAATTTTTCGTGATTTGAGAAATTTTAGCATTTTTTGGGATTTTTTCATTAATTTATTGGGATCAAAGGGTGAAAAGGGCGTATCTCCATTATTTTTCGATTAAATTTTAAAGAAAAAAATGGGAAAAATGATTTTTTTTAAATTTTTTTTACGACTGAATTTTTTGATTCGTTTTTTGAGAATATCTTGGGAAATAATGGAGATACGCCCTTTTTGCCCTAAGATGACTTTGTAGAGAATTTCAAGAGCTACAAAAGTGGATTCATGTAAAATCGCTCTATTTCGCTTATTTTCCGAGATATTTTGAAAAAAATTAAATGACAATTTTTTTTTTGTAATTTTTTGTGAATATCTTGGAAAATAAACGAGATAGAGCGATTTTACATCAATTCTTTTTTGTAGCTCTTGAAATTCTCTACAAAACCATATTCGGGCAAAAAGAGCGTATCTCCATTATTTTCCAAGATATCTTCAAAAAACGACAAAATTCACAGAATATCTCTTTTTTTACGTTTTTCTAATTTTTTTTTTGTTTTTTTTTTGCAAATTTAATTTAATAGAAACTTTTAACGGGTTGTATTTCTCTGGTCCTCGTGGTAACCCAAAACCTGCCGATAAATCCCCCAAGATCTGCACTTAAAATTGGATATCCCAAGTTGGATGTGGAAGGGAGGAGGGAGGAAAGAGGAAGGAGGGAGGGGGCGATGACAATATTTATTTTCGCTCCGGTTACACGAAAAAAAAAATACTGCCTCTTTTTTTTCGCATTTAATTATTCCTCATTCCTTAGGAATAAATGAAAAAAAGGAAAAAAAAACTCTTGGGCATCACTCGCCACTTCAATTTCACAGTTCGAAGAGATTAAATCAATGATTCTATTAATCACAAAAAAGAGAGAGGGATACTCGTATCTCGTTAGAACATCTTTATTATGTCGATGAATTAATTAGTGAATTTCATTTCACAAGTTACGAGAAATGGAATTTGGGTTTTTTTTATTGGGAGAAACTCGTTGGAAAAAAGTACCCACGTGTTTTTTTTTTTTCATTTCTTTTATTTTTTTTTGTTTAATGCTTGAATAAAAAAATAAATAACAAAGTTTTAATAAAAAATAAAAAAAAAATGACAACATTTTAATAAAAAAAAATTATTAAAGAAAGGAAAATGACAAAGTTTTAATAAAAAATAAATAAAGAATATAAAAAAATGACAAAATATTAATAAAAAAAAAAAAATAATAAAAAAAATGAAAACCTTTTAATTAAAAAAATTATTAAAGAAAAAAAAATGACAACATTTTAATAAAAAAAAATTATTAAAGAAAAAAAATGACAATGTTTTAATAAAAAAAAAAAAATTATAAAAAAAATGAAAACCTTTTAATTAAAAAAATTATTAAAGAAAAAAAAATGACAACGTTTTGATGAAAAAAATAAAAAAAATGACAACATTTTAATAAAAAAACATAAAAAAATAAAATGCCAACGTCGAATTATCTCGTCATAAGTGTTCCAAGACCGTGTTTTTCATTCCAAAGCTCTTTTCACAGAGCTCCAAGTGCGTGGGCGAGCACATTTCTTGAGATCCAAATGGAAACAGGGCCGTATCTTTTTTCGTGACCATGAAAGAAGATTTTTTCTTCAGCTTTAGGTCTAATTTACAAGTGAATTACAATTTTTTGGTCTGGGATTTTTTTGTAGTTCATTTTTTTTTAGGAATATCTCAGTAAATAATGGAGATACGCCTTTTTCACCCAAAATCTTTTATTTCGAGAATTTCAAGAGCTTTAAAATCATTTTAGTGCAAAAATGGCGTATCTCCATTATTTACCGAAAATATTCTCAAAAAATGATTCTAAAAAAAATGTGATTTTCACATTTTTACCTTTTTTTCCATAAAATCCCCAATAATAATCACAATAATTAATAATCAAGACCAAAAAAAAATATCACTCTCAAAAAATCCTAAAAAACCTTCAAAACTTTAATAAATCCCAAAAAACTTCAAAAAATTCAAAACCTTCTTTTTTTGCTCAAAATATAACTTCAACTTACAAAAATAAAATCACAATTTTCCTCGAAATAATTTCCCAAGTCGCTTTCCTTACAACAGCATATTTACCTTAAGAACAAAAAGAGGCGTAAGTGCTATATATATATATAAGCATAGTACTTGTGCCCCTTTTATTCTAAAGCTGACGATTTCACTCCAACGAGAATTGACTTGCAAAAAAAAACAAAAAACAAGCAAATCAGAGGCCACGCGTAATCGTCTGACGTCTTCATCTCTCGCACACGCATACAACCCCCCCCCCTCCTCCACCCCCCTCCCTTCCCCTCCTCCTCCTCCTCCCCCTCCCCTCTTTCAACTCCCAGAAAAAGGCAAAGTACATGAAAAAACAATGAAAACAATGAAAAAATCAACATATACATATATATGTATATATGTATGTATCATATATATATATATTTAGATCTTACTGTACACGAGTTATTCGCAGGAGATCGATTCACCGCGGGCTTTCGTCACGCCGTTGTACGCACACACGCTCTCGATCTTGTCTCTTCTCCCATTTTTTTCCTCCTTTTTTTCTTTTTTTTTTGCACCAATCCTTTATTTTTCAATGCTTTTTTCCTCTTCGTCCATCCAGAGAGTAAAAGAACACACACACACAGACACATAGACACAAGTCCTGCACACTCATCTCTTTTAGCGAGAAAGGTAATCGCCTATCCACGGGAGTAAGACATTGAGACACACTCAGGGGCACACAATCTTCCCCCTCCCCTCTTTTCCCCTCCCTTCCCCTCTCCTTCTCTTCCCTAGACCCTTGCCTCAATCATAGAGAGATTGAGGAGAAGAGGGGGGGGGGGGAGGCTAGGATGGCGAATGGGTTTTAAAAAGGGCGTACCTCCATTATTATTATTATTATTATTATTATTATAAGAAACCGGAAATAATTACTTTAAAAAAAAAAAATTGTCGAAATTTTCAATTTTTTTGTCATTTTTTTTTTGAAAATTTTTGGTAAATAATGGAGATACGCCCTTTTCGTCCTAACCATCATTTTGAACAGAATTTTGAGAGTACCAAAAAAGTGATTCATAGCAAAAAAAGACGTATCTCCATCATCTACTGAGATATTTGAGAAAGAAAAGAGCAGAAATGAAAAAAAAAGGACAAATTCATTCTTCTTCTTTATTAAAGTAAGACATTGAGACACACTCAGGGGCACACAATCCCCCTCCCCCTTCCCCTCTGCCCCCTCTCTCTCTGCAACAGGCCCTCGCCTCAATCAGAAAGAAGGGATGGGGGGGGGGGAGTAGGGGGCTATGATGGCGGATGGTTAGGTACATAAAACCGTAGGGGTATAAACCCATCCTCCCTCTCTCTCTCTCTCTCTTCCCCAAGAAAGAGAGAGTTTCATCTTCTTCTTCTTTCTCTCGCATATGTAAAAGAAAAAAGAAAGATAAAATTTTAACGTGAGTGGGAGAAAACGGCAGCGCCATACACCGGGGCAAACTGTATCCAACACAGCTCTAAAGAAGCGAGAGAGGGCCCCTCTTCGACCGTCTGGGTGGTCCTACTGCTTCAGTTGTGTTTCGACGTGCTTCAAGCAAACACACACCCAACGTAATTTTTGTGTATTTCTGTTCTGTCTGTGAAAATTCGTCCAAGTCATTTTTTTCATCCTAAAAAAAAAAAAAAAAAAAAAAAAAAAAAAAAAAAAAAAAAAAAAAAAAAAGTGCATGTTTTTCGGTGATGCTACCCTGCAAAAAACGTAAAAAACCAAGAAAAAACTAAGTGGGGGCCATTTTGTGGGTAATAGTGGGGGTAAATTGATGGATAATCGAATGCTTTATTTATCAACGATTGCACCGTTCATTGCACACACGATAAAGTGGTTAGTGAGAGAAATAAGCGTGGATCGAGAGAGGAGGCTCAATCATAACGTTGATTGCTTGTACGTGATCTGTGGGCCCAAGACCACCGCCACAGTATATATAACTTCTTTACTCTCCTTCTCTTTATTCAGAGACAGACTGAGAGAAGTTTAACCCCCTCTCCTACTACCCATATATATATATATATAGGCTGTTGTGTGTGTGTGTGTGTTTTGCACGCCTTCGTGCGGTGAAATTTTTAAGCTAATAGCTTCATTTGCTGAATTTTTCGGAGGAATTCAAGGTTTTTCCGATGAGGAGATAAGGGTGAGTGGATTTTTTTATGGATTTTTTTGACGGGGGAGAGGATATGACTAGTGATGTGAAACTAAAAACTGACTGGCAAGTTTACCGTCATTTTACCGGTAACTTACACGTAACTGACCAAAGCTGAACCACTTACGATTTTGGTTAGAAATAAACTGACCAAAATCTGACCAAAAACTGAAAAATGACCCATTATTTAAATTACAGTCATTTTACATCTATATAGATGAATTTAATTTTTTTTGCTCTGTTACCTCATTTTGGAGAGCAAAATTCACACGAAATATTGGCGTTTACTCCATTGTGTATTACATAATACAAATTTCATTGAAATGTAATGCTCGATATTTTTCTTTTCCTTTTGAAGCTTCATGAGTCTCAAAAAAAAAGGAAAGTTAGACAAAAATGACGGAAAAAGTGACTGAAATGGAAAATTAACGTCAATTTCCATCTATATAGATGATTTTCCATCGTAAAACATAATTACTGACGATAAAAAGGAATTACCGTCAGTTAGCAAGAGGAATTGGAGGTTAGGTCAGAAATTGTCAGTAAACCGTCATTTTACGAGTGACATGACACATCCGAAAAAATGACGGTCATTTTACATCTCTTTTACATTTATGGGGAATTTTTTAGCATGTTTGGGATTTCTCAGTGATCATAGGGTGAATTTTAACGGCGACTTGACAGAAAAATCTGAAAAAATTAGACAATAATGTAGACATTCTGGAGCACCTAGAGGAATTTTTTCAGATTTTTCCTTGAAGTCCTTCAGTCCGAAAAAAAAAAATCCTAAAGGATTTCGATATTTTCAGAATTTTTTCTAATAAAATCCTTTGAATTCTCTATCTTCTCGAATTTTACGAGCGACTCGACAAAAAAATCTGAAAAAATTACACAAAATTCTAGACATTTTGTAACATCTGCATGAATTTTTTCAGATTTTTCCTTAAAGTCCTTAAGTCCGAAAAAAAAAATCCTAAAGGATTTCGATATTTTCAGAATTTTTTCTAATAAAATCCTTTAAATTCTCTATCTTCTCGAATTTTACGGGCGACTCGATTAAAAAATCTGAAAAAATTACACAAAATTCTAGACATTTTGTAACATCTTCATGAATTTTTTCAGATTTTTCCTTAAAGTCCTTCAGTCCGAAAAAAAATCCTGGGAGATTTTGACGATTTCACGTGGATTTTTAATTTTTTAAAGTTGCTCTGGAAAAAAAGGAATATTTCAAAAATAGCACGAAATTCATCCGAATTGCCTCGATTCATGTGCTATTACATCAGTATCCTCTGAAAAACTGCAAAAAAACCTAAACGAAATTGATGATTTCCAAAGAATCACCAATCTCAAATTTAGTTTTCAATTAATTCCTGATAATTCGGGGAAAAATGTGCTTTAATTTACCCGAAAAAAAGTGATTAAACTATTCGAAAGTCATATCTTCAGCTTGTGAATATAATTTTTTTTTCTCGAATTTTTTTTACATCAATCTCCTATCACATGCGTGAGATAGAGAGAGAGGCAAATAGTTACGACTACCTTCTAATTAAAATATCTCAATAACTGTACGGTGAATTGAGTATTTTTTTCTTCTATTATTTAGTTAAAATGCTGTTCTCTTCGCCAATTTTTTTTAAATAATGGGTCAACCCTGTGGTTTTTTAGTAATTTCGTTATTTCCGTCCGATTTAGGGGGTTTCATCCCCACCACCGCTGTTTTCAGTAACTTTGATAACTCATATCCCATAAACTGGACGGTCAAAAATTATGAAAAAATTCAGAAAAACGTAAAAAAACATAATCTTCGATACTGCATCAAAAAAATAAGGGTTCAACTCAACTCAAATTCACTCTAATACTACCTTAACCGTACTTCCCATCCGTTTTTAGGAAAATTTCAATGGAATTTGGGGTCTGCGTGAGTCCCAAAAAGGCGCAGGTAGAGTTTTCTCTCCTTTTTTTTTCTCTTCATCCAAAGAAAAAAAAAGCATTCTTCAGGGAAAAAGGGCCCTTCCCTGCGGCAGGTTGTGGGCCTTTTAAATGCAACAGCATCTTTTTCTCTCTTCTTCCCCTCAAAGAATATCTTTATTATTGTCATGGAGATGAGAGGGCCCCGACTAAATAAAATAAAATAATTAAAAATCAACGAAAACGTGCCGAGTCATTACAACCTCCGGCATTTTACTTAATTTATCAATTCCAAAGGAAATAACGAGAAAACTATTTATATTTATTTTTTATTTTTAAAAAAAAGGAAGAAAAAAAAGGAGGTGGAGGGGGGAATAAAGAGGCACATGATGAAGAGGTAGTGCTCTGAATCCAGTCGAAAGTCTCCACTTTTTTCCTTTATTTCTCCACTTTTTCTTGTACATGGTTTCCTTTTTTTTCTCCTTTTTTTCCCTTTTTTTCCTTTTTCTTTCTTTCTTTCGACTCCATTCCAGTGCATACAGAAAGTGGAAGAGAAGAGGACCCAATCCCAACAGATATATATGTATATGTTTATATATATATATATATATGTATATATCTATATATATATACAAACACACATATAAAACCATGGGGATTGAAGAGAGAGAATGTAACGCGAAGAAGAACCAGTTCTCTCATTTCATTGCGTTCGTTGTCCGATAATGACGCATAGGGCCCCTCGTGTACAAAACACATGCGCAATGTTGGCCAGCCAAGTTGGGGCCAGGCGTCAAAAGACTTATTAAAAAAAATTAAATTCTCCACTTTCTTCGGCACTGAAAAAAAAAAAAAAAACTTGGGGCAAAAAATTTTTTTTATAACAAGATTTTCATCACAATTATATATATATATATATATTGTATATATGTTATATATATATAAAACCAGCTCAGGGCAAAAAGGGCGTATCTCCATTATTTACGAATTTATTTAAAAAAAAACTGTAAAAAAAAATTGAATAGCCAAAAAAAGGCATTTTTTTGTGCCAATCATTTTTTGTAAATATCTTTGTAAAATGATGGAGACCCCCCCCCCCTCTTTTTTTAGTCTAAGCTAGTTTCTTACAAAATTTCAAGAGCTCACAAAATCATCTCAGTGCAAAAAAACTCGTATCTCCATTATTTACCAAGAAATTCCTTTAAAAAATTGCATTAAAAAAAATCACAATTTCATTCTCCTCATTTTATTGCATTCGTTGTGTATCCACTAATGACGCTATACCTTGTATACATATATGTGTGTGTGTGTCAGAGTCATCCGAGAGTTGGGTCCAGGCGTGAAAGACTCATTAATGTAATTTTTTTTTATTCAACTCAATCATACAAACACGAGTACGACTCGGAAAATCGGTAATAGTTCATTTAATCCATGAAAAAGAAAAAAACGGCGAAGAAAAAGGGGAAAATTATGAGTTTCTTCCGTAATTTAGCAGAAAAAATGTGATAATGTTCTCGAATTTTCAGCTGATTTATAGAAAAAGATGGGGTAAAATGGGCACAAGTTGATTTTTGTATTTTATACTATGAAAATTACGAGAAATGAATGGAAATATTGGAGACAGGTATTTTCTGATGATTCCATTGGAAAGATGAGGAAATTTCCCATGAAAATCAAGTGTCAGAAGTTTTTTTTTTGAATTTTTCAAAAATTTCATTTTTCGCGCGAAATTTGAAGGTAAAACTCTTCTGTTTTTTGAAAAATTTCAGGTTTTCGATAATATCTCTGGTTCTATTGATCGTAGCGATCTGGGGTTGATCTTAAATGAAAGATGAGCTCATTTCCCATCGATTTATGGGGTTTAAAAAGAAAAATATCAATTTTTTCAAGTACTTATAGAGCAAAAACTGATTTTCAGCAAAATGACCTATAAATATTTGAAAAATTGATTTTAAAAAAATTTGAACCACATAAATCGATGAGAAATGAGCTCACCTTTCATTTGAGATGAACCCCAGATCGCTACGACCAACAGAACCAGAGATATCGCCGAAAAAGTGAATTTTTTCGATTTTCAAAAGGAAAACCCCTTCAAAACTTGACCAAAAACGTAAATTTTTCCAAAAATTGAGAAAAAGAAAATTTCGACACATGTTTTCCGCCTAAAATTTCCTCAGCTTTTCAATGGAATCATCAGAAAATCTCTGTCTCCAACCGTTCAATTGGAGTATGTCCATTTTACCCCACCTTCCCATATAGTATGAGAATTTCTTGTGAAAATCTGTGATTTCTTCCGCGGAAGCAATTAACAGATTATCTGGCTGGTGGCCGTTTAATAGACGCGCGTCTCGCTTGACCGCAAATTCCGGGAGAATTGAGTTATATACGAAAGAGTCTGTCTCTCTCTCTCTCTTTTCTTGTACTTGCGCTTTTATCTCTCTCTCTCTCTCTTTCCCTCTCTTTTCCTCTCTTTTAAGATGGGACTCAACTCTCTTTCGCTTCTTTTTACTTTATTTATTTCCCCTCTATCGAGTTGTACGTAGTTAAGTACACTTGGGTAAAACGCAATATATATATATATACATATATATATATATATACACGCACAGTGGCGCTACTTGTGTCCCCTCCGGGTGACGTATTATTCTCACGCGCAAAAATTATCAACGGTGATAATCATGGTAAACGTCAATTAATCGCCTCGAAGTTGTCACTTTATCTGAATTTCAAGAGACATTTTAATTTTTAGACTCATTTTTTTTTGTGGTTTTTCTGCCGAATGGAAACTATACAATCATCAGAATTTTCGATTGTAATTTTTTTAATAGAAGATACTTAAAATGATCTAAATAGAGAGAAAATGATATTTTTAGCGCATGTCTGTGTGTGCGTAAAAGTCTTAATTACTGCGGATTAAAACGGATTAAAACGGATTTTGCAAGAGACCTCATTTGTAGAAAATTAAATTCTCTACAAAAAAGGTTTCCTGACATTTTTCTCTAAATCTAATCATTTTAGAGATCCTTATCAAAATGTAAATTAGAGACTTCTTTTTTTAGATAAAATGAAGTTTTTTTAAGTAAATAATAAGGATTTCGGAAATTAATCGAGATACGCCTTTTTCCTTATGACCTCTCTGTATAAAATTCAATTCTCTACAAAAAAGGTCTCTTGCAATTTTTCCCTAAATCCACTCGCCTTTAAGATATTTGCAAAATGCGCGAAAAAAATCCTCTAATAATTTTTTTTATTTTTTGCATCCGAATGGAAGCTATGTAATCATCAGAATTTTCGATTGTAATTTTTTTAAATAGAAGATACTTAAAATGATCTAAATAGAGAGAAAATGATATTTTTAGCGCATGGCTGTGTGTTTGTGTGTGTGTGTATGTCTGTGTGTGCATAAAAGTCTCAATTACAGCAAAACGATTTTATAGAAAAATTTCATATTTTGTGGAAAACTTCCTCTCGACAAACTCTATTTTTTAAGCTTCATTTGAAGAGAATTCGATCGAAACTTTTTGAGATTTGTCCATTTTTTGAAAATCAGTTTTTAATGGAATTTCTGGAAATTATTGAACTGATGTTATTTATACTCATTTATTATCTCGAGAGTTGTATCAGTTAGATGCCTGTGAATTTTGAGCTTATTTGCATGATTGGTTCTCGAGTTATTGGCGTTTTAATGAATTTCTTCAGAATTTGATATTTTGATGATGGTTTGAAAAAAGTTGTATCACTTCCATTCGGAAAGCATATTGCTAAAGTATCAACAGAAAAAGCTACATCTTTTATTTTCCGAAGGGCATTCGGAAACTAAGCGAGATAGCGCAATTTTTGTAGGAACTTTTTTTCTAGAAAATTTCAAGAGCTACAAAAAAGGTCTCTACAAAAATCACGCTATCTCGCTTAGTTTCCGGATGCCCTTTGAAAACGTGATTAAAACGTGAAATTCTCACGAAAAAACTAAAAAAAAAGGAAAAAGAGTTTTTACGGGAATTGAATTAGCAAAATGTAATATTTTGATGGTGATTTGAAAAAAGTTGTATCACTTCCATTTGGAAAGCATATTGCTAAAGTATCAGCAGAAAAAGCTATATCAGTTGGAAAGCAATGCTATCCACTTGTTTTTGCTTTAAGATTGTTTTCTAGAGAATTTTAAGAGCTACAAAAAAGGATTTGCATCAAAAAAGGGCGTATCTCCATTATTTACAGAGATATTTGCAAAAAAAAGTGCAAAAAACAGCACAAACTCATTTAATTTCGTTTCAAACCGTGAGAAAAATAGAAAATAATTCACATCAGGAAAATTCTTTCATTTTAAGTAATATAAAAAAATTGAAATAAAAAAAATTATAATCACAATTTCTTTCACATACAGATTCGCGCACATTTCGTTTCACATATAATTCTGCTCATCGTTTTTCTCAAGTTGTTTGCTCTCGGTCAGATTTTACGGCTTTGGACGGCTCAACTCGGCCTGGACAATTACCGGTTGTTAAACTCGTACAAGCCACTCGTGCTTATGCACTCATCTTCTTCTTCTTCATCTTCTTCTTCTTTTTCATCTTCTCTCTGTCTTCTTTTTCATTGCAGAGAGAAAGATGTGCAACGCCCTTGGCGAGTGGGATAAGAAAGCACATCATATATATATATGTGTGTGCATCTTATATATATATATATATATATATATATGTATGTGTATATGTGTGTATATGCATGTGCGTCTTATATATAGGGAAGACTGGGGCAAAATGGATCTCTGAGGCATTTTTTTGATTTTTCAATTTTCTTTGATTTTTTTTTAGAGTGAAAGACTCTTTGAAAAAATCTGAAAAAATTTGAGCAATTGCTCCAACATGTCTATATTGTTGGTGAATTTTTTCAGATTTTTTGTACAAACCGCCGCTATTTTAAAAAAACTCGAATCATTTTTTACAGGGCAGGTCCATTTTGCCTCGGTCGCCTTGGAGTTAAAGGGGCGTAAGTGCTATGCATCGACGATATATGTGTGTATGTGTGCACGTGCATGTGCATCATATATATATATGTATGTGTGTGACGAGATTCCACATGCGAAGAAATCTCGGAAGAGCATCATCTTCTCTTACACACACACGCAAAACGTGTACGATGAAGAAATTACCCGCCTTTGAATCTCTTAATTTTGACGTGAGAAAACTTTCAACAGTTCCCCTTCTGTGATTCAGGCATATTCTCTCTTCTCTTTCTCATCTTTCCCCTCTTTTCCCTCTTTTTTTGCCCTTTTTTATTTATTTATTTATTAAAAAAAAAACAAAAAAAAAAAACAAAAAAATTAAGATAGTGGAGGAGTAATAAAATGGCGAAGAAGCAAGAAAAGTTGGTACGGACTTGACCCGACAGGCCTGTAATTATGTTTTACCAAACTAGAATTTTCATGATTACATGGCTATAGCCAGACGGAATATGCATCATCTGTCCAGGTGCATGATACGGGGGTTTTATCATATTTTTGAAGTGCTTATATGCATTTAGAGGAGGAGATGAAAGGGGGGGGGGGGGAATCTGGCAGGAAATTGTAAGAAATTGAGTTTTTTTTGATGATTTTGTTGGAAATATGGGGAAATTTGAGGGGGAAAACATGTGGTGGAAGTGATTTTTGAGATTTTTTTTAGAAAATTTGAATTTTAGAGTTTTTTTTGGAAATTTGAGTTTTTGAGGATTTTTTTGAAATTTTTCTGGATTATTTTTACTTTGAAAATACCATAAATCGATGGGAAATGATCTCACCTTTCATTTAAGACCGACCCCAGGTCGCTACGATAAATAGAACCGGAGATATTCCTGAAAACGTGAATTTTTCAGAAAATGGAGAAGGTTAAATCCCCAAATTCCCCAAAAATCCCCGAATTTTCAAGAAAAAATTAAAAAAAAGTGCGATACATGTTTTCCAACTGAAATTCTCTCAGCTCTTCATTGGAAACATCAGAAATACCCTATCTCAAGTATTTCACCCCAAATCCCCCCGATTTTCACCCTCAAATTCCCAAAAAATCCCCGAATTTTTAAGAAATTAAAAAACAATCTCCGACACATGTTTTCGCATTAAAACTTTCCCAGCTTCTCATTGAAACCATAAAAAAAAAAACGATTTCACATACTTCCTCCAATCCCCCCCCCCCTTATTTTCACCCCCAAATCCCCAAAAAATCCCCGAATTTTCACAAAAAATGTGACACATCTTTTCGACCTAAAATTTCCTCAGCTTCTCATCAAAACCATCAAAAACACTCCATCATCAACCCTTTTCATCAACCCCCCCCCCCTACCCCACCCCCCAACAAGGCGTCCCAATCTCTTCAAAGAACAAATCCCCTGAATTAAGGATGTATGATCACGACAAAAATTTTCGATTTGGGGCGTCAAAATTTTTTTATAGTTAGATTATTCCTCGAAGAATTTTATCGTAAAAAGTCCGGGGTAGCTATCCATGCATATAAGAAAGAAAAAAATTATTGAAAATTGACAGAAAATACATGGTTTCTCATGGAGAAATAGGGGTTACGGCCATAAATTAAAGATGCTAATCATGACAACAATTTTCGATTTGAGGCGTCAAAATTTTTCTATAGTTAGATTATTCCTCGAAGAATTTTATTGTAAAAAGTCTGAGGTAGCTATCCATGCATATAAGAAAGAAAAAAATTATTGAAAATTGACAGAAAATACATGGGCTCTTATGGAGGAATAGGGGTTACGGCCATAAATTAAATAAATGTTAGATGTTCAAGCTTGCGTAGTATGAAAAATTACTATGCATAAGAAAGATGGATAGTGTAGTAACTTGACAATATTTTTAAAATACTATGCATCCATCCATCCTGAGAAGAAAAATCCAATTGAAATTCAAATTATTCCATTTAATGCTTCTTTTCTCGTCATACTCGCCATTTTCTGCTCTCATGAGCGCCACAGCCGGCCAATAAGAGAAACAAAGGAGAGCCCCGCAACCCCCCGAGCCCATCCCCACCACCGCTTCCCCCACTCCCTCGATCATACATCCTTAATTCTCAATTTTTAAAAAAATCCTCAAAACATGATTATTCCCTTTTCCAATCGATTTTCAAAGATATCTCCATTAATAATGGACATACGCCCTTTTCACTCCACCAAGCTTTTGTAGAGAATTTCAAGAGCTACAAAAAAGGATTCTTTCAAAAATGCGTTATCTCGCTTAGTTTCCGAGTGCCTTTTATTTTTCGAAAAAATTAACGACAAATCCTAAAATTTCCTCAGTTTCTCATCAAAACCATCCGAAACACCCCATCATCAACCCTTTTCATCAAACCCCCCCTTTCCCCCCACCCAAGAAGGCGTCTCAATCTCTTTAAAGAACCACTCTCTCCCCAAACACACACACTGAGCCCAAAAAAAAAAATAAAAGCTTCATCCATGCATGAATAATTCCCAGAGACACATTTCAACGTTTCTCTTTTGTTTTTTCCTTCATTTTTTCTTGTTTATCGACAGTTAAAACGACTGAAACGCTTGACAACTCAGGAAACCAGAGATTTAAAAGAAAAAATAAAAAAAAAACAGAGATTTTTGTTTATTGTAGTGTTGAATTATCAATGAAAGGGTTAACAGCCACCCGGAGTTGACTCTGTCGCCTCTTTTTGAGTGTATTTTATGGCTTTTAATGAATGAATGAAGTCAAAGGGGTAAAGAGGGAGGGGTGGAGGGGGAGGGAGAAAAGGGGTGGAGTAGAGACTTTGAATAATGGTTTCATCGATGCGTATTAATTTGTTGTATTTACTAAGTTGTGAGCAAGTACAATAAATATTTGACTTTTCAATTTTTATTGGACCACAATATGAATGAATCAATTGTTTTGAGATATATGTCAAACACAATGACTTTTTTTTTAAAGCAGAGTTAATGCTGTTGTGAACAAACCACTGGCGTGTGTTTGTGTGTTTGTCAAACACACACACAATTGGCATCTGTCCGTCAATCTGAATTTGAAAATCAAAAGTCATGAGAATTTGAGGAAAATTAGGGAATTCATTTAATTTACGTATTTTTGAAGATTTTATTAAAAATAACTCGATAAATAATGAATGAGGGCCGAGACGGTTGGTGTATGGTTCAATCCAGGCTAAAGTTGCATGCATAGCACATCTTAAATGGATTTTACACATATTATGGATCCATATATGGATCTAACTATGATATGGATCTATTTTAAATGGTTATTCATCTCAAACTGACATTTATAAACGTTAAACTGACTTCATAAACGCTAAAGTAATTCGTGTTTATCAATAATCTGAAGAATCGGTTGACATTTGGATGTTATTATTAGGGCCGGAAGCTTCATTTAAATTTGAGTCTCATTAAGTAAGCTGCTAAGCTAGGATACCCGAATCAATAGATAAATTTGATGATTGAATGAAGTTTGAAATGTCAAAGTGATATTTGTGAGTTTTCAGGGAGTCTATTCTCGACTGAGGAGGATTTTCATTCCACGAGGAATTCCAAACGTAAGCAGAAAGATTATACAGGAAAACTATCCGTTCACGATTTGAATTTCTCAAACGCAATTTCATGAAATTTCGGGTATGAATGCATTCATACCCGAAATCGGTGGAGATTGTGTTGCTCTTTCTTTTGTCAAACGATAAATTTTGATGAATTCATCTCTTGTGAGATCATTAAAAGGATCGATTGGAGCAAAAAAACGTCGAGGCTGGTAATCTTGTTGTAATTCATCAAAATCGAGTAACAAATTATAATAAAGGTCACGCTGGAGAATATTCATTTTGTTCATGAATATTCACCATACACTTATCAAATTAAATATTGAATATTGGATGTATCATAGAACGTCATTCGTATGGAGGTTATGTGCCATAAATTTTGACTAGGAATTAATTTCACTTCTCAACTACGAAATGAATCTTTATATTGTGAACGATCTACCGTGCACTTTAATTCATTCAAAATCGAGTTCTAACGATATGAGTTCGAAAAAAGGAAAGAAAAAGACACTGGATCAAACAAAACAGCCAACTAAACTTTCTGCAGAGCAGAAACAGATACACAAAAAGAACAGCCAGAGTTCAACATTATTTACCAAAAATACGAGTGCGATAACGATGTTTCTGATTTATCTTTATCAGATACTTTCAAAGTTTTGTACGAATTATACAAATAAATAAATAAATTAATAAAAAAATAAATTTATTAATAAATTAATTTTTATTAATAATTTTTTTTTTTTTTTTTTTTTTTTTTTTTTTTTAAGAGAATCAAATTTCGGAAAAAATATGTAATGCGCAAGCAGGATTTGAACCCACGACCCTCTGATTACATGTCAGGTGCTCTGACCACTGAGCTATTGCGAGTTACTATAATAATTGTTTATAACATTGTTAAAATACAGCTTTTTTTTAATTTTTTATTTTAGTCTCCAAAATTTATTAATTCATCAAAAAAAAAAAGTTGCATTGACTCAATTAAATTGCATGGACTCAATTAATTTGTAGATAACTCAATTAATAATGAATTTCCGTATTAATTCACTGAGATAATTGTATATTATTTGAAGAGAAATAAGAAGTGTTAAGAATATATAGGCCTTTCCTTGAGGCATGAAAAACGTGTTGCACACGTGCGAAACACAGTCGCGTGCGTAACTCTATATTTACAGAGTTGACGAGTGCATATATATACATATATACATATATACATACACATACATATATATATAGATATATACACACGCTAATATACACGTGGACGTTACGGATCACTGCGGATATACGAGAGGGGAATGAAATTTCTGGCTTCGGTGTTCTAATGGGAGAATTGTCATTGATGCACGAGCTAAATGCCACTCCTACTCATGAAAATTAATTAATGAGAGAAAAACAAAAAAAAATTTAGTGATAATTTTTTTTTTTTTCAAACATGAATTTGTGTTTTTTTGCTTTTTTTGAGAATATCTGGGTAAATAATGGAGATACGACCTTTTTGCCCGAATATGCTTTTGCAGAGAATTTTTAGAGCTTCAAAATTGGATTCGGGGAAAAAGGGCGTATCTCCATTATTTATGGAGTTATTTTGAAAAAACGATTTAAAATTTTTTTTGGAGCAAAAATTGATTTTTTTAAATTTCTATTGTTTTTTGAAAATATCTCTGTAAATAATGGAGATACGCCCTTTTTACCCTAATATGCTTTTGTAGAGAATTTTGAGAGCTTTAAAACCATCTCAGGGTAAAAAGGGCGTATCTCCATTATTTATCAAGATATTTGAAATAAGAAGAAAAAAAATCTGTAGCAAAAGACTTTTTTTTTTGTGAAAAACAGAAAAAAGTTGAAGCTGAAAATAACGGAAATTCAACAAAAAAAAAAGTGGGAGGGGGGGGGGGGGAATGAGAGCAAAAGCCATTTCTGCTCTCCTCCAAAGACACTGCATTCATATTTTATTCATGAAACGCAATTGCTTTTTTTTTCCTCTCATTGCCCCCTTTTTTTTCAAATCAAGAGACTTTAATTTAATTTTCATTAAATTTAACTCCAAAATCGGAGAAATCAATTCGCAAAATTAAAATCAGCAGAATCTCTTGAATATGTCATCATCGAGTTTTTCACGAGCTGTTGAAATTTTAAGCAATGTGCAAAATAAATTAAAGAAAAAAAAAATTAAAATAAAAATAAAAAATAAATAAAAAAAAATTGAAAATGAAGAAAGAATCGAAATAGACCGACGAATTCATCTCATTTTTTTTTTACTCTCGTGTCTCCAGAGGACATAATAGAGATCGCTTTGGTGGAATGAAATGAGGGGGCGGGGGAGGGGGGGATGAGATGAGATGAGGGGGGGGGGGGGGGTGGAAGGGGGAGGGGATTCGGTTATAACCACTAGCCTTCCACGAATTAACCGAATGTCGGAAAAAAGATCGTGAATTAATGACTTCTGAGTAGTCTCATTTATTTTTCCCAAATTAAAGGAAAAATTTTTTGTGTCTTTCATTTTATTTTATTTTTCAATTTTTTCTCCTCAAAACAGGATAATTCGATTTTTCAATCGATTTTTGAAGATATCTCGGTAAATAATGGAGATACGCCCTTTTTGCCCTTACAAGGTTTTTTAGAAAATTTCGAGAGCTGCAAAAAAGGATTCTTGCAAAAATGCGCTATCTCGCTTAGTTTCCGAGATCCTTTTACTTTTTTAAAAAAATGAACAATTTTCAACGAAAAATGTGGATTTTTTCTTTTTTTTTTAAATATCTCGGAAACTAAGGGAGATAGAGCGATTTGACATGAATCCTTTTTTGTAGCTCTTGAAATTTTGGGAGAAATCATGTTCGGGTAAAAAGGGCGTATCTCCATTATTTACGGAGATATTTATTATTCTTGAAAAACTGAGTGACATAATGAAAATAACGAAAAAAAGTTACGAGTTTATTATCTCAACATGAGACATCTCTTTGTTGCGACTCCATAATTTTCTCTCTCCACAGACCCCAGAGCGTTCAAATTGACCCATGCAGCAATTTCAAGTGCTCAAAACATGAGGTTACAAGGTCAAATTAACTGAAAGTGTAATAAATCATTGAAAAAATCCTCATTTTCTCACCAAAAAAAAAAAAAAAAAATTGCCTAAAAAAAAGCGAAGAACCGCAGAAAATCTCTTTACAATGACTTTTTCCTCAAAAGGGCGTATCTCCATCATTTACCAAGAATATTTCATCAAAATGGTATAAATTTACATAAAATTCAACAAATTTTAAGAATATTCTCATTTTTTTTCGATTATTTTTTTTGTTAAATAATGGAGATACGCCCTTTTCTGCCCCAAGATCTTTGGAAACCCCTCGAAATTCTCCACCACAAACCACCTCAGAAGCAAAAGGGCGTATCTCCATAAAACAACAAAGAAAGAATGCTCCAAAACCCTCTTTACAATGAATTTGTATTCTAATTTAATAAAAACAACATTGTTGAAAATGTGTGGGTAGTCTCCCCCTCCCCCCCCCCCTTACCTCCCCTCTCTCTCTTCCTCTCCCCCCCCCTCTCTCTCTTTTTCTCTCTGTAGTTATGTGTATATATGCGAGCGTACGCCAGTTAGACCCGTTGGCCGAGTCCTCAAGTTTACATATATATATATCTATATATGCCTCTCTTGTTCCTCTCTCAAAAACGTTTGTGAGACTTCTCAGGTAGAAGAGACACGCACACACATGCCCTTGAAAGATCTCCCTTTCCCCCTCTCCTCTCACACCCCTCCCCTCTTCTCCTGTTCACAACAGCAACAGGAGACAAGGGGGGGGGGGGGGGGGGGAGGGGAGGGGAAAGAAGCAACTAGTGTGTGTTTAACGCTGCACGTGTGTGTATGCATATATATATATATCTATGCTTGTACCCCTCCCCTCCCCCCCCCCCCCTCTTTTTTAAATATATGTGTATTTATGTGTGTACGTGTCGGCATTACAACGGAGCAAAGGCTCTCTCTTCTCTCTGCGAAGGCAAAACCTCCTTAACTCGAGAGAAGAAAGGAGGGGAGGGGAGAGGGGAGGGGAAGACAAGCGGCTCGAATGAGGGGAAGTGGCGGGTGGAAGAAGAGAGGGGGGGGGTGAGGCAGAAGGGGAACACAAGAAATTCAGGATACAAAACGTTGAGACAGATAGAGTGGTTCACTCGAGTTTTAGAAAGAGACATATATATATACATATTTGTTACGAGACGATGTCTTTTCCCCTGTCTCGACGACGTGATTCGCCTTCGCGATTGAATAAAGACCTTTGCTACGTTGACTCTGTTTCCAACAAGCAGGCGGATGAGGGGAAAGAGGAGGGGGGGGGGGAAGGGCGAAAGACACACAAAGAAAGAAGTTAGAGAGGGATAGAGATATATTTACTTCTTACTATTTCAATGAATTCCTGCAAACGAAAAGAAACAGAGAAAATCCACGTAAATCCTTCTCTTCCCCTCCCCTCCCTCCCCCTCTTTGCCTTTTTTTACTCCCTCCCTTTTTGCACAAAAAAAGATATCAGATCGATATCGTGTGTCGGGAGTTTGAAACCTTTATTTCCTACTCTGTTATTATTTTTTATCGAGACATCGCGCGCTCTGTTGGTTAAAAGGTAATTTAAAACATGTTTAAGATATAAATGTATGTATATATATATGTGTGTATGTGTTGGAGGTACTACATTGATGCGCGTATGTGTACTTAGTACCTGAATCGATAATCATCCCACTCGATTATAATCGTTTGTCTTGTATTCCTGTCTCGCGCTTTTTTTTTTTGGATCTTTTTTGCTTGTTTGCTGTTTGCTGTGTGTTGCTGTTGCCTCTTTTTGCGCTATTTTATTCTGTACAGTTACACTTCTACCCGTGATTTTACTAGAGCATTCATTAAGAAGCACGTTGTGAAGGAGGAGGAGAAGAGAGAGGCACCGTAATTAGCACGCCACTAACGAGCGACGCACTTCTTGCGAGAATGCATGCGTGCGCATTCGTGCTAGTTAGTCGTGTGTTATGCGCATGCGCTGAGCAACTGCGCATGCGCAGTAGCATTTCCTACCGAATTTTTCCATTTTTAATTGATGGAATAATCAACAATTTTTGGCTCTCTTTTACTTCAAAACGAAATAGTTAACGATTTTGGTTAATCGTGCTATTTAGTAGTGCGCATGCGCAGTTGCTGTGCGTGGTTGCTCTGTGCGCATGCGCAGTAGCATTTCCTACTGAATTTTTCAATTTTTAATTGATGGAATAATCAACAATTTTTAGTTCTTTTTGTTTCAAAACAAAATAATGGCTCACGGTTTAGTTGTTTGTGGTATTTAGCAATGCGCATGCGCAGTTGCTCTGTGCGCATGCGCAGAACCTATTTCTCCATTTTTAATTGATGACATTATCAACAATTTTTATTTCTCCTTTACTCGAAAAAAAATAATTGCTCACGATTTTGGTTGTTGGCGCTATTAAGTAACTGCGCATGCGCAGTTGCTCCTGCGTACGCGCAGTTGCTCTGTGCGCATGCGCAAAAACAATTTCTATCAAGAATCGCTCCATTCTAATTGATGTCATCATCAACGTTTTTAATTTTTCTTTCACTTGAAAAAAAATCATTGCTCACAATTTTGATTATTCATGCGCATGCGCATTTGCTCCTGCGCATGCGCAGAAGCAATTTCCATTAAGAATTTCTTCATTTTTAATTGATGTCATCATCAGCAATTTTTATTTCTCTTTTACTCCAGAGAAAATAATTGTTCACGATTTTGTGTTTTCTTGTGTTTTTTTTTCTTTTTTCCTTTTTTTTTTATTGAGTCAGGGATTTGTAAGAGTGGTTACAAGGAAGCATAATATTATTGGGACCGGTCCTCTCCCAGTGTATTCAATTCTTCGGTGGGGCCCCAACGAAAAAGAAGCCCCAGTCTTTGAGGAAGACCAAAAGAGAGGAATTATTTATGGTTGCTGATAGAGACGCGCTTCGTTGCCTTTTTGTCTAAGGGGCAACCGTGATACTTTTTTTATTTTTATTACTTTGTTTCTTCGTCATTGTCTCTCTCTCTCTCTCTCTTTTTATCTCTGCCTTCTCTCTTTCCGCAAGAAAATGTGGGTTGATCGAATCTACGGCTTTTCGCACGGTTTGATGCGGCAAATGTCCGAGAGATGGTAGCGAAATTGCCGGAACTTTTTGTCGCCTCTAATTGTCGAAGGTTGGACTCCTTTTCTCTTGACTTGTTTTTTTTTCATGCGAATGTCTGGAGAACTACAAATTGAGAAGATTCGCTATTTTTTTCTGGATGGTTAAGGTAGTGCAGCAGAGAACGATCGATGAAACAGGAAAAAAATGAGGATTTTTAGGTTAGTTTACAATTAATTGATGATGATTCGGGAAAAGTTGCTTTAATTTACGCAAAAAAGTGATTAAACTTGATTTTAGATAGGGACAGAGGCAATCATGTATGAAAAATCGCTATAGAAAATTTCTATAGATTCATTCTATAGAGAATTCTATAGGTTTATCGTATATCATATTGGGATATTTTTTATAGACACTGGTAAAGTTGAAAGGATGAGCACAAAAAGCACAAAGTTTATAGATATTTTTCTTATAGACACAAAATTTCATTATAGAATCACATGAAACTCCACTCGTATAGAAACAATTCTTATAGAAACAATATCTATAGAAAATATACCAATATCATATACGATAAACCTATAGGATTCTCTATAGAATGAATCTATAGGAATATTCTGTAGAAATATTCTATAGAAACCCTCTGTAGAAATTCTCTATAGGGATTTTTCATACGCGCCACCAAAAGGATTCCATCTCCACCTTCATTTTCCTGGATTCAGTATAGAATCACATGAAACTCTACTCGTACAGAAATAATTCTTATAGAAACAATATCTATAGAAAATATACCAATATCATATACGATGAACCTATAGGATTCTCTATAGACTGAATCTATAGAAATATTCTATAGAAATTTTCTATAGAAATTCTCTACAGTGATTTTTCATACGCGAAATAGTTACGATTACCTTCTAATTGGAATATCTCAATAACTATACGGTGAATTGAATATTTTTTTCTTCTATTATTTAGTTAGAATGCTGTTCTCTTCGCCAATTATTTTTAAATAATGTTTCAACCACGTGATTTTCTCGTAATTTCGTTATTTCCGTTCGATTTAGGGCATTTCATCTCCACCACCGCTATTTCCACTAACTTCGATAACTCATATCTCATAAACTACACGGTGAAAAATTATGAAAAAATTCAGAAAAACGTAAAAAAGTATGATTTTTGATATGGCATCAAAAAAATAAGGGTTTAACTATCCTCGATGTTCAACAGTATACCACCTTAATAACATAATTATGATTTTCTTCGGGTTACGAGGGTCAATATCAGTGTCGAATGAGAATAAACCAGAAGGGATGTGTACAAGCACAGTGTGGGCGTCTCTCCCCCCCCTTCCCCCAAGGGGGATAAATATATATATATATATATATATGTCTATATCTATATATATATTCATGTAATTTTGTTATTTTAGTTTTCTCCTCTCTCTCTCCCTCTTTTTCCCTCCTTTTCTCTTTCCACCCCCCTCCCCTTCCCCTCCCCTCTATCGCCTCTTCTCTTTTTTGCACAGGGCGGGCCCCTGCAAGGCCCAAGTTCTTATTTATTACCCAGAATATTAAGTTACCCACGGGGCACCGTGTGGACTCACGGATTGCATCGTTCTCTCTTAAATTTGCGACTGTGTGTGTGTATATATATATATATATATATATATATATCATATATATAGATATACATATATATATGTCGAGTCCTTTCTCATCGACTCAGATGAAGAAAAAGAAGAGGAGAGAGAGAGAGAGAGAGAAAGAGATAGATAGAGCGAAATGAGGAGGAGGGGGGGAAGGGGAGGGGGAGGGGTAAGGGGGGTTGATCCTATCGGTCAGTGGAGATCTAAATTGATTTTAGATCTCGAAATTTGATTGCGCGATCGAGTAGCGCGCGTTAATTAAGAGATACACCGCCAAGGACTCAATATATAAACGTTTTTGCATTATCGATTTATGGAATTTATTATTTGTAAATAATAAATTGATTTTTTTTTCATTTACTTCATTAATAGCTTTTTAAATAATGGAGATACGCCCTTTTTACCCTATGACACTATTTTAAAAAATTTCAAAAGCTCAAAAAAACCCAAAATTTCCATAAAATCCAGTGAAATTTGTCTTAAAATTTGTCATTTTTTTTGGCAAATGTCTTCTTAAATAATGGACATACGCCCTTTTTGCCCTAAGAGGCTTCCAAAGCTCTAAAAAGAACCGATTTTCGATATTTCCAAAAAAATAATCAGGTTTTGCCTCGAAAAAATTGTCTTTTATTTATTTTATTTATCTAAAAAAAAAAAGATTTTGCCCTTGTTTCTGTCACAGGAATATGTAGACATATATATATATATATATATATATATCTATATTGAAGTCCTGAATACCACACTGTCTTCTCCTGTATCTTTACAGTTGGGGCCTTTTCTTTGTGTTTATATGCGTTGGGCCCCTACATATGCGGGTGCCCCACAGGCGCCAAGGTATCTTCCCAGCATCCACCTAAACTCTGCAACAAACACATGGACCAAAAAAAAAAAAAAAAAAAAATTAAAAAAATGCATAAATTATTGTATTTGTATCACTGAAAATAATACGAGAGGAGAAAATACTAGTGCACGAAAGGAGAGTATATATACATATATATATGTATATATATATGTAGAGGGAAGCTGGGGCGAAATGGACCACTAGATTAAAATTATTCCGGATTTTTTTTGAGGGTGAAGGAATTTCCGAAAAATTTTGAAAAAATTCACAAAAAATGTTGATATATTTGTGCATTTTCTCAAATTTTTTGAGATTTTTTTATCGAGTCCTTCAATTAAAAAAAAATAAAAAAAAAATCCGGAATCATGTTGTGTTATGGAGGTCCATTTTACCCGATTCTACTCCATATATACATATATATACATATATATAGAGTTTATATTTACTGTGTTGTTGTGTTCACGAGTCGATACACAGCTTTCGACCGGGTGGTAGTGGAGGTGTGTCGACAATCAAGATTACGTGGGCGGATACACGCGCAGTCCAACGCTGCCGCAAGGCACATACATATTCCCCCTTGTGTCTACATACCTTTATTCTCCCCCCTCCCTCCCCCTTCTCCCCTTTTTATTTGATTTTTCTCTGTAAAAAAAGGGTTCGCGAGGCGGCAATTGTGTTTGGAGATTCCCCCTCCCCCTCCCTCCCCTTTCATTTGATTTTTCCGCATAAAAAAAGAGGCTCGCAAGGGGGCAATTGTGTTCGAAGATTTCCCCTCCCTCCCCCCCTCCCCTCCTTTTTTTTTTTGGATTTATGCGCTGATTTAATTCGCGTTTTTTCGAGGCTTAATTGACTAATTAACCGAATTTCGAGGAGAAAAGAAAGGATAACTCGGTAAATAATGGAGATACGCCCTTTTTGCCCGAAAGTGGTTTTGTAGAGAATTTTGAGGGCTACAAAAGTGTGTTGGTGTAAAAAGGGCGTATCTCCATTATTTATGGAGATAACTGAGAAGAAGTAGAAGAAGAAAAATTCAGTAGTAAAAACAGACTTTTTTTGAATGAAAATGGTTTTTTTAGAGTATTTTTATAAATAATGGAGATACGCCCGTTTTGTCCTAGAGTGGTTTTGTAGAGAATTTTGAGAGCTATAAAAGTGTGTTAGGGCAAAAAGGGCGTATCTCCATTATTTGCCGAGATATTCTAAAAAAATAACAAAAAAATCCCACTTTTCTTCAATTTTTCCCCTCAAAAGCTCGAAAAACCCGATTTTTTAGAGGTTCCCCCACTCCTTCATTCTATTTCTCCACCAAAGCGTTACAACTCGCGTTTTCTCAGTCTTAATTAATTAATTAACCTTGTTACACATATCCGGAGTCTGCGAGGAATTCTACCTCTTTTTTTTTCGTGCAAAAAAAGGCGAAGAAAGGCAAAAAAAGGAGAAAAAGAGGGGAAAAAAGGGGGAGGAGGGGGTGGCTGCTCTTTTCTGTATATATATATCTATATATATATATATATCCATGTCGGACGTAAATGCCGACACGATTCTCTGCACTCGCAAAACCATTTCTTCATCCCCCCTCTTTTTTCTGCACTTATTTCCCATAATTTTTTTTTTTTTTTACAAAAAAAAAGATTTGTAACAAAAAAAAAATAATTGAGAAATTTTTGCTGAAACACGGATTTTGCCGATTTTTTTTATTGGATTCTCTCTCTCGCGCTCCGGAAGTGATTCCAAGAAAGCCATGAATTATTGCCAAACCTTCTCCTCCCCCTCCCCTCCCTTCCACCCCCTCTTTTTGAGACTTCAATTCCTTTCAATCGGCACCTTGTGCCTGAATAGAGTCATTAGTCACGTTTCTCTCCTCTGAGAGTCTTTTTTTTTTTTTTTTTATTTTTTATTTTATTTTCATCACCTTCTTTAACTGCAAAAGGTTCGACCTTTTCTACTCTCACGGTCTTTTCTCGGGTTGTGTGCCCCTCTCCCCTCCCCCGCCCCATCAGGCCCCCTCCCCTCCCCTTCTCCCCTTCTCTTCTTTCCTGACTGGCCCAAAGTGCCGTCTCACTCCTTGTGGAGAGTCCTTGAATACCTGAACGATATCTCACTTCATCTGTATTTGTCTTTTGACCCGAAAAAATAAATGTTTCTTGATGCTTGGCTTCTTTTTTTTTTTTTTTACTTTTTTTTACTTTTGGACGTTGAGGAGTGAAAGTCGATCGTAATTTTTGCCCTAAGAAAATATTTTCAAATGAAATTCTTCAAATTTTTTTTTTTTTCAATTAAAAATAATGAAAATTTTGTCAATTTCTCAGTTTTTTTATGGGTGATTCGGTAAATAATGGAGATACGACCTTTTTAGTCTGAGGTGGGGTTTTTTAGAGGATATTTGAGAGTTGCAAAAGATTTTTAGGGCAAAAAGGGCGTATCTCCATTATTTACCGAAATATTTGAATATTTGAATGAAATAAATAACAAAAAAGTGAATTAAAGAAAAAATTAAGGAAAATTCATTTTTTTTTGTCCTTTTCCTTTTAAATATCGTTGTAAATAAAGGAGATACGCTTTTTTTGCCCTAAGAACGTTTTTTCCAGAATTTTAAAAGCTACAAAAAGTGTCTCAGGGCAAAAAGGGCGTATCTCCATTATTTAACGAGATATTTAAAAAAATTGAAGACAAAAAATGAATTTTGGGAAGAATTGAAAAAAAAATCATTTTTTTTGTCGTTTTCCTTTTGAATATCGTTGTAAATAATAGAGATACGTCCTTTTTGCCCTAAGGACGTTTTTTCAAGAATTTTAAAAGCTACAAAAAGTGTCTCAGGGCAAAAAGGGCGTATCTCCATTATTTAACGAGATATTTAAAAAAATTGAATACAAAAAATGAATTTTGGGAAGAATTGAAAAAAAAATCATTTTTTTTGTCGTTTTCCTTTTGAATATCGTTGTAAATAATAGAGATACGTCCTTTTTGCCCTAAGGACGTTTTTTCAAGAATTTTAAAAGCTACAAAAAGTGTCTCAGGGCAAAAAGGGCGTATCTCCATTATTTAACGAGATATTAAAAAAAAATTGGAGATAAAAAATGAATTTTGAGAAGAATTGAAAAAAAAAATCATTTTTTTTGTCGTTTTCCTTTTAAGGTATGACTATCACCAGAGGCTTGAAATACGAAAAATCTGAAAAAATTCAGAGATATTCTTCACAGGAAACCCAACAACTTTTCCTCATGGTGAAAAATTTTCTGACCCGTGGAATCCGAGATATTGAATTTCAAAAAGTGCATTTTTCCCATAAGAAAACGAGTAAATTGAGTCGCGATTCAATCATTATAAATTTAAAGAAAAACGGCATTTACGGGGCTTCTGAAAAAATTGTAGTCCATAGTCACCACTTTTAAGAATTTTTTGAGACCAAAATCAGTTATTTCTGACCCATAGTTTTGGAGAAAAAAAAATAAACGATTAATGGCAGGCCAGCGCCGCTGTATACGTACACGCGGTCGCTCTGTATGTGTGTACAACTACAGGAGTATTCTCTAGTGTGCGCGCATACGTATACGCGCACATTAGTGTGCGTAGGCAGGCCCGTATCAGAATTTTAAAAAATTGGTCTTCGAAAAAAAAATCAAAATATTAGTAGATACAATTATTTTGATTAAATTATGCTTTCATATGAAAGCAAGAAATTATTGAGGCTGAATAGCATTATAGGTTGAACAATTTCTCCCTCCTTTGGTTGTTCCAAATGATTTTTTCCTAACCTCCCTTGCCCCCACGCTTAGTGGTGACGTGAGCGATAGTCTTACCTTAAATATCTTTGTAAATAATGGAGATACGCCCTTTTTATCCTAACAACGTTTTTTCCAGAATTTTAATAACTGAAAAACCTTCTTGAAGCAAAAAAAGGGCGTATCTCCATTATTTACAGAAAAATTCATTTAAAAAAACTAAAAAAAAAATAATTCAATTTCCATTTTTTTTTATCATTCATCTTTACAAAAATATCTTGGAAAATAAGCGAGATAGCGCGATTTCCCCTCAATCCTTTTTTTTAACTCTCAAAATTCTCTAAAAAAACCTTTTTAGAGCAAAAACGCCTTATCTCCCATTATTTCCCCCCACATTATCAAAAAAAACCTCCAAAAAGTGATAAAATCCCATTTTTATCCCAAATTTACTAAGTTTAATTGCATCTTCCCCCCCCCCCCCTCCACTTCCCTCCTCTCCCCCCTCCCCAATTGTTTAATTCTCTTTTATCACCCCCATTTAACACCTCCCCCCCTCCCCTTCATGTTCTCTATTATGAAAACAGAAGGCTTCTCACACAAAAACACAAAAATAATGAATAATTCAACAAAAAAATTATTTTTTTTGATGAAGATCTTATCGTTGCCTTAGAAACAAAGGGGCGTAAGTGCTATATATAAGCATAACACTTATGCCCCTTTATTTCTAAGGTGGAATATTATGGATTATGCTTATGCACAACACTTACCCTCCCCTTTGCTTCTAAGATGACGCTATGAAAGACAGTTGTTAACATTTTTGTCCACGAATTGCTTCATTAATGCTTCGGGAAACTTCAAGCCAAAGTGTGTTATAGGGGAGAGTGGGGCAAAATGGACCTAGTAGACGAGACGACTCGAGATTTTTTTAAAAAAGCAGCGGTTGCTCCAAAAAATCTGAAAAAATTCACAAACAATATAAACATGTTGGAGGATTTTCTCAATTTTTTTCAGATTTTTTCGTCGAGTCCATTCCGAAAAAAAAATTCCTCAATCATGTTACCATGAGGGTCCATTTTACCCCACTCTTCAATATGCTGTACACAATGTGTCATGCATATCGATAACAATCGATTGAAAACGTGTCTCGGCTTAAGATTTCCGGCTTTTTCATAATTCCCCTCTTTTTCCCCCCTTTTCCCCCTTTTTTCCCCTTTTTTTCCCTTTTTTTTCCCCTTTTTTCCTTTTTTTAAAGATGATTTGGAGGTAAAATCCTTAAAAAAGTTGAATTTTTCGTATAAAATCGTTAATAAAAAATTTATACACGATGAAATTCTCAAATTTGATTTAGTGAATCTGCAAAGAATGTAATAAAGAATAAAATAAGCCATAAAAACAGAAAATTAATTGAAAATTGAAGAATTTTCATTACTTTTTGCATTTTTTTGAATCTTGAAAAATTTGAAAAAAAGGAAAAAATGATGAAAATTCAACTTTTTTTAGCGATTTTACCTTCCAATGATCCTTAAGATTTCCGGCTTTTCATTATTCCCCTCTTTCCCCTCCCCCCCTTTTTTCCCCTTTTTTTCCCCTTTTTCCCTTTTTTTTAAAGATGATTTGGAGGTAAAATCCTAAAAAAAGTTGAATTTTTCGTATAAAATCGTTAATAAAAAATTTATACACGATGAAATTCTTAAATTCGATTCAGTGAATCTGCAAAGAATGTAATAAGGAATAAAATAAGCCATAGAACCAAAAAATTAATTGAAAATTGAAGAATTTTCATTATTTTTCCCTTTTTTTTGAATCTTGAAAAATTTGAAAAAAATGTAAAAAATAATGAAAATTCAACTTTTTTTTACCGATTTTACCTTCCAATGATCCTTAAGATTTCCGGCTTTTCATTATTCCCCTCTTTCCCCTCCCCCCCTTTTTTTCCTTTTTCTCCACTTTTTTTTTTAATGGTTTTCCTTTGGAGGAAATTCTCGAAGATTTAATCGCTGCTCGGTTTTATGATCTTTTCGCTCGATAAATTTCGTCCAAAGGAAAATAAACAGAAGGAAAAGAGGGGAAAAAAGAGGAGAGGGAAGGAAATGAGGGGAAGAAGGATGGAATTGACTTCCAAGGTGACTAGAATGTGTTTTTTTTCTTCTTTTTCTATTCTATATACGAACAAAACTAATTTGGTAATTCGTATTCCGGACGAATTTTTTCGAAATCATAGAGACACACCATGTTGGTAGCGAAATACGTATTAAAAAATAAAAAAGATAAAAAAAAGAGGATCTCTCACTCTGCACCTGCTCCCCTCTTTTTCTTTCTCATAAAGACATTGAATAATCTCATTTAAATATTTATCACCATGAATTTATTTTTGATTTAATCATTTTAATTTTATTTGAAAATTTTCAATTTTTCACTTTGTTTTTGAAGAATATCTTCGTCAATAATGGAGATACGCCCTTTTTACCCGAAACATGTTTTGTAGCTCTTGAAATTTTCTACAAAACCTCCTCAGGGCAAAAAGGGCGTATCTCCATTATTTAGCGAGATATTATCAAAAAACTACAAAAAGAAGCATTAATTTTTCAAAAAGTTGAAAAATACAATTTTTTTGTAGTTTTTTAGAAATTTCTCAGTAAATAATGGAGATACGTCTTTTTAGTCCGAATCCATTTTTGTAGCTCTTCAAATTCTCTACAAAAACTGTTCCGACCGAAAAAGACGTATCTCCATTATTAACCGAGATATTTCACAAAAATGAAAGAAAAAAATAAAATTCATTTTTTTTCGAAAAAAAAAGAATTTTAAGAAAAATTCATTTTTTTGTCATTCGTTTTTTTGGAATATCTTCGTAAATAATGGAGATACGCCCTTTTTGCCCTAAGACACTTTTGCAGAGAATTTCAAGAGCTCCAAAATGTTGTCAGGGCAAAAAAGGCGTATCTCCATTATTTACCGAGATATTCTCAATAAACTAAAGAAGAAAAAAATAAATTCATTAATTTTCGATTTTTTTTTGGTTTTTTCTCTTTTAAAAATGAGTTTTTTTCTCTGCATCTCATTCCCTCTCTTTCTTTCCCATAAAAAACACTCGAATAATCTCATTTGAATAGTTATTACCATGAATTTATTTGATTTAATAATTTTATTCATTCTTTGTGTGTTGTCTCATTATTTTATGTCTTATTTCTTCTTTTTCTCTCTTTTTTTTTTTGCTTCAATCTGAGAGATTTTTTTGATACCTCCCACTGCGAAAAACCGCAGATGAAGACATTACAATGGCGAATGATTGCTCAGCGAGAGGTCCACATAATTTCGTGGTCTCGACATTGAAAAAAAAAAAATTAAAAAAAATACACATTTTTTCTGTAATTGAACGAAAAAAAAAAAGATTTTAATTTTTAATTTAATTTTTTTTTTTTTGGAAATTAAGAAAAAAATTCAATTTAATTCTTTAATTAAATCCAATTTTTTCATTTATTTAAATTTCAAATGAAATTCAACGTAAAAAAAAAATTACACATTTTTTTCTGTAATTGAATGAAAAAAAAAATTTTTTTTTTTTTTTTTTATTAAAAAAAAAATTAATTTAATTCTCTAATTAAATCCAATTATTTTATTTATTTAAATTCAAAGCAAAAAAAAAATATTATAACTCCATAAATAATTAGTACTAACAAATTAACTTCCGCAGAAAATAAAGAAATAATAATAAAAAAAAGGCGCAACTAGTTGGAATCATAATGAATAAGGTGGCACAAGGAAAATAAAATGCGAATAAAAAAAAAAAAAAAAAAAAAAAAAAAAATTGAACGAGTACATTAATTAAATGCGAGCCGCGTGGCTCGTTAATGCCCCCAGTACGATGGAAAAGTGTGGCGCGTGTTTGCGCGTTGCCGCCTAATTGTAACCAAGCACCCAAGGCACTTGTGAATTCCCATTTGTGTGCAATGAAAGAAAGAAAAAGAGATTTCAGTATTTTTCTTGTTGAAAATTTTCCTATAAATAAAACGCGAGTAACGCGAGTGCGTAGACTCGTTTTTATCCCCCCCCCCCCTCCAAAAAAAAATCTCTTTTTATTAACGAAAAAAAATAATTTTCTCTAATTTTTATTGAATTTTTTCTAAAAAAATTCTGAAAATTTCAATTTTTTATCATTTTTTTCTCAAATATCTCCGTAAATAATGGAGATACGCCCTTTTTGCCCGAAACATGTTTTGTAGCTCTTGAAATTCTCTACAAAAACTGTTTCGACCGAAAAAGACGTATCTCCATTATTAACCGAGATATTTTACAAAAATGAAAGAAAAAAAAATGAAATTCATTTTTTTCGAAAAAAAAAAGAATTTTAAGAAAAATTCATTTTCTTCATTCGTTTTTTTCGAATATCTTCGTAAATAATGGAGATACGCCCTTTTTGCCCTGAGACACTTTTACAGAGAATTTCAAGAGCTCTAGAACGTTCTTTGGGCAAAAAGGGCGTATCTCCATTATTTACCGAGATATTCTCAAAAAACTAAAAAAAAATCCGACCTTTATTTTCAAATTTAAAAAAAAATTAAAAAACATTTTTCATTAATCATAAAAAGATGATCGCATTTCGTCGTAAAATTTAGAAGTCACATGATTGAATTGAATAAACAAAAAAGTGAAAAAAAAAATAAAAAAAAAACAATTTCTTTTGACTTGAAGCGCCAGTACAGAATAAAGATAGATGCCCCTGGTTTCCGGCGTTTGGAGTTAACGACTCGAGGTCTCATCCCGTCCAAAAGGCTCGTCTTTAAAAAAAAAGAAGCATTAAATGTTTTTCTTTTTTTTGTCGTCGTCTTCATCTCTCCAACATCCGTGTGCGTGTGTAAGACAAGTCCGTTTGCGTTGTCGTCGACCGATGAGAGTGAAATAAAACGAGCTTCGCGTATTAACGAGAGACGCGGGCGTGTGCGTGCGACTAGAGAAGACGAAGAAATAAGCGAAAGAAAGAGATAAAAAGAGGGAGAAAGAGAGAGAGAGAGTTGCATCGAATCATCTGGCACTCAGCAGGCATTCGAAATAGAATCCTCAAAAAAACTTGAAAAAAAAAAAAATCGTGAAATTTTGCTTGTAATTATAGTTGCCTACAAAAGTTTTGCCCGAAAATAAGAAATGCTGGATTTTTGAATTATTGGATTATGACGCGTGTTTCGCGCGCTTTTTGATTTCAAAAGGAAACGGGAAGTTTCATATTTTATTGCATTTTTGAAGCATTTTTTTGGTGATATTTATCAATATTTTTGTCTGAAAAAAGTGTCAATGACATCATAAAGTCAATTTTTCTGTTATTTTATGAAAAAAATAATAATTTTTGCTAAATAATGAATTTGAAAATTTGAAATTTCCCGCTCTTTCGTTATATTTGACCCAACCAATACTCATGCATATTTTATGATTTTTCAAAAGCTAAAAAGGAAATTTTTCTTTTCTTCAATCATAAATAGGGCCTAGACCGTTGGTTGTACGGTTTGATCTAGGCTGAAGTTGTCTCTGAATCAAACACATTCTGAATGATTATGAATGTTAAACTGACATTTATGAACGTCAAACTGATTTTATGAACGTTCAAAACTCTTAGGGGAACTTCCAGAGGAACTTTTAAGGGAACTTTCAGAGGAACTTTTAGGGGAACTTTCAAAGGAACTTTTAGGGGAACTTCTAGAGGAACTTTTAGGGGAACTTCTAGAGGAACTTTTAGGGGAACTTTCAGAGGAACTTTTAGGGGAACTTCCAAAGAAACTTTTAGGGGAACTTTCAGAGAAACTTTTAGGAGAACTTCCAGAGGAACTTTCAGGGGAACTTGAGTCCTCTGTATAAGCATAGAACTTACGCCTCTTTGTTTCTAAGGCAACGATTTATTCCCATTTTTGTTCTAATTTTGAATAGCCCGCGCAACTCATTAGCCAATGAACTTTAAGCGTTACGTGATTTCTATATACATTCAAAATACATCGATTATCGCAGTACGTCTACAGTCAAAATCTCGCAATACTCTTTCAAAAGAGAGACTCACTCGATAATTTAATGCTCCAAAATAATTGTGACACTTGTCGCTTTATTAAAAGCTTCCTGACACGAAAAAGAGAAAAAAACACTTGTTCCTATTGGTCCGCACGTTTATTAGCCTGCTCAACGCGCCATGGGATTCCCCTTTCCCCCTCCCTCCTCTCCCCCCTCTGCCGGGTGTTTCGGAAACCTCAGGAGCGGATAATCGAGATTTTTGTAGGCTCTTGGTAAATACACAGAAGAAGACACGGTTTGTCTTTGCTCAGTAAACTCGTACAAATATTAAATACACACAAGTACTAATACATTGTGCCAATATTTAACCTTTAAATTCTCGACAAATAAATTAACACCTCAATTTTTTCTCTTTTTTCCCCAAGTTAATCCTTCTAAATTCCTTTTTTTTCCCCCACTTTCATAAACCGCACGAAATCATGTGTTTTCTCAGTAAGACACGGCGAATTGATATCGTCAACGGTGGGTGTACGACTCATGAAAGCCCCCAAAGACTAAAATCTTTGAAGAGAAGCCACTTTAGAGTACTTCACGCGTCATTTCCCGCCATTTCATCCGTGTCCAATCGTCATCCCTCAGCCATTTCCCCCACTACTCATACCCCCCACGTGACACGCTAAATGTTTTCATCCATTTTTATGGAAATTGTCGCCTTAGGAGCAAAGGGACGTAAGTGCTATGTATAAGCTCAGGGCTTACGCCGTTTTGACTCTAAAATGACGAAATGAACTGATGAAATGAGTCAAGTAACTACTTCTTGTATTTTATCATTAGAAACACATATAGCACTATGTCATCGACATATCTGAAGTAAAAGGGTATCTCAAAATGTAGTTCATTAAGACATTCTTTTTCTAAAATCATCATGACTAGATCAGCACAAATTGATGCCAAGAATTCTTTGAGTCCTTTAGAACTCATCATATAGGACTATGATTCAATGCAAGTAATCGTTGACATGGTTTTTCGGTTTTCGAGGATAAAATGACACTTTGGAAGGTTCATTTTAATAGAAATGGTTTTGCTGAGTTCTTTAGAACCTGTCATATAGGACTATGATTCAATGCAAGTATCCGATGTCATGTTTTTTTCGGTTTTCGAGGATGAAATGACACTTTTGAAGGTTCATTTCGATAGAAATGGTTTCTCTGAGTCTTTTAGAACTCATCATATAGGACTACGATTCACTGCAAGTAATCGTTGTCATGTTTTTTCGGTTTTCAAGGATAAGATGACATTTTAGAAGATTCATTTTGATGGAAATGAACTCTTTGAGTGTTCTAGAACCTATTATATAGGGCTACGTTTCAATACAAGTATCCGTAACCATGTTTTTCGGTTTTCAAGAATGAAATGAGACTTTGGAAGGTTCATTTCAATAGGAATGGTTTCTCTGAGTTCTTTAGAACCCATCATATAGGACTATGATTCAATGCAAGTATCCGTAGCCATGTTTTTTGGTTTTCAAGGATGAAATGACGCTTTTGAAGGTTCATTTCAATAGGAATGGTTATTCTGAGATCTTTAGAACCCGTCATATAGGTCGATGATTCAATGCAAGTATCCGTTGCTAGGTTTTTTCGGTTTTTGAGCATGAAATGACATTTTAAAAGATTCATTTTGATAGAAATGAACTCTCTGAGTCCTTTAGAACTCATCATATAGGACTAGGTTTCAATACAAGTATCCGTAACGACTCTTTGGAGGATTCATTTCAAGAGAAATGGTTTCTCTGAGTTCTCTAGAACCCATCATATGGGACTACGATTCAATGCAAGTATCCGTTCACATGTTTTTTCGGTTTTAGAGCAGAAAATGACACTTTGAAAAGATTATTTCCATAGAAATGGACTCCCTTAGTTCTTTAGGACTCATCATATAGGACTACAGTTCAATGCAACTATCCGTTGTCATGTTTTTTCGGTTTTCTAGGATGATATGACATTTTAGAAAATTTGTTTTGATAGAAATGAACTTCTTGAGTCCTTTAGAACTTATCATATAGGACTACGTCTCAATACACGTATTCGTTGCCATGTTTGTTCGGTTTCCCAAAGCCATGATATACGTTAAAATACGTATTTCACGTTAGAAATCAAAAAATTCACAAAAAAATGAATTTCTCACTTTTTTTTTGCAGATTGTCAAGTGGTACTAGTGCCGGAAGTCCAGGCAGTTGCAGTGGCAACGGTGGAAATACGGGAGGTGGAGACGTAACGGGAGCACCAGGCGCAGCGCCATCTAGTGGCGCTGCTGCCAACGGTACAAACGATTTTTTTAGGCGTAGTCATCCACTATCGGATCATACGCCCCTTCATCCCTATCGTCTCAACTACATGGACCACCTTTATCATACACTTCAGGCCTCCACGCACAGTCCCAACGCTTCTTTACACGGTAAGTACCACATCTCCTCCTCTTTTTTTTTTTCCCTTTCATTATGATCTCAAATAGATGAGGGGGGGGGGGGGGGGGGGGGGAGGTAAGTAACCCGCATATCCGCCGGAAGTGTCTCTTCATTCATGAAAAGACAGTGGGGGCACTCTTTAATTTTTCAATGTTGTATGAATAGCTTCCGTTTATTAATTTGAGATTTGTTTTTTTTTTGTTTGTCTTTTTTTCCTTTAGGACTGGGTGGACTGGGGCCAGAGTACCTGTTGCACCCAGCAGGACCAGCCAGCACACTCGCCTCTTCAGAATTCCCTTTTTCAATTGATGGTGAGTGAATTGAATAGCATGTGAAAGGAGGATGTGGGGATGGGAAGGGGGGGGGGGTGAAATGGAGACACGTTTTCGGTTTGTTTTATGAAAATTGGGGGGGGGGGGGGGGGGAAGAATTTTGGAATTAGGGGAAATATTCGATATTTGTGTTATGTAAATTGAGGGGGGGGGGGAGGAATTTTGGAATTAGGGGAAATATTCGATGTTTGTGTTATGAAAATTAGGGGGGGGGGGGGAATTTTGGAATTAGGGGAAATATTAGATGTTTATGTTATGAAAATTAGGGGGGGGGGGGATTTTGGGAATTGGGGGAAATATTCGATGTTTGTGTCATGATAATTGGGGGGGGGGGGGGATTTCTCGAATTGGGGGAAATATTTGATATTTGTGTTATGAAAAGTGAGGGAGGGGGGGATTTATGAATTGGGGGAAAAAATTCGATGTTTGTGTTATGAAAATTGGAGGAGGGGGGGGGGGGGAATTTTTGGAATTGGGGGAACTAGTTGAGATATGACCTTTATGATGATTTTTTTGTGGGGGGGGGGGGGGATTTCGGAATTGGGGAAATATTTGAGATAGGATTTTTCTGATGATTTCTTTGGAAACTGGTGAAAATTTTAGCTGAAAAACACAGATTGAAATTTTTTTTGATTTTTTTTCTGAAAATTTGTCTTTTTTTTCAATAATTTTTATGAAAATTTGTAATTTTTTAACGATTTCGAACTTCTTTGTTGAACTTGTCCCCTGAAATCGTCAATAAAAAATTTCCCCTCCCCCCTCAAACATATTCCAACTCAAGAATCCCTCCCCCCCCCCCCCCTCCCCCTCACCAAAAAAAAAACTACAGAAACAAGCCAGCAGTAAATATAACCCCCGCAAATCCCAGACACGGTTCTGCAGTTCCCCGATGTGAATCTCGAATAGACCTCCCCCTCTCTCTCTTTCCCTCTACCCCTCCCCTCCCCTACCCTCCTGATATCGCCAGAGAGATAGCCTAATGCGGGCCCGCGTCGACTACCTCGTGGTGAGACAATATCTCCAACAGCTCTGTACAAGCAAGCCCGAGGCCTCTCGACCCCCCCCCCTTTTCCCCTCCCCTCCCTCCCCCTTTCCCCTCCCCCCTCCTCCAGTACGAATGAATACCAAACGAATGAAAACTAAGACAAGTACATTCCCCTCCCCTCCCTCCCCTCCCCTCGAGGTGGGAGTATGTGCCACCTTTCCCGACCCAAGGGGGAGGGGAGGGGAGGGGGAAAGAGGGGGAGGAAAGGCACTCACTCGTACTCGAAGAGTAAAAAACAGGTACAGCTCTAAAAAAAAAAGAGCATCTCTTTTATTTGTTTCTCCGCTTGTGTTTGGGCCTCTGTAAATGCACCAATCGAGAGGGGAATAGGCAGGGGGAGAGGGGAAAGGGGAGGGAGGGGAGAATGGGCCCCCTCGTTAGTCGCCACCATGCGCGCATAATTGAATCGACTCGGAGCGACACGACCTCATTAACACCTCACCTCGAGCTGACTACAGGTTGTCTCACGTTTCCTACCAACTGCTTCACTTAAATGGATGAACTTCAACTTAAACTCTTGGGCTTTATCACTCTCTTATACATTTAATCGACTTTAATCACACTTAACAGATCTTAATTATTATATGTAGAGGTTTTGCTCTTTTTTTTTTTAGGGGGCTCGAGTCGAAAAGTTCTTTTGGTTATTCATGAAGTGAAAATGTTTCGGAGAAATCAGATGGATTTTATGGTTGGGGGGGAATAAATTAATCGTGAATGAATGGGGATTTTTTTGGGGGGGAAGGGGGTGAGGGGAAAATCTGAAAAAATTGGGGGGGGGGGGATGCGTTGGTAGGTCTCCATTATTCTCAAATTTTTGCAGATTTTTTAAAGGTATTGCCGTTTTATTAGAAAATTAGCAATTAAAGTTCAGCTTTATGGGGAGAGGGGAACCAGGATTTTTTTGGGGGGGAAGGAGATGAGGGAAAAATCTGAAAAAATTCAGGAAGATTCATGAACATGGACCAATTATCCTCTAATTTTTTCAGATTTTTTCCTCTCACTGCCTTTTCACTAGCTCATTATCAGTTGAATGTCAATTTCATCTAATAATTAGCTTATTATTAATTAAATTTTAGTTTCATCGAGACTAGGGAATCAGGATTTTTTAAAGGATGAAGGACATTTCGAAAAAATCTGAAAAAATTCAGGAAGGTGGGTCAACATCCCCCCCTTATTCCCTAATTTTTTCAGATTTTTCCGCAGCTTCCCCGTTTTTTTCTAGCTAATTAACGATTATTAATTAGAAATTCGATGAATTTGATGGTTTATGGAGAATTAATTAATCGTAAATGAATCAGGATTTTTTTAGGGATGAAGGACATTACGAAAAAATCTGAAAAAATTCAGGAAGATGCATCAACATCTCTGCATCATTCCCTAATTTTTGCAAATTTTTCCGCAGCTTCGCCGTTTTTTTCTAGCTAATTATCGATTATTAATTAGAAATTCGATGAATTTGATGGTTTATGGAGAATTAATTAAACGTAAATGAATCAGGATTTTTTTAGGGATGAAGGACATTACGAAAAAATCTGAAAAAATTCAGGGAGATGGTCCACCATCCCCCCCCTTCTTCCCTAATTTTTTCAGATTTTTCCGCAGCTTCGCCGTTTTTTTCTAGCTAATTAACGATTATTAATTAGAAATTCGATGAATTTGATGGTTTATGGAGAATTAATTAATCGTGAATGAATCAGGATTTTTTTAGGGATGAAGGACACTCCGAAAAAATCTGAAAAAATTCAGGAAGATGGGTCACCATCCCCCCCTTCTTCCCTAATTTTTTCAGATTTTTCCGCCGCTTCGCCGTTTTTTTCTAGCTAATTATTGATTATTAATTAGAAATGAGATGAATTTAATCGTTCATGAAGAATTAATTAATCGTAAATGAATCAGGATTTTTTTAGGGATGAAGGACACTCCGAAAAAATCTGAAAAAATTCAGGAAGATGGGTCATCATCCCCCCCTTATTCCCTAATTTTTTCAGATTTTTCCGCAGCTTCGCCGTTTTTTTAACTTCAATCATCAATTACTAATCACTCCCATCAGATAATTTTCATATTTAATAAAACATAAATTAATTCCATTGAAAAAAAAGGATTTTCGTGTTGTTAAATAAATCTCAGGGAGGTCTTTTCTCTCTGGTAAACGAAAAACGCCTCTGCGGTTGAGGTTTTTAAGTGTCGATTTGACTGACTGACCGCAGCCCCAAGTTTTTATAACGTAATACGCAAACCACGAGGTTCAAGTTGAGGGATGAGTATTCAAGACGCGATTTTTACCTGAAATTGATGGGAAGGGGGGGGGGGAGTGATTGGCAACGTGATACATACCACAATTTTTCACTCGACTTAATCGGAGGCTTATGAAAGGGGGGGGGGGGGGAAGCTCAGGTGGATTGTATTACTTTACACGAATTTTGCGTTACCACAGTGACTTCCATTTCGATTCAAATTCTGCGGTGAAAAATGAGGCACTGTGTGTAATCCTTTGGTAATACTTGTGGCTGGCTTGTTTCACAGTTTGTTAAGACTGATTATTAAGGAATTAAAGGTGTATCGAATTTCTCGGGGGAATTTAGGAAGGATTTTTTTTTTTGGGATGTTTAACGATGAGTTCTGATTTTTATTGGGGGAAGGAGAGGATCAGGATTTTTTTGGGGGTGAAGGAGTCTATGGAAAAATCTGAAAAAATTCAGGGATATGCATTGATATGTCCTCATTATCCCCTAATTTTTTCAAATTTTTTCGCAGCATTGCCGTTTTTTTAAATCTAATCATCGATTATTAATCACTAATCAGATTAATTTCATGTTCAATAACGAATAAATCGGGATTTTTTAAAGAATGATTTTTTTGGGGGTGAAGGGATCTAAGGAAAAATCTGAAAAAATTCAGGGATATGCATTGACATGTCCTCATCATCCCCTAATTTTTTCAAATTTCTCTGCAGCTTTGCCGTTTTTTTAAATCTAATTATCGATTATTAATCACTAATCAGATTAATTTCATGTTCAATAACGAATAAATGGGGATTTTTTTAAGGATGATTTTTTTGGAGGTGAAGGACTCCAAGGAAAAATCTGAAAGAATTCAGGGATATGCGTTAGCATTTCCTCATTATCCCCTAATTTTTTCAAATTTTTCCGCACTACTGCCTCTTTTTTCTCTACTGCCTCGAGAAATTCAAAAAGAATTTTATTCGAATGTTAATTTTAAACAAATTTTGATTTTTATTGGTGAAATGGAGGATCAGGATTTTTTTGGGGGTGAAAGGCTCCACGAAAAAATCTGAAAAAATTCAGGGAGATGCCTTAGTACATCTTCCTTTTCCCCTAATTTTTTCAAATTTTTCCACAGTACTGCCTCTTTTTCCCAATTATCAATGATTAAATTCCAGCTTCCTCAAGATTTGAGTATCAGAATTTTTTTTCGGGGTGAAAGACCTTTCAAAAAAATCTGAAAAAATTCAGGAAGATGTTTCAACATGTCAGCATCATTCTCAAATTTTTTCAAATTTTTCCTCACTACTGCCTTTTATTTACTAATTACTAAACTACCAATTATTTAATTTTCAGCATCATCGAGACTGGGAAGTCCAAGAGCCTCGGCAATAAGAGCCAGTAGAAAACGTGCACTCAGTAGTTCACCCTACTCCGATCGTTTTGACATTGACAGCATGATTCGCTTTAGTCCCAACAGTTTGGCATCTATTGTCAATGGATCACGTAGCAGCAGTGCAAGTGGCAGTTATGGTCATTTATCAGCAGGTAAAAATACAAAAAAAAAACACGAATTTCCTCAATTTCCTTGAAAATATCCTTTTAAATAATGGAGATACGCCCTTTTTGTCCTAAGGTCTCTTAATATGGTTTTATAAAGAATTTCCAAAGCTTCAAAACCATCTTTGGAGAAAAAGGGCGTATCTCCATTATTTATCAAGTTATTCCTAAAAAAATAAAAAAAAACAGCAAAAACAGATTTTTTTTCTCTCAATTGTTTTTTGATGATATCTCTGTAAATAATGGAGATACACCCTTTTTGCCTTAAGATGATTTTATAGAGAATTTCAAGAGCTACGAAAATGGATTCGTGTAAAAAAGACGTATCTCCATTATTTACTGAGAAATTTTCAAAAAACTCCAAAAAAATCGTAATTTTCAACTTTTTGACAAATTAATGCTTTTTTTTGTAGTTTTTTGATAATATCTAGCTAAATAATGGAGATACGCCCTTTTTGCCCTAATATGGTTTTGTAGAAAATTTCAAGAGCTCCAAAACCATATTAGGGTAAAAAGGGCGTATCTCCATTATTTACCGAGATATTTCCAAAAAACCCACGAAAAAAATTGAATTTTTATTTAAAAAAAAAAATTAAAAGGAAACTGAAAGTTTCTGACGACTACTTTAACTCGTAAAAAGAAAACCTTTTATCTCCCCCCCCCCCTTTTTCATCTCCACAGTGTCTTTACTTTACTTCAACTGCAGACTCACAAGATCTAATAATAATTTCTCCCCAGAAGTCACAATTTCCTCTCTTTCTTTCTCTCTTTCTCTCGTCTTTTTATGATTTCGCTTTGTTTTTAAAATGGGAAAAGTGAGAAAATGAACGTCCAGATCATCACTTTTATGGACTTCCGGTTTATGCAATCTACGAAAATGTATCCTTTATTATTCCAGAAGTTCATTGATCCCTTGATGAGTCTAGAAAAATTAAAATTCAAGGGAAAAATCGAATAAATTTCGAATTATTTCCCCTTTTTTTTAGAAAAAACAGAAAAAAAAATTTTCTTAAGCATGATTGGGAGGTAAAATCGAAAAAAAAGTTAAATTTTTCGAATAAAATCGTTAATAACAAATTTAAACAAGATGAAAATCTCAAATTTGATTCAGTAAATCTGCAAAGAATGTAATAATGAATAAAATAAGCCTCAGAAACAAAAAATTAATTGAAAATTGAAAAATTTTCATTATTTTTTGCATTTTTTTGAATCTTGGAAAATTTGAAAAAATGCAAAAAATAATGAAAATTCTTCAATTTTCAATTAATTTTTTGTTTCTATGGCTTATTTTATTCATCATTACATTCTTTACAGATTCACTGAATCAAATTTGAGAATTTCATCTTGTATTAATTGTTATTAACGATTTTATACGAAAAATTTGACTTTTTTCGATTTTACCTTCCAATCATGCTTAATAAAAAAATTTAAAAAAATTTTTAAAAAATGGGAAAAAAGGGGAAGATTGGAAAAAAAGGTGTAAGTGAATTATGTACACGAGTCACGTAACCCACGCAAGAGGATAACCATATTAGTGCCTTGGAATAATCTAGTCATAACAGTTTGAACACAAGACGAAAAGAAACTCGGCATCTCGGATTTAACAAGAGTATCATTCTTTAATTTTTATTTTTTTTTCATTCACTCCTGTCTGTTTATTTTGCTATCGTTAAAATAATATGTAAAAATGATACCTCGATTAATGCCCATAAATTATCTCTCTCTCTTATTTATTAAATTGAATGTAATTCATGGAATTTATTTTATTTTATGAAAAAATTTGGAACTAATTTATTTTTGTTTTTTAATTAAATTAAATATCTTTGTTAATAATGGAGATACGTCCTTTTTGGCCGAATATGATTTTTTAGAGAATTTCAAGAGCTAAAAAAAAGGATTCTTGTAAAATCGCTCTTTCTCGCTTACTTTCCGAGATATTAAAAAATAACAAATGATAAAAAATGGATTTTATTTAATTTTGGCTGAAATTAATTTTTTTTTCATTCGTTTTTTAAAAATATCTCGGTAAATAATGGAGATACGTCCTTTTTGCTCTTGAGGGGTTTTTTAGGGAATTTTGAGAGCTATAAAAAAGGATTCTAGTAAAATTGCTCTATCTCGCTTAATTTCCAAGATATTAGGAAAAAATAACAATAAAAAATGGATTTCCTTTAATTTTGTTTGAAATACATTTTTTTTAAATTTGTTTTTTGAGAATATCTCGGAAACTAAGCGAGATAGAGTGATTTTGCCCTGATATGTTTTTGTAGAGAATTTCAAGAGCTACAAAAAAGGTTTTTTTACAAAAGTGCTCTATCTCGTTTACTTTCCGAGATATTTGAAAAAATAATGAAAAAATTCAATAATTAAATTGTAAAAAAGAAAAAAAAATCATTTTTACAAGAGTTTTTTTTTCTTGATTTTTAATTTAACGCCTGTACTCTCTCTGATATCATTGAAAATGATACCTCGATTAATATATATATACCCACAAATCATCCTCTTATTTATTCAAGTGTATTTCATTCATGGAATTTATATTTTATGTTATGACAAAGTGAAACTACTTTATCTTCATTTCGTTGAAAATTATTAGAGAGAGAGAGAGGAACTTTTTTTAAATTTTTTTTATTTTCTTCTTCATGCTGTGTTATTACTACTAATTGGCATTCAGTGGTTGACTATTTGTCGGAAGTTTGTCTAGTGCATTAGAATTGATGATTAAATCATAATAAATATGAGGGAGTGTTGTTTTTAAAGATAAATAATTGAGATAAAAAAATTAAAAATTTTTACGTAATTCTATACTTTCTAAAAATTGTTTTTTGTTTTTGGAAATATTTTTTGGTAAATAATGGAGATACGCCCTTTTTGCCCTGAGATGGTTTTGCAAAGGATTATCAAGAGCTACAAAAAAGGATTTGGATAAAAAGGGCGTATCTCCATTAGTTTTTAGGATATTAAAAAAAAATAAATTAAAAAAAGTGGATTTTCGAAAAAATTTAAGGACAATTAATTTTTTTTCATTTGTTTTTTTGAAATATCTCGGAAAATAAAAAGAGATAGCGTTATTTTAGAGAAATCCTTTTTTGTAGAGGATTTCAAGAGCTACAAAAGTGTATTCGGGTAAAAAGGGCGTATCTCCATTAGTTTTTAGGATATTTCAAAAAAATAAATTAAAAAAAGTGGATTTTCAGAAAAATTTAAGAAAAATTCATTTTTTTTCATTTGATTTTTTTCAATATCTCGGAAAATAAGAGAGATAGCGTTATTTTACAAGAATCCTTTTTTGTAGAGGATTTCAAGAGCTACAAAATTGCATTCGTGTAAAAAAGGCGTATCTCCATTATTTACCTTGATATTCATAAAAAATTAAAAAGAGACTCATTAATATTCTCTTTTTCCCTCATTCATTCTTTCATAAAATATCTCGGAAAATAAGCGAGATAGCGCATTTTCACCTCAATTCTTTTTTGTAGCTCTTAAAATTCTCTAAAAAAAACCTTGGAAACAAAATTGCCCTATCTCCATTATTCCCGGAGAAATCCCCAAAAAACCGCGAACCTCATCAAAAATTCGTTCAAAAAAAAAATAATTAACTTAAATTTTTACCCAATTTTTTCCAAAAATCCTTTTCCTTCTAATTTCTTCCAGAAATCATTTTTTTCACAAATTTCTTCAAAAAACCATTTTTTCCCCCAATTCCCCAAATTTCCCAAATTCCAAAAATTATCAAAGAATCACCAAATTAAAAAAAATTATCAAAAAATCTCTAAATAAAAAAAAAAAAATCTCTAAATCCTCTAAATTTGACTTTTCCAGCAATGAGTCCAGCTTTGGGGATGCACCCAGGGATGGCGCCGCACCTGCAGCAGCTCCAAGCGCACCTCCTCCGCAGTGCAGCAGCAGCAGCTCTTCTCCCCCACCCCTTACAGCCTCCACCTCCCCCCCACCCCCACAACCACCCCCACAATCACCCCCACCCCCACGGTCTAACCCCCCACACCCAGCTCTTCTCCGTTCCCCCCCACTCCACCGCCTCCACTTTAGTCGCGCACGACGCGGAATTGCCTCCAAAATCGGACGTCGCGGACTGCAGAAAAGGCGCCGAACCACCGAGCAGATCAATCTCAGCAGAAGCAGACACCTCCAGCAAAAGACACGCAAAAGTAAAACGCGAGCCCGCAACAACGACGACAAATGCTCCAACAACTGCGCTTTTAACGCATCCGCAAGGTTTGAGCCCCAGCGAAGACTTGCGAGACGAACCCGGGGATTTTATTGAAACAAATTGCCATTGGCGCGATTGCGGCTTGGAATTTCCGACTCAGGACGATTTGGTGAAGCATATTAACAATGATCACATTCATGCGAATAAAAAGAGCTTCGTTTGCGGCTGGGAGGAGTGTTCGCGGGAGGAAAAGCCTTTTAAGGCGCAGTACATGCTGGTTGTGCATATGCGGAGACATACGGGCGAAAAACCCCATAAATGTACCTTTGAGGGGTGTTTTAAGGCTTACTCGAGGCTGGAGAACCTGAAGACTCATCTGAGATCACATACGGGGGAAAAACCGTATACTTGCGAGTATCCGGGGTGCAGCAAGGCTTTTAGCAATGCTAGTGATAGGGCGAAACATCAGAATAGAACGCACTCGAATGAGGTAATTAGGGGTTTTTTTTTGGGTAAAGGGGAAGGTGGGGTAAAATGGGCACATGGGTTGATTTTGATGTTTTTTACTGTTTTTGCATGAAAATTAGGGGGAGTGGGTGAGAATGTTGGAGATAGGTTTTTTCTGATGACTTCATTGGAAAGATGAGGAAATTTCGCATGGAAATCATAGGTCGGAAGTTATTTTTTGGAATTTTTCAAAAATTTCATTTTTCGCGCGAGATTTGAAGGTAAAACTCTTCTGTTTTTTGAAAAATTTCAGGTTTTTGAGAATATCTTTGGTTCTATTGATCGTAGCGATCTGGGATTGATCTTAAATGAAAGATGAGCTCATTTTCCATTGATTTATGGGGTTTAAAAAGTAAAATATCAATTTTTTCAAGTACTTATAGGGCAAAAACTGATTTTCAGCAAAATGACCTATAAATATTTGAAAAATTGATTTTAAAAAAATTTGAACGACATAAATTGATGAGAAATGAGCTCACCTTTCATTTGAGATGAACCCCAGATCGCTACGACCAACAGAACCGGAGATATCGCAGAAAAAGTGAATTTTTTCGATTTTCAAAAGTAAAACCCCTTCAAAACTTGGCCAAAAAAGTAAATTTTCCCAAAAATTGAGAAAAAAACATTTTGACACATGTTTTTTGCCTAAAATTTTCTCAGCTTTTCAATGGAATCATTAGAAAATTTCTATCTCGAACTGTTCAATTGGAGTGTCCATTTTACCCTACTAAAAATCTCCAATCAATTCAAATTTTCCCACTTTTTTCCCGCAAAAACTCAAAAATCTCTAATTAATTCAAATTTTCCCCCGCTTCTTCCCCAAAAACTCAAAAATCTTCAATTAATTCAAATCTTCCCGCTTTTTCCTTCAAAAGCGCATAAAATTTTCCAATTAATTCAAATTTTCCCACTTTTTTCCCTAAAAATCGTACAAAATTCTCCAACTAATTCAAATTTTTCCACTTTTTTCCCCCAAAAACTAAAAAACCTCCAATTAATTCAAATCTTCCCCCGCTTCTTCCCCAGAAAGTCAAAATTCTCCAAGTAATTCAAATTTTTCCATTTTTTTCCCCCAAAAATGAGAAAATCTCCAATTAATTCAAATCTTCCCCCGCTTCTTCCCCAAAAACTCAAAAATCTTCAATTAATTCAAATCTTCCCGCTTTTTCCTTCAAAAGCGCATAAAATTTTCCAATTAATTCAAATTTTCCCACTTTTTTCCCTAAAAATCGTACAAAATTCTCCAACTAATTCAAATTTTTCCACTTTTTTCCCCCAAAAACTAAAAAACCTCCAATTAATTCAAATCTTCCCCCGCTTCTTCCCCAGAAAGTCAAAATTCTCCAAGTAATTCAAATTTTTCCATTTTTTTCCCCCAAAAATGAGAAAATCTCCAATTAATTCAAATCTTCCCCCGCTTCTTCCCCAAAAACTCAAAAATCTTCAATTAATTCAAATCTTCCCGCTTTTTCCTTCAAAAGCGCATAAAATTCTCCAATTAATTCAAATTTTCCCACTTTTTTCCCTAAAAATCGTACAAAATTCTCCAACTAATTCAAATCTTCCCCCGCTTCTTCCCCCAAAAATTCAAAAACCTCCAACTAATTCAAATTTTCCCGCCTTTCCCCCCAAAAACCACACAAAAACCCCCAATTAATTCAAATTTTCCCGCTCTTTCCCACAGAAACCCTACGTCTGCAAGGCGCCCGGCTGCACGAAAAGGTACACCGACCCCTCCTCCCTCCGAAAACACGTAAAGACCGTCCACGGAGCCGAGTTCTACGCCAACAAGAAGCACAAAGGCAGTTCTGGTGACGGTGGTGGAAGTGACGAGGCAGGTACCGGTGGCAACAGTCCCTCCCGAAGCGAGGACCTCCACCGCAAGACGCCCAGTCTCTCCTCCCCCTCCGTAAAATCCGAGAGCGAGGCCAACAGTCCTCCAGGAATGATCCAGCAACAAGGAAGTCCTCTCGTCGGCGTTTGCACCGAGGAAATGTCCGGCGGTTTGACCGTCGACGGAGTCGTCATAGGCGACGACAATTGGGTCGAGGAATCCGACGACCTCGACATCGCAGATTTGCCCGTTGCATTAAGAGCAATGGTGGGGGGAATTGAGACGCAACAAGTGCCTCCTCCCTCGAGAAATCGAATGAAGAACCGTTTGAGCGCGAAACCGCTCGCGTCTTTGAATGTCGGAGTGAGGGGAAGGGTTTCCGGGCTTCAGGGCAACATCGGCGACCTCAACCGAAGGATAACGGACTTAAAAATGGAGGGAAATCCGAGACAAACGAGCCTTTCGGACCTTCAATTGAGACTTCAGCCTTTGAGCGAACCGAGGCGAGACTCGAACAGCACGGTTTCGACTTATTATGGGAGCATGAGGTCAACGGACTTTGGCAGTCGCAGGAGCAGCCAGGCTAGTGCTGTTTCCAATGCGAGGATTGGTCCAGCGGGACCGGGCAGCTTCTATGATCCTATCAGTCCGGGGACCTCGAGGAGGAGCAGCCAGATGAGCACCTTTTCCGGGAGAAATCCACCGGGGTCACTGCAAGGACCTTATTCGACGAATAATCTGGTGGTGCAGACACAGAATATGTCACTTCAGGTAATGAAAATTGAAAAAATCAGTTTATTTTTTAATAATTGAATTTTTTCGAATTTTTTTTTCGAATTTTTCTTAAAAATTTAAATTTTTTTTTCGAATTTTTCTGAAAATTTGATTTTTTTTTTCAAATTTTTCTGAAAATTTGATTTTTTTTTTCAAATTTTTCGGAAAATTTGATTTTTTTTTCGAATTTTTCAAAATTTGAAATTTTTTTCTGAAAATTTGAAATTTTTTATGAAAATTTGAAAACTTTTCTGAAAATTCACAATTTTTTCTCTCGAATTTTTCTGAAAATTCGAAGTTTTTTTTTCGAATTTTTCTGAAAATTTGAATTTTTTTTTCAAATTTTTCCGAAAATTTGAAATTTTTTTTCGAAATTCTCTCAAATTGAACTCCAGCAACCTTTCTTTGTCGATTTTAATTAAAAAAATCTCAAGAAATTATTTTTGAGGAAAATTCCATCAATTTTAGAATGGAATTTTCAATTTATAATTGCGAAAATAAAAAATTACTATGTAATTTTATTACAAACTAAGTGGAAATTTGGCAATTTAGTTAAAAATTCTTTTAGCAGAGATGTGAAAAGCTATTATCCCATAGAATTCATTGTTTTTTCGAAATTTATGGGAATTGAGATATTAGTTTGTTTTTTTTGGGTTTTTTTAAAGGCTTTTTTTAGGGGAAATGAAGGGGATTTTTTGGGTTTTTTGAGGATATCTGGGGAATTAAGGGGGATTAGGCAATTTTGGATGAGGTAGGTTTTATAGAGAATTTTGAAAGCTACAATAAAGGATTGGGGTAAAATTACTCTATCTCGATTAGTTTCCGAGATATTTTGAAAAAACGAAAGAAAAAAGAGAGGTTTGTTAGAGAATTGAGTTCGAGTCCTTTTTTTGTCATTTGTTTTTTTAGAATATCTCGGAAATTAAGGGAGATACGTCATTTTTACTCGAATCCTTTTTTGTAGAGAATTTTAAGACCTATAAAACAAGATTCGGGTAAAATCGCTCTATCTCACTTAGTTTCCGAGATATTTCGAAAAAACGAATGTCAAAATATGAATTTTCAACAGAATTGAGTAAAATTCATGTTTTGTCATTTGTTTTTTTAAAATATCTCGGAAATTAAACGAGATAAAGGGATTTTGCTTGAATCCTTTTTTGTAGAGAATTTCAAGAGCTAAAAAAGTGCTCTTGGATAAAAAAGGCGTATCTCCATTATTTTTAAGATATTCCTAAAAAACGAGAGCCAAAAGTTAAAGATTTATTGAAATTTTTACGATTTATTAATTTTTTTAATTATTTTTAGGGCATGCAGAGTACTGCACACGAATGGACACCATCTGGTGGTCTTCCCCAGGCATCTGGTGACAGAAGAATGTCCGAACCAACTCGCGGTTATCAAAATCAACGAGTTTCACCACCAGTACCACCAAGACCAAGATCTGCACAATTGCCAGAACTTCATCCAAATCAGGAGGTTGTTCTTGATGAAGTTGGAGAAGGTGAAATGGTGGAGAATAAATTAGTCATTCCTGATGAGATGATGCAGTACCTGAATGAGGTAAAAATCAAATAAACAAAATTTTATTAAAAAAATTAGACAAAAAAAAAACATTGAAAAAAAATTAAATTCATTAAATTTTTTCCATTCGTTTTCTTTTTTAATATTTCGAAAAATAATGGAGATACGCCCTTTTTGCCCTAAGATGGTTTTTTAGCTTTGAAAATTCTCTGCAAACCCATCTTTGGACAAAACTGCTTTATCTCGCTTAATTTCCGAGATATTTCCAAAAAAAAACGACTGACAAAAAATGAATTTTTAATTTTTTTTAAAATTTTCATTAAAATCAATTTTTTACCATTTATTTTTTTTAAATATCTCGGAAACTAAGCGAGATACGCTCTTATTACCCCAATCCTCTTTTGTAGCCCTTGAAATTCTCTAGAAAACCTTCCTTAGGCAAAAAGGGCGTATCTCCATTATTTACTGAGATATTTTCAAAAAACTACTGAAAAAAAAATTGAATGAGTTAAAAAAAAAATCTTAATTCGTTTTTTTTGCAAATATTTCGATCAACTATATGGAGATACGCCCTTTTTCCCCTAAACACCTGTTTTTTATAGAGAATTCGTAGAGTCATCAAAAAAGCATCAAAAATCGCTTTATCTCCTTTATTTTCCGCAATATTAAAAAAAAAAAACATTTAAGAATCTCGAAAAAATCAATATTAAAAAAAAAAACACTTAAAAATTTCAAAAAAATAAATATTTTCAAAGAAAAACACTTTGAAAATTTCGAAAAAATCAATATTAAAAAAAAAACACTTAAAAATCTCGAAAAAATCAACATTTTCAAAAAAAAAAACTTGAAAATCTCAAAAAAAGTCAATATCAAAAAAAAAAAACTTGAAAATTTCTAAAAAAATCAATATTAAAAAAAAAACGCTTGAAAATCTCAAAAAAATCAACATTAAAAAAAAAACACTCAAAAATCTCGAAAAAATCAATATTAAAAAAAAAACACTTAAAAATCTCGAAAAATCAATATTTAAAAAAAAAAAAACACTTGAAAATCTCGAAAAAATCAATCCTTTCCCCAAGCAATAAACCAAAAAACTAATTCATTTTTCCTTTAAATTCCAGGTTCAAGCAGGTGGAAATCAAGTGAGTTATCGTGGCAGTCCCCTGCCCATCTGCCAGTCCCCAATCTGCACAAACCCGCTGCACTACCAGCGTCAACAGCAGTCATCCTGCACCTACAACAACCCTAGCCCGCACAATCAGCCCCCTCAGCCGCCCTGCTACCCTCCCCAGCCCCTCCCACCCCCGCAGAACCCCCAGAACCCCCAAAACCCCCAACCCTGTCAAAACTACCAGTCCCCCTCCCCGGCCTACTCCCACTGTCCAAGTTCCCGAATGAGCCAAGCCTCCGGCTACTGTCCCCCCCAACCCTACCCAACCCACCAATCCCATTGCACCAATCAAATGCAGAGTAGTCCCCTCAGCCAAGTGATGTCCCCCGGATCTCATTATGCCCCTAGTCACATGAGCGACCAGCCAATGACGTCCCCAGCAGCTGGCGCCCTCCCCCCTCTCCACGGTCCCCAAATAAACCCCCAAAATCTCCAGCAAAATTCCGCTCAAATGACCAGAAATTGCCACAATAACCCACAAAATCATCAAATGATGGTTAATTACTACCAGAACTACAATTGTCAGGGTCAACCCAACAACAATTGTCCAAATGCGCAATTGCACATGGGAAATGCAGTTGCGCAAGCCTCTTGCGGGCAACTGCGCAACTGCAATTTGCCGCACTGCCAGCCGCGATCACAGGGTCACGTGGGCAGCGCATGCGCAGTGGTTCCCGCCCCCTGCCGGACCAATCACGAGCCAGCGGCCAGTCACGTGCGTTCTCTGCAGCGAAATGAGGCGCAGGAGGTCAATACTTCTCCAGGCACTTGTCCAAGCGTTCAGCACTGTTCATCCCCCAAAAACAACGGAAATCAGGGGCAAAACGGGCAGATGGGATGTCAATTGCAGAATTGTGGGCATCCAGGAGGGGGGATTGGCCCTCAGAGACATGTGGGGCAAAAGGGCATGACTTCCTGCAACTCGAGGGCAAATTGCAGATCTCAAACCTGCAATTGTCAGAATTTGGCCAATCAATTTGCCTGCAATTGTGGCTGGAACAATTATGATTGTTATAATAATCATAATATGGAGATTCAGTGCAGGGATATAAGTCAATCGCAGCAGGGGTCGCCTATCAAACCACCGCAGGGGATGCAGCAGGACTCTTATAGGAGAACTCTGGCTTATGTTCAGCAGTTGGAAAAGTGGTCGGGTAATGCGCAGATTCATGAAACCAATGTTTCGAGTTCTACGCATCCGTTCTCATTGCCACAGGCACTACCTGCGGGTTCTAATATGATTGTTAATGATATGACGTCTTCGTTGAGCTCGTTGCTTGAGGAGAATAGGTATTTGCAGATGATTCAGTGAGAGGCACTTGATGATGATTTTTTAATGAAAATTTAATGAAAAATGGAATTTTTGGAGAATTTTTGAGGATTTTTTGGATGAAAATTTAATGAATAATGGGTTTTTTGAAAAATTTGATGATTTTTTCAATGAAAACATGGATTTTTTGAGAATTTGAGGATTTTTTCAATGTAAAAATGGATTTTTGAGAATTTGATGATTTTTTCAATGAAAAAATGGATTTTTTGAGAATTTGATGATCTTTTCAATGAAAAAATGGTTGTTTTGAGAATTTGATGATTTTTTCAATGAAAAAATGGATTTTTTGCGAATTTGATGATTTTTTCAATAAAAAAATGATTTTCCTGAGAATTTGATGATTTTTTCAATAAAAAAATGGATTTTTCGGAAAATTTGATGATTTTTTCAATGAAAAAATGGATTTTTGAAAAATTTGATGATTTTTTCAATGAAAAAATGGATTTTTTGAGAATTTGATGATTTCTTCAATGAAAAAATGGATTTTTTGGAAAATTTGATGATTTTTTCAATGAAAAAATGGATTTTTTGGAAAATTTGATGATTTTTCCAATGGATAAATGGATTTTTTGAGTGATTTGATAATTTTTCCATTGAAAAAATGGATTTTTTGAAAAATTTGATGATTTTTTTAATGAAAAAATGGATTTTCTGAAAGAATTCATGATTCTTCCAATGAAAAAATGGATTTTTTGAATGATTCGATGACTTTTCCAATGAAAAGATGGATTTTTTGAAAAATTTGATGACTTTTTCAATGAAAAAATGGATTTTTCGAGAATTTGATGATTTTTTCAATGAAAAAATGGATTTTTTGAAAAATTTAATGATTTTTTAAGATGAAATTTAATGAAAAAATGGAATTTTTGGGCTGAAAGTGAATTTTTTGAGGATATTAAAAGGGAAAATAAGGGAGATAGAGCGTTTTTTTTTGAGGGAGGGGGGAGGGTTGAGAGGAGGGGGGATGAAATGGGATTGGGGTGAAAAGGGCGTATCTCCATTATTTAGGGAGATTTTTTTAAAAAGAAAAGAGAAAAAAAATGGAATTTAAATGAAAAAAAAAAGATTTTTGAGATTCAATTTTTGTAAATAAACTCGAAAAATAAAGGAGATACACCATAAGATTGTTTTATAGAGAATTTTGAGAGCTATACAAATTTTTTGGAGTAAAAAGGGCGTATCTCCCTTTATTCATTGAGATATTTCAAAAAAAAAAAAGAGAAAAAAAATTGAAGAAATTAAGAAAAAAATAAAAATTTGGGATTGAATTTTTGGGAATAATTAGGGAAAAAATGGAAATACGCCCTTTTTGTGCTAAGATGATTTTATAGATAATTATTTGAATTTTACAAAATTCTTTTGAGACAAAATCGCTCTATCTCCCTTATTTTCCAAGATATTAAAAAAAAAAACTGTTGAAAAAGTAAAATTGATGTAAAAAAAATTTCGATAATTTGAAAAAAAGCAAAAAAATTAATAATGATCTTTTTATCACTACCTCGTGGTGGCAAATGTGCCTTTTGATACTCCCAGTGCCTTTAACTTAATTTATTTTTTTATAAATATAACATTTACACTGTCAAGCAGTTAGAATTCTACTGTAATTGTGAGACGTTGTTTAATACTCAAATAACAATTTTCTTTTTTTTTTCATTATAAAAATAAGATTTTTGTATTTTTTAGCGATTTTAGATTATATCCATATAATAAATAAATAAATAAATAAATAAATAATTAATAATCAATAATAATTATAATAAATGGTTAATTTCGAGCTCAGTGAAGAGTGTACGATGTACGCTGTGATAACAGAAGAAAAAACTACAAATTTATTATATTTAGAATTAAAAAAAAAAATTTTCTTCATTTAAGATTTTCTTTTTTCGTCTTTTTTTGTATTCGTAAAAATTTTTTTTTCTATGAAACGAATTAAAAGAATTATGTATAGTATTAATTATTAATTATTAATTATTAATTATATATTAAATTTAGAAGACAAAGGCCAATACTAATTTTTAAGGCAAAAATATTGTAGATAGTGTGAGTGATTATTATTATTGTATTTTTTTTTTCATTTTTTTTCGATTATTTTTAGATTTTTTTTGTATAAATGCGTTTGTGTGGTAGTATTATTAGAGAAAAAAGAGAAAAAAATAACATTTTCCAAGGAAATGAATGTGCCTACTCTTGTACTTGATTATTTTCGGTGTAACCGTTAATTATTTTTTTTTTTTTTTATTTTTTTTTTTATTGAAGATTAAGAAATTGAAAAAAAAAATTGAAAAAAAGATTTAAAAAAATTGAAATTTTCTGGGAAAATTTTTTCCTCGAGAGTTAGAGACTTGGAATTTGCATGAATTTTTAATTAATTAATTATTATTGATTAAATTGTGGATCGCGCAAAAAAAAAAACATTTAGACTAATAAAATAGGTGAAAAAAATTAAAAATTAAAAATAAAAAAAAAAAATGGAAAATGTGAATATTTTATACATATCAAAATGATGCAGTTTTTATTTTTGAGATTGAAATAAAAAGTAAAAAAATTCTGAAAGGTAAAAAAATTAAAAAAGAGTTGTTAATTATTTTGTAAAATAAAGTGTAAACATCTTAAAAATTTGTAATTATTTGATTTTATTTTTTTTTTTTAATTTTAAGCACAATTATCGCAATTTACAAGTTTATTAAGGTACAAAAAAAGGAACAATTTATGAATTCGGTGATTTTTCCCTCGATTCCATTTCCTGAAAGCAATAAAAAAAACATTTTAAATTAATTTTACAAAAAAAAAAGACATTAAAATCGTTTATCTCTGTTTTTTGAGGATATCTCAGAAACTAAGGGAGATAGACCCGTTTTGCCCCAATACACTTTTGTAGAGAATTTCAAGAGCTACAAAAAAGGATTCATGCAAAAAGAGCGTATCTCCATTATTTACCAGAATATTTTCAAAAAACCAATGAAAAAAAAAATTTTATTAATTAAAAAAAAAAAGTTTTTCATCCGTTTTTTTGCAAAAATCTTGGAAAATAATGGAGATACGTCCTTTTCATCCGAATACACTTTTATAGCCCATTTCAAGAGCTACAAAATAATTTCAGAGCAAAAAGGGTGTATCTCCATTATTTACCTCGATATTCCCGAAAAACGCCGCAAAAATCGGAATTTCATCCCAATTTTTTCAAAAATCATCCAAATTAAATAATTACCAGCGTTAAATCGGGATCTGTCGGCAATCTCACAATTGGCAGAACATCGGGCAATGGTGGTGGAACCGGTGGTTCTCCATAAACTTCGTGAAGTTCTTCAAGTCTAGTGCTGAGGGCCGATCCCCTGCGACTAGTTGCATTCATCTTCTTCATCAGCCAATCCGCCTGTTCCTCCAGTCTCTTCAAACGTGCGTCACGAGCTGCGAGAACCTCCTCCGAGGTTCGAGGAACGGTTCTCGATGTTGTTGGAACCTCTGAACTTTTTTGCACTTCATTTTTAAGCTCTGCCTCTTTTTTTTCTGATGTTTTCGAGGGTGAAGAAGCGATTTCTGCAGTTTTCTGAACTTCAGATGAGGTTTCTGCAGTTTTTTGCACATCAAATGGGATTTTTGCAGTTTTTTGCACTTCATTTGAAGTTTTTATGGTCTTGTGCACTTCAAATGGAGTTTCTATGGTTTTCTGTACTTCAAATGGGATTTCTGCAGTTTTTTGCACTTCAAATGGGATTTTTGCAGTTTTTTGCACTTCATTTGGAGTTTTTATAGCTTTGTGCACTTCAAATGGAGTTTCTATGGTTTCCTGCACTTTAAATGGGATTTCTGCAGTTTTCTGCACTTCAGATGGGATTTCTGCGGTTTTCTGCACTTCAGATGAGATTTCTGCAGTTTTTTGAACTTCATTTGGAGTTTTTATGGTTTTGTGCACTTCAGATGGGATTTCTGTGTTTTTTTGCACTTCAAATGGGATTCCTATGGTTTTCTGCACTTCAGATGAGATTTCTGCAGTTTTTTGCACTACAGATGGAGTTTCTATGGTTTTCTGCACTTCAGATGGGATTTCTGCAATTTTCTCCACTTCAGATGGGATTTCTATGGTTTTCTGCACTTCAGATGGGATTTCTGCGGTTTTCCGCACTTCAGATGAAGTTTCTGCGGTTTCCTGCACTTCAGATGAGCCGAAAAGAGAAGCAGCCACATAACTAGGTCCAATTTCCAATGGATCACTGAATTGGACAGTTTTACCTGATGGAAATGGTCCAATTGAGAAAACTGAGATGGAGTTTGATGGAGATGGAGATAATTCAGGATTTTGCGTTTCTTTGGTGTCTTCAGGTGATTTTGGATGCATTTCGTGTTGGGGTTGATGTAGATTTTTGTCAATTTTTTCTTGATTACCTGGAAGGAATTATCTTTAATGAAGTTAGCACAAAAAAGTGACGATTTTTTGGATTTTTTTGAAGGAAAATAAATTATTAGGGGGAGGTGGAGTAAAATGGGGGTATTTCAATTGAAGGGTGTGAGATAGAGATTTTCTGATGATTTCATTGGAAAGCTGAGGAAATTTTGGGTGGAAATGTGGGTTGAAATTAATTTTTTTCAATTTTTTGAAAATTTTACGTTTTTGGACGAGTTTTGAAGGGGTGATCCTTTTGAAAATCGAAAAAATTCACTTTTTCGGCGATATCTCCGGTTCTGTTGGTCGCAGCGACCTGGGGTTCATCTCAAATGAAAGGTGAGCTGATTTCTCATCGATTTATGTGGTTCAAATTTTTTAAAATCAATTTTTCAAATACTTATAGGCCATTTTTCTGAAAATCAGTTTTTGCCCTATAAGTACTTGAAAAATTGATAATTTTGTTTTTAAACCACATAAATCTATGGCAAATGAGCTCATCTTTCATTTAAGATCAACCCCAGGTCGCTACGACCAATAGAACCCGAGATATTCCCGAAAACCTGAAATTTTTCAAAAAACAGAAGGATTTCACCTTCAAAACTTGAGGAAAAAAATGGAATTTTTGAAAAAATTCAAAAAAATAACATCTGACATATGATTTTGATGGGAAATTTCCTCAGCTTTTCAATGGAATCATCAGAAAAAATCTATCTCCAATATTTCCATCGATTTCACCTAATTTTCCAAGAACACGCGAATATTCCTCATTTTTTTTAAATAATTCATTTTTTAAGCAAAGGAAAAAAATCATAAAAATTGTCAGATTTTTGCTATTTTTAGGGTCATTCACCTGAACCCTTCCCTTCCTCAGTCTCCAATGCCTCTTCTTCTTCTTCCTCTTCTTCTTCCACATTTTTATTATCACTCTGAATGAGATTCTGGATGACATTGGCAAGTGCTTGATCCAGTGGATTCATCGCCTCTTTTTCCTCATTTTTATCAGATTCTGGAGTCGAGGGATCTTCTGGTGTTTCTGGAGTGGGAGTTCGTTGCTCAGGTGATGAGGTAGACTCTGTTTTGGATTCTGAGACATCAGTGTCTGTTGGCTGCTCCGATTCGGTGTCTGGAGTTGGTGCTCTTGGACTTTCCTGCAAAAAAAAAAAAGAATTTTAGTTAAAAATAAAAAATAAAAAATTTAGTTAATTATATTATATCGGAATAATGAGTCTTTTTTTGAAGTTATCTTCGGAAAAAGATGGAGATACGACCTTTTTGCCCTAAGCCATTAATTATAGCTCTTTAAATTTTCTATAAAATCATTTTTGAGCAAAAAAAAGCGTAATAAATATGAATTTATATCAATTAAAAAAAAAAAATTAATTATATCAACGAAAAAAAAAAGTGATTTATATTGATAAAAAAATAAATATATGAATTAAATTAATAAAAAATATATATAAATTATATTAATTAAAAAAGAAAGTGGATTATATTAATTAAAAAATAAAATGAATTATATTAATTAAAACCAAATATGAATTATATTGATAAAGAAAAAAAATAGAAATTATATTAATTTAAAAAGAAATATGAACTATATTAATAAAAAAAATACATACATTATATTAATACAAAAATTAAAAAAAGAATTACATTAATTTAAAAAAAAAAAATTTTTTTTTTTTATTAAAAAAAAAAAAAAAATTATTTAATAAAAAAAAAAAATTATATTAATAAAAAAAAATACATATATATATCTATGAATTATTACTTTTCTAGCCCTTCGACGTGGACCAGCTCTCGATCTTTCTTCAGGTGTTACCTCCTCTTCATCCGAGTCGTCACAGCGATCGTCACTGAAACCACTTTCAGCACTAGAAAACCGTATTTTTTATTATTTCATTGTCTCCAAATTTTTAAAAAAACGTATCGTCGTCTTAGAATCAAAGGGGCGTAAGTGCCATGTTTATGCATAGGACTTACGCCTTTTTGTTCCTAAGATGATTTTTTTTTATTTATTTATTTAAAAAATAAAAATTACCTGGTGTTGAAGGAATCGTGGGCAAGAGCTTTTCTTGCAGCAAATTCTCTCCTTAGGTTTTTCCACTCGATCTCAGTATTCGTATTTTTTTGTCTCGCAGACTCCCATTTTTCTCTGCAGTACTCGAGCTCTTGTTTCAGTTCTTGGAGCATTTTTCGCTTTTGTTGAAGCTCGTAACGAAGAATCTTCTCGTGGGTGTGCAGCTGCTGATGCTGGGCCTGCATTCGACCAACTATGTTCCAGGTTTTGCTTAATTCTACTGATACTGTTGATAATCGCTTCTCCTATTCGATTGGAAAAATTAATTTATTAATTAGTTAATTATAATTTGTGCAATTTGGACATTTTACGGAATTTTTCGATATTTATTGTTTTGGAAAAAAGGCGAAGTGAGAGAAAAATCTGAAAAAATTCAGGAAGAATGGAGACATACTGGACCATTTTCCTGAATTTTTTCAGAATTTTCCATTAACTTTTTAATAAAAAAAAAAAATAAAAGCGTGAAAATGCTCCTGTTCTCTCAATTTACTCTCCAGACGTCAATTCGTTATTTATTCATTTTTAAAAAAAGCGCAAAGGGACGGAAAAATCTGAAAAAATTCAATGATAATGGAAATATGCTGGACCATTTTTCTGAATTTTTTCAGATTTTTTCGTCTATTCCTTCACTCCGAAAAAAAATAAAACCGTGAAAATTCATCTGTTCCCCTAATCCACTCTTCAAATGTGAATTGCGTACTTATTTTTTTTTGAGTAAAACGCAGAGAGGCCGAAAAATCTGAAAAAATTCAGCGAAAATCGAGACATGCTCAAGCATCTTCTTGAATTTTTTCAGATTTTTCCGTTGACTCCTTCACCCCTAAATAAAATCGAACATTCTCACCTGTTCCCCCAATTTACTCTCCAGATGTGAATTTAATTGCTTCATCCTCCCCATCTCCTTCTCCAGATGTTTCTTCTCCAGAATCAATTCCTTTAATCTAATATAAGTCTTGCTGACTGATATAACGAGCCTCGGACCAGTCGGAGTATCAACAGACTTGTAGCAACTATTCGGATCTCCGGAGAGCAGAGTTGAAGAGGTTGATGCAGACGTGGAGCTAGCCGCATGACAGCTCAATAGTTCCGTCAGGACTTTCCACACTTTCGGTAAATTATTGGCGATACTCTCTTCCTGCGAGTCATCCTCTTTTTTTTCTGGATTTCCCTCGATTGATTTCGATTTTTCGCGACCTTCGACCTGTTCCACGATGTCCAGGAGGAGTTTTGGAAGAGCAGCGGCTTCTGTGCCCTCTTCACGGGCCATATCGCTGATAAGATCATGATTTTCCTGAAAATATAAAAGAACTCCTTTATATTCAGTTGTGGAAAGGTTGATTTATTCGCCAAAAATTGCATGTTCATTCAAAATTATCTCATAAGTCTGTATCTTAGCCGCTATCAATTTGGGCTAATTTTTATTATCATATTTGAAAAGAGCGGAAAATTTGACATGAAAATGAGTATAAAGATGCTATTTTGGGCCAGTTGGGATTGGGCCTTATATCTATATCTCTACCAATACAAACTTGAGTCAATTTTGATGACTATATTCTGAAAAAGCGGGAAATTCTTCATAAAAATGAGTATAGACATGCTATTTCAGTTCAATTGAAATTGGGCCTTATATCTGGGCCCATCTTCTTAACAAATAAGAAATTGAGCTCATTTTAATGAGTACATTTGATAAGAACGAAAAATTTCGCATGAAAATGAGTATAGACATGCTAATTCGGTCCAATCAAAATTGGGCCTTATATCTAGGCCCATTATCTTCATAAATAATACAGATAAGCTAATTTTAATGAGCATATTTAGAGAGAGCGAGAAATTCTCCACGAAATGAGTATAGATATTCTATTTCAGTCCAATGAAAATCGGGCCTTATATCTGGGCCCATTATCTTCAAAAATAATGAAGTTAAGCGAATTTTAATGAGCACAGTTGAAAAGAACGGGAAATTCCCCATGAAAATGAATATACACATGCTACTTCGGTCTAATGCAAATTGGGCCTTATATTTGGGCCCATTATCTTCTCAAATAATGAAGTTAACCCAATTTTAATGAGTACAGTTGAAAATAACGGGAAATTCCCCATGAAAATGAGTATATACATGCTACTTCGGTCTAATAAAAATTGGGCCCTATATTTGGGCCCATTATCTTCTCAAATAATGAAGTTAACCCAATTTTAATGAGCACAGTTGAAAAGAACGGGAAATTCCCCATCAAAATGAGTATACACATGCTACTTCGGTCCAATAAAAATTGGGCCTTATATTTGGGCCCATTATCCCCACAAATAATGAATTTAACCAAATTTTAATGAGCACAGTTGAAAAGAATGGGAAATTCCCCATGAAAATGACTATAAACATGCTCCATCAGTCCAACCAAAATTGGGCCTTATATTTGGGCCCATTATCTTCCCAAATAATGAAGTTACTCTAATTTTGATAAGCATAGTTGAAAAGAACGGGAAATTCCCCATAAAAATGAGTATACACATGCTACTTCGGTCCAATAAAAATTGGGCCTTACATCCGGGCCCATTATCTCCACAAATAATGAAGTTAAGCTCATTTTAATGAGCATATTTGACAAAAAAATCAACTTTTTTGCAATAAAATAATAATAACCTGCAGTAACTGTGTGAGCCTATCAAGGTCCATATCAGCAGAAGAAGCACTCAGTAGCATTTGCGAGAACAAGCTATTAATCAACGACATTTGGTTCTGCAAGTCCCTGCAGTCAGCTTTCGTGAGTCCCAACTGCGATTCAAGACTCGAGATTTCAGTATCCTGATGATCGATCTTCTCCTCCGCCTTTTTGAGCTCCTCATCAACCCCCTCCTTCTCCCTAACAAGGCCCTTAAATTTGTGCTGAATATTGGACAATTCTTTACTCGAAGAGTCCTTCAAATCAACCAAAATTCGCAATCTTTCGTCATAAATACTCTTCAGTCGTCTGACGTCCTCCACCTGTCTGTCATGCTCATTTCTCAGGTCCTCAGTGACGTCAATCTTGAATTTGTCGTCTCCAAGTCTTGCGACAATCTGCGATAGCACGTTTTTCAGACGATTGATCTCTTTCTCGCGGATTTCAAAGGTTTCTCGATGATTTTTTGCGATTTCCTTCAGCAGCTCGATTCTCGGTCCATTACTATCAGGTTCACACTCTAAATGATAGCGTAAATCGTCGATTTTCTCGATCTGGAGTCGAATGCATCCTCTTAAGGTAGTGTAACAGAGTACGGTCGATAAAACAGAAAAAAATGAGGATTTGCCGGTTAGTTTTCAATTAATTGCTGATAATTCGGGAAAAAATGACGAAAACCTTGTAATTAAAATTTCTCAATAACTATAGGGTGGATTTTAACGGCGGCTTGACGGAAAAATCTGAAAAAATTAGACAATAATGGAGACATTTTGGAGCACCTAGAGGAATTTTTTCAGATTTTTCCTTGGAGTCCTTCAGTCCGAAAAAAAATCCTGAAGGATTTCGATATTTTCAGAATTTTATCTAATAAAATCCTTTAAATTCTCTATCTTCTCGAATTTTACGGGCGACTCGACAAAAAAATCTGAAAAAATTACACAAAATTCTAGACATTTTGTAACATCTTCATGAATTTTTTCAGATTTTTCCTCAAAGTCCTTCAGTCCGAAAAATAAAATCCTGAAGGATTTCGATATTTTCAGAATTTCTTTCAATAAAATCCTTTAAATTCTCTATCTTCTCAAATTTTAACGGCGACTCGACAAAAAAATCTGAAAAAATTACACAAAATTCTAGACATTTTGTAACATCTTCATGAATTTTTTCAGATTTTTCCTTAAAGTCCTTCAGTCCGAAAAAAAATCCTGGGGGATTTTGATGATTTCACGTGGATTTTTAATTTTTTAAAGTTGCTCTGGAAAAAAAGGAATATTTCACCAATAGCACGAAATTCATCCGAATTGCTTCGATTCACGTGCTATTACATCAGTATCCTCTGAAAAACTGCAAAAAAACCTAAACGAAATTGATGAATTCCAAAGAATCACCAATCTCAAATTTAGTTTTCAATTAATTCCTGATAATTCGGGGAAAAATGTGCTTTAATTTACCCGAAAAAAAGTGATTAAACTATTCGAAAGTCATATCTTCAGCTTGTGAATATAATTTTTTTTTCACGAATTTTTTTTACATCAATCTCCTATCACATGCGTGAGATAGAGAGAGAGGCAAATAGTTACGACTACCTTCTAATTAAAATATCTCAATAACTATACGGTGAATTGAGTATTTTTTTCTTCTATTATTTAGTTAAAATGCTGTTCTCTTCGCCAATTGTTTTTAAATAATGGGTCAACCCTGTGGTTTTTTAGTAATTTCGTTATTTCCGTCCGATTTAGGGCGTTTCATCCCCTCCACCGCTATTTTCAGTAACTTTGATAATTCATATCTCATAAACTGGACGGTAAAAAATTATGAAAAAATTCAGAAAACCGTAAAAAAACATCATCTTCGATATCCCATCAAAAAAAATAAGGGTTTAACTCCACTCAAATTCACTGTAGTACTACCTTAACTCATCTGAAACCTTCAGGACATCAGTCAGCCTCTGCGCGTCTTTCTGAATCGCATTTCCCTCGTGAAACTCATTTTTCCAATCATCAGTCGTAATTGTCGTTGTCCCAACAGAAAAAGTTTCGCTCTTTCTCGAAGCCTCTTCAGATTGAATTTTTAACAAATCTAAGACTCGAGAAGTCTCCATGTGCGCTTCTTTCTCAGCATCCAACTCTTTACGTAATCGGTCCATTTCCGATGATACAGCGGCTATTGCTCTTTGTCTAGCTTCTCGTTTCATGCAGAGGTCTTTCCTGAATTCTTCGAGATTTGGACGCTCTGCTGCATCCTCTTCTGTTGATGTTCCTGAAGAATAATGGGTAAAAAACAAGTTAATTTCAGTAGTAAAAAGAGAAAATAGGCAGACGTATTTTTTTTAAATTAGGTTTTTTTGTTAAATTTATTGGTAAATAATGGAGATACGCCCTTTTTGCCTTAAGATGGTATTTTAGAGAATTTCGGGAGCTAAAAAAAAGGTCCTTAGAACAAAAAGGGCGTATCTCTATTATTTCTTAAGATATTTTCAAAAAAATGAATAATAAAAAATGAATTTTTGGAGAAAAAAAAATTCATAAAAATTTAAAAAAATCTGAAAAATCTCAAATATTAGAATAAAATTGATTTTTTTTCAATTTTTTTTTTTTAAATTAAGTAAAATGCATTTTTTTAAGGAATATTCCGGTGAATAATGGAGATACGCCCTTTTTTGCCTCAAGATGCTTTTCTAGAGAATTTCGAGAGCTCCAAAAAAGTTTCTAACAGCAAAAAGGGCGTATCTCCATTATTTATTAAGATATTCTAAAAAAAATGCATAATAAAAAATGAATTTTAGAAAAAAAAAAAAATTCATAAAAAATTTATGAAAAATTGCATAAAAATTTCATAAAAATTTTGAAAAATCTCAAATATTAGAATACAATTGATTTTTTTTCATTTTTTTTTGTTAAATCAAATAAAATTCATTTTTTTAGAAATATCAGGAATAAAAGGTCCTTAGAATAAAAAGGGCGTATCTCCATCATTTTTTAAGATATTTTCAAAAAAATGAATTCTCAAAGAAAAAAAAATTTTATAAAAATTTCGAAAATCTGAAAAATCTCAAATATTAAATTAAAACTAATTTTTTTTTTTTAAGAAATAAATAAAATTCATTTTTTATCATTTATTTTTTTGGGAATATTTCGGTTAATAATGGACATACGCCCTTTTTGCACTAGAATAGTTTTTATAGACAATTTCAAGGTCTAAAAAAATGTTTTAGAATACAAAAGGCGTATCTCCATTAGTTTTTCAGGATATTTTAGGAAATTTTGAAGAAAGAAATTATCTTACCAGCATCTGTAGAATTTTCTCTCCTATTTTTTGTCCTTTTTTCACTGTCAATGATGCCATTCAGTCTTCGAATTTCCTCCAATGATCTCTCTAATTCATCATTCTGTTTTTTTCTATCCTCTAATTCTCGAGACAGTCTAATTTTCAGTCTAAAATTCTCTTCTTCTGCCAAATTTTTCTGTCTCTCAATTTCATTATAATTTTTTTCTAAATCCTCGTTTAGATCAGTTACTCTAGTATTGGCAGTATCATCTCGTTCGTTGAAAACTTCGATTCTTCTATTTTTCGTTGATATCTAAGGATTCAGAGAAAAAAGGACGTATCTCCATTATTTAAAATTGAAATAAAATTTACTTAATTTTCTTAAAAATGCACTTTTATATAATTAGTTTTTTTTCAAAATATCTCGACAATTAAGCAAAATAAGGCAATTTTATGGGATTTTCTTTTTCTATAGCTCTTGAAATTCTCTATAGAAGGATTTTCAAGCAAAAAAAAATTATTTTCATTATTTACCGAGATATTCTCCAAAAAAACTAATTTTTTTATGTTTTATAGGGTAAAATGGACACGAGTTGATTTTTGTATTTTATACTATGAAAATTACGTGAAATGAATGGAAATATTGGAGATAGGTTTTTTCTGATGATTCCATTGGAAAGATGAGAAAATTTCGCATGGAAATCATATGTCAGAAGTTATTTTTTGGAATTTTTCAAAAATTTCATTTTTCGCGCGAGATTTGAAGGTGAAACTCTTCTGTTTTTTGAAAAATTTCAGGTTTTCGAGAATATCTCTGGTTCTATTGATCGTAGCGATCTGGGGTTGATCTTAAATGAAAGGTGAGCTCATTCTCCATCGATTTATGGGGTTTAAAAAGAAAAATATCAATTGTTTCAAGTACTTATAGGGCAAAAACTGATTTTCAGCAAAATGACCTATAAATATTTGAAAAATTGATTTTAAAAAAATTTGAACCACATGAATTGATGAGAAATGAGCTCACTTTTCATTTGAGATGAACCCCAGATCGCTACGACCAACAGAACTAGAGATATCGCCGAAAAAGTGAATTTTTTCGATTTTTAAAAGGAAAACCCCTTCAAAACTTGGCCGAAAAAGTAAATTTTTCCAAAAATTGAGAAAAAAAAATTTTGACACATGTTTTCCGTCTAAAATTTCCTCAGCTTTTCAATGGAATCATCAGCATATCTCTATCTCCAACCGTTCAATCGGAGTGTGTCCATTTGCCCCTCACCTTCCCTTATAATTTACCAAAAATTTCGAAAAATCCCAAAAAATATCGAAAAACGCCCAAAAATCTTGTAAAACCCCAAAAAATCTTAAAAACTCCCAATAATCTTGAGAAACCCCTGAACATCCCGCAAAATCCTCAGAAATCTCGAAAAATCCTTAAAAATCTTGAAAAACCCCCAAAAATCTTGAAAAAAAACCCGAAAATCGAAAAATACCCAGAAATTTTAAAGAATCCCCCAAAAATTCGAAAAATACCCCAAAAAAATCGCAAAGTCCCCAAAAATCTCGAAAATTCACCAAAAATCTTGAAAAACCCTTAAAAATCTTGAAAAACCCCCCAAAAATCGAAAAATCTCAAAAAATCCCTTAAAATCTTGAAAAGCCTACAAAAACCTTGAAACATCTCCTTAAAATCGAAAAATACCCAGAAATCTTAAAAAATCGCCCAAAAAATCGAAAAATCCCCCGAAAAATCGCAAAATCCCCAACAACCTCGAAAGATCCCTTAGAATCTTGAAAAATCTCGAAAAATCCTTAAAAATCTCGAAAAATCTCCCGAAATCTCGAATAATCCCCAAAAAGCTTGAAAAATCCCCCCAAAAAATCGAAAAATCCCAAAAAATCTTAAAAAATCCCCCAAAAAATCGAAAAATCTCCCGAAATCTCGAATAATCCCCACAAAGCTTGAAAAATCCCCAAAAAAATTGAAAAATCCCAAAATAATCTTAAAAAATTCAGCAAAAAATCGAAAAATCTCGAGTAATCCCCACAAAGCTTGAAAAATCCCCAAAAAAATCGAAAAATCTTAAAAAATCCCTCAAAAAATTAAAAAATCCCGAAAAATCTCAAAAAATCCCCCAAAAAATCGAAAAATCTCCCGAAATCTCGAATAATCCCCCCAAAGCTTGAAAAATCCCCCAAAAAATCGAAAAATCTCAAAAAATCTTAAAAAATCTCGAAATCTCCACATTTTAAAATTCCCCCCCCCCCCTCCAAATCTCAAATTATTTTGAAAACAACCCAATTTTTTTTCATTTTCCCACCCCCAAAACCTACCTCGTGCTCCCTCCGCACCCTCTCCAACTCCCCCCTCAGCTTCTCGTTCACCCCCTCCAGTTTCCCCTTCTCCCCCCTCAACTCCTGAATTTCTCGCACCAATTCCTCGCGTCTCCGGCAATCAGCTCCAGCATCCTCATCTCTCCACCTGCTTCCACCCCCTTTTAACTCCCCCTCCAGCACTTTAATCCTCTCCACAGCCCTCTTGTACTCCCTCTTGATGTACTCCCCATTCTCCCCCCTCTCCTTTTTTCGCACAGATCTCCAGCAATCTTCTGGCATTTCTTTTGGATTCAACAGATGATTTTTCTCAATTTTTTCCTCAATTGCCTCAATTCTCTGGACCAATTCCTGATCTCCCCCCTTTTTTTCCATCAATTGAAGAGAAGAATTCGCCTCTCGCATGCGCTTTAATTCCAGGTAAAGACCCTCCAACTGCCCCAATAAGGCACTATGGGCTGCTGCTAATTGCTGATTTGCTGCAGCTAAGTGAGACACTGTTCTCGTCAATTCCATTGCTTCTTGCTGAACACTTGGTGCACTTGGCGCGTAATCTGACTGCCAACCAGTCATTTGACTAGCGTATGTCAACTAAAATATTCACAAAATTTCGATTTAAATTGATTTTAAAAAAAGGGAAAAAAATTCAACATTCAAAAAAAAATATCGAAAAATGTTCTAAATTTTTTGAAATTTTTTCGAAAAATGTTCGAAATTTTTCGAAATTTTTTTGAAAAATGTTCAAAAATTTTCCGAAAAATGTTTCAAATTTTTAGAGAAATGTTTTCGAATTTTTCGAAAAATGTTTTGAATTTTTCGAGAAATAATTTCGAATTTTTAAAAAAATGATTTCGAATTTTTTTAAAAATAATTTCGAATTTTTTTAAAAATGAATTCGAATTTTTTTAAAAAATGATTCTGAATTTTTTTAAAAATGTATTTAAATTTTTTAAAAAATGTTCTGTTTTTTTTTAAGTGTTTTGAATTTTTTTTTAAATAATTTTGAATTTTTTGAGTAATTTTTGAGAATTTTTAAAAAAATATTTTTAAATTTTTCTTTAAAAATATTTTTTTTATTTTTAATTTTTGTTAAAAATACTTTTTTTTATTTTTAAATTTTTTTAAAAAGGTTTTATAGTTTTTGAAAAATTCGAGGTCTTTTAGTGTCGAGACCCACGCGTATCGAGAGACAATTCTTCACTGAGATCTCTTTTTCTTCTCGAGAAGAAAGAGCCCCGGGTAGAGATGCTGAGCCAGGCACGTGATACAATATACGTTATACACGAATTTTCGTTGCTCTGACTCAGTATTCCTCAAAGAAAAGAAGTTTTTTTTTTTAAATTTTTTTAAAATTTTCTAAATTCTTTTTTTTTCTTTAAATTTTTTTTTGGAAAATTGCCAGGAGGCTATCGTTATATCAGGTGGGATTTTCTCAATGTGCTTTTGAGAGTGGATGGTCCACGAATGACCTTGAAGATGATGGCAATGTCCGATTTTTCTGCGATTTTTCTGCGATTTTTTTACGATTTTCAGGATTTAAAAAAAAAATCATTTTTTGAGAGAAAAAAGGAAAGAGTTCATTCTCCTTGGGAATAACTCGGTAAATAATGGAGATAGGCCCTCTTTGCCCTGAAACGATTTTGTAGAGAATTTCAAGATCTACGAAAGTGTCTCAGAACAAAAAGGGCGTATCTCCATTATTTACGAAGATATTTAGAAAAATATGATTAAAAAAAAAAAATAGCAAAAAAAGTCGATTTTTTTTTTGTTAATTGCTTTTTGAGAATATCTTCGTTAATAATGGAGATAGGCCTTTTTTACCTCAGAGCAGTTTTGTAGAGAATTTCAAGAGCTACATAAGTGATCTTGGGAAAAAAGGGCGTATCTCCATTATTTACGGGGATTTTTGAGGGAGAAGAGAGAAAAAAGTGGGATTTTTGCATTTTTTTTGAATAAATTTGTTAAAAATTTTTTTTTTTTTACTCACCAGGGTGTCACGAGGCTGATGACTACTAAAACCTGGTGCTGATGATGAATTCCACGTTTCTTCATTGCCCACTCCATCACGAGTTCTCGTTTTCTGAATCGAAGAAAAAAATGTCTCATAAATAAGAAAATCCAGGATAAAATGATTCAGGATTTTTTTTGAGAGTGAGGGAGTTTTCAAGAAAATTTGAAAAAATTTGAGAAGATTCTCCAATATTTTTACATTATTGGTGAATTTTTCCAAATTTCTTCCCCCTTCCCCCACCCCTTCCACTCAAAAATAGGAAATTCCTCATAAATAGGAAAATTCAGGATAAAATGATTCAGGATTTTTTTTCGACCTGAAGAAATTATCAAAAAAATTTGAAAAAATTTGAGAAGATGCTCCAACATCTCTACATCATTGATGAATTTTTTCAGATTTTTTCATGAAGACCTTCACCCTCTAAAAAAATTCTAATTCATTTTTAATACTCTGGTCCATTTCACCCCAATTTTCTCTACAATTAATTCGATTTTTTTTCTTTCTTTCTTCTTATTTTTCTTTTATTCGATTTTTCTAGTAGTAAAAATAAAATTAAAAGGATATAAAGAATCGAAAGGCTTTATGTGGTATAAATAATAAAAAATGATAAAAATACTAGAACTAAACGATACATTACATAACTCTGTGAATTTGTGGGCAATGAAGAATGAAATGAGTCCTGTGAAGTTCCAGATAATCTTGGAAATTGTCCTGGTCCAAATGGAAATGGTAGAGGTGGTGGTTCGTACTCTCTGTGATTCTGAATGCTATTTCCAGCCCCCATTTCTCCTTGAATCCTTCAATCCTTTAATTTCCTTCTTTTCGATGTCTTCTGTCGATCAAAAATCGAAGAATTTAAGAAAATTCTGTCTTTGTTACCAATTTTTTTAGAATATCTCAGTAAATAATGGAGATACGCCCTTTTTGCCCGAATTCTTTTTTTTAGCTCTTGAAATTCTCTACAAGAAAGGTTTCAAGTAAAATTGCTCTATCTCGCTTAGTTTCCAAGATATTAAAAAAAAACAAATGACAAAAAATGAATTTTACGAAATTTTCTTTAAAATTCATTTTTTTTTCATTTGTTTTATCAAAATATCTCGGAAATTAAGCGAGATAGAGCAATTGCACACGAATCCTTTATTGTAGTTCTTGAAATCCTCTATGAAAACCTACTCAAGGCAAAAAAGGGCGTATCTCCATTATTTTCCGCGTCATTTAACAAAATAAAAAAAAATCAAGAAAAAAATTGAAATTTTCACGTAAAATCGAAAAATTCAATTTTTTTCATCACATTTTTCAAAATATCTCCTTAAATAATGGAGATAGGCCCTTTTTACCCCAATTCACTTTTTGAGCCAACAAAATTCTCTACAAAACCATCTTAGGGCAAAAAAAAAAATACATTTTTTAGAATTTTTAAAAAATTATTCTTAAAATTTTTAAAAAAATGTTTTTAAAAGTAAAAAAAAAATATTTTTGAAATTTTCAAAAAATCATTTTTGAAATTTCTAAAAAAATATAATTAATTTTTTGAAAAATTCGAAGACATATCTTCATTATTTATCGAGATATTCCTGCCTAAAAAAAAAATAAATGACAAAATTCAGTCGAATTTAAAGAAATAAACAAAGAAGAAAGGATTTCGTTTAAACTTTCTTGAGTGACTTTAAAAAAAAAAACAGTTCAATTTATTTTTGGAATTGTTAATGCTTCCAACTACGACGTGCAACTGCTCTACTTGGCTCGTTTGTACCAACAAATTTCGATATTGGCAAGAGAAATGCTCTTTGTTACTAATTTTTCGATCTTTCGTCATTCGAAATTTTTTTTTTTTTTTTTTTCGAATTATCATTTTAAGGTAAAATCGAAAAAAAAGTCAAATTTTTGTATAAAATCGTTAATAAAAATTTTATAAAAGATGAAATTCTCAAATTTGATTCAGTGAATCTGTAAATAATGTAATAATTAAGAAAATAATCTCTAGAAAAAAAAATTAATTGAAAATCGAAAAATTTTCATTTTTTTGCATTTTTTCAAATTTTTCAAAATTCAAAGAAATGCAAAAAATAATGAAAATTTTTTAATTTTCAATTAATTTTTTTTTTTCTAAGGCTTATTTTATTCATTATTACATTCTTCACAGATTCACTGAATCAAATTTGAGAATTTCATCTCGTATAAATTTGTTATTAACGATTTTATCCAAAAAATTCAACTTTTTTTCGATTTTACCGCTCAATTATCCTCAATCAATTATTTCCCAATAAAATTGATTTTTTTTTTATTTTCACGAATAGATCAGAGAGCTTTGAAGCTCTCGAGGTGGATGACACGTGCGAGAAATCTCTAAAAATAGCGAAAAAAAAATTTCGATTTCGATTTAAATTTAGCCGAAAAAAAATCGAAAAAAGAAACAAAATTCATCGAAATTTTTTTTATTTTTTTTTCTCGTAAATAAAAATGATTCACTATTTTTCGTAAATAATGCGCATTTTACGTAACAACATTGTGATCTTCTGAATTCAAATTCTCAGAAGATCTTCTAAATTTAATCGAATGATCCACGATTTTTCGCGAATTTTATGAGTCACAATTTAAAATTAATTTTATTTAAAAAACAAATTAATTTCGATAACTCACGAAAATTAATCAATTATTTGTTATTATTGTTTTTTTCTTCTTTTCACAAGCACCATTCGACTCGAGGGAAAAATTTACACCATCGACACAGTACCAGCATCTTCCTGGCTTGGGGCCAATGTGCCTCCAGTTTTCTTAAGCATAAACTTTAACTAAAAATACATCTCATAGTCTTGAGAGTGAGAGAGCCACGAGGAGGGATTTTCGATGTGTTTGGGTGTTTGGTTTGGATCTTTGCAGGTTTTTGCTTCCGAATGGAAGCTATGTAATCATCAGAATTTTCGATTGTAATTTTTTTAAATAGAAGATACTTAAAATGATCAAAATAGAGAGAAAATGATATTTTCAGCGCATGGCTGTGTGTGCGTAAAAGTCTTAATTACTGCGGATTAAAACGGATTAAAACGGATTTTGCAAGAGACCTTATTTGTAGAAAATTAAATTCTCTACAAAAAAGGTCTCTTGACATTTTTCTCTAAATCTAATCATTTTGGAGATCCTTATCAAAATGTAAATTAGAGACTTCTTTTTTTAGATAAAATGAAGTTTTTTTTTAGTAAATAATAAGGATTTCGGAAATTAATCGAGATACGCCTTTTTCCTTATGACCTCTCTGTATAAAATTCAATTCTCTACAAAAAAGGTCTCTTGCAATTTTTCCCTAAATCCACTCGCCTTTAAGATATTTGCAAAATGCGCGAAAAAAATCCTCTAATAATTTTTTTTATTTTTTGCATCCGAATGGAAGCTATGTAATCATCAGAATTTTCGATTGTAATTTTTTTAAATAGAAGATACTGAAAATGATCTAAATAGAGAGAAAATGATATTTTTAGCGCATGTCTGTGTGTTTGTGTGTGTGTATGTCTGTGTGTGCATAAAAGTCTCAATTACAGCAAAACGGTTTTATAGAAAAATTTCATATTTTGTGGAAAACTTCCTCTCGACAAACTCTATTTTTTAAGCTTCATTTGAAGAGAATTCGATCGAAACTTTTTGAGATTTGTCCATTTTTCGAAAATCAGTTTTTAATGGAATTTCTGGAAATTATTGAACTGATGTTATTTATACTCATTTATTATCTCGAGAGTTTTATCAGTTAGAAGCCTGTGAATTTTGAGCTTATTTGCATGATTAGTTCTCGAGTTATTGGCGTTTTAATGAATTTCTTCAAAATTTGATATTTCGATGATGATTTGAAAAAAGTTGCATCACTTCCATTTGGAAAGCATATTGCTAAAGTATCAACAGAAAAAGCTATATCTTTCATTTTCCGAAGAGCATTCGGAAACTAAGCGAGATAGCGCAATTTTCGTAGAAACTTTTTTTTTAGAAAATTTCAAGAGCTACAAAAAAGGTCTCGACAAAAATCACGCTATCTCGCTTAGTTTCCGGATGCCCTTTAAAAACGTGATTATAACGTGAAATTCTCACGAAAAAACTAAAAAAAAAAGTGAAAAAAAACGAAAAAGAGTTTTTACGGGAATTGAATTAGCAAAATTTGATATTTTGATGATGATTTGAAAAAAAGTTGTATCACTTCCATTCGGAAGCATATTGTTAAAGTATCAGCAGAAAAAGCTATATCAGTTGGGAAGAAATACTATTATCCACTTGTTTTAGATGAATCTCGATATTTCGACAGACGTCAATGACAATCAGAGAATTGGAGCGGACAATTATAATCGGGGTCTCGTGATATATTTAGACGCTTCGTCATGATTTTTTTTTCAAATATTTATTTTTACGTAATTATGCCATTAATTCATTTTATCGCCAAAAATTGAGACATTTTTGGGATTAAATTGTAAATTCAATGATAATTGGGAATTTTTTTTGATTTTATTTCTTTTGAAAAATGGGGAGGAGTGTTAGATTGATTTATTATTGGGGGAGTTTTGTATCGAGGGCTCTCATTGGTCGAGACAGACACTCCCGCGCTTTTTTTTTGTATTTCATAAAAGAGGCTTTTTTTATAACTAACTATTCCCAATTTTTTAATTTAAATTATTATTTTTCAAATGTGCAGAAGTGTTTTCCTTATTCATGATTGGTGGAATTTCATGTCGAGGGTCTTCATTGGTCGACATTTTCATTAGACAGATTCCCGTGCTTTTTTAAACTTCATAAAAGAGATTTTTTTCATAATTTTGGTGAATTTTTTAATTCTAATTTGATTTTAAATTTCAAAAAAAACGCGCAGAAGTGTTATGTTCATCCATGATTGGTGGAATTTCATGCCGAAAGCTTCTCATTGGTCGAGACAGATTCCCGCGCTTTTTTAAACTTTATAAAAGACATTTTTTTTCATAATTATCGTAAATTTCTTTTATCTAAATTTAATTTTAAAAATTTGGAAAAAGACGTGGATAAGTGTTAGGTTCATTTATTATTGGTGAAATTACATGCCGAGGCTTCTCATTGGTCGATACAGACTCCCGCGCTTTTTTTAAACTTTGCAAAAGAATTTTTTTTCACATTTAACATTAATTTTTTATAAATAAAAAAAAAAAAAAAAGAAAAAACATTAATTTTTCTTTAAATTTAAATTCGATTAATAAATTAATTAAATTAATTGGACTAGAAATTCGATGGATTAAACGTCAATGGCTCCTTTCGATGGAATTATCACGTGTCCAGTCAATATTTTGTTGTCATCATCATCAACGACATCCAGAGAAATCCGAAATTTGAGATCATCTTGAAAATAACGTCCAAATCGAATATTGAAGCATTTTTTATCACTAAAAAGTGTTGCAGGAACTCGTACTTTTCCCTTAAACCGAAAAAAAAACATAAAAGGATATTATAATTAATGAAAATTAATCATGCTCATTTCACAATTATTCAATAATTTGACAATTAAATGTAATTATCATTATTTTTATAAATCGTCACCTTAGAAAGAAAGGGGCATAAGTACTGTGCATGAAGATAGTACTTACGCCTCTTTGACTCCAAGTCGAGGATATGTATAGGAAGTTAAATATATGGGAAGGTGGGGCAAAACGGACACGGTTTGATTTTGATATTTTATACTATGAAAATTACGAGAAATGAATGGAAATATTGGAGATAGATTTTTTCTGATGATTCCATTGGAAAGATGAGAAAATTTCCCATGAAAATCATATGTCAGAAGTTATTTTTTGGAATTTTTCAAAAATTTCATTTTTCGCGCGAAATTTGAAGGTAAAACTCTTCTGTTTTTTGAAAAATTTCAGGTTTTCGAGAATATCTCGGGTTCTATTGGTCGTAGCGATCTGGGGTTGATCTTAAATGAAAGGTGAGCTCATTTCCCATCGATTTATGGGGTTTAAAAAGGAAAATAGCAATTTTTTCAAGTACTTATAGGGCAAAAACTGATTTTCGGCAAAATGACCTATAAATATTTGAAAAATTGATTTTAAAAAAATTTGAACCACATAAATCGATGAGAAATGAGCTCATCTTTCATTTAAGATGAACCCCAGGTCGCTACGATCAAAAGAATCGGAGATATCGCCAAAATAGTGAATTTTTTCGATTTTTAAAAGGAAAATCCCTTCAAAACTTGGCCAAAAAAGTGAATTTTTCCAAAAATTGAGAAAAAAAAATTTCAACACATGTTTTCCGCCTAAAATTTTCTCAGTTTTTCAATGAAATCATTAGAAAATTTTTATCTCGAACCGTTCAATAGGAATGTCCATTTTACCCCACCTTTCCCTATAAATTAAGCAGTTTTGTTATTGTTGGAATGTAAATAGTTATCTCTGTTAATAAAAATTTGTTAAAGTGAAAAAAAAAATTGACAATTGAAGAATAAAATTATTTACCGGTATTTTAGTAAAAAGATTGAATCCCAGTGCTTTTTTCACAAATCTAGCGATATCATGCCACTCTGTGTTGCCCTCTGCAAAAAGTCCCAGTTTCTCTTTTTTAAATGAATGCCAATCTTCCTGAGCCCAGTACTCCATCTCCACCAAAAGCTGAATAATAGAAAAATCATGAAATCATCGTTAAAATAATTGAATGAAATGAGTCAATTTTTTTGTGATTCATTTTTCTTAAATATATCGGAAACTAAAAGGAGATACGCCCTTTTGACTCCAACCAATTTTCGTGATTTTCAAAATTCTCTAAAAAAGGCGTAATCGCTCTATCTCACTTAGTTTCCGAGATATTCTCAATAAAAAATTGTTAACAAAATTCGATTTATCCTAATTTATCTTTTTTCCATTGAATTAATTCAGTTTAAAGTTTTGATAAATAAAATGCAAATTAAAATAAAATACTAACAGTCAAATCACCAGCAGGATTGTCCAACCAATTAACGTGTTGATACCAACCATCATCCCCTTTTTCCTCGCCTTTTACTATTGAATTATCCTCGGTTATGTGTAAATCGTCATTTTTAAAATTTACACACTTTCCATGAGACTGTGAACAAACAAGTGGATAATAGTATTGCTCTTCAACTGATACAGCTTTTTCTGCTGATACTTTAGCAATATGCTTTCCGAATGGAAGTGATACAACTTTTTTCAAATCACCATCAAAATATAAAATTTTGCTAATTCAATTCCCATAAAAACTCTTTTTCCTTCTTTTTCACTTTTTTTTTTGTTTTTTCGTGAGAATTTCACGTTATAATCACGTTTTTAAAGGGCATCCGGAAACTAAGCGAGATAGCGTGATTTTTGTAGAGACCTTTTTTGTAGCTCTTGAAATTTTCTAGAAAAAAAGTTTCTACAAAAATTGCGCTATCTCGCTTAGTTTCCGAATGCCCTTCGGAAAATAAAAGATATAGCTTTTTCTGTTGATACTTTAGCAATATGCTTTCGAATGGAAGTGATACAACTTTTTTCAAATCATCATCAAATATCAAATTTTGAAGAAATTCATTAAAACGCCAATAACTCGAGAACTAATCATGCAAATAAGCTCAAAATTCACAGGCATCTAACTGATACAAATCTCGAAATAATATATGAGTATAAATAACATCAGTTCAATAATTTTCAAAAATTCCATTAAAAACTGATTTTCAAAAAATGGACAGATCTCAAAAAGTTTCGATCGAATTCTCTTCAAATGAAGCTTAAAAAATAGAGTTTGTCGAGAGGAAATTTTCCACAAAATATGAAATTTTTCTATAAAACCGTTTTGCTATAATTGAGACTTTTATGCATACACAGACATGCGCTAAAAATATCATTTTCTTTCTATTTGGATCATTTTAAGTATCTTCTATTAAAAAAATTAGAATTGAAAATTCTGATGATTACATAGTTTCCATTCGGAAGCAAAAAATAAAAAAAATTATTAGAGGATTTTTTTCGCGCATTTTTCAAATATCTTAAAGGCAAGTGGATTTAGAGAAAAATTGCAAGAGACCTTTTTTGTAGAGAATTGAATTTTATATAGAAAGGTCATAAGGAAAAAGGCGTATCTCGATTAATTTCCGAAATCCTCATTATTTACTCAAAAAAACTTCATTTTATCTAAAAAAAGAAGTCTCTAATTCACATTTTGATAAGGATCTCCAAACTGATTAGATTTAGAGAAAAATGTCAGGAAACCTTTTTTGTAGAGAATTTAATTTTCTACAAATAAGGGCTCTTGCAAAATCCGTTTTGCTGTAATTAAGACTTTTATGCACACACAAACATGCGCTAAAAATATCATTTTAAGTATCTTCTATTAAAAAAATAACAATCGAAAATTCTGATGATTACATAGCTTCCATTTGGAAGCGAAACGATATTTATGAGAGATAAATGACAATGTTGGATATATTGTTGGAATAATTACATGGCTCTCTGCATGACTCCAGAAAACGACAATCAATGACAAATGCAGAATTATCTTCATTCTGAATATTTAATATTAACTCATGAATTCTTGTCATCGTTGACTCTTTATATACGTCCAAAAAGAATTATGTCAGTGATTACATGAATTTTTGATGCTATCGCCTCTTGGTAAATAGCATGAAGATGGATATCATTGAGTGAAGGAAAGAAATATTGGAAAATAAATAAAAAAATTGCAACTGCTAAAATATCAACAGGTGTACAAAGTCAATAAATCCATATATACAATCTTTTTTTGGCCTTTTAGAGTAAAAAAATAAGTGTCAATGAAATACTCTCAATTAATTTTTGCTTGAAATGTCTTTATTACCAAAATTCATAATACAATTATTCGAAAGTAAATTATTTCTTCAAAATTTATCAATTATCCGGACAGTTTAGCGTTAAAGCAAGTGTAATAGTGATCAAAAACTATACACGCGTCATCACTTACTTCAGCTGTTAGAGAAAAATAATAATAATTCAAATGAATTAGTGTACAGTGGTTTATTAATATAGCTCATTTATATATTTATAGAGAAAAAATATGTTTTTTTTTTTCCCGTAAAATAATTTGTTGGAGAAAAGTCGGTGTGGGATATTTATATGATCTTAATCATACAAATATGATATATATATATATTATAATAAATTTTTTTTTCTTCATTTGATGGAAATTTTTTGTAGATTTCTTGAAAAAAGAGCAGAATAAAAATTGCTTCATCCGCAAATAAATAAATTTTCTTAGATATAGTTGGAAAATTTTTAATTATAAATTAGAAATTTGAACTTACACTCGGATTTGCATTCTTTTAATGCGTTAACCAATTTTGGTTCTTTCTTTGAATCATCACCTCCCATAATAATTTCTTCTAGCATTGGCAAATCAAATTTGGCGCCCTTCAACTAGTGAAAAAAAATTTTCAATTAATGAATATTAGAAAAAATGAATCATTAATAGTTTGTAGAAAATTGATTTTTTTATGAATAAATTATTTTCATAAATTTATTTAAGGTAGTATCCCTAAGTACGGTTGATAAAACAGGAAAAAATGAGGATTTTCACGTTAGTTTTCAATTAATTCCTCATAATTCCGGGAAAATTTGCCCGAAAAAAGTAATTAACTATTCGAAAGCCATATCTTCAGCTTGTGAATATAATTTTTTTTCTCGAATTTTTTTTTACATCAATCTCCTATCACATGCGTGAGATAGAAAGAGAGGCAAATAGTTACGACTACCTTCTAATTAAAATATCTCAATAACTATACGGTGAATTGAATTTTTTTTTCTTCTATTATTTAGTTAAAATGCTGTTCTATTCGCCAATTGTTTTTAAATAATGGGTAAATCCTGTGGTTTTTTAGTAATTTCGTTATTTTCGTCCGATTTAGGGCGTTTCATCTCCACCACCGCTATTTTCAGTAACTTTGATAATTTATATCTCATAAACTGCACGGTCAAAAATTATGAAAAAATTCAGAAAAATGTAAAAAAATATCATCTTTGATAAGGCATCAAAAAAATAAGGGATTAACTGTACTCGAGATCGTTGGAATACTACCTTAAATTCAATACTTCCAAATATATGGATCACTATTTTTTTCATAATTCACTCTAAATTAAAGAAATCATTAGATAAATGAATTTATTATCGTTTCTACACTTACAAAGCCAGCTTTAGTCCATAGACAGCAATTTAGACGAATAAAATCATTCTTATTGATTGGATAGCCACTTATCAAACCGATCAAACCCCCTGAGCAATAGATAAATATTGTTAATTAATTCTCATTAAATATTTCAAGTTGAACATTGAAATGGAAAGAGTGGATTTTTAAGTACAATTTTTGATAAATATGTAGTACAGGGGCCCTTTTTTTTTATAAAATTTAAATAATTATCAAAGTCAAATCTTCGGAAAAAATTATAGAATGCGCAAGCAGGATTTGAACCCACGACCCTCTGATTACATGTCAGGTGCTCTGACCACTGAGCTATTGCGAGTTCCTATACTTTCCTTCAAATTTTTGACCAACATATATTACATCATTTTCGCCACCTCCCTTCCTGAGGTAATTTAAATTAATTTGAATTAATTTTATTCGGAAAGGCCGTTATTCTACATATTTACCCAATTTTTTACTTAAAAGATCCGATAACATTGGTTTTTTTTTTTTGATTCAATAAAAGATACAAACCTCTGCTAACATCACTAATGCACTCCTTCGTATGAGGTAATAGTGAGTCCATTAATGAGTAAGACATCTGAAAATTTATTAATCAAAATTGATTTTTAAAAAAGCAGTATTCAAGAGGAAAAACAGGATGAGCTCATTTCTTTGCTATTCTATTTTTTCAATTTTTTTGGAAACTGCTGGAGATACGCTCTTTTCATTTTGGTTCATTTTTCGTAGAAAATTACGAGAGCTATAAAATAGGATTCGTCCAGAATCACTCTATTCCTCTTAATTTCCGAGATATTCTCTAAAAATTGAAGGAAAAAAATATGAATTCATGTTAATTTACAAAATTAAGTAGATTTCTTTGATTCAACTATGGAAAATTGATAACAAAAAAAAAATGACTCAGCCTGTTTTTTTATCTCTTCTCTATTAAATTAACAATAATATTAATTTTTTCCTTATTGAAAAAGAAAAAACTCACACCAGCACCAATAACTCCTAAAAATATCGAAATCAATAATTGACCCCTCATTTTCGAATATTTAAAAATAATTGAAAAAGAAGAGTATGAAAATCACTGGGATCAATTGGACGACAGCTATTCCTCGAATGGACTGATATCATCCTCCTAACAACTCATATTTATAGAAATTGAATATCCGGTAGTTAACAATGTTAAATTGTTTTTTCCTCCCAAGTATTTGTTTCTTACATTGTCCGCTCTCTTTACTGACACGACAGGAAAGACTTCCTTCATAATACTTCCTGATAATAAAGTCACGATTCAACATTCCTTCAATTACTCCACGATTTCTTCATTCAATAAAAAGTATAATAAACTATTTTTCAAAGAAATAAGATCGAAAAAAGGGGAAATCCCAATTCCTTTGATTTGAATTAACGGCTGATGGTCCTGTCAAATTCTTCTTTACCGACTCTTGATAAATTAGCATTCAGCGCCTCCAATCCCTCAAGGCAAGTTTTTCATTTGAGAGATAAGCGGCATATCTCTACCCGTACTGGATTCGTTTGAGCAGGGTACAATTGTCAGGGATAGGAACGATGGTTTCACATCGGATATACTACGTCGGTAACCGACGGCTCATATCGCTCGCAATAGTATGCGATAGTTTCCATCGGATGTAACTTTTTTTCAATGGTGCATTGGACGAGAGATTTTTGCATTCTTTGCACTTTACCACCGGGGGAATTCATCCAATTCTCTCAGATCCGATATCTAAGTTGTTCGAATCATTCATTCACAACCGATGAGATATGCCGAATGAAAAATGCAAGGGGATAGAACACTAATTCCATCTTTTAAGGTAATTCTAGTGGTTCGGGCAATCTATTTTTTTCTTGAATTTTTTTTACAGTAATCTCCTATCACATGCATGAGATAGAGAGAGAAGCAAATAGTTACAACTACCTTCTAATTAAAATATCTCAATAACTATACATTGAATTGAATATTTTTTTCTCCTATTATTTAGTTAAAATGCTGTTTTCTTCGCCAATTGTTTTTAAATAATGGCTCAACCATATGGTTTTTTAGTAACTTCGTTATTTCCGTCCGATTCAGGGTGTTTCATCCCCACCACCGGTATTTTGGAGAATAAATAAATATAGGAACTACAAAAATATCAACAGGTGTATATAGTCAATAAATCCATCTATACCATCTTTCTTTCCCCTTCAAGAAAAACAAAATAAGTCTCAATGAAATACTTTCAACTAATTTCTGCTTTAAGTTCCTTTATTGTTCATTCCACAATACAATTATTCAAAAGTAGATAGTTCTTGAATATTCATTAATTATCCACGTGACTTAGAATGATAGCAAGTGAAATAGTTCTGAAGAACGACACATGTATCATCACTCACTTCAGCTATGAAAAAGCAAAAAAATCATGATAATTCAAATGAATTAGTTGATTTTCTCAAGTTATTAGCAATTAAAACTTACATTCAGTTTGACATTCTTTCATCACGTTCAATACTCCTGGTCTTTTTTCTGAATCATCTCCTCCCATTGTGATTTCCTCTAATACTGATATATCCATTTTTGCATCTTTTATCTTCAAAAATTCGTTAAATTACGAAATATTAGAAAAATGCTTCATTAATTTTTCATAAGCCCAAGACTTTCAAATATATTAATCACTAATTTTTCAAATTAAATAAAAATTGAAGAGATCATAAATGGAGATTTATTAGTTTAAAAAAAAAAAAACTTTTTTTACACTTACAAAGCCAGCTTTGGTCCATAGGCAGCACCTAAATCGTTGAAAATGATCTGAATCAAGATAGCCACGTGATACCAACGAAGTATAATCCTCTGGACAATAAAAAAATATTATTATTATTTCGTAAAATCACTTTTTAAGGGCATTATTGGTCATAGAAGCGTTTTTTCATGAGATTCCAGTTGAATTTATATTAAATAAATAAATATTTACTTAATTTTTATATATTCATTCAATAAATAAAGCATATTTGAAATCCGAGGATCCTCCAATCCCAGTCCTCGATGCTGGGACAGCGTGAGTCAAATTCGGAACAATATCGAATATTCATAATATTATTCGAGAACAATTTACCATTGTGGATATCGTTTTAATAACGGTAAAATGTTATAAAATCAAAATAATTAGAATATTCATGATCACTCGGAAAAATGAAAAACAAAAGTGGATTATTTGAATCTGCCACTAGGATTACCTCAAAAGATCAAAATGAAATACTTCTCTTCATTAAAAGCCACAAACCTTCTTCAAATTCATTGATGCACTCCTTTGCATAAGGGAGTAGTGACTTTATCAAGGAGAAAGCCATCTGGAAGTTGATTAAACAAAATTAATGAGAAAAAAGACAGAAGTCGAAAGGAAAAACAAGATGAGCTTATTTCTTTATCATTCATTTTTTTCGACTAATCTCAGAAAATTGTATGGAGATACGCCCTTTTTTCGTCATAATCCTTTTTTTTTTGAGAATTTTGAGAGCTACAAGAGTGGACTGAGGCAGAGTGTTCTATCTTGCTTATTTTCCGAGATATTCTCGAAAAATAAGAAACAAAGATAAAGACTTATTCTATTTTACTAAATTCAGAAGATTTTTTTTCTGGTTTTCTTTTGGAACATTTATAACAGAAAAAAATGACTTATCCTGTTTCACTCCTTTTCTATTGATTCAACAATCAAAAGAACCAAAATTTCTTATTTGTGAAAAAAAAAGACTACTCACACCAACGCCAATAACTCCCAAAAATACAGCAATCAATAATTGACCCTTCATTTTTGAATATTTGAAAGTAATTGAGAAAAAGAGTATGAAAATCGCTGGGATCAATTGAACGACAGCTATTCCTCGAATGGACTAATATCATCCTCGTAACAACTCATATTTATGGAAATTGAATATCCGGTAGTTAACAATGTTAAATTGTTTTTTCCTCCCAAGTATTTGTTTCTTACATTATTCGCTCTCTTTACTGATACGACAGGAAAGACTTCCTTCATAATATTTCCCGATAATAAAGTCACGTTTCGACATTCCTTTAACTACTCCTCGATTTCTTCATTTAATGAAATGTATAATAAACTATTTTTCAAAGAAATAAGATCGAAAAAAAGAGGGCATCCCAATTCCCATGATTTGAATTAACGACTGATTGTCCCGTAAAATTCTTCTTTACCGATTTTCGATATAATTCCTATTTTCAAAATCAGCATTAGCAGCAGGACAATGGCCTCGTTCTGTGTTCATTACAGAATTTTCCTTTTAGAGCTTTTTTTTTTAATATTTCGGTAAATAATGAAGATACACCCTTTTTATCCGAATCCATTTTGAATAGCTCCTGGAAGTTTTGACAAAAAAATGTTAATGCAAAAAGCGCATATCTACATTATTCATCGACTATTCATAGTTGAAACTCATGGATTCTTTCGTCGATGACTCTTCATAGGGGGAGGTGGAGTAAAATGAACACTCCAATTGAACGGTTCGAGATTGACATTTTCTATTGATTCTATTGAGAATTCTAGTCAAAAAATTTTTTTTTTAATTTTTTGAAGAATTGACTGTTTGGGTTTTGATGAAATACCTGAAATGTTGTAGCCGAAATTGATGAAGAGTGGATTCTATTTTTTGTATAGATGAAATGCCCCCAAAATACAGTGAAACCTCCCAATATTTCCTCGCTCGGGGGTCTCGGCTGGAAATATTGGGAGGTTTGAGCAGTCCCTACTCTTCCCGAATGTGAGAGAGAAGGCAGATAATGCTTCTCTTCTAACACCTATGGTGGGGGCTGTCACATGACCGACTGTCTGTCTCTTTTCATTTCCTTCAAAACTCCGCAGATAATTTGCACTGTTTTATCCTAAATCCCTCTGAAATCGGTGCAGACAGTTTGCACTGATTCAGATACTCCTTCGCAACCGAATCAACGCGAAATAACTCAAATCCGCTAATAAAATGCAGGGATATGAAAAATAATGGACTAATGGACCTCTAGGATGTAACACGTTCACCTTCAAATCTTGACAAAAAATGGGATTTTTTAAAAATTCAAAGAACTAACTTCCGTCATATGATTTCCATGTGGAATTCCCTCAGCTTTCCAAGGAATTCATCAGAAAAAATCTATCTCCAATATTTCTGTCCATTTCGACCTCTTGTGTCAATCATACCCCATCTTCCCCTATATCTCCAATGAAAAATTATGTCTATGATTACATGCATTTTTGATCTTATTGCTCTTGGTAAATAGTATGGGGTGAATATCATTGAGTGAAGAAAAGAAATATTGGAAAATAAATAAAAATTGCAACTACTAAAATATTAACAGATATGCACAGTCGATGAATTCATCTATATCATCTTTTTTTGGCATTTTAGAGTAACAAAATATGTCTCAATGGAATACTCTCAATTAATTTTTGCTTGAAATTATTTTATTGTCCATTCCATAATACAATTATTCGAAAGTAAATAGTTCTTGATTATTCATTAATTATTCATCCCACTTGAAGCTGAGGCAAGCATAATAATGAAGAACAACGATACGCGGATCTTCACTCACTTCAGCTATTGGAAAAACATGATAATCCATATGAATTTTTAAATTTTTTAGGGTAATTAGCATTCGAAACTTACATTCAGCTTGGCATTCTTTCATTAATTTGAAATATTCAGCTCCTTCCCTCGGATCATGAGTTTCTCCCAGAAGTGTTTCTAATGTTGATAAATCCACTTTGGCGTCTTTGAACTTCAGAAATTTTGTAAATTAATAAATCAAGGAAGAATGCAGTATTAATTGATTTTTCTTTGTGAGAAATTAAATTTTCTACAAAAATTTTATCTTCATAAATTTGGATAAATCCAATATATTTCCCAATATATCAATCATTAATTTTTGTTGAATGAAACAAAATTAAAGAGGTTATTTCATCAGATTTACGTTAAAAATTTGAATTTATTTATATTTCATTTCTCACTTACAAAGCCAGCTTCAGTCCATAGGCAGGCACGCAGACCCATAAAATTTACTGTATCCAATGATTTACCATAGTACGTTCTGGAAAAACCCTCTGAACAATAAAAAAATATTGTTTTCATTAGTTAAAAAAATTTAAGCTCTCTGAAAAATTATTCAGAGGTGAATATTAAAATAAAAAAAGTAGATTATCAATTACAATTTATTTTCTAAAAAATGCAATCAAAATCTTTCAACTCATTAAAAGATACGAACCTTCGTCAAGTTCGACAATGCACTTCTTCATATGAGGCATTAGTCCGTCCCCAAGAACGCTAGCTGCCTGAAAATTTATTTATAAAAATTAGCAGTAAGAAGAGAAAAGTGAATGAGCTTATTTCTTTGTCATTAATTTTACAACAAATATCTGGGAGAATAATAGAGTTTAATACCCTCTTTTTCTCCTAATCCATTGATGTGAAGAATTTTAGAAGATATAAAAATGGATCGAAGCAAAATCATTCTATCTCGCTCAATTTCCTAGATATGATCGAAAAATAAAAGATATAAATATGGACTTCTTCTATTTTACAAAGTTTGAAAGATTCCTTCAATATTACTTTGGAAAATTGATAACAAAAAAATCGTCTTCTTTTACCTCTTCTCTATTGCATTAACAATAAAGAAAAACTTCATATTGAAAAGGAGAATACTCACACCAACAGCAATAATTCCCAAAAATACAGCAATTGATAATTGACCCCTCATTTTCGAATATTTGAAAATAATTGAAAGAAAAAGTGTATGAAAATCGCTGGAATCAATTGGACGACAGCTATTCCTCGAATGAACTAGTATCATCCTCCTAACAATTGATATTTATAGAAATTGAATATCCGGTAGTTAACAATGTTAAATTGTTTTTTCCTTCCAAGTATTTGTTTCTTACATTATTCGCTCTCTTTACTGACACGACAGGAAAGACTTCCTTCATAATATTTCCTGATAATAAAGTCACGTTTCGATACTCCTTCAATTACTCCTCGATTTCTTCATCCAATAAAAATTATAATGAACTATTTTTCAAAGAAATAAGATCGAAAAAAAAGGGGAGTCCCCATTTCTCTGATTTGAATTCAACGACTGATTGTCCTGAGAAATTCTTTTTTTACCGACTCTCGATACAATTCTTATTTTCAAAATCAGCATGAGCAGCAGGACAATGGTCTCGAGATTAGTTATAACAAGATTATTGCATTTTTGTAATATAGAAATAGGAAATTTGAAGCCCGGAAACTTGACGCTAAAGAGTTTCTATAACCAAAGTCATGAAAATATATGAGTAGTGGAGACTTGCACCTTGCTCAGCCAGAGATAAATTCACTAATGCTCTCTATGGAACATTTTTCATTATTCGTGGGAACTCATAATTATTGTATTTTCGCGTACGATAATGACGTCCTATCGTACATCGTACGGAGACCTGAAAATATCGTAAACATACGATAATTATCGTACGGTTTGCAACGATGGCGGATGATGAAAAGGCGAAGGAAAATGAATTGTTGAATGCTCCAGTAATTACAACACGTGGAAAACCCTTTTATTCACGGGGAAAAACCAGTGGTCAAATGATATTAAATATACAAGATCACAATATATAAAATACGTTGATTATCACTAATAGTTGAATTTTCTAAAAGTTGAAAGACCGTTGGTACACTGCCTCAATTCCACCATTGGCATTGTATATTGTGGAAACCCAACTCTTCCGTTGAATATCTTAGGGACAACTGGGGTGCGATTCTCAGGAACTTGCGGAAGTGTGGAAGGTCAGTTCATGCCTGAACCAGCAGAGGGATACGACTGATACAATTCAATGGTGAGCATGCAACTCATTGAATGACGATACGCCATGGGATGAATGGAGTGTCATAGATAAACACTCACAGTTGTAGGGCATTAATCAACTATTTATTATGGTCATGATTAACCACATCGTAATGCATGAAGAGTTTAATGATGAATTTTCAATGCGATTGTTAGATTTTGACTGTTCATTAGCCCATGGCTTACTATAATTCAATGAGTTGCATGCTCACCATTGAATTGGACCAGACGTAGCCATCTGTGGGCCTCATTGTGTACTTACCTCCCACACTTCCGCTAGTCCCTGAGAATCGCACCCCTGACTCTTGGATTGCAGTGGGTCCAAGAGAGGGGGGGGAGGTAATTAGTTGTCTTATTGCTTTCATGGTGTTAGTGCAAACCACCGATGATTGACGATTTCCCTCGAAATTGCCCCACTCATTTTCGAACACATAAATCGATGGGAAATGAGCTCATGTTTCGTTCAAGATCAACTCCAGGTTACTCCTACCAATACAACTAGAGATATTCCCGAAAACCTGGATTTTTTCAAAAACAGAAGGCTTTCACCTTCAAATTTTGACAGAAAAATTGAATTTTTGAAAAATTCAAAAAGATGAATTTCGACATATGACTTCCATGTGAAATTTCCTCAGCTTTCCAATGGATTCATCAGAAAAAAATCTATTTTCCATATTTTTATCTATTTCGACCTCTCGTGTCAATCATACCCCATCTTCCCCTATATCTCCAATAAAAAATTATGTCTATGATTCCATGAATTTTTGATGTCATTGCTCTTGCTAAATAGCATGGGATGAATATCAATGAGTGAAGGAGAGAAATATTGGAAAATAAATGAAAATTGCTACTACTGAAATATCAACAGATATACACAGTCAATAAATCCATCTATATCATCTTTTTTGGGCCTTTTAGAGTAACAAAATATGTCTTAATGAAATACTCTCAATTAATTTTTGCTTGAAATTATTTTATTGTCCATTCCATAATACAATTATTCGAAAGTAAATAGTTCTTGATTATTCATTAATTATTCATCCCGCTTGACGCTGAGGCAAGCCCTATAGTGAAGAACAACGGTACGCGGATCATCACTCACTTCAGCTATTGGAAAAACATGATAATCCATATGAATTTCCAAATATTTTAAAGTAATTAGCAGTTAGAACTTACATTCAGCTTGGCATTCTTTCATTAATTTGAAATATTTAGCTCCTGCCCTCGGATCATGAGATTCTCTCAGAAGGGTTTCTAATGTTGATAAATCTACTTTGGCGTCTTTGAACTTTGGAAATTTTATAAATCAATGAATCGAGGAAGAATGTAGCAGTAATCAATTTTTTTGGTGAAGAATCAATTCGATTTGATTTTTTTGAAACATAAATTTTGATAAATCCAATATATTTCCAAATATATTAATCATTAATTCTTATTAATTGAACCAAAATTAAAGAGGTCATTTCATTATATTTACGTTAAAAATTTGAATTTACTTATATTTCTCTTCTCACTTACAAAGCCAGCTTCAGTCCATAGGCAGACACACAGATCAAGACGATTGATTGCATCCAGTGATTCGTCGTAGTATATTCTGGAAAAACCCTCTGAACAATAAAAAAGTATTGTTTTCATTAGTTAACAAAGTTTAAGCTGTTCCGAAAAATTATTTAGAGGTGAATATTAAAATTAAAAAGGCGGATTATCAATTACAATTTATTTTCTAAAAAATGCAATCAAAATCTTTCAACTCATTGTAAGATACGAACCTTCGTCGAATTCGACAATGCACTTCTTCATATGAGGCATTAGTACGGCGTCCCCAAGAAAGCTAGCTGTCTGAGAATTTATTCATCAAAGTTGATGATAAAAATTAGCAGTAAGAAGAGAAAAGTGAATGAGCTTATATCTTTGTCACTAATTTCATAACAAATATCCGGGAGATCAATAGAGTTTAATACCCTCTGTTTCTCCTAATCCATTGATGTGAAGAATTTTAGAAGATATGAAAATGGATCAAAGCAAAATAATTCTACCTCGCTCAATTTCCTAGATATGATCGAGAAATAAAAGATATGAATATAGATTTCTCCTATTTTACAAAATTTGAAAGATTCCTTTAATATTACTTTGAAAAATTAATAACAAAAAAATCGTCTCGTTTCACTTCTTCTCTATTGCATTAACAATAAAAAGAAACTTCTTCATATTGAAAAGAGAATACTCACACCAACACCAATAATTCCCAAAAATACAGCAATTAATAATTGATCCCTCATTTTCGAATATTTGAAAATAATTGAAAAAAAAAGTGTATGAAAATCGCTGGAATCAATCGGACGACAGCTATTCCTCGAATGAACTAATATCATCCTCCTAACAACTCATATTTATAGAAATTGAATATCCGGTAATTAACAATGTTAAATTGTTTTTTCCTCCCAAGTGTTTGTTTCTTACATTATTTGCTCTCTTTACTGACACGACAGGAAAGATTTCCTTTATAATATTTCCTGATAATAAAGTCACGTTTCGAAACTCCTTCAATTAATCCTCGATTTCTTCATTCGATAAAAAGTATAATAAACTATTTTTCAAAGAAATAAGATCGAAAAGAGGGGAATTCCAATTCCTCTGATTTGAATTAACGACTGATTGTCCTGTGAAATTCTTCTTTACCAACTCTCGATACGACAATTCCCATTTTCAAAATTAACATTCAGCGCCTCCAATCCTCCAACACTAACCGTCCACAATCAGCTGTGTTGTATTCCCCAACAATGCAACTTTAATTTCTCAATTAAAAACCTCCCTTTTTGCCGTAAGGTAAAGTCCTCAGTAGCTGCTCAGGAACTAGTATCTGCTCACTCTACGTATTTGTATATCTATATTCATGAATTATCCATAAATATAGATATACATATACGTGTGTGAGCAGCTATTAGCTCCTTCACCTTAATTCATTTTTGTAGCTCTCAAAATTTTCTACAAAAATTGCTCTTGGTAAATAACATGAGGTGGATATCCTCAAGTGCAGGAAAGGAATATTGAGAAATAAATTCAATTGCAACTGCCAAAATATCAACAGGTATGCACAGTCAATGAATCCCTCTATAATATATAGAGTTATATCATCTTCTTTTGGGTTCTCTAAAGTCACAAAATAAGTCAGAGAAGTCATTGTTCAAAATCTTTTATTGTCCATTTAATAATACAATTATTCAAAATTAACATTCTGAAGCTGAATCCGTAGTAACCCGTAGTGTGGCTCCTAGAGTGGGACTAACCAATGATCGTACAGTACGCTATAAACTTACACACGCCCCATTTCATGTCATGAACGGCTGGTCGTGCAGTGGGAAAACTGAAATCAGCCTTAGAAGGTTAAATAGTTCTTATAAATTTCCCAATTGTTCATCAACCTTGCGTTTGTAGCAAGTTATATAGCGAAGAGCAACTTTACGTGGATCATCACCGCGTTCAGCTGTTAAGAAAACGTGATAATTCAGATAAATTAGTTAATTTTTTTTTGGTAAATATGTAGAACAGAGACCTGCAATGAATACTGATAATCACTAGAATCAAATTTTGGAAAAAATAGGAAATGCACAAGCGAGGTTTGAATTCACATCCTTCAAATAACCAGTCTGATGCTCTACACTGAGAATTTTTTTTTCTTATCTCATAGAAATCCATACAATAAAAAAAAAAAAATCTTACAGAAATGTATTTAGTGCAATTGCATGCATCAATCTTCCAGAGATATACATATAGATGATCAATGCTTTTTTGAGATGAACTTTTCATATTTACTTGCACAAAATACATTTCATTGAGACCACAACTTTTTTTCTCAGTGTACCAATTGAGCCCGGTGTATGAATTAACCCCCCCCCCCTCCCCGCCCTTCCTCAGGTGAATTCAAATTGACTTCAAATTATTTTTATTTTCAACTGAGAAAAAAAAATTTTGTCGTAAGAAAATTCACTCAGTTGAACAAAATTTGTTTCACTCTAGAAAATTTCAATACATATAGATATAAACATTTTGGAGGGAAATTTTGTTAAAAGACAATTTTTTTGCTAGAAGAATTTTTTTTTCTCAGTGTACAGGTACCTATTCTGCATATTCACAATTTTTTCAAATAATTAGCAATTAATACTCACAGATAGTTTGACATTCTTTTATTATATCGAAAATTAATGTTTTTCTCTCTGGCCCTTCAGTTTCTGTCAGATATTCCTCCAGTTTTGGGAAATCCATCTTGGCATCTTTCATCTTAACACAATTTTTCAATTAATAAATCAGAAGTGAAGAGGTAAAACAAGATAAGTCAATTTTTTCCGTTTTTTTCCAAATATTTCGGTAAATAATGGAAATACGCCTTTTTACTTCGAAAACATTCTTGCAGAGTATTTCAAGGGCTACAGTAATTGATCAGAGCAAAAGGGGCGCATGTCCATTATTTACTTAGAACATATTTCAAAAAAAAAAAGAGTGAAAACAAATTGACTTATCCTGTTCTATCTCTTTGATGAACGAATAATTCATTTATTTTTGTGAATTTGAGTATTTTTTTTTGTCTTCAACTTTAAATTCATTCCTCAATTTAGATTAATTATTTTTTTTTTACTTACAATACCAATTTTAGTCCATATACAGGCACGTACGCAACAGATATCCCCGACAGTGACATTTGCACGTACGAATATTCTGTGAAGAGTCCCTGGACAATGAACTTATTATTATTCGCATTATTCAATAATAAAGGGTCTGCAGTAATTATTTGAAGCTAAGCATTGAAATGAAAAAAAAAGATTTTTTATTTAAAAAATTCAATAGAATTTTTGTTTAATACTTTGAAAAACACAAACCTTCGCCAAGTTCAGTAACGCACTCTTTTACATGAGGAAGCTCGGACTCTGTACGATTCATAGCCAGCTGAAAATTTATTCAATAAAATTAATGATAAATAATGAAAATTAATTGAAAAAGTGAAATGATATGAATTTTTTCGTCATTCGTTTTTCTAAGAATATCTCAATAATAACCGGAGAAAAAAAATAATAACATTTTCTTATATTCAATACATTAAATGTACGTTTGAAAGTAAAAATAAATAAACTCTAAAATTTAAACTAAGAAAAAATGACCAAATCCAAGTTTTATGGGCTTTTTTTGCCCGGAAATATTTTTGTGGAGAATCTTAAGAGCTATAAAAAAGGATTAGGACACAAAATCGCACGAATTTTCTGGAATATTTCAAAGAAAAAGACTTATTCTGCTTCACCTCTTTTCTATGTAATTAATAATAGAAAAAAAAAACATTTCCTTTCTCATCGCAAAGGAAAATACTTACACCCACACCGATAACTCCAAAAAATGCAGCAATTAGTAATTGACCTTTCATTTTTGAATATTTGAAAGTAATTGAGAAAAGGAGTATGAAAATCGCTGGGATCAATTGGACGACAGCTATTCCTCGAATGGACTAATATCATCCTCCTAACAATTCATATTTATAGTAATTGAATATCCGGTAATTAACAATGTTGAATTGTTTTTTCCTCCCAAGTATTTGTTTCTTACATTATTCGCTCTCTTTACTGACACGACAGGAAAGACTTCCTTCATAATATTTCCTGATAATAAAGTCACGTTTCGACACACCTTCAATTACTACTCGATTTCTTCATCTAATAAAAAGTATAATGAACTATTTTTCAAAGAAATAAGATCGAAAAAAGGGGAATCCCCATTTCTCTGATTTGAATTTAACGACTGATTGTCCTGAGAAATTCTTTTTTACCGACTCTCGATACAATTCTTATTTTCAAAATCAGCGTTAGCAGCAGGACAATGGCCTCGTTCTATTTTTGTTACGGAATTTTCCTTTTAGAGCTTTTTTTTTTAAATACCTCGGTAAATAATGAAGATACACCCTTTTTTATCCGAATACATTTTGACACTCCAATTGAATGGTTTGAGATTCGAATTTCCTAATGATTCCATCGAAAAACTAAGGAAATTTTGAGCGGAAAACATGTGTCAAAATTCGTTTTCCTTAATTTTTTGAAAAATTTACTTTTTTTGCCAAGTTTTGAAGTTGTTTCCCTTTTGAAAATCGAAAAAGTTCGCTTCTTCGGCGAAATCACCGGTTCTGTTGGTCGCAGCGACTTGCGGTGAGCTCATGGGCTGTGTTCAAATGAAAGGTGAGCTGATTTCCCATTAATTTATGCAGTTCAAAATTTTTTAAATCAATTTTTCAAATACTTATAACCCTTTTTCTGAAAATCAGTTCTTCTCCTATAAGTACTTGAAAAATTCATAATTTTCTATTTTCAACCACATAATGTTCGGAAACTCAGATAGTTGAAAGTGGACGAAATGTGGATATTATCGTATTTTGAGTAGAATTATCGTATTTTTTTGAAAATAGAAAATTCAGTTGAAAGTTATTTTTTCTTTATAAAATACATTTATTTATCATATTGAAACAATTTTTAAACTGTAAAAATGTATGCAGCTTGAATACTATTCTTTACTCTAATATATTCCATATTATATTTAAGCTCAGAAATCATCCAGTAGTATTATCTCATCTTCATCAGCAATATCGGAGTCGCCATGTAGATTCGTTATTCTGATAGTAGTCTGACTGGTAGACGATGATGCATATTTCTCTTTATTTGGATATAAAATTGATGTCGTCATCCGACTGTATTCATTTTGTGTTGGCTCGTAATTAACACAATCACCACCAGCCATATGTTTCGCCAAAATCATACCACTGACCGTGTCTGTTACCATCTGAGAGATTTGTAGCGCCCGCTACTAGTTTCCCTTGCACGCCACCGGCGCTGTGTGTGTGTGTGTGTGTGTGTGTGTGTGTGTGTGTGTATGACGTCTTTCCGGCATCTCTATATTTATTCATTCTTTTTTTGTATACTCTGAGAGCACAGACGTGTTAATGTAATCTATTCTTTTCTTTCAATATTTTACGAGTAATTATTATACCGAAACCTGCCTTAACTCTATCACCATCTTATTCCGAGTTTTTGTTTTTACTAAGTCAACATTACTAAATATCCTTTCACATTCTGCATTGAAGTGTGGGAGTGGAATAACATTAAGGACAAATTTTGACAACATTTTAAATGTTAGACTTTGATCACCTTCATCGCAAATTAGTAACTTAACCCCAAAAATGTCCACTTCATCTTTGATATCAATGTGAGGAGGAAGCTCAAAGAAAGGCAATCGCCTCCATCAGAGGTTCAAATTGAAAAATGGAGTGTTCGAAATTAGTTATAACAAGATTATTGCATTTTTGTAATATAGAAATAGGAAATTTGAAGCCCGAAAACTTGAGGCTAAAGAGTTTCTATAACCAAAGTCGTGAAAATATATGAGTAGTGGAGACTTGCACCTTGCTCAGCCAGAGATAAATTCACTAATGCCCTCTATGGAACATTTTTCATTATTCGTGGGGACTTCTAATTATCGTATTTTCGCGTACGATAATGACGTCCTATCGTACATCGTACGGAGACCTGAAAATATCGTAAACATACGATAATTATCGTACGGTTCGCAACGATGGTAACAAAATATGTCAGAATGGAATACTCTCAATTAATTTTTGCTTGTAATTATTTTATTGTCCATTTCATAATACAATTATTCGAAAGTAAATAGTTCTTGATTATTCATAAATTATTTATGCAGCTTGAAGCTGAGGCAAGCGTTATAATGAAGAATAACGGAATGCGGATCATCACTCACTTCAGCTATTGAAAAAACATGATAATCCATATGAATTTCTAAATATTTTCAAGTAATTAGCAATTGGAACTTACATTCAATTTGACATTCTTTCATTAATTTGAAATATTTTGCTCCTGCCTTCGGATCATGAGATTCTCTCAGAAGCGTTTCTAATGTTGATAAATCCACTTTGGCGTCTTTGAACTTCGGAAATTTAATAAATTAATGAATCGAGGATAAAAGTAGCATTAATTAATTTTATGTGAAAAATTAAATTTTCTACGAAAATTTTATCTTCATAAATTTTGATAAATCCAATACATTTCCGAATATGTTAATAATTAATTCTTATTAATTGGAACAAAATTAAAGAGGTCATTTCATTATATATACGTTAAAAAATTGAATTTACTTATATTTCTTTTCACACTTACAAAGCCAGCTTCAGTCCATAGGCAGACAAGCAGATCAAAACGATTCATTGTATCCAGTGATTCGTCGTAGTATATTCTGGAAAAACCCTCTGAACAATAGAAAAGTATTGTTTTCATTAGTTAACGAAGTTTAAGCTGTTCCGAAAAATTAGTTAGAGGTGAATATTAAAATTAAAAAGGCGGATTATTAATTACAATTTATTTTCTAAAAAATACAATCAAAATCTTTCAACTCATTGAAAGATACGAACCTTCGTCGAGTTCGGCAATGCACTTCTTCATATGAGGTATCATTACGGCATTCCCAAAGATGCCAGCTGCCTGAAAGTTTATTTATAAAAATTAATGATAAAAATTAGCAGTAAGAAGAGAAAAGTGAATGAACTTATTTCTTTGTCATTAATTTTACAACAAATATCTGGGAGATCAATAGAGTTTAATACCCTCTTTTTATCCTAATCCATTGATGTGAAGAATTTTAGAAGATATGAAAATGGATCAAAGCAAAATCGTTCTTTTTCGCTTAATTTTCTAGATATGATCGAAAAATGAAAGATATATATATAGACTTCTCCTATTTTACCGAATTTGAAAGATTCCTTTAATATTACATCGGAAAATTAATTTTAAAAAAATCGTCTCGTTTCACCTCTTCTCTATTGCATTAACAATAAAAAAAAAACTTCTTCATATTGAAAAGGAGAATACTCACACCAACACCAATCATTCCCAAAAATACAGCAATTAATAATTGATCCCTCATTTTCGAATATTTGAAAATAATTGGAAAAAAAGTGTATGAAAATCGCTGGAATCAATCGGACGACAGCTATTTCTCGAATGGACTGATATCATCCTCCTAACAACTCATATTTATAGAAATTGAATATCCGGTAGTTAACAATGTTAAATTGTTTTTTCCTCCCAAGTATTTGTTTCTTACATTATTCGCTCTCTTTACTGACACGACAGGAAAGACTTCCTTCATAATATTTCCTGATAATAAAGTCACGTTTCGATACTCCTTCAATAACTCCTCGATTTCCTCATTCGATAAAAAGTGTAATAAACTATTAAAAAAAAAATAAGATCGAAAAAAGGGGAATCCCAATTCCTCTGATTTGAATTAACGACGGATTGTCCTGTGAAATTCTTCTTTACCAACTCTCGATACGACAATTCCTATTTTCAAAATTAGCATTCAGCGCCTCCAATCCTCCAATACTAACCATCAACAATCAGCTGTGTTGTATTTCCCAACAATGCAACTTTGATTTCTCAATTAAAGACCTTTCTTTTTGCCCTAAGGTAAAGTACCCAGTAGCTGCTCAGGAACTAGTATCTGCTGATTCTACGTATTTGTATATCTATATTCATGAATTATCCATAAATATAGATATACAAATACGTGAGTGAGCAGCTATTAGCTCCTTCACCTTAATTCATTTCTGTAGCTCTCGAAATTTTCTACAAAAATTGCTCTTGGTAAATAACATGAGGTGGATATTCTCGAGTGCAGGAAAGGAATATTGAGAAATAAATTCAATTGCAACTGCTAAAATATCAACAGGTATGCACAGTCAATAAATCCCTCTATAATATATAGAGTTATATCATCTTCTTTTGGGCTCTTTAAAGTCACAAAATAAGTCAGAGAAGTCATTGTTCAAAATCTTTTATTGTCCATTTAATAATACAATTATTCAAAATCAACATTCTGAGGCTAAATCCGTAGTAACCCGTAGTGCGGCTCCTAGAGTGAGACTAACCAATGATCGTACAGTACGCTATAAACTTACACACGCCTCATTCCATGTCATGAACGGCAGGTCGTGCAGTGGTGAAATCGAAATCGGCCTCAGAAGGTTAAATAGTTCTTAAAAATTTCCCAATTGTTCATCAACCTTGAGCTTATAGCAAGTTGCATAGTAATAAGCAACTGCACACGGATCATTACCACGTTCAGCTGTTAAGAAAACAGGATAATTCAGTTAAATTACAGACGACTACCCGTTAACGGCCTGGTCTAATAATTCCGAGAATTCACGTCCCTCTACTACCAATCTCGACAGGCACCTAATTATAATTCTGCATATCTATCATTTTTTCAAATAACTAGCAATTAATACTTACAAATAGCTTGACATTCTTTGATTATATTGATAATTAATGTTTTTTTCTCTGGCCCTTCAGTTTCCGTCAGATATTCTTCTAGTTTTGGGAAATCCATCTTGGCATCTTTCAGCTTAACACAATTTATTAATTAATAAAACAGTAGCGAAGAGGTAAAACAAGATAAGTCGATTTTTTTCGATTTTTTTCAAATATTTCGGTAAATAATGGAGATATGCGCTTTTTGGCCGGAAATTTTTTTGTAGAGTATTTCAAGGGCTACAGTAATCGATTACAGCAAAAAAAGCGCATATCCATTATTTACTTATTAGAAGATATTCGAAAGAGAAGAGGGGAAAAAAATTGACTTATCCTGTTCTATTTCTTTGATGAACGAATAATTCAGTAGCGAAGTGGTAAAGGGAGTTAAGTATATATGGTTATCCTATATGACTTAACTCCCTTTACCACTTCGCAACAGAATTCATTTATTTTTGTTAATGTGAGTAGTTTTTTCTGTCTTTTGGATGAAATTTATCCCTCAATGTAAATTAATTAATTTTTTTTTGTTCTACTTACAAAACCAATTTTAGTCCATACACAGGCGCGTACACAAAAGAGATTCGTGATGCTGATATTTGCACGTACGAACATACTGTGAAGATCCCCTGGACAATGAACATAATATTATTTACATTATTCAATAATAACGGGTCTGCAGTAATTATTTCAAGTTAAGCAATAAAATAAAAAAAATTGATTTTTCATTTAAAAAATTCAATAGAATTTTTTTTTATACTTTGAAAAACACAAACCTTCGCCAAGTTCATTAACGCACTCTTTTACATAAGGAAGTTCGGACTCTGTACGATTCATAGCCAGCTGAAAATTTATTCAATAAAATTAATGAAAAATAATAAAAATTAATTGAAAGAGTGAAATGATATGAATTTTTTTGTCATTCATTTTTTAAGAATATCTCAATAATAAACGGAGAAAAAGAATAATAACATTTTCTTTCTCATCGCAAAAGAAAATACTTACACCCACACCGATAACTCCAAAAAATACAGTAATTAATAATTGACCCTTCATATTTCAATATTTGAGAATAATTGAGAAAAAGAGTATGAAAATCGTTGGGATCAATTGGACGACAGCTCTTCCTCGAATGGACTAATATCATCCTCCTAACAATTCATATTTATAGTAATTCAATATCCTGTTGTTAACAATGTTAAATTGTTTTTTCCTTCCAAGTTTTAGGTTCTTACATTGTTCGTTCTCTTTACTGGCACGACAGGAAAGACTTCCTTCATAATATTTCCTGATAATAAAGTTACGTTTCGACACTCCTTCAATTCCTCCTCAATTTCTTCATTTAATACAAAGTATAATAAGCTATTTTTTAAAGAAATAAAATTGAAAAAAAGGGGAATCCCAATTTTCCTGATTCGAATTAACGAATGATTGTCCAGAGAAATTCTTCCTTACCGGCTCTCGATACAATTCTTATTTTCAAAATTAGCATCAGCAGCCTCGTTTTGTTTTTATAAATTGAATTTTCCTTTTAGAGCTTTTTTTTTTTAATATCTCGGTAAATAATGGAAATACGCTCTTTTCACCCAAACCCATTTTGATTAGCTGCTAGAAGTTTCTACTAAGAGCCTCAATGTGAAAAGGGTGAATTAAATTGAAAATTTTATCACGTGACAAGAAGAAAGTAACTAAATCTTGGGAATCTCAGTAATTGAGGAAAAAAGTGAAGTACAAAGATGATGTTAACCAAAATGAATTGATGAAATATATTACAAATTCCAAAAAAAAAAATAAGCCAATCAAGCTCTGCCTGAATGTCGATTCCAACCTAGAATAAGTCTCCTAGAAGGAGACTAATCATGGTTCATTTTTTTAGGCAGTTAAACTATTGAATAACAATACACAGTTCAATTGAAGGCTGCATTTCAAATCTTGAAAGAAGCTCCAGTTCGAGTCTTTGTCGAACCTTGACATCCAAGCTTTATTGAAGCTAGATTGTCGATCCTTGATCAAGACTCGATTCACTATTCAGCTCTGAGCTTTGAATCAGTGTCTTATTTCCGGCTGCCAGCAAGCTTGCATCAGGCCTGAAGATCCAGGCTGGAGCAAGGCTCATCAGCCTTGATTAAAGCCTGAACCAGTCTAGAATCCTTCGTTCATTCCTACCCGGGTATCAGTGTGCGTATGCAGGACTGTATCAAAATTTAAAAAAATGATTCTTTAAAAAAAAAATCAAAATATTAGTAGATATAATTGTTTTGATTAAATTATGCTTTCATATAAAAACAAGAAATATATTGAGGCTGAATAGTATTATAGATTGAACAATTTCTCCCTCCTTTGGTTATTCGAGATGATTTTTTTCTAACCTCCCTTGCCCCCACTCTTAGTGATGACTTGAGCAATAGTCATACCTCAATATCAACTCATGAATTCTTGTCATTGTTAACTCTTTATATATCTCCGAAAAGAATCATGTCAGTGATCACATGAATTTTTGATGCTATCGTTCTTGGTAAATAGCATGAGATGAATATTATTGAGTGAAGGAAAGAAATATTGGAAAATAAATGAAAATAGCAACTACTAAAATATCAACAGATATGCACAGTCAATAAATCCATCTAAATCATCTTTTTCTGGCCTTTTAGAGTTACAAAATAAGTCTTAATGAAATACTCTTAGTTAATTTCTGATTAATATGCTTTTATTGTCCATTCCATAATACAATTATTCGGAAGTAAATAATTCTTGAATATTCATCAATTATTGCTTCTGCTGGGCGATGAGGCAATCGAAATACTTATCAAGAACCATACAAGAATCATTACTCACTTCAGCTATTGAGAAAACATGATAATTCAAATGTATTAGTGGATTTTCTCAAGTCACTAGCAATTGAAACTTACATTCATCTCGGCATTTTCTTATTCTTTCAAACAAACCTAGTCTTCCATTTGAAGACTCATCTGGCACCATGGTTCCCCTCAAAGTTCGAAAATCCATTTTGCCATTTTTTATCTTCACAAAAATTTTTAATTATTAAATAATAGAAAAACGCATAATAATTCTTCTTTTTTTTTTTTGTAGAAAATTCAATATTTCACGAAAAAATTGAATTTATGCATTTTTATAAATCCAAGACTTTTTTCATACTTACAAAGCCAGCTTCACTCCATAGGCAACATTTAAAGCGAAAAAAATTTTTATTATCAAGTCCCTTATTGAATATCATTCTTTCAAAACCCTCTGTACAATAGAAAAATATTCACTGATTATTCATCGATGTTTGAATCCCTCGAAGGAATCATTTCAAGTTAAACATTGAAATAAAAAGAATCCAATTATAATTATAAATTTTTTTTGAAAGATCTATTAAACAAAAAAAGAAAATTTGAATTTTTTTAAATTCATTAGAAGATACAAACCATCGTCAAGTTCGATTAGGCAATTATCGAGATGAAGAGCTACTGAGTCTATGAATAGATCAGCCATCTAAAAATTTATTCAACTGAATTAATAGAGAAGAATCAATTGTGTAGAATCAAAAAGATCAATCATTTAATTTCAAGAGTTACAAAATATGGCTTTCGGATAAATCGCTTTATCCTGCTCAGTTTTCGAGATATTTTCGATAAAATGAAAGACAAGAACTGGAATTAATTGTAATTTACAAAATTTATAAGATATCTTTGATTTTACTATGAAAAATTAATTTTTAAAAAATTGACTCATCCTGTTTTGCCTATTCTCTATCGAATTGATAGTGAAAGAAGAATTATTTTTAATTAAAAATTATCATACTCACACCAACACCGATAACTGTCAAAAATACAGCAATTAATGATTGACCCCTCATTTTCGAATATTTGAAAATAATCGAAAAAAAAAAGTATGTAAATCGCTGGGATCAATTGGACGACAGCTATTCCTCGAATGGACTAATATCATCCTCCTAACAATTCAGATTTATAGAAATTGAATATCCAGTAGTTAACAATGTTAAATTGTTTTTTCCTCCCAAGTATTTGTTTCTTACATTATTCGCTCTCTTTACTGACACGACAGGAAAGACTTCCTTCATAATATTTCCTGATAATAAAGTTACGTTTCGACACTCCTTCAATAATTCCTAGATTTCTTCATTCGATAAAAAGTATAATAAGCTATTTTTCAAAGAAATAAGATCGAAAAAAGGGGAATTTCAATTCCTCTGATTTGAATTAACGACTGATTGTCCTGTGAAGTTCTTTTTTTACCGACTCTCGATACGATTCCTATTTTCAAAATTAGCATTAGCAGCAGAACAAGAGCCTCGTTCTGTTTTTATTATTGAATTTTCCTTTTAGAGCTTTTTTTTTTATATATCTCGGAAAATAATGGAGATACGCTCTTTTTACCCAAATCCATTTTGAATAGTTTTTGGAAGTTTCTACGAAAAGTCTGATTGCAAAAAGGGCGTAACTTCATTATTTATCGAGATATTCTTGAAAAACTATGGACGGGAAAAATAGACTATATCTAAGGATAAGATTGAAGGAAAAGGTTTTTCCAAGGATATAGTATATTACCTAACAAGTGCGGTAAAGTACTTTTTTGACGAGTGTGAGGTTGCAAAACAAGCCGAAGGCGAGTTTTGTAATCACACGAGTCTGGAAATCTTTACCGCACGCGAAGGTGCTCTTTTTTTTTATGCACAATGTGTGGAAAAAGCCACTGAACGCATGCGCAACGTGCGGAAAAAGTTTACTTTCCGCACGGCATGCGGAAGAACATATTTAACCGCTAACTCGACAGTGTAATCTACTTTACTGATATATTCACAATTATCCTTGAAAATAATCAAATGATTACACAATTTTTGCTCAATTTTCTTGTGAAAAACATCAAGAATGCGGATTATGATTATCATTATTTTATTTATAATAATGTTTACTACATTGTCGAAGTAATTGCATAGCTCTCCGCATGACTCCAGAAAACGATAATCAAAGACAATTGCAGAATTATCATCATTCTGATATTTAAGGTATTACTATTGCTAAAGACTTGAAATACGAAAAATCTGAAATACTTCAGAGATATTCTTCACATCAAACCCAAAAACTTTTGAGAAAATTTTCTTCATCAGGATGAAGTAAATTTTTTTGACACGTAGAATCCGAGATATTGAATGTTAAAAATTTCATTTTCCCCATAAGAACCCGTGTAAATTGAGTTGCATTTTAATCATTATAAATTTGAAAAAAAGGGGATTTACGGGACTTCAGAAAAAATTTTAGCCCTTAGCCAGGCCTTTTTAGAATTTTTTGAGACATATAATAAAAATTAAATTGAAAATTTTATTACGTGACAAAAACGAAGTAACTAAATTTTGGAAATCTCAGTACTTGAGAAAAAAACTGAAGTACAAAGATGATGTTAACCAAAATAAATTTGTAAAATATATTACAAATTCCAAAAAAAAAAACAAAATAAGCCAATCAAGCTCTGCCTGAATGTCGATTCCAACCTAGAATAAGTCTCCTAAAAGGAGACTAATCATGGTCCATTTTTTTTAGGCAGTTAAACTATTGAACAACAATACACAGATCAATTGAAGGCTGCATTTCAAATCTTGAGAGAAGCTCCAGTTCGAGTCTTTGTCGAACCTTGACATCCAAGCTTTATTGAAGCTAGATTGTCGATCCTTGATCAAGACTCGATTCACTATTCAGCTCTGAGCTTTGCATCAGTGTCTTATTTCCGGCTGCCAGCAAGCTTGCATCAGGCCTGAAGATCCACGCTGGAGCAAGGCTCATCAGCCTTGATTCAAGCCTGAACCAGTCTAGAATCCTTCGTCCATTCCTACCCGGGTATCAGTGTGCGTATGCAGGACCGTATCAAAATTTAAAAAAATGATTCTTTAAAAAAAAAAATCAAAATATTAGTAGATATAATTGTTTTGATTAAATTATGCTTTCATATAAAAACAAGAAATATATTGAGGCTGAATAGTATTATAGATTGAACAATTTCTCCCTCCTTTGGTTATTCGAGATGACTTTTTTCTAACCTCCCTTGCCCCCACTCTTAGTGGTGACTTGAGCGATAGTCATACCTCAATATCAACTCATGAATTCTTGTCATTGTTAACTCTTTATATATCTCCGAAAAGAATCATGTCAGTGATCACATGAATTTTTGATGCTATCGTTCTTGGTAAATAGCACTAGATGGATATTATTGAGTGAAGGAAAGAAATATTGGAAAATGAATAAAAATAGCAACTACTAAAATATCAACAGATGTGCACAGTCAATAAATCCATCTAAATCATCTTTTTCTGGCCTTTTAGAGTTACAAAATAAGTCTTAATGAAATACTCTTAGTTGATTTCTGATTAATATGCTTTTATTGTCCATTCCATAATACAATTATTCGGAAGTAAACAATTCTCGAATATTCATCAATTATTGGTTCTGGGCGGCGATGATGCAATGGAAATACTTATCAAGAACCACACAAGAATCATTACTCACTTCAGCTATTGAGAAAACATGATAATTCAAATGTATTAGTGGATTTTTTCGAGTCATTAGCAATTAAGGGAGTTCATCCGGTAACTGAATTAACAGACCAATAATTATGAAAAAATTTGAATATACTTCTGAAAATCTAAAAAATCACCTGTTAAAATTTCAAACTCTTCGGATATCTTATTCGGGAGAAATTGATAAATAAAGATTTTTCAATTAACACGGTCCCTTATGGGTTTTCGTCTATAAACATGAAATTTGTGGCAATTAACAGGTTTTTTGGGGAGAAACTTCCATAATGGATAAATAAATATGTGAAGAACAGTTTAAGAGCTTCCTCAAATGCATTAGATACTTGGTGATTTAAGAATAAATTAATTTGTCTCGAAAAATGCTGATTTTTGGGAAGTTAACTTCTGTCTTACTCGCATGACAGTGACGTCAGAACCGCGCGCTTTTTGAAATCAATAAGAATGCTTTCCGAATAACGCAATGTATGCTATGCTTGCACATTAAATCATACAAAACTAGTTGAAAATGTGCTGAATTGACCTTTCCCTACTTGATCTTCAAAAAAATTATTTCTATAAATTCGATTTTTCACAAAAAAAACAATTATGATCGACGAACAAGAATTTCTAGTACATAGCAGCTGTACAGGTTACGACTACGTTAGTCGTATAACAACTCCGCTAGTCGTGATAATTTTTCGTACTATTAAATCCCATACCGGATGAACTTCCTTAAAACTTACATTCATCTCGGCATTTTCTCATTATTTCAAAAAAAACTGGTCTTCCATTTGAATACTCATCTGGCGCTATGATTCCCCTCAAAGTTTGAAAATCCATTTTGCCACTTTTTATCTTCACAAAAATTTTCAATTATTGAATAATAGAAAAATGCATGGTAATTCTCTTTCTTTTTTTGTAGAATATTCAATATTTTACAAAAAAATTGAATTTATGCATTTTTGTGAATTCAAGACTTTCAAATACATCAATTATCAATTTTTTGAAGGTAAATCAATGAGTTTTTTCATACTTACAAAGCCAGCTTCACTCCATAGGCAACATTTAAAGCGAAAAAAATTTGCATTATCAAGTCTCTTATTGAATATCATGTCGTCAAAACCCTCTGGACAAAAGACAAATATTGCTCTTATTATTCAGTGATGTTTGAATCCCTCGAACGAATCATTTCGAGTTAAACATTGAAATGAAAAGAATGAATTTTTAATTATATATTTTTTTTGTTGAAAAATCTATTAAATAAAAAAAAAGGAAATTTGAATTTTTTTTAATTCATTAGAAGATACAAACCATCGTTAAGTTCGACCAGGCACACATCAAGATGAGAAGCTAGTGAGTCTATGAATAGATCAGCCATCTAAAAATTTATTCAACTGAATTAATAGAGAAGAATCAATTGTGTAGAATGAAAAAGATCAATCATTTAATTTCAAAAGTTACAAAAAACATGGCTTTAGGATAAATCGCTCTATCCTGCTCAGCTTTCGAGATATTTTCGATAAAATGAAAGACAAGAACTGGGATTAATTGTAATTTACAAAATTTATAAGATATCTTTGATTTTACTATGAAAAATTAATTTTTAAAAAATTGACTCATCCTGTTTTGCCTATTCTCTATCGAATTGACAGTAAAAGAAAAAGTATTTTTCATTAAAAAATATAATACTCACACCAACACCGATAACTGTCAAAAATACAGCAATTAATGATTGACACCTCATTTTCGAATATTTGAAAATAATCGAAAAAAAAAGAGTATGTAAATCGCTGGGATCAATTGGACGACAGCTATTCCTCGAATGGACTAATATCATCCTCCTAACAATTCATATTTATAGAAATTGAATATCCGGTAGTTAACAATGTTAAATTGTTTTTTCCTCCCAAGTATTTGTTTCTTACATTATTCGCTCTCTCTACTGACACGACAGGAAAAAACCTCTTCATAATATTTCCTGATAATAGAGTCACGTTTCGACACTCCTTCAATTACTCCTCGATTTCTTCATTTAAGGTAAGACTATCGCTCACTTCACCACTAAGCGTGGGGCAAGGGAGGTTAGGAAGAAATCATTTCGAACAACCAAAGGAGGGAGAAATTGTTCAACCTATAATGCTATTCAGCCTCAATAATTTCTTGCTTTCATATGAAAGCATAATTTAATCAAAATAATTATATCTACTAATATTTTGATTTTTTTTTCGAAGAACCATTTTTTAAAATTCTGATACGGGCCTGCCTACGCACACTAATGTGCGCGTATACGTATGCGCGCACACTAGAGAATACTCCTGTAGTTGTACACACATACAGAGCGACCGCGTGTACGTAAACAGCGGTGCTGGCCTGCCATTAATCGTTTATTTTTTTTTCTCCAAAACTATGGGTCAGAAATAACTGATTTTGGTCTCAAAAAATTCTTAAAAGTGGTGACTATGGACTACAATTTTTTCAGAAGCCCCGTAAATGCCGTTTTTCTTTAAATTTATAATGATTGAATTGCGACTCAATTTACTCGTTTTCTTATGGGAAAAATGCACTTTTTGAAATTCAATATCTCGGATTCCACGGGTCAGACAATTTTTCACCATGAGGAAAAGTTGTTGGGTTTCCTGTGAAGAATATCTCTGAATTTTTTCAGATTTTTCGTATTTCAAGCCTCTGGTGATAGTCATACCTTAATAAAAAGTATAATAAGCTATTTTTCATTTTTTTTGTATTATATTGAGGCTGAATAGTATTATAGACTGAACATTTCTCCCTCCTTTGGTTATTCCAGATGATTTTTTTCTAACCTCACTTGCCCCCACTCTTAGTGGTGACTTGAGCAATAGTCATGCCTCAATATCAACTCATGAATTCTTTCGTCGTTAACTCTTCATATATCTCCGAAAAGAATTATGTCAGTGATTACATGAATTTTTGATGCCATCGCTCTTGGTAAATAGCACGAAATGGATATTATTGAGTGAAGAAAATAAATATTGGAAAATAAATGAAAATAGCAACTACTAAAATATCAACAGATATGCACACCCAGGAAAAAATGTTCAGATCTGATCAGCTTAAATTAGATCTAATCAGATCTGAGTTCCTTAGATCTGATCAGATCTGAGAATTGACACGCTCTGATCAGATCAAACTAGATCTGAGTTCTTTAGATCTGATCAGATCTAGTTTGATCTAATTAGTCCTGAGTTTCTCACATCTGATCAGATCCAACTAGATCTGATCAGATCTGATGAGCCAATATAGATAAACTCAATCAGATCCAGTTAGATCTGACCAGATCTAGACAGATCCGATCAGACTTAGATCTAATTGGATCTAATCAGATCTAATTAGATCCAATTAGATCTGAACAGATCCATTCCTATCTATTCATATTAAGAATTTCTATTTTGTCAGATCTAATTAGATCTAATTAGATCTGATCAGATCTGAACATTTTTTCCCGGGCAGTCAATAAATCCATCTATATCATCTTTTTCTGGTCTTTTAGAGTTACAAAATAAGTCTTAATGAAGTACTTTTAGTTAATTTCTGATTAATATGCTTTTATTGTCCATTTCATAATACAATTATTCGGAAGTAAATAATTCTCGAATATTCATCAATTATTGCTTATGGGCGGCGGTGATGCAATGGAAATACTTATCAAGAACCACACACGAATCATCACTCACTTGAGCTATTGAGAAAACATGATAATTCAAATGAATTAGTGGATTTTCTCAAGCCATTAGCAATTGAAACTTACATTCATTTTGGCATCCTCTTATTTCTTCAAATAAATCTAGTCTTTTCTCTGAACTCTCACTTGACGTCATAATTCCCCTCAAAATTCGAAAATTCATTCTGCCATTTTTTATCTTCACAAAAATTTTCAATTATTAAATAATAGAAAAATGCATAATAATTCTTTTTTTTTGTAGAAATTTAAATTTTTCACAGAAAAATTAAATTCATACATTTTTGTGAATCCAAGACTTTTAAATACATCAATTTTCAATTTTTTGAAGATAAATTTATGAATTTTTTTCATACTTACAAAACCAGCTCCACTCCATAGGCAACAACTAAAGCGAAAATAATTATCATCATCAAGTTTCCTATCCCTAGCGGTATTGGTAACACCGTGAAAACACGGTGTAAACACAGTTTTTTTACGGTGTAAACACGCTTTCAGTGTTTACACCGTATAACGACGGTGTAACTACGGTGTATTCATAGTGTTTTTTGTGCAGTTTCAACACTCAATTTACACAGTGTATATGCGGTGTTTTGACGGTGTTTTTACGGTGGTTCCACCGTGTTTTAACAGTGTTTTTGCAGTGTTCCTAAAACTCAGAAAACTAGAATTTTTAGAATTTTTTCATTTTTACCCGTTTCCCAATTTGTACATGATATCGAAAATTTTTAATTCGGATAATTAATGGGAGATGTGTATTGTGTTATTAGTGTTCCACTTGATTTAGAGGACCAAAATTCGTGAAATTTTCGAGATTCAACTTTTTTTCAATATTTAATTCAATAATGTGTGATAATTGAGCCACTTCCGGACAAATTCCATTGAATTTGATCTGTTTAAGGAAAATAGACGGCAAAAGAGATATCACGAACAAAATTTATGGCATATCAAATTATGTTCTGATGGCGCAGTCGGTAGGGTCTCAGTCTAATAATCTGAAGGTAGCAGGTTCGATCCCGAGTGGTTGTAATTTTTTTTTCTATTATTCATACAAATTCATCATCAATGAGGACTTTGGGAATGGGAAAAAATTATTTTTATGAAAAAATTTTACTAGTGGGCATAATAATAGTGAAAAAAATTTGTTGCATAACGATCAAAACACCGTGAAAACACGGTGGAACCACCGTAGAAACACCGCGGAAACACCGTATACACACTGTGTAAATTGAGTGTCAAAGCTGCACGAAAAACACCGTGTTCTCACTGTATTTACACTGTGTTTACACTGTACTTACACCGTGTTTATACCGGGTTTCTACCGTGTCACCAATACCGCTAGGGATTGAATATCATGTCGTCAAAACCCTCTGGACAATAGACAAATATTGCTCTCATTATTCAGTGATGTTTGAATCCCTCGAAGGAATCATTTCGAGTTAAACATTGAAATAAAAAGAATGAATTTTTAATTATATATTTTTTTTTTGTTGAGAAATCTATTAAATAAAAAAAAAGAAAATTTAAATTTTTTTCATTCATTAGAAGATACAAACCATCGTCAAGTACGACCAGGCACTCATCAAGATGAGGAATCAGTGATTCTATGAATAGATCAGCCATCTAAAAATTTATTCAACTGAATTAATGAGAAAGAATGAATTGTGTAGAGGGAAAATAAGATTAACTTATTCATTTGTCATTCAATTTCAAGAGTTATGAAAAAAATGGCTCTCGGGTAAATCGTTCTATCCTGCTTAGCTTCCGAGATATTCCCAAAAAATGTCATTCAAAAATAGGGATTTATTGTAATTCACAAAATTTATAAAGTATTTTTGATTTTAATTTGGAAAATTAATTTTAAAAAAGTTGACTTATCCTTTTCTACCTATTCTCTATCGAATTGACAATAAAAGAAAAATTATTTTTCATTGAAGAATAGAATACTTACACCAACGCCGATAACTGCCAAAAATACAGCAATTAATAATAGACCCCTCATTTTCGATTATTTGAAAATAATGGAAAAAAAAAGATTTTGAAAATCGCTGGGATCAATTGGACGACAGCTATTTCTCGAATGGACTAATATCATCCTCCTAACAATTCATATTTATAGAAATTGAATATCCGGTAGTTAATAATGTTAAATTGTTTTTTCCTCCCAAGTATTTGTTTCTTACATTATTCGCTCTCTTTACTGACACGACAGGAAAAGCTTCCTTCATAATATTTCCTGATAATAGAGTCACGTTTCGACACTCCTTCAATTACTCCTCGATTTCTTCATTCAATAAAAAGTACAATAAACTATTTTTTGAAGAAATAAGATCGAAAAAAGGGGAATCCCAATTTCTCTGATCTGAATTAACGACTGATTGTCCTGTGAAATGCTTCTTTACCGACTCTCGATACGATAATTAGCATTCAGCGCTTCCAGTCCTCCACCACTAACCATCAACAATCATCTGGGGTGCTATTTCCGAAGCAATTCAAGAAAGTTGAAATTCCGCTCCCGTGAGGTGGCAGCAGTGAGTTTCCAAAAAAAAAACTGAGCCGGTTTGAGAACGCATCACTTCTGCCTCTGAATGACAAAGGTTATCAATCATCAACTGGCTGTATAGATCGATGGCTGAAGGCCAGCTTTTTTTTCCTTCCTCGTGCTGTGGTTATTGTACAGCTGGCCTTCAGCCATCAGTCTATACAGCCAATTGATGATCGATAACCTCTGTCATCCAGAAGCAAAAGTGATGCGTTCTCAAACCGGCACAATTTTTCTTCGGAAACTCACTGCTGTCACCTAGCGGAAGCAAAATTTTAACTTTCTTGAATTGCTCCGGGAATAGCATCCCTGTGTTGTTTTTACTGTGGGGGAATTACACTTTTTTGGTTATATTTTCTTAGAAATCATTCTTCTTCCATTTCAGAATCATCTGAATCGATAACAAATGATCTCACCCTTCACCTCCATTCGGAATTTTTACACTACGACCAATAGAATCATTAATATCCTCAAAAAACCTGAAATTTTCAATAAACTCGAAAAATCCCAATTTTTTCCGAAATTCAAAAAGATTAATTCGACCCATATTTTCCAGCTGTATTCCCCAACAATGGAACTTTAAATCCTCAATTAAAAACCTACTTTTTTGTCCTAATTCATAATTGCAACTCTTGAAATTTCCTACAAAAATTGCTCTTGGTAAAAAGCAGCAAATGGATATTCTTGAGTGAAGGAAAGTAATATTGGAGAATCAATAAAAATTGCAACTGCTGAAACATCCACAAATTTGTAAAATCAATTCATCTATCTACATCATCTTTTTTTGGCCTTTTAGAATTAAAAAAAAACTACGTCTTAATGAAATACTTTTAATTAATTCTATTTTGAAATCCTTTATTGCCCATTGCCTCATACAATTATTTAAAATGAAATAATCCTTGAATATTTATTGATGATCAGTTTCCTTGGACTTGATGCAACGTGCATAGTGCAAAATAACTTCACACGGATCATCACTGATTTCAGCTATCAAGAAAACATAGAAATTCAATTAAATTAGTGAATTATCTCAAATAATTAGCAATTAATACTTACATTCAACTTGACATTCTTTCATTCGGTTTAACAGCACTTCGCTTTCTTCTGGCTTTCTAGTTTGCGCCAAGTATTTTTCAAACAATGTCAAATCCACTTTGGCGTTTTTCATCTTTACAAAATTTTTCAATTAATAAATCAGTACTTTTTTTATGCCGAATGAACCAAAATAGGTCTGGAGGCAATATAATAGAAAAACAAAAAAAAATCACTACTTTTCTTTTGTTATTTTTTCTCAAATGTCTTGGGAACTGATGGAGATACGCCTTTTTTTGCCCTAATTCATCTTTGAAACCCCCCAGCCCCCCCCCCCCCCCAAATTATCTATACATCAATGTCTTCGAGCAAAAAAGGCGTATCTCCATTATTTACCAAGATATTGGAACCAGTATCTCATTTTTTTAGAAGAATGTGATTTTTTTTTCAGTGAATAGTAATTAAAGAGGTTATCACGAAGAAATTGGTGCCCTTAAATTTGAATTTGTTTTTCAGCGTAAATTTATTAATTCTTTTTCCACTTACAAAACCAATTTTAGTCCACAGGCAGGCACGTGAACAATAGACACTCGGCGAATCAAGTTTTTGGCCGGCGAATATCCGTGCAAGAGCCCCTGGACAATAAACAAATATTTTTTTCTTTATTTGAGAATAGATCTTCCATGGTAATTATTTTAAGTTAAAATAGTTACCTCCCGATTTTTATATAACATCAAACTTTTAAAATTTTCATTATTCATAGATGAATATACAAACTGTTCACTACTAATTGATTACTAATTAATTTCTAATTAATTTCTAATTGATTACTAATTAATTACTAATTAATTACTGATTAATTACTAATTAATTACTGATTAATTACTAATTAATTACTAATTAATTTCTAATTAATTTCTAATTAATTACTAATTAATTTCTAATTAAATACTAATTAATTACTAATTAATTACTAATTAATTACTAATTAATTTTTAATTAATTACTAATTAATTTCTAATTAATTTCTAATTAATTACTAATTGATTTCTAATTAATTGATTAATTAGAAATGGTGTGGTGAATCGATTTAGAATTTTGGGGTTGTGAAAAGTTTATATATTCATCTATCGATAGTAAAAATTTCAAAAATTTGGTGTTATATGAAAATTGGTAGGCAACCTCCTTAAAAAGGAACAAACATTTTAAATGCTGAAATTAGACAGATTTTTTAAGAACTTCATTCAGTATGGAAATATTGATAGTGCTTTTTGAAATTTTGAAAGTTTATTATAAATATTTTAACGAGTATTTGCCATTTTTAATCATTAGAAAAGATTGAAAAATGGATGGAGTTATAACATGATGAAGCCGGAGAAACGGAAAAGCAAAAAAAAGTGTTCAGTATATGCCTGCGATCACTTGATAAACCTGATTATTCCCCAAATACCAAAGAATTATTGTGAAGATAAAATGGAGCCACACATGGATGATAATTTTTTACTTAAAAAATCCGATATAATTTTTTCGATACTTCGAAAGATACAAACCTAGCTTGAGTTCGCTAACACACTCCCTCATATAAGGAAGATCGAACTCTCCATAGCTAGTAACCACCTGAAAATTCATTTAACAAAATTGATGAAAAATAATTCAGCAGTGAAAAGGTGAAACAGTATAACTATTTTTCTGCCATTCGTCTTTTTTAGGAATATCTGAGTAATGAATGAAGACGCGCCTCTTTTGCTCAAAGGCATTTTTATAGGGAATTTCAAGTGCTGAAAAGAAAGGATTGGGACAAAATCGCTCTATCCCGTTTATTTTCAGAAAAAGACTTGTCCTGTTTTACCTCTTCTCTATCGTATTTGAGGATTAAAAAAAAATTCCTTTTTATTAAAATGGAAAATACTCACACCAACACTAATAACTCCCAAAAATACCGAAATTAATAATTGACCTTTCATTTTCGAATATTTGAAAATAATTAAAAAAAAAGAGAGTATGAAAATCGCTGGAATCAATCGGACGACAGCTATTCCTTGAATGGACTAATATCATCCTCCTAACAATTCATATTTATAGAAATTGAATATCCGGCAGTCAACAATGTTAAATTGTTTTTTCCTCCCAAGTATTTGTTTCTTACATTGTTCGCTCTCTTTACTGACACGACAGGAAATACTTCCTTCATAATATTTCCTGATAATAAAGTCACGTTTCGACATTCCTTCAATTACTCCTCGATTTCTTCGTTTAATAAAAAGTATAATAAACTATTTTTCAAAGAAATAAGATCGAAAAAAAAGGGGAATCCCAATTCCTCTGATTTGAATTAACGACCGAATCGTCCTGGGAAATTCTTCCTTACCGACTCTCGATACGAAAATGCCTATTTTCAAAATTAGCGTTCAAATTGTTAGAAAATCAATGAAGATACACCCTTTTTGCCCTCATCAGTCCTTATAACTCTGGAAATTCTCTACAGAAATATCTTAAGGTAAAATCGCTCTATCTCGCTTATTTTCCAAAATATTCTTAGTAAATTTTTGTTAAAAGAAAAATGACTTATCCTGTTTCACCTTTTCTCCATTGAATCGATCAGTTAAAATTTTGATCAATGTCCAACCAATCGACGTTTTGTTATAGCTCATAGAGGTTTGATAGAGCTCACGGGTGGATCCACTCGAATTTATGGGATTCTAAGGGATATTAAAGGGTAACTTTTCAATGACAACAATCAATATGATTAGAACTAGATAATATAATGTTGGATTCAGACAGTTGCGTCTGTCACATTATTCTTCAAAATTGCTGGATAAGCATTCCCACGCTTTGACCAGTCTTTCACAGCAAAAGAACGGGCAAAGCGAATTCCCATAGTCAAACAGTTCGAAAGATGAACTGAACTCATATTCGCGGCTGAAAATGCTTATCCTGCGTCTTTTTATGTAATTTTCTTACATAAAAATAGTTCACTTTATTTTTCTCATCTTTTATAAAATAAAAGATCATTTTTTCACTATTATTCAATCCCGAGCAATGAGTTAGAATTTCCTAAGTCATTTAATTCAAGTTCTACCAACTCCAGAAAACGACAATCAGGAACAATTGCAGAATTATCTTCATTCTGAATATTTAATATTAACTCATGAATTCTTGTCGTCGTTGACTCTTTATATATCTCCGAAAAGAATTATGTCAGTGATTACATGAATTTTTGATGCTATCGCCTCTTGGGAAATAGCATGAGATGGATATCATTGAGTGAAGGAAAGAAATATTGCAGAATAAATAAAAATTGCAACTACTAAAATATCAACAGGTATGCAGAGTCAATAAATCCATCTATATAATCTTTTTTTTGTCTTTTAGAGGAAAAAAATAAGTCTCAATGAAATACTCTTAATTAACTTCTGATTAATATGCTTTTATTGTCCATTCCATAATACAATTATTCGAAAGTAAATAGTTCTTGAGAATGTATCAATTATCCATGCTTCCTGGAGTGAATGCAAGTCAAATAGTGACCAAGAACCACACTTGCATCATCACTAACTTCAGCTATTAAGAAAACATGATTATTCAAATGAATTAGTAGATTTTCTCAAGTAATTAGCAATTGAAACTTACATTCAGCTTGGCATCCTCTTATTGCAGTGAATAATTCAAGTCCTTTCTTTGGATCATCAGCTTCCATCAAGACTTTCTCTAATGTTGGAAAATCCATTTTTGCATCCTTCAACTTTATACAAATTTTTAATTAATAAATACTAGAAAAATACATTAAATTGAATTCTTTTTAAAATGAAAACATGTATTCGTGAATTTTTGGGAATCCAAGACTTTCAAAATATATCGATCACTAATTTTTCAAATTGACTCAGAATTAAAGAGGTTATTAAAAACGTGAAATTATGAATTTCTTTGCTTTCGAATGAAAGATTTACTTGTGTCAATATTTTCGACTTTAACTTTTTGACTATAAATAACGTAAAATGATGTCTGGGTGTGTTAATTCAATTTCTTCCTTCTTTTTTGAATGGAAAAATGGCTGAATCGGCCAAACATGTATTTATTCTTCAAATATAAATGAATGGACAAAAAAATTTTGCCCACCGTTCATCTAGCTGCATGATTTCTTTTTCAAATATATTTTATACTTACAAAGCCAGCTTTAGTCCATAGGCAGCAACGTACGGGATGAAGATTATTTTCACGAATTCGGCTGTGGAATATCAGCTTAGCTAAAACCCCTGGACAATGAACAAATAGTGTACTCATTATTGAGTAATATTTGAGCTCCTCGAAGGGAATATTTTGATTTAAATATCGAAATAATAAGACTAGATTTTTGACTGAAATTTTCCTTCTTTAGAAGATCTTATTGAATTCTTTCTATTTATTAAAAGACACAAACCTTCGTCAAGTTCAATAATGCACTCCTTCATGTAAGGACGAAGTGCCTTCTTCAAAGGATCGCCCGCCATCTGAAAATTTATTCAACAGAATTAATGAAAAAAAAATATATATATATATATATATATATATAGTGTCAGTTTTTAGGCTTTCGCGGCCATTGTCATTATTGATATGTTTGGCTTCCAGATGGATGCCGCGTTTGGTTTCAGCGTTGCGCCGACCTCTCGCAAACGTTGCAGTTTGCATCTTCAGGGCTATGAGCTCCAATATATATATATATAGTGGTTAAGCAGGAAAACAGGATGAGCTCAGTTCTTTCCCATTCATTTTTGTCGAATATGTCGGAAACTGATGGAGATATGTCTTCAAGAATTGCAAAAGAGGATCATTGCAGAATCGCCCTATTTTCCTTAATTTCCGCAAATATTTCCAAAAAATGAGGAATAAAAATATAGATTCATGTTATTTTACAAAATTCAGTAGATTTCTCCAATTTTAGTTTGGAAAATTGATTCTAAAAAAATTGACTCATTCTGTTTTCCCTCTTCTCCATCGAATTAATGATTGAAAAAGAAAAATTCTCCTAATTAAAAAGGAAAATACTCACAGCAACACCAATAACTCCCAAAAATACAGCAATTAATAATTGACCCCTCATTTTCGAATATTTGAAAATAATTGAATAAAGAGTATGAAAATCGCTGGGATCAATTGGACGACAGCTATTCCTCGAATGGACTAATATCAGCCTCCTAACAATTCATATTTATAGAAATTGAATATCCGGTAGTTAATAATGTTAAATTGTTTTTTCCTCCCAAGTATTTGTTTCTTACATTATTCACTCTCTTTACTGACACGACAGGAAAGACTTCCTTCATAATATTTCCTGATAATAAAGTCATGTTTCGACATTCCTTCAATTACTCCTCGATTTCTTCATTTCATAAAAAGTATAATAAGCTATTTTTTAAAGAAATAAGATGAAAAAAAAGGGGAATCCCAATTCCTCTGATTTGAATTACCGACTGATTGTCCTGTGAAATTCTTTTTTACCGACTTGCGATACAGTTTTCTATGTTCAAAATTAGCATTAACAGTGGGATGATAACCTCATCCTATTTTTGTTACGAAATTTGCCTTTTCGTGGTTTTTTTAAGGAAATTGAGAATATCAACGTATAAAGGGTGAAATCAGCATCCACCTTACGAACTTCAGAGGTTCAAAGAATCAACAGTTACAATTCTAATATCACAAGAATTAATGCAATTGGATGGGAAAAAAAATTAATTACGACTATAAGCCATGATATATTTCTTATTGTTGTGACAGTTGATGCAATACTCCAAGTGATACCAAATGCGACAATCTAGCGATATTAAATGGAAGAATTGAGCAGACATCGAATGCGACACTTTGAGCGACACTGGATTGAGCAATTCCCAAAATTTCAGAAAAAATGCATTTGCCCTGGTGGAAATTTTTCTCTTCAAAAAGTCGTAATAATTCTTTGAGAAGACAGAATAAGAGTTCTGAAAGTCTTATTTTCTCTAAAAATCTCTGAAAAAGTCTGAAACAGTCTTAAAAAGGCTGAAAAATACTTAATAATTCTTTTAAAGAGTAATGAAGACTGCGAATTGAGACTCTTCCAGAAAAGTTTTTAAGAATTAAAAAATTTTTTTTTGTCAGTCCGTTGGAAGAATGGGAAATAAGGCATCTCTATGTAGATAGTTATTCTCCAATTTGATTAATTTTTAGACCATTGGAATTGTTATTTCTTATTTTCCTAATCCCGAGAATTCGGAAGGTTGATGCTGTCGTCATCTTGTATAATATCCATAAACTCTCAGTCAAGTCTACAGCTAAAGTAGCATACATTATTTGTAATTTTCTTTTGAAAACACTAAAAAAGCAATCTAAAATTCGATTTAAACTCAGAGAACGACAATCAGAGACAATTGCAGAATTATCTTCATTCTGAATATTCAATATCAACTCATGAATTCTTTCGTCGATAACTCTTTATATATTTCGGAAAAGAATTATGTCAGTGATTACATGAATTTTTGATGCTATCGCTCTTGGTAAATAGCATGAGATGGATATGATTGAGTGGAGGAAAGAAATATTGGAAAATAAATAAAAATTGCAAATACTAAAATATGCATAGTCAATAAATCCATCTATATAATCTTTTTTTTGGTCTTTTCGAATAACAAAATAAGTCTTAAATGAAATACTCTCAATTAATTCCTGCTTGAAATGATTTTATTGTTTATTCCATAATACAATTATTTTAATATTAATGCAAAATATCCTTAAAACTCCATCAATTGTTCTTGCACCTTGGATTTATAGCAAGTCAAATAGTAATAAACAACCATCCATGGATCTTCACCGACTTCAGCTATTGAAAAATCATGATAATTCAAGTAAATTAGTGGATTTTTTCAAGTGAGATGAGTGGTCCAGTGGTCGAATGGATGAAACTTGTTAGATATCAGTGATCAAACATAAGAAATTCGATAATTACATTAATATGTTACTTTAAACAATTGCATTAATATATTCACATAACAGTTTTATAGATTTTTAAATGAGTTGATGAACATTCTACTGTGTTTCGAAGATTAGAAAAAGGACATTTCGCTGGATTATCGATTTTTTTCAGGATAAATACGTTAAATAATTCGATCACTGGACCAGTTCGAACACTGGTCAACTCATCCTAATTAGAAATTAATACTTACATTCAGTTTGGCATTCTTTTATTAGGGTAAACATTGCCGCTCCTATCTCTGGTTCTCTAGTTTCCTTGAGGTATTTTTCCAAAGCTGTTAGATCCATTTTGGCGCCTTTTAGCTTCACGCAATTTTTTAATTAATGAATCAGTAGTGAAGAAGTAAAAGAGGATAAGTCATTTTTTAATTGTCAGTTTTTCTCAAATATGTTTGATTTTTATAGGCTAGTTTCCAATTAATTGCTGATAATTTGGGAAAAAAGTGCTTTAATTTACCCGAAAAAAGTGATTAAACGATTCGAAAGTCATATCTTCAGCTTGTGAATATAATTTTTTTTTCTCGAATTTTTTTTACATCAATCTCCTATCACATGCGTGAGATAGAGAGAGAGGCAAATAGTCACGACTACCTTCTAATTAAAATATCTCAATAACTATACGGTGAATTGAATATTTTTTTCTTCTATTATTTAGTTAGAATGCTGTTCTCTTCGCCAATTGTTTTTAAATAATGGGTCAACCCTGTGGTTTTTTAGTAATTTCGTTATTTCCGTCCGATTTAGGGCGTTTCATCCCCACCACCGGTATTTTCAGTAACTTTGATAATTCATATCTCATAAACTGGACGGACAAAAATTATGAAAAAATTCAGAAAAATGTTAAAAAATGTCATCTTTGATATGGCATCAAAAAAATAAGGGATTATCTGTACTCCAGCTCGCTGGAATACTGCCTTGAAATTATTTCTCAAGGTTAAATTCATTAATTATTAATTTTTTTTACTTACAAAACCAATGTTAGTCCATACACAGGCACGTAGACCATAGAGATCCATCATTTCAAGTTCTGTACCTAGGACCAGCTTGTGAAAAGCCTCTGGACAATAAATAAATAATTATTATTCTCATTATTTAACAATAAGGCTTTCGAAGTCATTATTTTGAGTTAAATATTTAAATGAAAAAATTGGATTTTTCACGGAATTAATGATAGTTTTTCTTATGTAAAAAATACAAAAGTAATTTTTTTCAAACTTTGAAAGACACAAACCTCCACTGAGCTCGTTAGCACATGCTTTCATATGAGGAAGTTCTATCTCTGTAAGGTTAACGGCTAGCTGAAAATTTATTTGAAAAAATTAATAAATAATAATTAAAATTAATGGAAAAGGTGAAACAATATAAGTTTTTTTTTGACATTCGTTTCTTGAGAATATCTCAGCAATCAACGGAGATAGGCCCTTTTAATTTCAAGAGGAACAGAAAAAGTTTAAGAAAAAATCACCTTATCTAGTTTATTTACCGAGACATTTTCAAAAAAAAAATTTAAAAAAAACTCCTTCTTATTGAAATAGAAAATACTCACACCAACACCAATAACTCCCAAAAATACAGTAATTAATAATTGACCCTTCATTTTTGAATATTTGAAAGTAATTGAGAAAATGAGTGTGAAAATCGCTGGAATCAATTGGACGACAGCTCTTCCTCGAATGGACTAATATCATCCTCCTAACAATTCATATTTATAGAAATTGAATATCCGGTAGTTGACAATGTTAAATTGTTTTTTCCTCCCAAGTATTTGTTTCTTACATTATTCACTCTCTTTACTGACACGACAGGAAAGACTTCCTTCATAATATTTCCTGATAATAAAGTTACGTTTCGACACTCTTCCAATAACTCCTCGATTTTTTTATTTAATAAAAAATATAATAAACTATTTTTCCAAGAATTAAGATTGAAAACAAGCAGGAGCCCCACTATTTGTGCGTAATTTGAACATCTCACATTTAGTATTCTGCCAATGCAATTGAGAGCTTCTGAATGGATTTTTTAATTTTACATCTACCGTCACTGATCTGTGCATGGAGTGGGGAAACCAAAGTAGGCCTCAGAGGGTTAAGTTCGTCCCAAATATAATCAATTGAAGAGTTTTGAAGATATAGCTTGCTTTTTCGGATGTTTCTATGCTAATATCTAAGAAACTACTGGACCGATTCCACTCAGTTTCAATACCAAACTTTGTGCTCATCAGATGTATAACCTCAAAAAATTTGAGGTCTCTAGCTCAATTATCTATTAAGTTATAGAGGAATCAAGATTTTTACGAAAAATTTCTCAAAAGTTTTATACTGGATAAACTAAAAATCTGAGCTCCCACCACCCCGGGGGTCAAAGGTGCAGCTCATAAGCGCGCATCTCCTCGCTGAGAGTGGACGCTGAAATTTCATTTTTCATCGAGAAAGGTCGAAAAAACGATATTTCGACATTTTCATTTTTCCTAAGAACTATCCAGCCGATTTAGCTGAAATTTTTGTGAGAGCTTGGGGCACGCATGGCAAACATATGGTAAAATTTTCAGATCGCTAGCTAGCCCCGTTCCAGAGTGAAGCGGAAAATGGGTCATCACACACAGACACACCCACATACATACACACAGACATTTTTTGAAAACGGTGGTTCTTGACGTTTTGGATCATAAGCAGTCATATAATGATAAAATCTCAAACTCGAAGAAAATTACAATTATAAAGTCTCCATTCGGAAGCAAAAAAGGGAATTCCAATTAGTCTGATTTGAATTAACGACTGATTGTCCAGAAGAATTCTGTTTTACCGATTTCCGATATGATTCCTATTTTCAAAATCAGCTGAAGCAGCAGGACAATGGTCTCGTTCTGTTTTTGTTACTGAATTTTTCTTTCAAAACTCCTTTCAAATCTCTCGGTTAATAAGACTTATTCTAAGGATGAGATTGAAAAAGAAGGTTTTTCTCAGGATAAATATATTTAACCACTAACTCTACAGTGTAATCTACTTTACTGATATATTCAAAATTTTCCTTGGAAATAATCAAATGATTTACACAATTTTTTCTCAATTTTTCTTGTGACAAACATCAAAAATGCGGATTATAATTATTATTATTTTATTTATAATAATATTGACTACATTGTTGAATTAATTACATAGCTCTCTACATGACTCCAGAAAACGATAATCAGAGACAATTGCAGAATTATCTTCATTCTGAAAATTTAATATCAACTCATGAATTCTTTCGTCGATAACTCTTTACATATTTCCGAGAAGAATTATGTCAGTGATTACATGAATTTTCGATGCTATCGCTCTTGGTAAATAGCACGAGATAGATATCATTGAGTGAAGGGAAGAAATATTGGAAAATAAATAAAAATTGCAACTACTAAAATATCAACAGATATACACAATCAATGAATTCATCTATATCATATTTTTTTGGCATTTCAGAGTGACAAAATAAGTCTCAATGAAAAACTCTTATTAACTTCTGCTTGATATATTTTTATTGTTCATTACATAATACAATTATTTTGAAGTGAATAGTTTTTGAGAATCCATCAAGTATGCCTCAAGGCAGCAGCGCACATAAAATATTTTTCAAGAACGACACATCTATCCTCACTCACTTCAGCTATTGAGAAAAAACATAATTCAAACTAATTAGTGAATTTTCTCGAGTAATTAGGAATTGGAACTTACATTCAGCTTGACATTTTTCTATTGTGTTAAAAAAATCCGATTTCGTCTCTGAATCATTCCTCGAAACTTCCTCTAACTTTGGTAAATCCAGTTTGGCGCCTTTGAACTTAACAAAAATTTGCAATTAATGAATAGTAAAAAAAAATGCATCAGTGATTAATTGAATTCAATAATTCTTTGCAGAAAAATTCTGACTAGATCCAATGAATATTCGAGAAACCAACGATGAAACAGCTCTTCAAAATGCACCCCCGAATTGATATTATTTACAATTTTTTTTTCGGAGCAAAAGAGATCTACCGAAAAATTTGAAAAAAATTCACCTGAAAAGTAGACATTCTGGAGCATCTTCTCAAATTTTTTTCAGATTTTTTCGCAGACTCCACCACTCAAAAATAAAATCGTGAATCATTTCGACTTGGGGGTCCATTTTGCCCAGGTCTCCGCAATTCAGATCTCGGCAGATCTCTAATTTGATAGAATTGGATGAAAATTTGCTGAAAATTGGACGAATTTTGGTTGAAAAAAATTTGATTCGAAATTGAAGGTGTCATTTAAAAATGAAATTTTCTTAATTTTTGTTTTCTTTTAAACTTACGAAACCAGCTTCTATCCATGTGCAGCAAAATAAGCGAAGCCCATTATCATGATCAAGTTGAATATTCCAGAGAAAATCGGACAATCCCACTGGACAATAAAAAAATATTGTTCTCATCATTCGAGGACATTTTTTTCTTTTAAGGGGTAACAACACTGTAGAATTTTCAAAAAATCGATTTTTCTTCTTCTTGCTTCAAAAATTACTTTGGTCCTCCCGAAGAATACGGGCAAGAAAAGTTATCACCTAAAACCCATATTTTCTCATGGAATTTCGAATTTTTTTCCCGAGGCATTTCTTCATATTCGTAGCCTAAGTCAAAACTTCAATCGTGTTTTTCCTCGAAACATGATTTTTGAAATTGGCACGCAGCATAACTCCAATAATTTTCATTATTTTCATTCGAATTTCCCACAGTATCTTGAAAACAATACTTCGAACAGAAATACGTAGGGAATTTTCAAAAAATTGATTTGCACATTTTTTATTGATAAGAAATTGCCGGTTTTTTGTCCGAAATTTGAATTATTTCATTCAAATAGTCATCAATCAAACAAAAAACAATATTTTTGAAATCCCCTACGTATTTCTGTAGCTATGTGTATCTCGACTGAGCCAACTTTTTTTTTTTTTTTTCAATTGAAATTTGCACCAGTTACACTGCGTGCAGCAGAGTGTTTTAAATTCGAGGAGCCTCGCAAGAATGGCTCTTGTGTCGTCATTTTTTGATATTTTTGATGAATTTTTTTTTCTGAAGACTCAAATATATGCTCAATTACTCTCTCAAATATCATTATTTTATTGCCACTTTTACTATAAAAAAAATTTAAAAAACGCCCTTTTTTAGGCTTTTACAGTGATGTTACCCCTTAAAAATGGTCCTCCGAAAATGAATAATATTCTCTTCATTCATTGAAAGAAACAAACCTTCATCAAGTTCACTAACGCACTTCTGGAGATGAGGAACTAGTGATTCCCTCAAAGATTGAGCCGTCTAAAAAATTTATTCGACAGAATTCATTAAAGAAAATTAATTGTTAAAACAAAAAGTCGGCATTTCTCTTTTTACAGCTCATTCTTTTGTTATTTTAATGGAATTTCTTGATAAATAACAGAGATAGGCCTTTTTAGGTCTAAAAACAATTTTTGTAGAGAATATCAAGAGCTATTGAAGAGGATTCGTGCAAAATCACTCTATCTCCCTTATTTTCCGAGATATTCTCAAAAAATGAAGGTCAAAAAATATAGATTCATCTTATTTTACAAAATTCATTAGATGCCGTCGATTTCACTTTGGAAAATTGATAAAAAAAAAAAATTGACTTATCCTGTTTTATCTCTTATCTATTAAATTTAAAATAGAAAAAAAAAACGAATTTTCTCCTTATTAAAATGGCTAATACTCACACCAACACCAATAACTCCCAAAAATACAGCAATTAATAATTGACCCTTCATTTTTGAATATTTGAAAATAATTGCAAAAAAAAAGAGTATAAAAATCGCTGGAATCAATTGGACGACAGCTATTCCTCGAACGGACTAATATCATCCTCCTAACAATTCATATTTATAGAAATTGAATATCCGGTAGTTAACAATGTTAAATTGTTTTTTCCTCTCAAGTATTTGTTTCTTACATTATTCGCTCTTTTTACTGACACGACAGGAAAAACTTCCTTCATAATATTTCCTGATAATAAAGTCACGTCTCGACACTCCTTCAATTCAGAGATCAGCAAAAAAAAAATTCGCATTTTTAATTTTTTAATTTTTTTTTATTTCTGTAATTTCCATCGAAAAATTTTTAATTACTTTCTTAAGGATGTTAGGGCGAGGTGGTCGGACATAACCTTAATTTTTTGTATAAAATTGTAAATAACTTCGTATACACAATAAAGTTCTAAAAATTATTTTCTCCATGTTTGAAGAATGTAATGAGGAACAAAATAAGCCGTAGAAACAAAAAATTGATTGGAAATTGAAAAATTGGCTGCATTTTTTCAATTTTTTTAAACTTGAGAAATTGGAGATATGTAAAAAATGCAGCCAATTTTTCAATTTTCAATCAATTTTTTGTTTCTACGGCTTATTTTGTTCCTCATTACATTCTTCAAACATGGAGAAAATGATTTTTAGAACTTTATTGTGTATACGAAGTTATTTACAATTTTATACAAAAAATTAAGGTTATGTCCGACCACCTCGCCCTAACATCCTTAATGAAAAATTTGGATTTTTAAATTTTTCATTAGTTTGATAATTAATTTTTTTTTCTTAACAATTTTGATTACTATTGTAATTCAAAATTCGACTGATGAAATTTCATAATTATTTTCTTTATCAAACTTATTAACATTTTTATTAGTTAAATTGAATTATAAATGTCATATAAGCGTCATTTAGATTGGATTAAATTATAAGTTCTTATTTGTGTTACATTTAGTTAACACTCTCAACTCAAAATTTTTGTCTGAAAGACGATTATATTTGGGAAGATTAAACATAGTAGCGTTGATTTTATTATAAAATTAATTATTCCAATCAATTAATAAGTAAGAAAGAATCAAAATTTCGAATAAGAAAAAGAATTATAAAATTTCATCAGTCAAATTTTTAATTACAATAGTAATCAAAAATGTTAAAAAAAAAAAAATTAATTTTCAAACTAATGAAAAATTTTAAAATCCAAATTTTTCATTAAGAAAGTAATTAAAAATTTTTCGATGGAAATTACAGAAATAAAAAAAATTAATAATTAAAAATCCGAATTTTAAAAAGTATAATGAGCTATTTTTCAAAGAAATAAGATCGAAAAAAGAGGGGAATCCCAATTTTTCTGATCTGAATTAACGACTGATTGTCCAGTGAAATTCTTCTTTGCCGACTGTCGATAAGAAAATTCCTATTTTTAAAATTAGAATTAAGCGCCTCCACTCCTCAAAAACACTAACCATCAACAATCAGCTGATTGTGTTGTAAAATCCCCAACAATGCAACTTTAAATTCTCAATTTTACATTAAAAAAAAAAAAAAAAAAAAACTCACCTCGCCTTAAAAAAAAATGATTGAAATCGTTGCAAAATTGACGAAAGGCTCTGTTTATTTTTCTGGTGAATTAATTGAGTGTTTTGTCACATTTACAAATCCACCAAATCCCATTCATCAAAAATCCCAGAGTCACAGGTATTTTACACAATTTATTTTACTATTTCAATAAATAAATAATTAATAGATAAATAATATCGTTAGCTTGGAAGCAGAGGGGCGTAAGTGCTGTGCTTACACATAGCACTTACGCCCCTTTGCTCCTAAGGCCACTATATAGAGGAAAGTGGGGCAAAATGGACCTCCATTGCAATACGATCTAGGAAGATTTTTTTTGGGGTGTAAGAGTCGATAAAAAAATCTGAAAAAAATTGAGAATATGGTTTAATATTTGAACATTGTTGGTGAATTTTTTCAGAATTTTTTGGAGACTCCTTCATTATAAAAAAAAATCCCAAATCATTTTTTGAGGTCGTGCTCCATTTTGCTACAATTTTTCCTTCCAAATAAATTAATCATTTTTTTATTTTTTTATTTTTTTTTCTAGTGATGTCTTCGAGGGATTGGCATGGGCAAGTGCCCAAGTACACTGTCAGTGTTCAGCGAATGGAAAAGTAGTGCTTGTAGAAAAAATAAATTCTACTACTAAATTAGGTGCTATAAATGCAGGTGACTTGAAAAAAAAAAAAACAAAAAAAAAATTAATTTATTCCTATTTTTTAAAAAATTTAATTAATTTTGTCAAATTATTTTTCTCATAATTTCTCAAAAAATAATGGAGATACGTCCTTTTTACTCCAATCCATTTTTTTAGCTCCTGCGATTCTCTATTCAACTGTCTTAGAACAAAAAGGGCGTATCTCCATTATTTTGCAAAATATTTATAAAAAATAATTGACAGAAAAAAAACACCTGTTGTTTTAACTGAATTTTTCTCTCAAAATTTTTTAATTTAAAAAAAAAAATTTTAATTTTTTTATATTTTGAAGTTTTTTTCTTTTAAAGTTTCTTCCAAAAAAAATCGGTAAATAATGGAGATACGCCCTTTTTCCACTCAAAATAATTTAATCCAAGTTTCAATATTCTCTACAAAAGTGAATTAGAATAAAAAGATTGAATTAGAATAAAAAGGACGTATCTCCATTATTTTTTGAAAATATTGATTAATGATTTTTTCGACGAAACTTAATTAATTTCTCGAATTTTTTTTATTTTTTTTTATTTTAGACACAACTTTTGCTCCTTGGCAACAAGATAATGGACATGCAGTAGTCAATACAAAGCCAAAAATATTATTTTGTGATCTTCGATTATCTCCTGGAGAGAGTAAAACATGTAAGAAGTATTCTTAAGGATGATTGGAAGGTAAAATCGAAAAAAAAAGTCAATTTTTGGTATGAAATCGTAAATAACAATGTATATAAAATAAATGTCTCAAAATTAATTCAGTAAGTATTTGAAAAATGTAATAAAAAACGAAATGAGCTCTAGAAACCAAAAAATTATTGAAAATTGAAAAAATTGCTACTATTTTTTACGTTTCTTTAAATTTTTCAAAATTTAAATAAATGTAAAAAATAAAGGAAATTTTGCAATTTTTAATTAATTTTTTATTTCTAAAGCTTATTCTATTCATCATTAATAAGTTTTTATTAACAATTTTATAAAAAAATGAAAAAAAAACGATTTTATACAAAAAATTGACTTTTTTTTCTTCTGATTTTACCTCTCAAACATCTTTGATTTTCATGTAATCGTTAAAACAATAAAAAAATATCATTAATTTTACAGATATTTACCGAGAAACTATTCCAAGTGATTCACCGCCTTCATATAGAGGACAGGCAGTAAAATATTCTTACAAGATAACAGTGGGCACACAGAGAGTCAATTCACCGATAAAACTGTTGAGAATTCCCTTTCGAGTGCTTTCATTGAGTGGTAAATTACTTAGAGCATTAGATAATTAACGAAAAAGTGGAGACAAGAGAAACTCAATCTTTCTGTAACTAATTCTTCTTAAATATCTCGGAAACTAATCGAGATAGAGCAGTTTTACCTGATTTTCGCTCGTTTTTCCTATAAAATCTACTTGTTCACTATAAAAATCTACTTTTCTCCTCTTTCAACAAAATATAATTTCTAAAATTCATTTTTTTTTCCTCCAGAATTACCAGAAATTGCAATCTGCAATGACAGTGTTGACCTCAGTCCCAATAATCCATTTATGGAGACACAAGAACGTGAAACTCCTCTGGACATTGCTCTCCAAACTCTTCAGGTAAAATCAAAAAATAAATGATCATGAAATTAGCAGAAATTTAACAATTTTTGGGCATCTTTTTAAACAAATAAATTATTATAAAAAATATGATTAAAAAATTAGCATTTGTAGTTTTTTTGAATTTGCTACATATGCATATTTTCCATTTTTTGAAATAATTTATTTTTAAAAGGAAAAAAAACTGTAAAAATTAACAGATTTCTGCTATTTTCAGTTTGATAAAAATGAAGAAAATTAAGTATCGGATTTATTTTCATTTTTTTCCATGTTCCAATATTATGATTGTTCATTGGAATAGTGGGAGAGTTATTAAAAAAATCGAAATATTGTCAAATTGTCATATTCATCGATATTTTTTTATGTTTTTCATAACTAGGGCCGAGACGTTGGTGCACGGTTTGATTTGGGCGGGAAGTGCCTTCAAATCAAACATATTCTGAATGATTATGAATGTTAAACTCACTTTATAAATGTTGAAAATCTAAGGACTTTAGGAGAATTTCCAGAGGAACTTTCAGGGGAACTTTTAGGGGAACTTTCGGAGGAATTTTCAGAGGAACTTTCAAGAAAACTTTCAGAGGAACTTTTAGGGGAACTCATCATGATTATAACTCAAGATGAATAATAATATCCAAACATTGGCAAATTCTTCAAATTATTGAAAAACACGAATTATTCAACATTTATAAAATCAGTTCAACGTTTATAAATTTCGGTTCGACATTAATAACCATTCAAAATGTGTTTTATCTATAGTTAACTTCAGTCTAGATCAAACCGTACACTGAAAAAGAAAATAATGGTTAAAAAACAATCAAATATTGATGCGATTGGTTCTTAGCAAGTATTTAATATTTTTTTTTTAATAATTAAGAGCAGCTGTTGAATTTACTGAATTCAGTCAATTCAACCAGTTAATCAGTTTAAATTAACTAAATTCAGTAAATTCAACAACTTTTTTGATATTTAAAAAAAAAAGATTTGCTGAGGACCATTCATTTGGACAAAGGAAGGTTGCCGGAGTTTAATTTGAGAAAATTTCGAAAAAAAATTCGAAAAATTAAAAAAAAAAAAACAAAAAAATTGAAAAAATTTGAAAAATCTCTAATATTAAAATAAAACTGATTTTTTTCTTCTCAAAATTTGCTTCAATATTTAAATATTGGTTGAGACATTATTGCTAATTAAAGTCCAATTATACTATCGAAAACTGCAAAAAAATCCTCTCCCCCTCACTTTTCCTTTTAATTTCAGAATTTAACCGCGAGAAGAAGCCCGAATTTCTACAACATCACAAACGGCCGCGGACGAGTTGTTCGTTTCTGCTTATTCAAGAATTCCTACAAACTCGGTGAAGATATCGTTGGAACGTTCGATTTTTCAAATGCGACTGTTTCCTGCACGCAACTGTCCGTTTCTCTCCAGTCGGAGGAGCACGTGGCAGAGGACTACAGAAGGGGCAAAGGATTACCCACACTAGTTAATTACAACAAGCATCATGAAGTCTGCATTGGCCTCAAATACTCGCACTTAGTTCTACCGATTCCATTCCACGTGACCCCCGATTTTACGACTGATCTCGTCATCCTGAAGTGGAGACTTCACTTCGAATTTGTTACAACAACGAAATTAGTGGAAATGCCAAAGGCGAGTGTCATGAATTGGCAGGGACCATCCAGTCTAGATGTCGAAACGATGATCTGGGATCTGCCACTTCACATTTATCCCTCAATTGCTCCAGCTAATTCTAATCAACCAACGAAATACAGCATCTGCATTTAATTCGAAATTATCAAGAAATAAATTTAATTTTAAAAAATGAAAAAAATTGTATCGTAACTCCAGAAATGAAGTGGCATAAGTGCTGTAGTTATATATATATAAGTGTAGCACTTACGCCACTTTGTGGAGTATATATATATATATATGTATAGACCTATATATAAGCATAGCACTTACGCCCCTTTGACTCTAATGTGACGATATAAATTTTTTAATTATCGAGAAGACAGAGGCAAAATGATTTAAAAATTTTTTTTGAAGTCAAGGACGTTGCGAAAAAATCTGAAAAAATTCAACAATAATATCAACATGCTGGAGCATCTTCTCAATTTTTTTCAGATTTTTTGGCGAACTCTTTGACTCCGATAAAAAAAATTTTGAATGATTTTACTATGAAGTTCCATTTTGCTCCGGTCTTAATTTAATTTATTCCATTTTGGGTATTAAATAAATTATTTATGTACATAGAATAACAGATTTTATTTATTCAATAGTGTTTTACAATAAATTTTTAACAATTTAGTAGTTAAGACATGAAAAAAGACAAATCGAGGGATTTTTATGATACTTTTTAGTTAAATATGTGGGTAAATAATGGAGATACGCCCTTTTTGTCCTGAAACAGTTTTTAAGAAAAATTTTAATGTTTAAAAAAATGGGTAAAAAAGGGCGTATCTCCATTATTTACCGAAATATTTTTTTTTATTAAAAAAAAAGAACTTATTGTCTTTTTTTTATTAATAAAAAAAAAATTCTCTTTTTTATTCACTAAATTATTTCAAGGATAAAATTGAATCAAAAAATTCGCAAAAATTTACTAAATCGAAAAATTCAAAAATATCCTTGAAAAAAAATAAAATAATTTAATAATGTTTTTTTTTCCATTTTTTTTCGTTTTTCTCGTGACAAACATCAAGAATGCGGATTATAGCGATAATCATGTTCATCAGAATTAATTGGTGACCTTGCTATTGTTTGTAACAAAGGGGGTGGTGGTGGGGGTGGGATAAAAGGTGCATGACAATCATATCTATAATAAGCAAGTGAATCCCATCTCGATGGATGCTGAACATCATAGGAAGAAACTTGTGCAGTACCACCATAATAATTCGGTCTTTCTGGTAAACTTGGTGCATAAGGATACTGTGGCTCCAAAAGTGTCTGAAGATGTCTTATATATGTTATTGCATGTCTCAATGACTCAATTTTCGATAATTTCTTTCCTGGTGGCTTGCAAGCTGGCAATTTCGATCGCAATAATTCAAATGCACGATTCATATCGCGCATGCGCGTGCGCTCACGATCACAGGCTGATTTTTTGTAATCTGAAATGTGTAGAATTAATTCCATGTAATTACGAGCAAAAGAATAAAAATGTTTATTTTTTGGGGGATTTTTTTGTAGGGAAAGATGGGGCAAAACGGACACGGGTTAATTTTTGTATTTTATAGTGTGAAAATTGGGAGAAATGAATGGAAATATTGGAGATAGGTTTTTTCTGATGATTCCATTGGAAAGATGAGGAAATTTCGCATGGAAATCATAGGTCGGAAGTTATTTTTTGGAATTTTTCAAAAATTTCATTTTTCGCGCGAAATTTGAAGGTGAAACTCTTCTGTTTTTTGAAAAATTTCAGGTTTTCGAGGATATCTCTGGTTCTATTGATCGTAGCGACCTGGGGTTGATCTTAAATGAGAGGTGAGATCATTTCCCATCGATTTATGGGGTTTAAAAAGAAAAATATCAATTTTTTCATGTATTTATAGGGCAAAAACTGATTTTCAGCAAAATCACCTATAAATATTTGAAAAATTGATTTTAAAAAAATTTGAACCACATAAATCGATGAGAAATGAGCTCACCTTTCATTTGAGATGAACCCCAGATCGCTACGACCAACAGAACTGGAGATATCGCCGAAAAAGTGAATTTTTTCGATTTTCAAAAGGAAAATCCCTTCAAAACTTGGCCAAAAAAGTTAATTTTTCCAAAAATTGAGAAAAAAAATTTTGACACATGTTTTCCACCTGAAATTTCCTCAGCTTTTCAATGGAATCATCAGAAAATTTCTATCTCGAACCGTTCAATTGGAGTGTCCATTTTACCCCACCTTCCCCAATTTTTTTTTATTCTTTTGATGAATTTTTCGAGTTTTTCGAGGAATATCTCGGTAAATAATGGAGATACGCTCTTTTTGTCTGAAACTAAGTTTGTAGAGAATTTCAAGAGCTACAAAAAAGGATTGAAATCAAATCGCCCTATCTCGCTTAATTTCCACGTTATTTAACAAAAACAATCGCTAAAAAATCGAATTATCGAATAAAATCGAAAAATTACGCTTTTCCCAATAGTTTTTTAAGAATATCTCAGTGAATAATGGAGATACGCCCTTTTTACCCGAATCCACTTTTGTAGAAAATTTCAAGATCTACAAAAATGAATCCATGCAAAAAAGGCGTATCTCCATTATTTACTGAGATATTCTCAAAAAATCCCAAAAAACTCCAGTTTTTTCTATAATTTCATGAAATTAGTAACGAAAGACTAAAAAATCTTCATTTATTTCTTCTCATTTTCCATTCTTTTGGTTATAATGCAAACAAATCAGCTAATTAAATTAATTCAATGATGAAGAAGAGCAGAAAAGGAACAAGACTCAACGATGCCGATTATTTCACAAAATCCCCGCCTTTTTCAAAAAAAATCAAGAAAGTAGGATTATCACAATTACTCCCAGACAAAATTCCAAATTCCGAGGAAAATAAGAAAATTCATCATTCACATGCACTCAAGATTGATCAGCCATCAACTGAAATGACGAAAATAAATTATATCTATCAAAAAAATAAAAAAAATCCGGAAAATTTGGATTATTCCGAAAAATTTCAGGATTTTTCGGTTCAATTGTGTTCGGACGAATTTTTATTGGAGAAAAAAGTGTCTTTGGCTGCTGAAAAAGATGCAGAGGATGCTGAAGATCTGCAAAAAGAGGCAGCATCAGTTGCCGAAGAGATAATTATTAAAGAAGAAAATTTTAAATCCGAGGAAATAATTGGAATTAAAAATTCGAAATTGGAAATTTCGAAAAATCGAGAAATTGAAGAAATCGAAGAAATTCGGGATTTTAATGGAGAAAATGTTTTCGATGATTGCAAGGGAAATGAGGGGGGAGAGGGGGAGGTCCAGAGGGGGGAGAGGACCTGGTGGCGGATGCTGATGGATTTTTTTGGCTCATTTTGGGTGAAAAGAGACGAAGACAAAAAGGGAAAGAATAAAACGAAAAAATCGGAGGGAAAAACGAGAATAATTGAAGCAAAAGAGAGAATCGATATCAAACAAATTTATAATTCTTCGTTGAGAAGAGACAAGTCACTGGAGAAGAAGAGAAAGTGCTTTGAGATTGATACGGAAATTCATGAAAATTGTTTGAGAAATAGGCAAATGAGTAGTCCTTTGTATTAACTTTTTTTTAATAAAAAAATTAAAATTATTTAATTGAGAAATTATGTTTTTTTGTTCTTTTTTTAATAATATCTCGGTAAATAATGGAGATACGCCCTTTTTACTTCAATTCATTTTTGTAGCTCTTGAAATTCTATACAAAAAAGGGTTCTAGTAAAATCGCTCTATCTCGCTTAGTTTCCGAGATATTCTCATTTTTGACTTATCCCAAAAAAAATAAATCAATTTTTCCTGTTTCACTAACTTTTTCTACAGATTTCATAACTAAATCTCAAATATCTCGGAAACCGAGCAGGATAGGCCAATTTTGCTAGAATCCGTTTTTGTAGCTCTTAAAATTCTCTATAAAACTGGTTCAAGTGAAAAAGGGCGTATCTCCATTATTTACCGAGATATTCACAAAAAAAGAATGACAAAAAATTTATTTTCCTCAATTTTTTCCAAAAATACATTTTTTTCTCATTCATTTTCTCGCAATATCTCAGTAAATAATGGAGATACGCCTTTTTTACCAGAATCCCTTTTTGTAGCTCTTAAAATTCTCTACAAAATCACTCTCAACAAAAAACGACCTATCTCCATTAATTACCGAGATATCCTCAAAAAACTCGAAATTTCACCAAATGAAATCCACGTTTTTTACACAAAAAAAATAAAACAGAGTACCTTTTTCAGTTTGCGATGGCTCTCGCTGGACCGATTTAATATTAGCTTGATGCAGAATCTCGAGATGCGGATGTGGACCAACAATTTCTGGTTCTGGTACACGTATTACAAGGACTCCTTCTGGACGATCATGACGTACACTATTTTCCTGCCATTTTCTCTTCAAAGATTGTCTTCGCGACTGCGTTGGATCCTCCGGAGATCCTCTAAATGTGACGGTTTTTAGGTCTCTCGAGACTTTGGACATGTGCTCCTGCTGCTTTTTCGCTGCTTCATCGAGATCGAGAATGACGAGAGGCTTTTGCGAATATTCTTCATCGTTACTATCGTCCGACTGAAAGGATTGAATGAGTTTTAGGAGAAAACAAGTGGATAGTAGTATTTCTTTCCAACTGGTATAGCTTTTTCTGCTGATACTTTAGCAATATGCTTTCCGAATGGAAGTGATACAACTTTTTTCAAATCACCATCGAAACATCAAATTTTGCTGATTCAATTCCCGTAAAAACTCTTTTTCCTTTTTTTTCACTTTTTTTTTTAGTTTTTTCGTGAGAATTTCACGTTATAATCACGTTTTTAAAGGGCATCCGGAAACTAAGCGAGATAGCGTGATTTTTGTAGAGACCTTTTTTGTAGCTCTTGAAATTTCCTAGGAAAAAAGTTTCTACAAAAATTGCGCTATCTCGCTTAGTTTCCGAATGCCCTTCGGAAAATAAAAGATATAGCTTTTTCTGCTGATACTTTAGCAATATGCTTTCGAATGGAAGTGATACAACTTTTTTCAAACCATCATCGAAATATTAAATTTTGAAGAAATTCATTAAAACGCCAATAACTCGAGAACTAATCATGCAAATAAGCTCAAAATTCACAGGCATCTAACTGATACAATTCTCGAGATAATATATGAGTATAAATAACATCAGTTCAATAATTTCCAGAAATTCCATTAAAAACTGATTTTCGAAAAATGGACAAATCTCAAAAAGTTTCGAACGAATTCTCTTCAAATGAAGCTTAAAAAATAGAGTTTGTCGAGAGGAAGTTTTCCACAAAATATGAAATTTTTCTATAAAATCGTTTTGCTGTAATTGAGACTTTTATGCACACACAGACATACACATACACAAACACACAGACATGCGCTAAAAATATCATTTTCTCTCTATTTAGATCATTTTAAGTATCTTCTATTAAAAAAATTACAATCGAAAATTTTGATGATTATATAGCTTCCATTCGGAAGCAAAAAATAAAAAAAATTATTAGAGGATTTTTTTCGCGCATTTTGCAAATATCTTAAAGGCGAGTGGATTTAGGGAAAAATTGCAAGAGACCTTTTTTGTAGAGAATTGAATTTTATACAGAAAGGTCATAAGGAAAAAGGCGTATCTCGATTAATTTCCGAAATCCTTATTATTTACTAAAAAAAAACTTCATTTTATCTAAAAAAAGAAGTCTCTAATTTACATTTTGATAAGGATCTCCAAAATGATTAGATTTAGAGAAAAATGTCAAGAAACCTTTTTTGTAGAGAATTTAATTTTCTACAAAAAAAAGTCTCTTGCAGAATTCGTTTTGCTATAAGTAAGACTTTTATGCACAGACATACACACACAAACACAGACATGTGCTAAAAATATCATTTTCTCTCTATTTGGATCATTTTAAGTATCTTCTATTAAAAAAATTACAATTGAAAATTCTGATGATTACATAGCTTCCATTCGGAAGCAAAAAAAAAATTATCATACTTTTATGAAAATAGCAAAAATAGTGAATTTACCAAAAGTCTCAAAAAGTCTCGAAATCTCGAAATTTCCAGATTTCTGGTTAAATCATTAATTATTCGAGATAAACTGATTTTTTTTCCAAACATCTGAAAATTCTCATGATTTTTGATTTTTTTCAACGAAGAAAAAAATTATTAAAAAAAATAAAAATATGCACTTGTAAAAAATTCAAAAAACTACGATTGCAAATTTTTCAATGATTTTTTTAATAATTATTATTACGTTAAAAAAAATGAAAAACACTTCGAAATGTGTGCTTAATTTCATTATCATTGAATTTTAATTGTTTCCTTAGAGTTAAAGGGGCGTAAGTGCTATATTTATACACTGCACTTACGCCCCTTTGTTCCTAAGCCTATGAATCATTTTATCCCATCAATATGGTGATTAAAAAAAATTATTATGATTATTATAACTTCAATTATTCGCATAAAATTCCAATAATTCCCAAAAAAAACGAATAATTTGCGTTAGAAAAAAAAGGGCGTAAGTCCTAAACCCACATATGGCACTTGTGCCTCTTTGTTTCTAAGATAATCATAATAATTAATAATTTTCCAATTAATTAAAAAAAATTAATAATTTTTTTAATTAATTAAAAAAAAATTATTAAATTTTTTTTCTTTTTTTTTTATGAAATTGAAATTAAATTTTGAGTTTTTTTTTACATACCTTATTGGAAAATTCAGTTTTAATTCCCTTGCGCTCTTCCATGCCTCCTCCCCACTTCCATAAATCCGCAAAAATCCCAAAAAAATTAATTTAATTCCGCGCTTTTTCTTTCGAATTTTTCCACCGATTTCTTCCCTTTTTCGATCGAAACGAAACCGACTCGTTCGAATCGTCACGCGCGACTATTAGGGATGTACATTTTTTTCTTTTTTTTTTTCTTTTCAGTAAAACCTTAGGAGAAATGATGTAGATCGAAAGAAGACTTTACCAATACGTTATTAATGTTAATTTTATCCGTTTATTAAGTATTCAGGTGTTCATACAGAGGTTCTCAAATAATGTTTATTTAGATAAAAAAAAGCTGAATGTGTCTCTACCACATTGTTGGATCATCGATCAATACATTCAGGAATGGAGACACATTTGCCTAAAGCCCCAAAAGATGATAATCCTCTTAAAATCCTCTGAAAATCCCTTAAAACCGTCGATTTCCTGTTTTTTTTTGCTTCCGGTAGAAAAAAATGCAATTAAAATCGAAATTAAAATTTAAAAATTTGTTTTTATAATTTTTTTTATTATTTAAATTTATTAAAAAAAGGCAACAGGAACTGATAAAATGCATTTCTTCCCTGAAATGAATTTTTTTTTTTTGAATTAGCATAAGTTTGAAAAGAAAGGCGCATCAATTGAGATCAGTATAAAAGTTACAATGCAAACAGAAACACATTCATTGAAAATAATAATGAAACGTTTTCTAGTATCAATGGACTTTTCGATATAATGAAGTGGAACTGTGTTTACCTGTCATAATGAATACATATATTGTGTGTATACGCTTTTCATTCGTTACTTTCCTTTTTTTTTTTCGATTTGAGGGAAAAAAAATCTAATAAATTTAATAAAATTGGATTTTTTTTCGATTTTTAAAATTTAAAAATTCAATTTTTTTCTCTAATTTTTAATGAAAAAAACGGAAAAATCGAAATTTTTCGAGAGTTTTTTGAGAATATCTCGGTAAATAGTGGAGATACGCCCTTTTGATTCTGACACGATTTTACAGAGCCTTCTGAGGGCTACAAAAGAGGACTAGGGGAAAAAGGGCGTATCTCCATTATTTAACGAGATATTTTTAAGGAATTAATGACGAAAAATTCCGAGCCAAGCCCTGGTTCCACGATCGCAAAAGACTAAAGAGGGAAGACATCGTCTGGGTCAATAGAGCCCGCGCAAATCACCACAGTCTTGCCGGGTCTTTAGCGAGAGTTAAAATCATACAGAGAGGAGATTGCAATTGTGGGTTTCCTGATCAAAGCATTGACCACATTCTGTGGCACTGCGTTAAATACACGGACCAAAGAGAACATCTACTGAGAGAACTCAATCATCCCAATCAGCAACAATTATGCATCGAAAACATCTTATCAAAATTAGACAATAGAGAAATCAAAGCTATAACAAAGTTTCTAAAGTCGTGTAACTTGAACATATAAACATGAATAATAAGTACAAATTGATGTAACATAAATCTTAGAAGAAACACACTTTGTAGGAACCTGTAAAAGTTGTGTATGTATTTGTATACTGAATAAGCCCACTACAGGGCTTGGAAGTTAAATAAAAAAAAAAAAAAAAAAAAATGACGAAAAATTAATTTTTAGAAGAATTTTAAAAAATCTATTTTTTTTTAATTCGTTTTCTTTAAATTTCACCGTTAATAATGGAGATACGTCCTTTTTGCTCAATATAATTTTTGTAGAGAATTTTAAGAGCTACAAAAGATGATTCGTGAAAAATCGCTCTATCTCGCTTAATTTCCAAGATATTCAACAAAAACCTTTGAAAAATCAAATTTTTTAGATAAAACAGAAAAATTTTGATTTTTCCTATAGTTTTTTGCAAATATCTCAGTAAATAATGGAGATACGCCCTTTTTGTCCTGAGACACTTTTGGTAAAAAATTTCAAGAGCTACAAAAAAGGATTGAAGCAAAATTGCTCTATCTCGCTTAATTTCCAAGATATTCAACAAAAACCTTTAAAAAATCACATTTTTTAGATAAAACCGAAAAATTTCGATTTTTCCTATAGTTTTTTGAAAATATCTCAGTAAATAATGGAGATACGCCCTTTTTGTCCTAAATCACTTTTGAAAAAAATTTCCAGAGCTACAAAAATGAACAGAAGCAAAAGGGCGTATCTCCATTATTTACCGAGAAATTCCCGAAAAAATGACAAAAAATACACATATTTATTTTGGAATTCTGTTGATTTCTGAAGTTCTCAAATTCTTTAATTCCTCAGCCTCTGCAGATCTCTCTCTCGGTGATTTTCCACGATACAAAGATGCAAATCTCACCATTGTCCCAAGTATACTTGATCTAGTCGATGAATTCGATGAGTGTCCATGAGAACCTTCGTTATCTGAATTTTAAAAAAATCGACATTTAAATAGAGAATTGAGGTAATTTTTTTTTTTCTTCCTTCTTTATTGTTTACTCACCGAAATTCATTGAACTGCTGATGAAATTCTTTTTAACGTAAGTTTCCAATGTCGCCCTGAGCTCACGATTGAATCCCATGTAAATCCATGGATTAACGCAATTTGATAAACTGCTCAGAAGTAAAAAAATTGTAAAAGTTGCACCTGAAAGTTATTAATTAACAATTTTTTAAAAATTATTTGAATTAAATTAATTGAAAAAAAAAATGTTTTTTCTTTAATTTTACAAATATTGCGGTAAATAATGGAGATACGCCCTTTTGTCTCGGAACACTTTTGAAACCCTCGAAATTCTTTACAAAAGTGTCTGAGGCCAAAAAGGGCGTATCTCCATTATTTACCGAGATATTTAATGAAAAATCAAAGAAATCAGTCAATTTTTCGGAAAATTCTGTACAAATTGAAGTTTTTATTTCTTTTGAATAAAGGGAAAAAGGGGCAAAATGGGATAAAGTCAAGAAAATACTCGCTTCTACCCCTTCAGACCATTTGCAATTATTTTTATTTTATTTATTGAACAATTCCAATAAAAAAACGTAAAAATAATGAAATTTTTATAGAATTTAAGTGTTTTTTTTCTGTTTATTTCGAATTTAAGGAATATTTCGGTGAATAATAGGGATACGCTCTTTTCACCCTTTTGTAGAGAATTTCAAGAGCGAAAAAAGTGTCTTGGAATCAAAAGGGCGTATCTCCATTATTTACCGGAATATTTAAAGGAAAGGAATAAAGAAAAAAAATCGATTTTTCTCAAAATTCTATAGAAATTAGAAATTAACGGTTTTTATTTCTTTAACATCAAGAAAAAAGGGGCAAAAGGGGATAGAATGTGGAATATACTCCATTTTACCCCTTCAAGCCTTTTTCAAAAATTTCCTCATTAGATAATTATTTATTGAATAATTTCAAACATCGAAAAGGAAAAAATCTGAATTTTTACTAAATTTGGGGAAAGAAGAGTAAAATTGACACGAGTGGTATTTTATACTATGAAATTTATTCAAAATCAATGGAAATATTGGAGATAGATTTTTTCTGATGATTTCATTGGAAAGATGAGGAAATTTCCCATGAAAATCATATGTCAGAAGTTATTTTTTGGAATTATTCAAAAATTTCATTTTTTGCGTGAGATTTGAAGGTGAAACTCTTCTGTTTTTTGAAAAATTTCAGGTTTTCGAGAATATCTCTGGTTCTATTGATCGTAGCGTCCTGGGATTGATCTTAAATGAAAGATGAGCTCATTTCCCATCGATTTATGGAGTTTAAAAAGAAAAATATCAATTTTTTCAAGTACTTATAGGGCAAAAACTGATTTTCAGCAAAATGACCTATAAATATTTGAAAAATTGATTTAAAAAAAATTTGAACCACATAAATCGATGAGAAATGAGCTCACCTTTCATTTGAGATGAACATCAGATCGCTACGACCAACAGAACCAGAGATATCGCCGAAAAAGTGAATTTTTTCGATTTTCAAAAGGAAAATCCCTTTAAAACTTGGCCAAAAACGTAAATTTTTCCAAAAATTGAGAAAAAAAAATTTTGAAACATGCTTTCCGCCTAAAATTTCCTCAGCTTTTCAATGGAATCATCAGAAAATCTCTATCTCAAACCGTTCAATTGAAGTATGTCCATTTTACGCCACTTTCTCCTTAGTATTTTTCTTTCCCCAGGAAAAAATGTTCAGATTTGATCAGATCAAATTAGATCTAATCAGATCTGAGTTCCTTAGATCTGATCAGATCTGAGAATTGGCACACTCTGATCAGATCTAATTTGATCTGATCAGATCAAACTAGATCTGAGTTTCTTAGATCTGATCAGATCTAATTAGATCTGATCAGATCTAACTAGATCTGATCAGATCTGATGAACCAATATAGGTAAACTCAATCAGATCCAGTTAGATCTGATCAGATCCAGTTAGATCTGACCAAATCTAGTTGGATCTAGTTAGATCTAAACAGATCCGATCAGACTTAGATCTAATTGGATCTAATTGGATCTAATTAGATCTAATTAGATCTAATTAGATCTAATTAGATCTAATTAGATCTAATTAGATCCAATTAGATCTGAACAGATCTATTCATATCTATTCATATTAAAAATTTCCATTTTGTCAGATCTAATTAGATCTAATTAGATCTAATTAGATCTGATCAGATCTAATTTGATCTGATCAGATCTGAACATTTTTTCCCGGGTCTGCTTATTTCGAATTTCAAAAAAAATCAAATTACAAACCAGTACTAAAAGTCGTTTCCTTAGCATGTGGATCCCACGTTGCCCACAATTGACATCCAATAAATGGCATATGCGTAAAAACATGAAGACCAACAATAGTTATCATTTGCTTGATAGTTTTGATTCTAGCTCTTGAAATAACAGGCTGACGATTACTGTCTCTTGAATCAATTCTCTTTAATTCGCTGCTCTGTCCAAAGACCGTTATTTCCGTATCTTTCCATATTTCACGGCATATACTCGCATATGTATAAACAAGTACTGCAAAAGGCAGCAAAAAAACAGTGAAACTAAACCTAACGACGTTTTAAAATCGTTGAAAAAAAATTGGAAAAAAAAATTAATCATTTTTAATTTGTTTACAATTGGAATTTTAAATTGAAGGCCATTTAAGGATAATTACCATGTAACGTATGCTCTGTCTCCATAGGGTACAACAAATGTTGCCCAACAGTCCCAGAGGTCTTTTTCTATTTCTTGATACGAAAAAATAAATACCTAAATCGAAATAATTATAAATTTTTTAATTATTCAATTTTTTTCAAATTTTTTAAAAATACTTTTTGTTAAATATCTCAGTAAATAATGGAGATACGCCCTTTTTGTAAGAACACTTTTTTGTAGCTCTTGAAATTCTCTAGAAAAAAAGATTCGGGTAAAATCGCTCTATCTCGCTTAGTTTCCGAGATATTAAAAAAAAACGAATGATAAAAAATGAATTTCGCTTAATTCTGCTGAAAATTCGCGGAAACTAAGCGAGATAGAGCGATTTTTTTCGAAATTTTTTTCTTTGTAGCTCTTGACATCTTTTACAAAACATTTTTGAGGTAAAAGTGACGTATTTCCAATAGTTTCTGAAATATTTTTAAGAAATGAAAGACAAAAAACTTTTTTTTTTTAATTAATTCAATTTTTTTAAACTCTTTTTCTTTAAATATCTCCTTAAATAATGGAGATACGCCCTTTTTACCCCAATCCTTTTTTGTAGCTCTCAAAATTCTCTCATAAACTTTGTTAGGGCAAAAAAGGCGTATCTCCATTATTTACTGAGATATTATCAAAAAACGATGAAAAACAGTCGTTTTTTTAGGATTAAGCAAAAAATTTAATTAAAAACACGAAAAATTCAATAAAAAAGAATTAAAAATTCAATAAAAAAGAATAGAAAATTCATTAAGAAATAATAATAAAAAAAATTCAATTAAGGAAAGTCCAAAATTCAATAAAAAAAAAAAATTCGACTAAAAAGAATAAAAAATTCAATAAAAAAAAAAAAAAAATTGTAAAAAATAAAAATGACCTGAGGAATGCAGAGAATCAATGCCATCGCCCAAGCAGCATAAACCATTCTTCGCGATTGTCTATACGTTGTTCGACAGTAGCTGAATGGATGACAAACAGCATGATACCGATCAATAGCAGTTGCAATCAGTACATAGGCGCTCAAGTAATTTCCGAAAGGCTGACCATACTTGATTATTCGGCAGAGAACATCACCGCCCTGAAATCTGTTGTCGTTAGGGAAAGGTGAGGTAAAATGGACACATTTCGATTGAACGGTTCGAGATAGAGATTTTCCGATGATTCCATTGGAAAGCTGAGGAAATTTTGGGTGGAAATGATGTGCTGAAATTAATTTTTTTCAATTTTTCGAAAATTTTACGTTTTTGGACGAGTTTTGAAGGGGTGATCCTTTCGAAAATCGAAAAAATTCACTTTTTCGACGATATCTCCGGTTCTGTTGGTCGCAGCGACCTGGGGTTCATCTCAAATGAAAGGTGAGCTCATTTCTCATCGATTTATGTGGTTCAAATTTTTTTTTATCAATTTTTCAAATACTTATAGGCTATTTTTTGAAAATCAGTTTTTGCCCTATAAGTACTTGAAAAATTGATAATTTTTTTTTTAAACCACATAAATCGATGGGAAATGAGCTCATCTTTCATTTAAGATCAACCCCAGGTCGCTACGACCAATAGAACCCGAGATATTCCCAAAAACCTGAAATTTTTCAAAAAACAGAAGGATTTTACCTTCAAAACTTGAGGAAAAAAATGAAATTTTTGAAAAATTCAAAAAAATAACTTGTGACATATGATTTTCATGGGAAATTTCCTCAGCTTTTCGATGGAATCATCAGAAAAAATCTGTCTCCAATAGTTCCATCGATTTCGAACAATTTTCGTAGTATAAAATACCAAAACTAAGGAAGTGTCCATTTTACCCCTCATTTCCATTTTACCCCAACTTTCCCTATACCTAGTGATGGGCGATTTTGTAGCGATCTTCCCAATATCGATTATTATCTCTTAAAAATCGATTTTTTGGTCGATTATAAGAAACGCGATTAATCGATTTTTCGATTTTTGTTTGGGAAAAAAATGAAAAAAAATGGATTTTTCCTTAAATTAAAACGGTTTCTTAAACTGATGAAATGGAACTATCGATTGACATGCGATATCTCGTACTCTATGCGAGATATCGCATCGACTAATCGATTTTGAACATGATCCATCGGAAATTCCTTTTTTTTTCGGAAAAGAGATTCCCTTAAGCTAAAATTAGTGAAACGAAACTATCGATTGACATGCCATATCTCGAAATCAATGCGAGATATCGAATCGATTAATCGAATATCTGAAATTGATCGATCGGAAGCTGACATGATCGTTTTTTTTTAATCTACTGATTTATTAATCGATTTATCGATTTTTCAAAAAAAAATTACAATAAATCGATTATTACACAGAGAAAAATGTTTTCTTAATTTAAGAATGTACAGTCTCTTAATTTAAGAATGTGCAGATCACTTAAATTAAGTGACTTTTCTCATTTAGATCAAGTGACTTTTCTCACTTGAATCAAGTGACTTTTTCTTTCTTAATTTAAGAAAGTAAAAGGCACTTAAATTAAGTGACTTTTCTCACTTAAATCAAGTGACTTTTCTCACTCAAATCAAGTGACTTTTTCTTTCTTAATTTAAGAAAGTAAAAGGCACTTAGATCAAGTGACTGTTCCTTTCTTAATTTAAGAAAGTAAAAGGCACTTAAATCAAGTGACTTTTCTCACTTAGATCAAGTGACTTTGTCTTTCTTAATTTGAGAAAGTAAAACTCACTTAAATCAAGTGAGTTTTCTCACTCAGATCAAGTGACTTTTTCTTTCATAATTTAAGAAAATAAAAGGCACTTAAATTAAGTGACTTTTCTCACTTACATCAAGTGACTTTTCCTTTCTTAATTTAAGAAAGTAAAAGGCACTTAAATCAAGTGAGTTTTCTCACTCAGATCAAGTGACTTTTTCTATCTTAATTTAAGAAAGTAAAAGGCACTTAAATTAAGTGACTTTTCTCACTTAGATCAAGTGACTTTTCCTTTCTTAATTTAAGAAAGTAAAAGGCACTTAAATTAAGTGACTTTTTTCACTTGAATCAAGTAACTTTTTCTTTCTTAATTTAAGAAAGTAAATGTCACTTAAATTAAGTGACTTTTTCTTTCTTAATTTAAGTGATCTGCACATTCTTAAATTAAGTGATCTGCACATTCTTAAATTAAGTGATCTGCACATTCTTAAATTAAGTGATCTGCACATTCTTAAATTAAGTGACTGCACATTCTTAAATTAAGAAAACATTTTTCTCTGTGTATTTTTTGGAAAAATCGATTCTTAGAAAAATTGTATTTTCTCAAGATCGATTCTCCAAGAGTCGATTTTTCTGCAAAAATCGCCGATCACTATCTATATCTCATAATTACCTGAAAGTGATGTCCCACGCTAATTGCGGCGTTACATTAAGAAAACCAGTCGCTAAATCGGCAATACTCAAATGCATCATGAAAAAATACATGCGCGTCAATTTACGTCGACGTCCAGTGTAACGACGAAGATAAAGAGCAAAAAGCACCAAAGAATTACCGATCACCGTCAAAATTAGAATTATTAACAAAACAATTATCTCCCAAACTGCGAGAATTTCGTCTCTCGAATCGTTACTTATCGTTGTATTCTCTTCCATTGTTTATATTTGTTGGAGAAATGAGGAAAAAACAATTGCAAATTTTCAACGATAATCTCTCGATAATTATTCGTCAAATGTCTGTATGATGATAATGAGACGGAAATCGGGGGGCAAGACCCGAATATTCATGACTAGTTCATTATTTTGTTTTGTTTTTTGTTAAAATCCTTTTCATCATCACTTCACTATAATTTCATTTGTAAATCAATTTTTTTTACCGATTTTTTTAGAAATATCTCAGTAAATGATGGAGATACGCCCTTTTTATCCGAAGATACTTCCGTAGAAAATTTAAAAAGCTACAAAAAAGTGTATTCGGTTTAAAAAAGACGTATATTTATTATTTAATGAGATATTCTCCAAAAAAATATTTAAAAAATCGAAATTTTCCGATTTTTTTGCAATAATTCGATTTTTTAATGATTTGCTTTTATTAAATATCTTGGAAATTAAGCGAGATAGGGCAATTTTGTTTCAATCACTTCTTGTAGCCCTTGAAATTCTCTACAAAACAATATTAAGATGTAAAAGGGCGTATCTCCATTATTTACAAAGATATTTAGTAGAAAAAAGCATTTAAAAATTGAATTTTTAGGTAAAATTGAAAAATTTTGATTTTTTATAGAGTTTTTTTTAGAAATATCTTAGTAAATAATCGAGATACGCCCTTTTTATCCGAAGATACAATTTCAAGAGCTAAAAAAAGTGTATTCGGGTAAAAAAAAGACGTATCTGCATTATTTAACGAGATATTTTCAAAAAAATATTGGAAAAATCGAAATTTTTCGCGCTTTTTTTTGCAATAATTCGATTTTTTTAATGGATTTTTCTATTAAATATCTCGGAAATTAAGCGAGATAGGGCAATTTTTGTTAAATCGACATTGGAAACGACATTGAGATGTAAAAGGTCGTATCTCCATTATTTACCGAGATATTTGGTAGAAAAAAGCATTAAAAAATTGAGTTTTTAGGTAAAATTGAAAAATTTAGATTTTTTGAAGAGTTTTCTTTAGAAATATCTCGATAAATAATGGAGATACGCCCTTTTTATTTTAATCCACTTTTGTAGCTCTCGAAATTCTCTATGAAATCATTTTAGAACAAAAAATGGCGCGTATTTCAAATTATTTACCGAAATATTCTCCAAAAACTATCGAAAAAATCGAACATTTTCCACTTTATCGAAAAATTCGCTTTACTAATCATCCCCATCAAATATCTCGGAAACTAAGCGAGATAGGGCAATTTTTCATCAATCCTTTTTTGCAGCTCCTAAAATTCTCTAAAAAACGTCTCTCAACCAAAAAGGGCGTATCTCCATTATTTCCCGAGATATTCTCAAAAAACTATCGAAAAAATTCACATTTTCCACTTTTATCGAAAAATTCGCTTTTTTACTAATCATCCCCATCAAATATCTCGGAAACTAAGCGAGATAGGGCAATTTTCCTTCAATCCTTTTCTGTAGCTCTCAAAATTCTCTAAAAAACCTCTCTCACCCAAAAAGGGCGTATCTCCATTATTTCCCAAGATATCTTCAAAAAACAATCAAAACCGAAAAACTTTCGCTTCAAAAATTATTTACTTTCACTTCTTTTTCAATATTTATTTAATACTATTATTCGATACTAACGATACAAATGTCGATCACAAACTGAAGAGCTAAAAGCTTCGTCATTGTGACATAAATACCATTTTTTTTCCTTTTTTTTTTTTTTTACTGCATTCTGTGTCTTGAATCATGAAATGAACCGTGTCAATGCGATCACAAGTGAAGTTGAAAAAATAATAATAATAATAATAATGATAATAATAATGTTGAATGGGTAAAAAAATTGTTCGAGTGATAGAATCTATGTAATCACGGGTTACAATGAACATGTATTGTTACCTTGAATACATAAACTTGGCTTGTGAATTTTTTTTATTTTTTTTTTTCATGAAATTTCCTTTTTTTATTTTTATTTGCAGCTATAAAGATAAAAAAAGCGATGAGTTTTAAAATCAATGGTTTTCCAGAGTTTTAGAAAAACCTAGTTTTATTCGTAATCTTGAGGATTATGAATAATTACAAAACTTATGAATGATACTCGTGAATTGAGAGAAAAAAGCTGGGAAAAAAGTGAAGTTTTTGCTGATTGTCTCGGAAGAATTTGAAATTCTAATTTTTCTGGTTTAATTCATAATTAAATGATTTTGTGGAAAAAAAAGGGGGAAAAGTGGATTATTCTGTAATTTATCGTGATTTTATTCGGAAATTGTAGGAAAATAATTGTGTGATGAAAATGTTGCAACCGGAAATGGGAAATTTAGTGATTTTTAGGAGTTTTTGGGTTTGAAACTTGAAAAATGAGAAATTGAGGGGTTTTTAGATTTTTGAAAATTCATAAATTTGGCGCCATTCGAGATTTTCCCTTAAAATTTAGGCAGAGACTCTTTAGAGAAGCGAAAAATGTGAGATTTTGTGCTTTTGAGGAGTTTTTTGAGTTTGAAACTTGAAAAATATGAAATTGAGAATTTTTACGATTTTTTAAAATTCATAAATTTGGCGCCATTCGAGATTTTCTTCCAAATTTTGGACAGATACTCTTCAGAGAAGCGAAAAATGGGAGATTTTGTGATTTTAAGGTGTTTTTTGGGTTTGAAACTTGAAAAATACAAAATTGGGGATTTTCGCGATTTTTAAAAATTTATAAATTTTGCGCCATTCGAGATTTTTTTTCCAAATTTTGAACAGATACTCTTTAGAGAAGCAAAAAATGGGAGATTTTGTGATTTTGAGGAGTTTTTTGGGTTTGAAATTTGAAAAATATGAAATTGGGAATTTTTACGATTTTTGAAAATTCATAAATTTGGCGCCACTCGAAATTTTTACTCAAAATTTGGGTAAAGACTCTTTAGAGAAGCGAGAAATGTGAGATTTTGTGATTTTTAGGAATTTTTTGGGTTTAAGACCTGAAAAATGCGAAAATTAGGCTTTTTAGGATTTTTGAAAATTAATAAATTTGGCGCCATTCGAGATTTTCTCTCAAAATTTGAACAGAGACTCTCTAGAGAAGCGAAAAATGTGAGATTTTGTGATTTTGAGAAGTTTTTTGTGTTTAAAACTTGAAAAATGCCAAATTTGGGAGTTTCTCGATTTTTAAAAATTCACAAATTTGGCGCCATTCGAGATTTTTCTCTCAAAATTTGTGCAGAGATTCTTTAGAGGGGCGGGAAGCTTCAAAAAAATTTTGAGAGCGATATCTATATTATTGTATGTGCGCTTATTTATTTATTTATTTAATTTCTGAATGCATGACCTATTAGCCTTTATGACACCTATCGACATAGATGTTTCGCTTCTTTTGCCCCTTGCAGTTATTTATATTTTCTTCCGGCTCGTTCTTTTGCATCCACATTTGTTACATTTTTACATTCTTTGCTAGTAAATGTACGACGACATGAACAAGTAAAGTGGAAAAAATACTGAAATATGAGATAATACAAAAAATACAGAAAATACCGAAGTATAGGAAATAGTAAATACAAAATAATAATAATAATAATAATAATAATAATAATAATGATAGGGTCATGCATCAAGTATTGGGATCATACCATTTTTGCTTTTTTGAAATTATTTTTAAACTTATTGGGAGGAGCGCTCATTTGAAATTCCTAATTTTTTTAAATTTTAAGAGGTTTCCCTTTTTTTAGGCTCTAAAGAAAGGCGCGAGAGGTGGATTTTGCGGATTCTTCGATTTCTAGCTTATAAAATGTTTTTTTGGGTCCTTCCATTCAAGTTTCGCTTCATTTCAATGAAAATTCTTGGAAATCCTTGCTAAAGCTCCGAAATTTTTGATTTTCCTGATTTTGAAAAATTCACAATTTTATTTATATTTGAGATTTTTTCCACAAAATTTGAGCAGATCCTCTTCGGAGCTTCGAGAAGCTTTAAAAAAATTTTGAAAACGATATCATGATTATTATGGAGGGGGGGGGGGGGAGCGCTAAATCGAAAATCGTCATTTTTTCGATATTAAGACATTTTTCTTTCCGGAGGCCCAAAAAAGCCGCAAGGGATGAATTTATGTGATTCTTCCATTTTTAGTCTATGATGCCCCATTTTGGCCCTTTTTCTTCGAAATTTGGTCCATTCAGAAAGAAATCCATGTATTCCTACGGAAAATCCCCGCAAATTCCTCCAAAAACTCAAAATTCACGAGTTCCACGATTTTCAAAAATTCATAACTTAATTTATATTGAAGCTTTCTTCTTCAAAATTTAGGCAGATATTCTTCAGCTTATCGAGAAGCTTCAAAAAAAATTTTAAAACTATATCTTGATTATTGTAGGAGGAGGGCTCAATCGAAACCCCTCATTTTTGTCGATTTCAGGACATTGCCCTTTCACATTTCCCTTTTTTGAGGCCCAAAAATCCTGCAAAGAATAGATTTTGGGGATTTTGCGACTTTTATCGTTTCAATACGTTTTTTGACTCCTTCTATTCACGTTTTATCCATTCCAGATAAAATCCCCGTGTCCCCAAGGGAAATCCCCAAAAATCCCTTCAAACAAGTGGATAATAGCATTGCTTTCTACCTGATATAGCTTTTTCTGCTGATACTTTAGCAATATGCTTCCGAATGGAAGTGATACAACTTTTTTCAAATCACCATCAAAACATCAAATTTTGCTGATTCAATTCCCGTAAAAACTCTTTTTCCTCTTTTCTCACTTTTTTTTTTAGTTTTTTCGTGAGAATTTCACGTTATAATCACGTTTTTAAAGGGCATCCGGAAACTAAGCGAGATAGCGTGATTCTTGTAGAGACCTTTTTTGTAGCTCTTGAAATTTTCTAAAAAAAAAGTCTCTACAAAAATTGCGCTATCTCGCTTAGTTTCCAAATGCCCTTCGGAAAATAAAAGATATAGCTTTTTCTATTGATACTTTAGCAATATGCTTCCGAATGGAATTGATACAACTTTTTTCAAACCATCATCAAAATATCAAATTTTGAAGAAATTCATTGAAACGCCAATAACTCGAGAACTAATCATGCAAATAAGCTCAAAATTCACAGGCATCTAACTGATACAAATCTCGAGATAATATATGAGTATAAATAACATCAGTTCAATAATTTCCAGAAATTCCATTAAAAACTGATTTTCAAAAAATGGACAAATCTCAAAAAGTTTCGATCGAATTCTCTTCAAATGAAGCTTAAAAAATAGAGTTTGTCGAGAGGAAGTTTTCCACAAAATATGAAATTTTTCTATAAAACCGTTTTGCTGTAATTGAGACTTTTATGTACACACAGACATACACACACACACAAACACACAGACATGCGCTAAAAATATCATTTTCGCTCTATTTAGATAATTTTAAGTATCTTCTATTAAAAAAATTACAATCGAAAATTCTGATGATTACATAGCTTTCATTCAGAAGCAAAAAACAGAAACTAATGATATATTCTCGAAAATCCTTTTCCCGCTCAATTTCAAAATTTAAGCGTGCTCCCAAACTCCACGAAAATTTCACTTCACGCCCTCTGATGAGAGCAAAATCGGCCAGTTCCACAAAAAAACTCACACCTGGCAAAACATATGTGCTGTCACTAGAATGGTTCTGCTGGAGAATGATGCGGTAAATAAAACTTAAAAAACAAAATTATCATAATTAAATAAATATAATTGTCTCGAATTTTTAATAATTTTTTTAAAAACTTTTTCAGTTTCTGAGTGAACTCACAAAATTATTCGACAAATCACGGCTCTCTGGCTCTGTTTTACTGACAATCAAGAGATGTAAGAAATTATTTGAAAAATCATTTTTATTTTTTTTTTATTAATAAAAATGGATTAATTAATTTTTTGCAATTTTTAATAGACGATGGACATAATAAACCAGAACCTAGGGAAGGTAAACCACGTCTGCCTAAACCCAACGAGTACCTGTGCCTCATTAGGGCATCATTACGCTCCAGAAAAATATCTACAGTTGTAAGAAATTGGATTTTTTTTCAAAGAAAATAGGGAAATGTTTCGTAAAATTGGAATTTTCGATGATAATGAATTTAGCAAACATTAGACGATTTTAAAAAAAAATTTTTAACACAGAAATTATTATAAAAAAAGTATTTATAAAAATCACACTTATAGTTTTTTGAATTTTTTGCACGTGCATATTTTTTATTTATTCAAAAATAATTTATTTGTTGAAGAAAAAAAATGAAATCTTAAAATTATAGAATGTCTGTTATTTTCAGAGTTATAATTTTTGATGAAATGGCTTAAAATTGATTTTTTTAAACGATTTCATTGGAAAAATTGCAAAATTATGGAAATTTCCGGTGGGAAATATGTGCGAGAATTTAATTTTTTCGTAATTCTACTTTCTTGGTCGAGATTCAGAGGGATAAATGATGGAGATACGTCCTTTTTGCTTTAGGAGCATTTTTTAAAGAGAAATTCAAGAACTGCAGAAGTGTCTTAGTGTGAAAAAAGCGTATTTCCAGGATTTTTAGGGATTTTTTTAGAAAAAAAAGACAGGAATTTTCGATTCTATTGATAGGGCTTTGGGAATAAAAACAAATTTATAAGGGGAAATGGGGTAAAATGGGAATTAATGATGAAATAGATTGAAATTGAATTTTTTTTGATGATTCCATTGAAAAGTTGAGAAAATTTCCGATAAGAAATGTGTCAGAATAGATTTTTATTTGAAAAATTTTACTCGTCTGGTCGAAATTTAAAGGAATAAATAATGGAGATACGCCTTTTTTGTCTTGAGACATTTTTTTAGAGAAATTCAAGAGCTACAAAAGCTTCTCAGAACAAAAATGGCGTATCTCCGTTAATTTCTAGAATATTCTGAAATATTTTAAAAATCACAAATATTTAAAAAATCATTTTTTTTTCCAATATTTGAGATTTTTCAGAATTTTCGAAATCATTTTGTAATTTTTTTCGAAACTTTTATCGAAATTCTCTGAAATTAAATTCTGCAAACCTCTCTTTGATCATATATATTTCAAAAATCAATTTTATTTCGATATTTGAGATTTTTCGCAATTTTCGAAATTATTTTCGAAATTATTTCGAAAAAAATGACAAGAATTTTCGGTTCTATTGATTGACTTCTGAAAATAAAGAATGTTAATGAAGAAAAATTGCGAAAAATGGAGAATTTCAATGGAAAAATTTGAAATATCATTTTTTTTAATGATTTCATTGAGAAACTGAGGAAATTTCCGATGAAAAACATGTGTCAGAATTTAAAAAAAAATTATTTCTTCACAGATTCACTCGAAGGACGTCAATAAATTCCGTCAGGCATACTGGAATCTCCTGAAATCCAACATAAATGGACTGAAAAAATTGAAAAAAGTAAAATCGGCAAAGCCCAAAGCCACATAATTACTCAAAAAATTTATTTTTCAACATTAAAAAAAAATAAAGAATTGCACGAATTTTGTACAATTAACTTTTAAAAAAATCCTTCCATTCGGAAGGAAAAACCGATAAAATGGAATTCAACGTGAATAAATTGTTTTCATTAATGAATAATGAATAACAGAAGTCATAAGGTGAAAAGAGATGAATTAAATAATTAACATTAATTCTATTTTAATCTCTAATTCTTCCCAACAATTTCCTAATTATTCCCCTAATTTCATTTCAACGAATTATTTTATTTCATCGCTTTAGAGTCAAAGGGGCGTAAGTGCTATGCTTATATATAGCACTTACGCCCCTTTGTTTCTAAGGTGACGATTTATTTTTTTAAAACCCTCAAAATTCCCATAAATTCAAAATTCCGAAGTTTTCAGAGAAAATCGATTATATTTTATCAGTTTTTTTTTTAAATATCTCGGAAAATAAGCGAGATAGAGCGATTTTCATAATAATCTTGTTGTAGATCTTTAAATTCTCTCAAAAAAAAAAATCGCCTTATCTCCCTTAATCTCCAAGAATTTGTATTTTTTCAAGAATTTCTGGAAATTTTTCCAAAAATCTTCAAAAAAAAAAAATTATAATGACAAAAAATCGATTTTTCTAAAAACTTCAGACGTATATATAGATCACAATTCCTGTCTCACAGAATCTGGGATTTTTCCCAAGTACCAGGCGTGTTTTTCCCCTGGAGCAGTAGCCAACACCCCTTTTTTATTCGGATGCTGGACCGCAGCATCATAATGATACATTTCCCCATTTAAATCAGTTAAAGTGCCTCCCGCGGCTCTGAGAACTGCTTCGGGTCCACAGGTGTCCCATTTCTTGCAGCCAGGACTCGCAAAAACATAGGCATGAGCCTTGCCCTCAAGTAAAAGCATCACTTTGTGTCCAGCACCTCCAACCCTCAAGATTTCATCTGGCTCCATCGCATCCAGAGCTTTTTGCACAGTTTTGTTGGAATGTGACCTGCAAAAAAAGGCAATTAATGTCGAAAAATAGGATAACTCAATTAGCAGATATCTGACAATTTTGTAGATTTTTTTTTTAAGAATGAATTATTGTAAAAAAAATATTTAAAAAATTTGGACTTATAAATTTTTAAATTTTCTATAAGTGCATATTTTTTTTTCTACAAAATTCATTTTCTTGATTGAAAAAAAATCCCAAAATTGTCGAAAAATGACGATTTTGAAGTTTGGAGATGTTCAGAAAAAAGTGCAGATGTTTCTGGAGCTTTACCGAGTAGTCGTGATGATCCTCTTGCCTTCTGGAGGCGAAACTGACTTGAATCCACCGATTCCAACGTTCTCAATGCCCCAAAGTGTCCTTCCAGTTGTTGATCCTGAGGTGTAGTTGAAGTAGGGTTGATGAATAACTCCGCCAACGGCTTTGTTGCCTACTGCTACACCTACGAGGACTGTCACGTGGTCCAGGAGACCTTGTGTAAACTCAGAAGTACCTGAAAAATAAATTATAATTGAAAAACGTGGATTTTTAAGGAATTTATTTTAAAAAACTGGAAAAAAAAGAATTTTTTAAATTTTTTTTTTAATAATAACTCGGAAACTAAGCGAGATAGAGCAGTTTTGCCCGGAAATGGTTTTATCCAGAATTTCAAGAGCTACAAAAAAGGATTCGGGTAAAATCGCTCTATCTCGCTTAGTTTCCGAGATATTCTGAAAAATCAAATGTTAAAATTAGGACGAGTCCCTTTTTTACTCATTTTTTTCTCAAATATCTCGGAAACTAAGCGAGATGGAGCGATTTTACCTCAATCTTTTTTTGTAGCTCTCAAAATTCTTCAAAGAACCTTACTCGGGCAAAAAGGGCCTATCTCCATTATTTACCGAGATATTTATGAAAAACGAGCGAGAAAAATAGAAAAATAGTCGTTTTTGTAATCATTAGAATTTTCGATTGTAATTTTTTTAATAGAAGATACTTAAAATGATCTAAATAGAGAGAAAATGATATTTTTAGCGCATGTTTGTGTCTGTGTGTGTGTGTGTATGTCTGTGTGTGCATAAAAGTCTCAATTACAGCAAAACGATTTTATAGAAAAATTTCATATTTTGTGGAAAACTTCCTCTCGACAAACTCTATTTTTTAAGCTTCATTTGAAGAAAATCCGATCAAAACTTTTTGAGATTTGTCCATTTTTCAAAAATCAGTTTTCAATGGAATTTCTGGAAATTATTGAACTGATGTTATTTATACTCATATATTATCTCGAGATTTGTATCAGTTAGATGCCTGTGAATTTTGAGCTTATTTGCATGATTAGTTCTCGAGTTATTGGCGTTTTAATGAATTTCTTCAAAATTTGATATTTCGATGATGATTTGAAAAAAGTTGTATCACTTCCATTCGGAAGCATATTGCTAAAGTATCAATAGAAAAAGCTATATCTTTTATTTTCCGAAGGGCATTCGGAAACTAAGCGAGATAGCGCAATTTTTGTGGAAACTTTTTTTCTAGAAAATTTCAAGAGCTACAAAAAAGGTCTCTACAAAAATCACGCTATCTCGCTTAGTTTCCGGATGCCCTTTAAAAACGTGATAATAACGTGAAATTCTCACGAAAAAACTAAAAAAAAAAGTGAAAAAAAAGGAAAAAGAGTTTTTATGGGAATTGAATTAGCAAAATTTGATGTTTTGATGGTGATTTGAAAAAAGTTGTATCACTTCCATTCGGAAGCATATTGCTAAAGTATCAGCAGAAAAAGCTATATCAGTTGGAAAGCAATGCTATTATCCACTTGTCATCAATTTTTGATCGAATTTGGTTTCAAATTTCAATTACCATCAAGAGGATCAACCCAGACGCAAATATCCTTGGGAGACACATTTTCCAGGTGCTCTGGAAGCTCAACATTCAGTACTTCTTGGTCCATATCCGTTACAATCCACTCAGGAGGAACTTCACAGCTGGAAGTACCTTCTTCGCTGATTATTTTGATATCAGGAAATTGTTTACTGAGACTCTGGACAATGCAATTGTGTGCTGATCTGTCTGCTTCTGTTTGAAGATCATTTTTTCCTTTTTCAACGATATTCAACTCGCCTTTGGTCAAAATATCGCGAATTATTTTGCCAGCTTGTGCAGCTGCTGTTACTGAAGACGCCATTAGCCGGGAGATGAGGGGTTGACATTGAGCCATTATTGAAGCTGCAAGAAATAAAAAAATTATCAATTAAATGAGATGATTAACGTTTTTTCTAATTTTATAAAATTGTAAAAAAATTGAAATTTTGAGAAAAAATGTTTTTTTATTAGCAGTTTTTTTGGAATATCTTGGTAAATAATGGAGATACGCCCTTTTTGCCCTGGAGTGATTTTATAGAGAATTTTAGAAGCTACAAAAAAGGATTCGTGTAAAATCGCTCTATCTCGCTTAGTTTCCTGAATATTCTAAAAAAACTGATGGAATAAAATCATTTTTTTCTGAATTTTTCACAAAATTTTGAATTTTATCACCACTTTTTTAAAAATATCTCGGAAACTAAGCGAGATAGAGCGATTTTACCCGAATCCTTTTTTGAAGAGAATTTCAAGGGCTATAAAAGTGTCTCAGCACAAAATCGCTCTATCTCGCTTACTTTCCAAGTTCTCCTCAAAAAACTCCACACTCTCAAACTCTAATAATAAAAATTCTCACTTTTTTAATTTAAAAAAAATGTAAAAACCTGAATTGTGCAACTGTTAAATTAACATTGAGAGTAAACTCCTCAAATTAATCATTCTCACCTAATTCTCCTGATAATTAACGAGATAAGATAACAAAATTCTCACTTTTTTTTAACTCTTTCAACAAAAAAAAAATCATTCTTTCCTCAAAACATTGAGAAAAAAAAATTGATAATATTAATAATAATAATAATTAAAGAATTAGAAATACAGACGATGTTTTTCATCCCCCCCCTCTTCCGCACTAATTAATAAATAAATAAAAAATATTTACCTGCACTAATAATCTATTTATTGATTTATTTGTTGTGACAAGAGTTAAATTCTGACTTTTTCAACAAACAAAAAAAATCGTCAGCTGAAGACTCAGTCGGTAAAGAAGATCGTGCCAGTATGAAAAAAACAACATTTTAACCCACGTGGGTTAGCATTGTTAGCACAATCTCCAACAAGACCAAAAGACAACAAAATTCCTACAAAAAAATCATTTTTTTTATTTAAAAAAAAAATTAAATTAAATCGTAAGTAAAATTCTAAAAATGATGATTAATTAAATTTACCTAACTAATTTAAAAAAAAAAAATCATAAAAATAATAATAATGATAATTGATTTGAAAAATCATGGGAAAAATTGGAATGTTATCATCATTTTGGAAACAAAGGGGCGTAAGTGCTGAGTATAAGCATAGCACTTACGCCCCTTTGTTTCTAAGGTGATATAATTTTCCATAATTCTTTAAATCAATTATCATGGTAGACCCAATTACCGGACGAGTCCCAGTTTCCGGACACAGTAGTAGTAAAATATCCTAATAATTAATATTTAAATAAAAAAATCTAATTTTTCAATACTTGCAAAATGTTAAAATGAAAATATAAATCAAGTAAATTGTTTGATTTATTTAATTGAATTTTTTAAAATAATTTTAATGATTTAATTCTAATTTAATTAATTTAATTTAATTCTAATTTGTCCGGAAACTGGTACTATTGGCTTGAGAGTCCGGTAACTGGTGCCTTTACGATATTATCAACAATGAAATGAGTCTAATTATCAATAATTATGAATAATTATATATATATATATTATAATATTTATATTTTTTTTTCAGATGTTTCGTGGATATTCTCGCCTGAAGCTTCCACCAGACAAAAATTTTATTATAAATTATTTTAAACAAATAAAAAGGCATTGTTGTGAGAGTAGACCTTTGGATGAGGATCAAAAAACTGAGAAAAAAGGGAGAAAATTGGGTTTGAAGGCATCTGGAGGTGAGGATTCGATTATTGAGGTTGAAGTCGAGTCCCTTGGCATGCTAAAACGAGTGAAAAAGGTCAAAGAACTCCACCTTTTTGATGAAACAACTGCAGATAGCTTTTTGTCGATGATAATCGATGATTTAAGGTAGTATTTCAGGGAATTCGAGTACAGTTAATTCCTCATTTTTTTGATGCCTTATCAAAGATGATGTTTTCTTACGTTTTTCTGAATTTTTTCATAATTTTTGACCGTGCAGTTTATGAGATATGAATTATCAAAGTTACTGGAAATAGCGGTGCTGGGATGAAACGCCCTAAATCGGACGGAAATAACGAAATTACTAAAAAACCACAGGGTTGACCCATTATTTAAAAACAATTGGCGAAGAGAACAGCATTTTAACTAAATAATAGAAGAAAAAAATACTCAATTCACCGTATAGTTATTGAGATATTTTAATTAGAAGGTAGTCGTAACTATTTGCCTCTCTCTCTATCTCACGCATGTGATAGGAGATTGATGTAAAAAAAATTCGAGAAAAAAAAATTATATTCACAAGCTGAAGATATGACTTTCGAATAGTTTAATCACTTTTTTTCGGGTAAATTAAAGCACATTTTTCCCCGAATTATCAGGAATTAATTGAAAATTAAATTTGAGATTGGTGATTCTTTGGAATTCATCAATTTCGTTTAGGTTTTTTTGAAGTTTTTCAGAGAATACTGATGTAATAGCACGTGAATCGAGGCAATTTGGATGAATTTCGTGCTATTGTTGAAATATTCCTTTTTTTCCAGAGCAACTTTAAAAAATTAAAAATCCACGTGAAATCATCAAAATCACCCAGGATTTTTTTTCAGACTAAAGGACTTTGAGGAAAAATCTGAAAAAATTCATGAAGATGTTACAAAATGTCTAGAATTTTGTCTAATTTTTCCAGATTTTTTTGTCGAGTCGCCCTTAAAATTCGAGAAGATAGAGAATTTAAAGGATTTTATTAGAAAAAATTCTGAAAATATCGAAATCCTTCAGGATTTTTTTTCGGACTGAAGGACTTCAAGGAAAAATCTGGAAAAATTCCTCTAGGTGCTCCACAATGTCTCCAATATTGTCAATTTTTTTCAGAATTTTCCGTCAAGTCGCCGTTAAAATTCAGCGTGTAGTTATTGAGAAATTTTAATTATCAGGTTTTCGTAATTTTTTCCCTAATTAATCACTTTTTCCCCAATCACCAAAAATTAATTGCAAACTAATTTACAAATCCTCATTTTTATCATTTCTATAATTAAGAAAAGAAAATGGATTTATCGCTGAAATCAATCCAGGATGCGGCCTTATAACGAGAAAATTGTTGGAAGCTGGAATTCCAAAAATTCATGGATTCGAGAAGATTTCAGCCTTTGGAAAGTATCTGAGCCCATTGATGGAGGAGTATCCAGGTCGATTTGAGATCAGGCCCCACAATCTGTTAAATCTAGGAAAATTCGAGTATATCGCTGAAAAAACAAATAGCGATTTTATGGAGAGAATTTTTGAAGGACTGAAACCTCGAGAATTTGATGGTCCACCTGCGATTATTTTTGTTGGAACTGTGCCATTGGTGAAATTCTTATCTGCACTGCAATGGTCAATAATTGCTCATTTTTTGGCGGATTATGGAAGGGCTGTTGTCTATGCAGCTATTTCACCATCGATTTCGATGGTAAATCGATTTTTTTAATCAATTTTTTTAAGGAATTTTTTTAGTTTTTGAGGAAATATCATCAGTTTTTGTAGAATATCTCGGTAAATAATGGAGATACGCCCTTTTTGTCCTGAGATAGTTTTGTAGAGGATTTCAAGAGCTACATAAGAGGATTCTAGCAAAATCGCTCTATCTCGCTTAGTTTCCGAGATATTCGAGAAAAACTGATAGAATAAAATTGATTTTTCCTAAAAAAATTTAATTAATTGAGTTTTGTTATTAGTTTTTTTTTATATCTCGGTAAATAATGGAGATACGCCCTTTTTGCCCGAATATGGTTTTGTAGAAAATTTTAAGAGCTACAAAAAAGGATTCGTGTAAAATCGCTCTATCTCGCTTAGTTTCCAAGATATTCTCAAAAAACTGCACGAAAAAAATAAACTCATTAAATTTCCACTTTTTTTGTCATTTATTTTTCTAAAAATATCTCGATAAATAATGGACACACGTTCTTTTTCCTATGAGACACTTTTCCAAAGATTTTCAAAAGCTACAAAATCATCTTGGGGCAAAAAGGGCGTATCTCCATTAATTGCCGCATTATTTTCAAGAAATTATTGACGAAAAAACTCTTAAAAACTGAATTTTATTTTAAAAAAATCATTTTTTCAGGCATTTTCGGATGATCCAGAGTCGAAATTCTTTCAAAAACCAATTCCAATATTTCTCCGAACATTTTTCAAGTACAAAAAATTAGGAACAGTACCGAGAAGCGGATTTTATCCATGGGAACATGAAAAATGCTGGAGAAAACGAAATTCACAATATTATTCTAATGATAAAGTCTTCATGGATATTGTAAAACTCGAGGTTAATAATGATTTCATTAATGAAGACTTTGATAGACACGATGCACATGTGTTTTTCTGTTTTTTGAGTATTCATTTGAGAAAACGAAATTCGAGAGTAATTCCTGCACTTGAGTGAGTTCAAGATTTTCATTATTTCTTTAAAATTCATGATTTTTTCAGAAAAATTGATTTTTTTTTCGTCCTCAGTTTTATTTTTTAAATATCACGGAAACTAAGCGAGATAGAGCAATTCGTGTGGTTACCTTTTATTTAGAGAATTTCAAGAGCTACAAAAAAGGTCCCTATGAAAATCGCTCTATCTCGCTTAGATTCCGAGTTATTCATAAAAACTTGATCCAAAAAAAATTGATTTAAAATTTTTATTTTTTTAAAGTTTTTTTCTGTTTTTTTTTGCATAAATTTTTTTGATAATCATTTTTTTTTATGGAAACAGGAAATGGATACCGGGATGTGGACCTCGACTGATCCGAGAGAATTACAATATTTACACTGTTTTTGATGAATTAAATTCCAAACAATTACTCGAATTATTTAAAATATTTAAATCATGGCCAGAGTATGAAAAAAGTCCATTTATTAATTTCGTGGATACTATTATGCAAAATGAGAAGGGAGAGGACTAGTCTTGAAGCAAATAGAAGTAATAAATCATTTTTTATAAATTGAATAACTATTGTTAAACTATTTTTGCTTATTTTTAAACTAAAAAATTAATTTTTAAATCTTTTTTTCCTCATTTTTGGTTCAAATTAGATGATATCAGCACTACAAGAATGCGCAGTCCATTTGTTTTCCCTTGAAAAGGAAGAAAAAAACCAGAAAGTACCTGAAAAACAATTTATCAATAAATTAAATAATTTATTCATTTAAAAAAAAAGCTTTTGAGGGAATTTAATAGTAAAATAAGAAAATTTAATTTTTTTGTCATTCATTTTTTGAGAATATCTCGGTAAATAATGGAGATACGCCCTTTTTATCTGAATACTTTTTTTTAGCTCTTGAAATTCTCTACAAAAAAGGATTCGGGTAAAATTGCGCTATCTCGCTTAGTTTCCGAGATATAGTTAAACAAAAATGACAAAAAAAACTGAATTTTACTCAATTTTCTTAAAATTCCATTTTTTGTCATTTGTTTTTTTAGAATATCTTAGTAAGTAATGGAGATACGCCCTTTTGACTCCGAAACACTTTTGTAGCTCTCAAAATTTTCTACAAAACCATCTCAGGGCAAAAAGGGCGTATCTCCATTATTTAGCAAGATATTAAAAAAGAAAAAGAACTGGTGACAAAATAAATTTTCCTAAACATTGAAAAAAAAGGCGCGAAACGTTTAAATTGGATGACATTAGCAGCATCAGAGTGCGCGGGCTGTTTATTCTCGTTTAAAAAGCGAAAAAAAGACGTCACACAGGTCACAAGGACAGTTTTCTCCACATCGTAAAGAAACAAACGTCAAAGCACAAGAGGAAGTGCATAAAAATTAAAGGTCTCCTATAATTACGCGAATTTGTGACATTTATAGTTTTTGATTGAAGTGAAGATAACGTTTTTTTTTCCAATGAATTAATTATTAATGGGCAAAGCTGCAAAATAAGTGGATGAGAAGAGTTTTTAATGAAATCAATAACCTCAATCACTGGAATATATTTAATTTATAATAAATAATAATAATAATGGCTTTAACAAATGTATTGTTGATTAGCCAATTGGCAGGATATATAGTGGCTCTTATTTTATCGCTTTGTATAATTGTACCGATGAGTCTGCATCAGGATGAATTCAAGTAATTATGATAATGATATGATTCACGATAGTAATTAGGTATTATTTTGGAGTTTAAGTTGATGAAAAGTAATTTTTTAAAGACTAATTTAGTTAAAATTTAGTGATGAAAAGAAACAAGTGGATAATAGTATTGCTTTCCAACTGATATAGCTTTTTCTGCTGATACTTTAGCAATATGCTTTCGAATGGAAGTGATACAACTTTTTTCAAATCACCATCAAAACATCAAATTTTGCTAATTCAATTCCCATAAAAACTCTTTTTCCTTTTTTTTCACTTTTTTTTTTAGTTTTTTCGTGAGAATTTCACGTTATTATCACGTTTTTAAAGGGCATCCGGAAACTAAGCGAGATAGCGTGATTTTTGTAGAGACCTTTTTTGTAGCTCTTGAAATTTTCTAGAAGAAAAGTCTCTACAAAAATTGCGCTATCTCGCTTAGTTTCCGAATGCCCTTCGGAAAATAAAAGATATAGCTTTTTCTGTTGATACTTTAGCAATATGCTTCCGAATGGAAGTGATACAACTTTTTTCAAATCATCATCGAAATATCAAATTTTGGAGAAATTCATTAAAACGCCAATAACTCGAGAACTAATCATGCAAATAAGCTCAAAATTCACAGGCATCTAACTGATACAACTCTCGAGATAATATATGAGTATAAATAACATCAGTTCAATAATTTCCAGGAATTCCATTGAAAACTAATTTTCGAAAAATGGACAAATCTCAAAAAGTTTCGATCGAATTCTCTTCAAATGAAGCTTAAAAAATAGAGTTTGTCGAGAGGAAATTTTCCACAAAATATGAAATTTTTCTATAAAATCGGTTTGCTGTAATTGAGACTTTTATGCACACACAGACATACACACACACAAACACACAGACATGCGCTAAAAATATCATTTTCTCTCTATTTAGATCATTTTAAGTATCTTCTATTTAAAAAAATTACAATCGAAAATTCTAATGATTACATAGCTTCCATTCGAAAGCAAAAACAGAAGAAATTTCTCTTTTCGTCGGTAGTTTTTTGAGAATATCTTGGTAAATAATGGAGATACGCCCTTTTTGTTCTAGGATGGGTTTTTAGAGAATTTCAAGGGCTGCAAAAAAGGATTCGTGTAAAATTGCTCTATCTCACTTAGTTTCCGAGATATTTCACGAAAAGTGATGATAAAATTCAGCAGTAATAAGTGGAAACGAAAAATTCCATTTTTTTTAAATTAGTTCTTTTCAAATATCTCGGTAAGTAAGCGAGATAAGGCGATTCTATCCGTATCCTTTTTTTAAAGAGAATTTCAAGAACTAGAAAACCATCTTAGGACAAAAAGGGCGTATCTCCATTATTTACCGAAATATATCAAAAAAACAATTCACAAAAAATGAATTTTAATGAAAATTACGGAAAAATCCATTTTTTGTCATTTATTTGTTTAAAATATCTTGGAAACTAAGCGAGATAGGTCGATTCCACTCGAATCCTTCTTTATAGATAATTTGAACAGCTAAAAAACCATCTTAGGGTAAAAAGGGCGTATCTCCATTATTTTCCAAAATATTAAAAAAAAACAAACGTTAAAAAATGAATTTTCCAAAAAATTAACGAAAAATCCATTTTTTAACATTTGTTTTTTTGCAATATCTCGGAAACTAAGCGAGATACGTCGATTTCACCCGAACACACTTTTATAGAGAATTTCAACAGTTAAAAAACCATCTCTAGGCAAAAAGGGCGTATCTCCATTATTTTCCGAGATATCCCCCCAAAACCCATAAAAACTCCCTTAAAATCCTTATTTTTTCAATTTTCAGAGGTCACTGTCTATTATTTTCAACTGGGATATGGCGTGAAACAGATGGTCAATTTGCTGTAGAATGGGCATCTCAAGCCTACTGCAACTACACGATATTCGTTGGATTGATTCTATTTCTCACATCAATCGTGCAGATCTACAGATTATCGATGTTCATGTACAAGGGTGAAGACAGTTCGTTTCTTTCAGCTTTTATGGACGTTGTTTCATCGATAATCCTGACATTGGTGACATTAATTGCTGCTATTTTGATAACTCTGGGCTTCATGACCTGGTGCAATTGCATGACAAAACGTTTTCCATCCTGCGAACAAGCTGCTGGCAATGACATTGACAGAGCTGACAATATTGATACATCAGGCTTTCATATTGAACTTGGAGCAGCACAATTTGGTGCATGGAGCAGTCTATCAATTTGGGTTGGATTATCAGTTTTTGCTGTATTAAAATTACTAAAATATCATCAGCTCGAAAATATGAAGGTTTCCATGTACAGAGAGAGACAGAGACTCATTGAAGCTGCTAATAATTATCAGCCACAGGAAATAAGCTGAATAATTTAATATTTAATTAAAATTTTTGGAGTAAAATAGGGAAAATATGGTTTTTTTGGAGTAATTTTTTGAGAATATCTTGGGAAATAATGGAGATACGCCCTTTTTACCCTGAGATGGTTTTTAGATCTTGAAATTCTGGACTGAAAAGTTATTGGGTAAAATTGCGCTATTTCGCTTAGTTTCCGAGATATTGTAAAAAATTAAATGACAAAAAATGGATTTTGCTTAATTTTTTTAAAAATTGGTTTTTTGTCATTTGTTTTTTGAGAATATCTCGGAAACTAAGCGAGATAGAGCAATTTCGCAAGAATCTCTTTTTGTAGCTCTAAAAATTCTCTACAAAATCATATTCGGACAAAAAGGGCGTATCTCCATTATTTCCCAAGATATTCTTAAAAATTGACAAAAAAAAAGTTTCACTACTGAATTAAACAATAATTTAGATTAAAAAATATTTAAATCCCATTGAAATAAATTTTCAAAATTCCAATAATCGATTTAAATGGAGGGAAATTCAAGTAATTATTGCGATTGACAAATATAATGAGAGAAATGAAGACAATTATTTAAATACGTTTAAAAAACAATTTGCCGAAATTTTGATGAAAATAAGATAAAATCTTTTTTTTTTTGTAGTAAATAAATAATTTAATTTTACTTGAACATATACTCAAATTATTTAGAATAATTGTAATTAATCAGCACTCGTTAGTATTGAGGAATTTCGTATTTAAATGCTGTAAAAACATATCATAATTATTGAAATTATTGAAATTCTTTAATTCACTTATTTTCGTAAGTTATTTCGTACTTGTGTAATAACAAAAATTATTTTCTTTCTTGTAAATATATATTATAAAATTCAATTTATGTAATTTTTAAAAACAAAAATTCTATTTATAAGATAATTTTTAAGGTAGTATCTCAATTGCGGTCGATAAAGCAGAAGAAAAATGAGGATTTGTAGATGATTTCCCAATTAATTGCTGATAATTCGGGTAAAAAGTGCTTTAATTTACCCGAAAAAGTGATTAGAATATTCAAAAATCAACTTTTTTTTTGTTTCTCGATTTTTTTCACATTACTAATCTCTTATCACATGCATGGGATATCACGCATGAAAAAATCCTATAGACAATTTTTCTATAGAAAATTTCTATAGAAGATTTCTATAGGAGATTTCTATAGAAGATTTCTATAGAAGATTTCTATAGAAGATTTCTATAGAAAATTTCTATAGAAGATTTCTATAGAGGATTTTTATAGAAGATTTCTATAGAAGATTTCTATAGAAGATTTCTATAGAGGATTTTTATAGAAGATTTCTATAGAATATTTCTTTAGGAGATTTCTATAGAAGATTTCTATAAAAGATTTCTATAAAAGAATTCTATAAAAGATTTCTATAGAAGATTTCTATAAAAGATTTCTATAAAAGATTTCTATAAAAGAATTCTATAAAAGATTTCTATAGAAAATTTCTATAGAAGATTTCTACAGAAAATTTCTATAGAATGTTTCTACAGAATATTCTTATACAAGATATCTATAGAAGACTTCTATAGAATAATTCTATAGAAGATTTCTATAAAATTTTTCTATAGAATATTCCTGTAGAAGATTTCTATAGAAGATTTCTATAAAAGATTTCTATAAAAGAATTCTATAAAAGATTTCTATAGAAGATTTATATAAAAGATTTCTATAAAAGATTTCTATAAAAGAATTCTATAAAAGATTTCTATAGAAGATTTCTATAAAAGATTTCTATAAAAGAATTCTATAAAAGATTTCTATAGAAAATTTCTATAGAAGATTTCTACAGAAAATTTCTATAGAATGTTTCTACAGAATATTCTTATACAAGATATCTATAGAAGACTTCTATAGAATAATTCTATAGAAGATTTCTATAAAATATTTCTATAAAATTTTTCTATAGAATATTCCTGTAGAAGATTTCTATAGAAGATTTCTATAAAAGATTTCTATAGAAGATTTCTATAGAAGATTTCTATGGAATACTTCCATAGAAGATTTCTATAAAATATTTCTATAGAATATTTCTATAGATTCATTCTATAGAGAATCCTATAGGTTTATCGTATGTGATATTGGTATATTTTCTATAGCTATTGTTTCTATAAGAATTATTTCTATACGAGTAGAGTTTCATGTGATTCTATACTGAATCCAGGAAAATGAAGGTGGAGATGGAATCCTTTTGGTGGCGCGTATGAAAAATCCCTATAGAGAATTTCTACAGTGGGTTTCTATAGAATATTTCTACAGAATATTCCTATAGATTCATTCTATAGAGAATCCTATAGGTTTATCGTATATGATATTGGTATATTTTCTATAGATATTGTTTCTACAAGAATCATTTCTATACGAGTACAGTTTCATGTGATTCTATAATGAAATTTTGTGTCTATAAGAAAAATATCTATAAACTTTGTACTTTTTGTGCTCGTCCTTTCAACTTTACCAGTGTCTATAAAAAATATCCCAATATCACATACGATAAACCTATAGAAATCTCTATAGAAAAAATCTACAGAAATTTTCTATAGAGGATTTTTCATGCTCTATAGATAGAGAGAAAAAATTTATAAAAAATTCAGAAAAATGTAAAAAAATATCTTTGATGCGGCATAAAAAAATTAAGGGTCAACTCCACTCAAATTCAATGTAATACTACTTTAATAACAATTAAATAGGTATTTTACAGAGTCCTGTATTACTCCTGCGGCTTCCAACAGGGCATGGAGTAGGAGTAGAGGTCGGTGCATCGATAAAGGAAAAAGGCACACTGTCAGTTGATGTGCATTCAATTTCAAACGTTATCTCATTGACCGCGAGAACATTAGGGTGACAAGGACCCCCTCGGGTCCTTAAACTATAACACGTCTCATTATAAGATACTAAACCGTCTTTGCAGGGATTTTTCTCGCACTTTGGGGCAGTTTCGTTTTTCGGGAGAATCACGTATTCCCCGGGTCTACAAGGACCTCTTCTGTAAGCCTCGTGGCAGGTATTGTTGAGGGGAAAATAGAGATATCCTTTCAAACAGTCGCAGAACCAGGAATCCTTCTCTGTTGGATATGAAAGCATGTTCTCGGGGCAACGACCAGGAATATTTTGAGGAACTCTTTCGATCTGTAAATCGAGAAAAAAAAGAATTTTAGGGTTTTTTGGGAATATTTCGGAAGGTAAGCGAGATAAAGCGATGATGTGTGGAGAGGGTTTTGTAGAGAATTTCAAGAGCTGCAAAGGCAAGGATTCAGGCCAAATCGCTTTATCTCGCTTAGTTTCCAGGATATCTGAAAGAAATTACGAAATTTTTTAAGGATTTCGATTTTTTGTTAAATTGACGATTTTTTTTGGAATATCTCAATTTTTTTGCATTTAGCTTGTTGAAAATATCTCGGAAAATAAGCGAGATAGAGCGATTCTGCTTTAGAATTGTTTTTACAGAATTTTAAGAGCTACAGAAAAAAAAGACAAAATTTCTCTATCTCACTTAGTTTTAGAGATATTTGAAGAAAATTATGCAATTTTCGAAATATCTCGTTTTTTCCCATTCATTTTTTGGGAATATCTCGGAAAATAAGCGAGATAGCGCAATTTTATTAAAATCTTCTTTTTTGTAGCTCTTCAAATTCTCTATAAAACCATCTTAAAACAAAATCGCTCTATCCCGCGTAGTTTCCGAGATATTCTTAAAAAGCTGATAAAAAAAAATTAATTTCTCTAAAAATTTTGAACTCGTAAATTAATTTTTTTTAATTAGAAAAAAAAAACAATTTTAATTATCAATAATTTACTCACATCTTGATTATCCAGATGAGTCACTCCATCAGCAGGAAATGCTCCTGCTCCTGAATATCCGTATATTAAAGAGCAAATGCAAATGAAACTCAATTTTTCAAGGAAGTTCTTCATTACTTTTCAAATATTAATTTATTCTCATGAATTATTTAGATAAAAAAAAAAAGTGTATTGCCAATTAATTAAGTTGTGTTGACGCAATTTAAAGAGTCTGAGTAGCACTCGAGATGCTGCGACACTGAATAGACATCGAGATGTCACTGGTTGCCAAGGTGAACTGGTGTTTTCAATTGAAGAAAATCAATGACCACGTGATTATCTCAACAGTTCATCGATGAGAATGATATAATAATGAGAATCTCATTGATTAATTGAAATGCAGAAGACTTTGAATTCGAGTTTGAATGAGTTTCAGTATATTAAAACCAAAAAAAATACAATAAATTAAATTTTAGCAATGAAAATTGAGCAATTTTTCAATTCAGTAGTTTAAAAAAATGAAGATTTTTATCATTTTTTTTGGGAATATCTTTGTAAATAATGGAGATACGCCCTTTTTGGTCTGAGACACACTTCTGCAGAGAATTTCAAGAGCTACAAAAGTGTGTTAACATAAAAAGTAGAGGTGTGCGAATAGTGTTCTAATCGAATTATTCGAAAATTCGAATTATTCGAAAATTTGAATTATTCGAAAATTCCAAATATTCGAAAATTAGAATTATTCGAAAATTCGAAAATTCGAATTATTCAAAAATTCGAGATATTCGAAAATTTGGATTGTTCAAAAATTCGAATTATTCGAAAATTCGAATTATTCGAAAATTCGAATTATTCGAAAATTCGAATTATTCGAAAATTCGAATTATTCGAAAATTCGAATTATTCAAAAATTCGAATTATTTAAACATTTGAATTATTCAAAAAAATTCGAATTATTGAAGAAAATTCGAATTATTCAAGAAAATTCGAATAATTCAAAAATTCGAATTTTCGAATTATTCGAATTATTTAAAAAAAATCGAATTTTCGAATTTTTCGAAAATTCGAATTATTAAAAAAAATTCGAATTATTAAAAAAAAAACGAATTATTCAAAAAAATTCGGATAATTCGAATTAGTCGACTCAAATTTCGAATCGAATATTAATATTCGATTCGGTACGAATAATTCGTGGATTCGAATTATTCGCACACCCCTGAAAAGAGAGCGTATCTCCATTATTTACCGAAGTATTTTCAAAAAATTAACGAAAAAATTCAAAAAATCCTTTTTTTACTTTTTTTTAGCAATTATTACTATTATTCCATGAATATCTCGGTAAATAATGGAGATACGCCCTTTTCACTCTAAGATACTGTTCTAGAGAATTCGAAGAGTTAATGAAGTGTCTTAGGATAAAAAGGGCGTATCTCCATTATTTACCGAGATATCTGAGAAAAATAACGCAAAAATTGAATTTAAAGGAGTCTTCTGCAGTCTCCTCTAGCAATTCTTCGAGATCCTGGCAAACATCCTCTAATAGGGGCATCGATGATCTGATAAACAACAGTATTAACTTCACTACACTCAAGTTCCAACATATTCTTGCTGATTCGCAGTGCCTCCGTTGATTTACATGGACCAGACGTTAGGAGAAAGTAGCAAGAGTTCTTGTAGGGTACAGTGCCATTATTTCCACAAGTATTGACGACACATTCAGCTACGTCAGCATCCTTTGGAATAGCGATATAGTGTCCTGGCTTGCAGGGTCCTTGTTCGAAGGGATTGAAGCAGCGGTCCTTTGGAGGATAGTACACAGTCTCTGGTACACATTCGCATTCATTCTCCGTGGAGTCAAATAGCATATTTGATGGACAGTGGACCTCTTTTTGTTCACGAGCCTAAAATAATATCCACGTCTTGAAAAAAATCAGGGGAAACAGGGGCAAAATGGAGCACCGTGGCAAAATGATCCAGGAATTTATTTCAGAGTGAAGGACTTTGCGTAAAAATCTGAAAAAATTTGAGAAGATGCACCAACATGTCTACATTGTTGGTGAATTTTTTCAAATTTTTTCGTAGACTCCTTCACTCTAAAAAAAAATCCCAGTTCATTTTGCCGCGCAGGTTCGTTTTGCCACGTTCTTCCCAATCAAAAAAACCTGAGGCATTTCGTGAAATTTCGAGGAAATACTCACAGTTGTGTCTCGATACATCGGAGTTGTACTTCCAATCTTCAGAAAGTCGAAGTTTTGTGCCAAAATTCCAGGAAATAACAGAACTATGAAAATCCACATTTTGCAGCTTCTCGTGGTATCAATTGGTCCGTTCTACGAAACGTACTGAATTAAAATAAAAAAATCTCCGAATAACTGGCACTTCATGGCTCTTTAGAAAGTCCTAATTTGCATTAAATCTTCCAGATACTTGAATTTCCTCTTTTTTTCTTATTCTTCTGCTCTTGGAGTATGACATCAGTCGCCTTGAAGATCAATGGGGTCGAAGATCAGTCGAAAAAGATAATATCTTTGTGCTATTCAATGAAAAGTAGCTAAATCCATGTATTTATGTTTTTGCATAAAATTTACAACTTAAAATAATTATTAACAATTTTAATTAATTAATCATGATTCATAATTAACTTTATTCTATTATTTTTTTTTCGAATTGTATCGTTAAAAACTCGGTGTTTTTTTTCTACTGAATAGGCGAGAAGGCATTTGAGTTCATTGACCTCGACTATTACATTCATTCAATCGATAAGAATTTCTTTTTCTATTACAAAAATTATGTCATTACCGAAAATATTTTTAAAAAAATCCAATGTTTACCGATATTTTCGTCAATATATCGGTAAATAATGGAGATACGCCCTTTTTGCCCAAAACCACTTTTTTAGAGGATTTCAAGAACTTCAAAATATTCTTATGGCAAAAAGGGCATATCTCCATTATTTACGGAGATATTTCAGAAAAATGAATCAAAAAATTGAATTATGGTTTAAATTATTTTTCTGCATTGTCCTGTAGTAGTTCTGCGATTTCCTGGCGGACATAGTATATACTCAGGTGGTTTGATAGGTGCTTCGATGAGGGCAACATCAAAAGTTTCAACTTCCCGACACTCAATTTTCAACATATTCAAGCTGACTTGCAGGAGGTCCCCTGGTCTTTTACATGGAGCAGTTGTCAGGAGAGAGTAGCAGGAGTTCTTGTAGGGCAGAGTGCCATTATTTCCACAAGTATTGACGACACATTCAGCTACATTGGGATTCTTTGGAATTGCAAGATAGTGTCCTGGCTCGCAGGGGCCTTGTGCGAAGGCATGGAAGCAGTTTTCCTTTGGGGGATAGTACACAGCCTCTGCTACACATATGCACTCATTCGGCCTCCAGTCAAATAGCATATTTGATGGACAGTGGACCTCTTCTTCTTCACGAGCCTAAAATAATATCGACTTCTTGAAAAAATCGGGGAAAACAGGGGCAAGATAGAGCAGAGATCGGCAAAAAAAAAATTTGCATTTTTAATTTTTTAATTTTTTTTATTTCTGTAATTTCCATCGAAAAATTTTTAATTACTTTCTTAATGAAAAATTTGGATTTTCAAATTTTTCATTAGTTTGAAAATTAATTTTTTTTTTTTAACAATTTTGATTACTATTGTAATTAAAAATTTGACTGATGAAATTTTATAATTCTTTTTCTTATTCGAAATTTTGATTCTTTCTTACTTATTAATTGATTGGAATAATTAATTTTATAATAAAATCAACGCTACTATGTTTAATCTTCCCAAATATAAACGTCTTTCAGACAAAAATTTTGAGTTGAGAGTGTTAACTAAATGTAACACAAATAAGAACTTATAATTTAATCCAATCTAAATGACGCTTATATGACATTTATAATTCAATTTAACGAATAAAAATGTCAATAAGTTTAATAAAGAAAATAATTATGAAATTCCATCAGTCAAATTTTAAATTACAATAGTAATCAAAATTGTTGAAAAAAAAAATTAATTTTCAAACTAATGAAAAATTTAAAAATCCAAATTTTTCATTAAGAAAGTAATTAAAATTTTTTTGATGGAAATTACAGAAAAAAAAAATTAAAAAATAAAAAATGCGAATTTTTTTTTCGTCGATCTCTGAAATAGAGCATCGTGGCAAAATGATCCAGGAATTTATTTCAGAGTGAAGGACTTTGCAAAAAAATCTGAAAAAATTTGAGAAGATGCACCAGCATATCTACATTGTTGCTGAATTTTTCACAAGAACCCTTTCTTGTAGCTCTTGAAATTTTCTATACAACAATCTTGTTGGAAGCAGAGTAAGGGTGTGCGAATAATTCAAATTTACGAATTATTCGTACCGAATCGAATATTAATATTCGATTCGAAATTTGAATCGAATAATTCGAATATTTCGAATTATTCGAATTTTTTAGAATAATTCGAATAATTCGAAAATTTGAATTTTTTCGAATAATTCGAATTTTTTCGAATAATTCGAATTTTCAAATAATTCGAATTTTTTCGAATAATTCCAATTTTTTCGAATAATTCGAATTTTTTCGAATAATTCGAATTTTCGAATAATTCGAATTTTCAAATAATTCGAATTTTTTCGAATAATTCGAATTTTTTCGAATAATTCGAATTTTTTCGAATAATTCGAATTTTTTCGAATAATTCGAATTTTCGAATAATTCGAATTTTCGAATCATTCGAATTTTCAAATAATTCGAATTTTTTCGAATAATTCGAATTTTTTCGAATAATTCGAATTTTTTCGAATAATTCGAATTTTTTCGAATAATTCGAATTTTCGAATAATTCGAATTTTCAAATAATTCGAATTTTTTCGAATAATTCGAATTTTTTCGAATAATTCGAATTTTCAAATAATTCGAATTTTTTCGAATAATTCGAATTTTTTCGAATAATTCGAACTTCTCGAATAATTCGAATTTTTTCGAATAATTCAAATTTTTGAGTAATTCGAATTTTTGAATAATTCGAATTTTCGAACAATTCGAATAATTTGAAATTCTCGAATAATTCGAAAATTTTCGAATTATTCCAAAAATTTCAAATATTTCCAATATTTTCGAATAATTCGAATTATTCGATTCGAAATTCGAATCGAATAGTAATATTCGATTCGATTCGATTCGAACACTATTCGCACACCCCTAAAACAGAGTGAATTTACCGCGTGAAATATCCCCAATTATAAAGCGCCAATTTCAAAATGTCTAGCGACACTATAAACGCGGTAAAGACACGAATCCCCCCCCCCCCTCTTTTTCTCTATCTTGGACCCACAAGAGTCCAAAAATTAGTTACGACTGAACTCTCAACGCGACAGGTGTTCTCGTTTGAATAGAGAATTAATACAAGAATTAACTGATGGCGCCCAACAATCATTAGTGTGGTCAACAATAATTAGCGTGATCAAGAAGTGATAGACACTTAAAGTGACGAATTAAGTGCTATTGTTCGTGATTATATCAACTATTAGACATTCGAACGATTAGTTTAATTAATTCAACTATATCTATTGTGAATCAACTACAAGCATGATTGTGAATATCAACTATAAAAGCATATTGTGATTTGTAATTTTATATCTCTCAACAAGCTGGTTTTTCCCCATTGATAAAGAATGGGTTTTCCATGAGCTTCTCAACTAGTCTCTGAACACCTTATTTCACATGTCTTTGCCACCCACAAATCAGTCAGGAAAATCAACAAAGCTTCAAACAAATCTTCGAGCAAAATCGCTCTATCTCGCTTAATTTCCGAGATATTCTCAAAAAGCTGATGAAAAAAAATTAATTTATCTGAAAATTTTGAACTCGTAAATGAATTTTTTCTTATTAAAAGAAAAAATAATTTTAATTATCAATAATTTACTCACATCTTGATTATCCAGTTGAGTCACTCCATCAGCAGGAAATGCTCCTGCTCCTGAATATCCGGATATTAAAGAGCAAATGCAAATGAAACTCAATGTTTCAAGGAAGTTCTTCATTACTTCTCAAATATTAATTTAATCTCATGAATTATTTAGATAAAAAAAAAAGTGTATTGCCAATGAATCAAGTTTTGTTGACGCAATTTAAAGAGTCTGAGTAGCACTCGAGATACTGCAACACTGAATAGACATCGAGATGCCACTGGTTGCCAAGGTGAACTGGTGTTTTCAATTGAAAAAAATCAATGACCACGGGATTATCTCAACAGTTCATCGATGAGAATGATATAATAATGAGAATCTCATTGATTAATTAAAATGCAGAAGACTTTGAATTCGAGTTTGAATGAGTTCCAGTATATTAAAACCAAAAAAAATACAATAAATTAAATTTTAGCAATGAAAATTGAGCAATTGTTCAATTCAGTAGTTAAAAAAAATGATGATTTTTATCATTTTTTTTGGGAACATCTTTGTATATAATGAAGATACGCCCTTTTTGGTCTGAGATACACTTATGCAGAGAATTTCCAGAGCTACAGTGTTTTTAGAATGAAAAGGGCGTATCTCCATTATTTATCGGGATACTAAAAAAAATGAATGAAAAAACTTGAAAAATTCAATTTTTTAATTGTTAACAATTATTTTTCTATGAATATTTCGGTGAATAATGGAGATACGCCTTTTTTGCCCTAAGGTACTGTTCTAGAGAATTTAGAGAGTTAATGAAGTGTCTTAGGCTAAAAAGAGCGTATCTCCATTATTTACCGAGATATTTGAGGAAAATAACGCAAAAATTGAATTTAAAGGAGTCTTCTGCAGCCTCCTCTAGCAATTCTTCGAGATCCTGGCAAACATCCTCTAATAGGTGCATCGATGATCTGATAATTGAGAGGCTTAACTTTGCTACACTCGAGTTCCAATGCATCCTCGCTGATTTGCAGTGCCTCCGTTGATTTACATGGACCAGACGTTAGGAGAAAGTAGCAGGAGTTTTTGTAGGGTACAGTGCCATTATTTCCACAAGTATTGACGACACATTGGGCTACGTCAGTATCCTTTGGAATTGCGATATAGTGTCCTGGCTTGCAGGGTCCTTGTTCGAAGGGATTGAAGCAGCGGTCCTTTGGAGGATAGTACACAGTCTCTGGTACACATTCGCATTCATTCTCCGTCGAGTCAAATAGCATATTCGATGGACAGTGGACCTCTTTTTGCTCACGAGCCTAAAATAATATCCACGTCTTGAAAAAAATCAGGGGAAACAGGAGCAAAATGGAGCACCGTGGCAAAATGATCCAGGAATTTATTTCGAAGTGAAGGACTTTGCGTAAAAATCTGAAAAAATTTGAGAAGATGCACCAACATGTCTACATTGTTGGTGAATTTTTCCAAATTTTTTCGTAGACTCCTTCACTCTGAAAAAAAATCCCAGTTCATTTTGCCGTGCAGGTTCGTTTTGCCACGTTCTTCCCAATCAAAAAAACCTGAGGTATTTCGTGAAATTTCGAGGAAATACTCACAGTTGTGTCTCGATACATCGGAGTTGTACTACCAATCTTCAGAAAGTCGAAGTTTTGTGCCAAAATTCCAGGAAGTAACAGAACTATAAAAATCCACATTTTGCAGCTTCTCGTGGTATCAATTGGTCCGCTCCACGAAACGTACTGAATTAAAATAAAAAAATCTCCGAATTACTGGCACTCCATGGCTCGTTAGAAAGTACTAATTTACATTAAATCTTCCAGCTACTCGAATTTCCTCTTTTTTTTCCTTCTTTTTCTGCTTTTGGAGTGTGACATCAGTCGCCTTGAAGATCAATGGGGTCGAAGATCAGTCCAAAAAGATAATATCTTAGTGCTATTCAATGAAAAGTAGCTAAAGCCATGTATCCATGCTTCAATATAAAATTTACAGCCTAACAAAATAATTATTAGAAATTTTGATTAATTGATCATAATTTATAATTAAATTTATTTCATTATTTTTTTCATCTGTATCGTTAAAAAATAAGTGTTTTTTTTTTCTACTAAATACGCGAGAAGGAACGTGAGGTCATTGACCTCGCCTATTACATTTATTCAATCGATAAGAATTTCTTTTTCTATTACAAAAATTATTTCATAACGAAAAGATTTTTTTTTTTTAATTAAAAAAATTTTTTTTTATCATTTTTTATTACGGAAAGGTCATTTAAGAAATCTGATTTTGACCGATATTTTTGTGAATATATAGGTAAATGATGGAGATACGCCCTTTTTACCCTAAGACACTTTTTTAGAGAATTTCAAGAGCCACAAAAAAAGTTTCCGGTGGGCAAAATGGGCGTATCTCCATTAGTTTTCGAGATATTTGCAAGAAGAGCCAAAAAAATCGTCTTTTTCAAAACTTTTTAACTTTTTAGCTACTGAAATGATTTTCGCGATAGTAATTTTTTTTGTCAATTCAGTGGATGTAATAGACCAGGTCAATGAACTCATGGGCCTTCTCGTGTGTTTGCCGAAAGAGGAAATACTTATTTTTCAAAGAAACAATAAGAAAAAAATGAAATTAAATCAATAGAATGTATACGGACATGAATTCAACAACTTGTCCTTGAACTTCAATAAGAGATTATCTTCTTGACCTGATCTTCGATCCAATAGATCTTCAAAGTGATTGATCTCTATCTGCAAGAATAAGAGAAGTTGTTTAAGTAGGAGAGATCTTGTATTTCAATTCAGTGCATTTTATGAAACGAAGCAGTTGATACTTCAAGAAGCTGCAAAATGTGGATTTTTATAGTTCTGGTCATTTCAATGTATCAAAATATAAGAGTGAGTATTTCCTCGAAATTTCACAAAATACCTCAGGTTTATTGGATTGGGAAGAACGGGGCAAAATGAACCTGCGCGGTAAAATGCACTGCGATTTTTTTTTAAAGTGAAGGAGTCCATGAAAAAATTTGAGAAAATTCGCTAACAATGTAGACATGTTGTTGCATCTTCTCAAATTTTTTCAGATTTTTACTCAAAGTCCTTCACTCCGAAATAAATTCCTGGATCATTTTGCCACGATGCTCCATTTTGCCCCTGTTTCCCCTAATTTTTTTCAAGACGTGGATATTATTTTAGGCTCGTGAGCAAGAAGAGGTCCTCTGTCCATCGAATATGCTATTTGACTCCTCGGAGAATGAATGCGAATGTGTAGCACAGACTGTGTACTATCCTCCAAAGGACAGCTGCTTCAACCCCTTCGAACAAGGACCCTGCAAGCCAGGACACTATCTCGCAATTCCAAAGGATGCTAACGTAGCTGAATGTGTCTTCAATACTTGTGGAAATAATGGCACTGTACCCTACATGAACTCCTGCTCCTATCTCAATACAAGGGGTCCATGTGAATTTATGAAGACGATGCAAGTCAACTGGCAGTCCGAAATCTTTTGTGGTGACGATGAAACTGGTCTACATTATCGGATCATCCGTGCACCTATAATAGGATGTGTGCGAGGAACTAGAAGAATTGCTCGTGGAAAATGCAGAAAACTCATTTAAAGTATAAATAGATTTCTGGCGTCATTTTTTGCGGATATCTCGGTAAATAATGGAGATACGCCCTTTTTGTGCTCTTTCCCCATAGTTCTCGCAGTTTCCTGCAAATATGTCTCAGATAAAAAATGACGTATCTCCATTAATTTCCTGGAAATTCGCAGAAAAAGAGGCTAGCAATCTTCTAATCAATTTTTACATGAATAATAATGTTTTTCCTATAAAAAAAGCGAAAATTCAAATTATTCTATTCAAGACTTTTTTTTTTGATGAATTATCTGTAATCAGCTGACGAATGTCAATAACAAAATATTGATGAAATAAATCTTCATGAAATGTATACGGATACGAATCCGACCACTTGTCGTTGAACTCCAATGAGAGATTATCTTCTTGACCTGATCTTCGGTCCAATTGATCTTCAAAACAACCGATGTTATCCTCATTGGAAAAGAGAAGTTATTTCAAGACTTAATATTTTAATTCAGTATATTTCCTGCAACGGATCGATTGATACCTCGAGAAGCCGGAAAATGTGGATTTTTATAGTTCTGGTGATTCCGGGAATTTTGGCGCAAGACGTTGCCATGTTAGAGATCGAGAGCACAACTCCGATGTATCAAGACACAACTGTGAGTATTTCCTCGAAATTTCACAGAATGCCTCAGATTTTTTTGATTCGGGAGAACGTGGCAAAACGAACCTGCGAGGCAAAATGAACTGGGATTTTTTTTAGAGTAGAGGACTCTACAAAAAAATTTGAAAAAATTCATTAACAATGTAGACATGTTGGTGCATCTTCTCAAATTTTTTCAGATTTTTTCGCAAAGTCCTTCATTTCGAAATAAATTCCTGGATAATTTTGCCACGATGCTCCATTTTGCCCCTGTTTCCCCTGATTTTTTCCAAGACGTGGATATTATTTTAGGCTCCTGAGCAAGAAGAGGTCCTCTGTCCATCGAATATGCTATTTGACTCCTCGGAGAATGAATGTGAATGTGTAGCAAAGACTGTGTACTATCCTCCAAAGGACAGCTGCTTCAATCCCTTCGAACAAGGACCCTGCGAGTCAGGACACTATCTCGCAGTTCCAAAGGATGCTGACGTAGCTGAATGTGTCGTCAATACTTGTGGAAATAATGGCACTGTACCCTACAAAAACTCCTGCTACTTTCTCTTAACGTCTGGTCCATGCAAATCAACGGAGGCCCTGCAAATCAGTGAAAATGCGTTGGAACTAGAGTGTCGTGAAGTTAATACTGTTGTTTATCAGATCATCGATGCACCCGCGATAGGATGTTTGCCAGGAACTCGAAGAATTGCTCGAAAAAAATGCAGAAGACTCATTTAAAACATAATTCGATTTTTTGCTATAATAATTGATAAGTGATAATTTTTTAGAAATATCTCAGTAATTAATGGAGATACGCCCGTTTTTGCCTCACTCACTTACCAGGCAGAGAGGGCGTCAACACTATTGATACTGTACCAATTGACAAAATCTTGATATTAATATTGAACCATTTGACATATTGAAGTGATCAATGATTAACAATGACTGTTCATCTCAAAACGTTAAAATAATGGTATTGCATAATCAAATACCATCCTTTAAAATCTCAAAACATAAGAATCGAGCTAAAAACATGTAAAATAATCATAATTCAAAATTTCAGTTGTGTACCATTTAGAATAAAAAACAACTTATAGTTTCATTAATAATAATTTATGGTTTCAATCAGTATAAAATAATACCAAGCGAGATTTTAGAAGAAGAATCATGACTCGAAATTGAAAGAAATCCAAAATTAAACCAAAACCTATATTCAAATTAATATCAAGTAAAAATGTGAAGTGGAATAATTCGGTCTCGTCTATAAAAAAGAAAATATAAGTGGGTAAATTTTGTTTCGATCATCGAAGCTCCCTAAATAACTGACCTAAAGTCCAACATTTAATTGCCACCAAATTCCTTCCATCAAGAGATAAAAATTTAGACATAACAGTCTCTTTATCCCCTTCATTATTTTTCAATTTTTTAACATTGGATAATATCCCCGCACATCTTCCACACATTATTTGTCCATTTCCCAACATGAGAAGAACGATCATGCGCCAGTAGTAATGGCGCGTTCTTAGCGAAAAAGGGCGGGGCTTTGCTATTGAGGGTGGGGTCATTAATGGCGATCCCATTGTCGGGCCCCTCTATTGTTAGGGTGCAGGCGTTTACCTACACGGGAATAATTTATGGATTTTCCGGCGAGGGAAAGATTTTCTCTGTGGGTGGGTAGCGGAGGGAGTCGAGAAGCTGGCAGGGGGCCTATTCTCGACGCATGGGAAACTGGTTTTCGTTGACGAACTAACATTCGTGAACGAATGAGCTAATTCGTTCATGAAATTCGTTGACGAATTTACGATTCCCTCACGAAAAGATTTCGTTGACGAATAGAGATCCCTTCCCCAAATGGAATATAAGTTCTCACAAGGAGGAACTCACATAACCTATTTTCAATCTCCAAAAGTGACAGCAAAAATGTTTTTTGAGCTTCAGTTGGATTTGCGGCTCTTTTCCCAGGATCAGCTGTCTTTTTCAGTGTCGACTTTCCTTTTTTGCCACTCATTTTTGATATTATTGTTTATTGCTATTTGACAAATGCTCGCGAAGAAATAACATACGTGAACGAGAAGTCGTTCCGTCAACGAAAGTCCTTCGTGTGGGAAGGTCCCCCGCGAACCGATTGGTCGTGAACGAAAATATTATATTCGTTGACGAATCGTGTTCCCATACGTCGAGAATAGGCCCCCAGAGGTTTTTTAGAGTGGGTGGTGGGTGGTGGGAGGTGGAAAATAGGGTGGAGGGAGTGGTGTGTGGGGTGTCTACGGAAAGGGGTGAGTGAGAAGAAGGTGGGTGGAGGGATAAAAGAAAATTGTACGCTAGTTTTAAGATTTTATTTGAATGCGTTTGCATCGTAGTCGCATCGTGGTCACATGACAGTCGATTTCGTGGAAAAATGGACTATCTGATCGATTTATAGTTGATATGCAATCGCCCGATCCATCAGGGTTATTTTCAGGAATAACTAAGAATTTTAACGTATATTCAAATAATATTTTTTTCTGTAGGTCTTAGAATTTTCTTTTTTATCAGGGAACAGTTATGGAAAAGTCAGGTAATTTTGAAATTAGTTTTCAGTCGCCACCCTGAAACTGAGAATAAGACTATTCCACTCCAAAATAAGCTCATGTTTCTATTCCTCTTATCAAAGGAGGAAACAATGAAAAAATAAAGAAATAAATTAAATTTAAAGTATACGGACATGAATTCGACCACTTATCGTTGAGCTGCAATGAGAGATTGTCTTCTTGACCCGATCTTCGAACCGACTGATACTCAGAGCAATTGATGTCATTCTCATTAACAAAAGAAGCTATTTAAATATGAGATATCTTGTATTTAAATTTAGTACGTTTCATGCAACGGAACAATTGATACCTCGAGAAGCCGGAAAATGTGGATGTTTATAATTCTGGTAATTTCTGGGGTTTTGGCGCGAGACATTGCCTTTCCGGAGATCAGGAGCACAACTCCGATGTATCAAGACCCAGCTGTGAGTATTTCCTCAAAATTTCACAAAATGCCTCAGGTTTTTTGATTGTGAAGACCGGGGCAAAACGAACCTGCCCGGAAAAATGAACTGGGATTTTTTTTTAGAGTGAAGGAGTGTACAAAAAAATATGAAAAAATTCACCAACAATGTACACATGCTGGTGTATTCTCTCAAATTTTTTCAGATTTTTACGCAAAGTCCTTCACTCCAAAATAAATTCCTGGATCATTTTGCTTCGCAGCTTCATTTTGCCTCTGTTTTCCCTGATTTTTCTTTCAAAACGTGGATATTATTTTAGGCTCGAGAGCAAGAAGTGGTCCACTGTCCATCGAATATGTTTTTTTATCCCTTGGCGAAGGATTGCGAATGTGTAGCAGAGACTGTGTACTATCCTCCAAAAGACAGCTGCTTCCGTCCCTTCGAACAAGGCCCCTGCAAGCCAGGACACTATCTCGCAATTCCAAAGGATGCTGACGTAGCTGAATGTGTCGTCAATACTTGTGGAAATAACGGCACTCTGCCCTACAATAACTCCTGTTACTTTCTCGAAACGATGGGTCCATGTAAATCAGGGGATGTACTGCGAATCAACTTGGATACCTTTCAAATCGAGTGTACTGATTACTATTATGCATCTCGTGAGATGCAGATGATCAGAGCACCTATCAATAATGTGATAATATGTGAGCCCGGAAAAAAAAGAACTGCTACTGGACAGTGCAAAAAAAAACTTGAAAGATAAGTCGATTTTTTGTGTTATTTTCTGAGAATATCTCAGTAAATAATGGAGATACGCCCTTTTCGCTTTACTCATCCTTTGTAGTTCTCGAAATTCTCTAAAAAAAATTTTTCGGCAGTTCTTCCTTAATTTCATATTCCATAATTTCCAGAAATTGAACTCCTAAATTTCAATTTTTATTTGAAATTTTTCCATTTTCAATGAATGTTTTTTTGATAATTCTTTATGTGAATGGAAAACTTGAATTTTTTTCAACAATAAGTAAGATTTTCTTCATTTTTCGGGATAAAATCGTAACGCGAATTTACTATTCATCTCACGTGTTCTCTTCGAGTTCACTGCTCTAATAATATCTCGAAAAAAAAAGTTGATCTATAAGTTTTATGACTGTCTGATCTGAAACGAAAGTCCATAGTTAAGGTGGGGGATCCGGTGAAAATGACACGCCTGACAGGTAACAGGTGTAATGATAGATAATAGCCGAATCGATCAGACTTGCGTGTGTTCCGAAGAATCTAAGAACCCCCCTAAAAATACACAATGTCTCTGGGAATGTCAATTCACGTGATACCAAGCAGTTTTCCCCTCGACATTTCTTGCACATGATTAAACATAGTTTTTGATCATTTGTCCGGCTCATATGATTATCCACAGACTCAGAAGAAAGAGGAGGTTCGCTGTTTATCGAATATGCAATTCAGTCAAGATCAATGAACTCATAGGCCCTTCCACGTGTTGGGTGAAGATGAAAAGACTTATTTTTTTTAAAATGAAACAATGAAGAAATAATTGAATAAGTTCAATAAAACATATACGGACATGGATTCAACGACTATTCCTTGAATTTCAATAAGAGATTATCTCCTTGACCTGATCTTTGATCCGATTGATCTTCAGAGCGATTGATGCCATTCTCCAAGAGGAAGAAGAGTTATTTAATTATAAGAGATCTTGTATTTTAATTCAGTGCGTTTTCTGAAACGGAGCAATTGATACTTCAAGGAGCTGCAAAATGTGGATTTTTATAATTCTGATAATTCCTGGGATTTTGGCGCAAGACATCGTCTTTCTGGAGGTCGAGAGCACAACTCCGATGTATCGAGACACAACTGTGAGTATTTCCCCGAAAATTCACGAAATGCCTCAGGTTTTGTTGATTGAGAAGAACGGGGCAAAACGAACCTGCGCGGCAAAATGAACTGGGATTTTTTTTTAGAGTGAAGGAGTCTGCGGAAAAATTTGAAAAAATTCACCAACAATGTAGACATGTTGGTGCATCTTCTCAAATTTTTTCAGATTTTTACGCAGAGTCCTTCACTCTGAAATAAATTTCTGGATCATTTTGCCACGGTGCTCCATTTTGCCCCTGTTTCCCCTGATTTTTTTCAAGACGTGGATATCATTTTAGGCTCGTGAGCAAAGAGAGGTCCTCTGTCCATCGAATATGCTATTTGACTCCACGGAGAATGAATGCGAATGTGTACCAGAGACTGTGTACTATCCCCCAACGGACAGCTGCTCTAATTCCTTCGAACAAGGCCCCTGCAAGCCAGGACACTATCTCGCAGTTCCAAAGGATGCTGACATAGCTCAATGTATCGTCAATACTTGTGGAAATAACGGCACTGTATCCTACAAGAACTCCTGCTACTCTCTCCTGACAACTGGTCCATGTGAATTTCCGGAGGTCCTGCGAATCAGCGAGGATGCGTTGGAACTCGAGTGTCGTGAACTTAGTCTTCCTCGGCAGACCCCATCAGTACCAGTCATCAATCTATCTGCAAGACTATCTTTGCCTGAAGATTCTCTTAAAAGAGTATGTTCGCCAGGGACTAAAAGAGTTGCGCGTGGAAAATGCAGAAGAATCATTTAAGGGAGTACCACAGGTACTCAAATTATTGTTCAGAATTTATCAAAACTTGTCACATTCGTAGATCATGAAAAGATAATGAGCCAATCAAGTTTCACGAAAGGCTACAGAGAACGAATAAAAAAATAATGACACTTGAAATTTCACGAGTTTAACACTGATTCTTATGAGAAATCGTAAATTTGATCATATTTTACAAAAAGCAATATTATTTTAACAAATTCAGCCAAAATAAAGGTTTGACGGTGAAATTGATATGATATCCATCATATACATGTAAGGGAAGGTAGGGCAAAATGGACATGAGGGGTTAAATAGACACATGTTAATTTTTAGGCAAATATTATGGAAACTTTTGAAATTAATAGAAATATTGGCGGTGGATTGTTTTTGATGATTTCATTAGAAAGCTGAGGAAATTTTAGGCGAAAAACAAGCGCTGCGAGATCTGATGAAAACTCGATTTTCGAAAAATGGCACAAAACCAATAACTTCCCAATTTTCAAAAATTTCCTATTTTCTTAGCGGGAAGTTGAAAATAAAAATGCAGTAAGATATATAAAATATATACTTTATAAATTATATAAAATACAATTTAATACATTTAGTATATACATTATAAATTTTTTAAAATTTCAATATTTCGTTTAAGTATCTTGAAGAAGACTTTAACGACTTCATCAATGTCGCTCCGGTTAGCGCGAGGAGTATCGGTTAATATTTGCTCCTCTCTGTTGCGACAAGTTTCCATTTCTTGTAAATAACTCTCTAATTCTGTTGATAAGTCTTTGAGAGTATCTTTTCCAAGCGGCAATTCTACAGACTCGCCCAAGCAGACTCCCAATGATTTCCATTTTTTCTTGTCACTCCCAAATATGATTCTCCTATTGACATCCATAAATTGGTTAGAAAAAGATAAAGTAGACATTTCCATAGGATCAATAACTACTTCAATCTTGCCATCTGGGGAGGTATCCGTTGCGTTTTAAGATTAGCTTAAAATCTTATAATTTTGCTCCCGCCAGAGGGCCTAGCGACGGAAGTAGGGATCTCGGTATGTAGAGTTGTGGGGAAGGGGTCAAATCGTACAAATGGTGGCTTTTGAACTCCTCGCTGTGCTCCAAAATGTGAAAATTATTGTGGGCGTGATCCAAAATTCCCTGTCAGTACTGAAACTGTACAGATTCTGTTACTGAAACTATACATTTTCAGTACTGACAGTGAATTTCGGATCGTAAGTACTATTTCTGCTGTTCAAATTGACCGGAAGTTCTCCCCTAGCGCGGCCTCTGGTGGGAGCAAAATTATAAGATTTTAAGCTAATCTTAAAACGCAACGGATACCTCCCCTGTGCCGACTATACCAACACTCTTGTGGCCAATACCACGTACTAAAATAGATAAACTTTCTCGTGGTTTCACTTCCAAAATTGTAAAAGTTCCGGGCTCATTATTCAATATCAGTTCTGATAAAATCCACATGGAGTATTCATCGCAAGTTGCCATACCGCACGCCTCAGCCATTGATCCATATAATATTGCCATTGCCGTTAATCGAATAGACATGTTATGAATTTCGAGAAAATTTGAGAAATATTTCTCAAAGAATACAAGTCTGTAACTCTTGTAATGATGTGATTCACTCCAAATTGATGCTTGAGGCCTTGGTATATGCGGAAAACTATCTTGCGACCAATTTTGAGTACCATATTTAAATGCTACACTGGCTTTTTGATAATATTTTAAATACTTGTCCATTATTAATTCCGTTCACCACACACGTTCGTACTATACGATACCAAAAGATAAACTCACTAAACTAAGAGTGACTCAATAGAGTGGCCTCTTTCAAGGTTATTATATACCCAGGTTGGGACAATGAAAAGTCGCTCTGCTCAATGGTCATGCGGGTGTGCCAGAATTTGTTGAGAACGGAGCAGAAGTGTCGCTCAAATGAAATGCACTATCCAGTTCACAAATTCAAAATTTTATCTCGCGGTATCAAACGTTCAATTTGAAGCTGTAAATAAATGTTATGAAAACAACAAGAAAAATTGTTACGGAAGTATTATTCAATTTAGACAGCACGATCTAACTGTTGACAAATTAATTGACTGCTATAAAGAAAAAATATAATAAAATAAAGAAAAAAAATAATGATTTTTTTTTTAGTAAATCTCTAATATGAATATGATATTATATTTCAATATTTTTTTTTTAATCTGAAGGCCAGCTGCGCTAGCAGTACAAATAACAAACAGAATCCGGGACTTTTGGGTTTCTTTTCGCAACGCTTAGATCATCCACCCACATCGTTGGTTATTGAATTTCATTATTGATCAGAATAAGTCGATTTTTTTCCAATAATTGCTTCAGAATTTTTGCATAATTATTTCGTTAGTTGTGAATGTTATGCAAAAGCATAATTTTTCAACTGATTCTCGAGTGTATCAATCTTTACGGCGACTAATGTTATCACTCAAGAGCAAGAGGGTAAGAGAAAGAGAAAATTCAAGTTTTTTGGAAGATATCATGCAAATTAGTACATTCTAATGAGCCATAGAGAGCCGGTTAGGCGAGAATTTTCTATTTAAATTCAGGACTTTACGTAAAACGAACCAGTTGACTAGAGAATTCGAGCTTTAAAATTTCTTTTCTTTTCATTTCAATCTGACCATTTTCCGAGAAATTACAGCCCCTTCAAAAATTACTGAAGAATTTGAAAAAATTTTCTGCTCCTTTTATTTTGTTTGCGTGGTGGAGTTTGTGCTTGTCCAAAATCAGCGATTAATAGAAAAAAAAATAATAATTTTTTAGCGAAACAGTAAAGATATAATAAAATGAATTTAGTGAATCGTATACGAAGATAAATGCAAGCACTTGTCCTTAAACTTCAATAAGAGATTATCTTCCTCATCTGATCTTCGATTCGATTGATCCTCGAAGCAATTGATGTCATTCTGCAAGAACAAGAGAAGTTGTTTGAATATGATTGATCTTGTATTCTAATTTAGTGCGTTTTGTGGAACGGAGCAGTTGATACCTTGAAAAGCAAGAATAATGTGGATTTTTATAGTTCCGGTAATTTCTGGGATTTTGGCAAGAAACATCGCCTTTCTGGAAATCGGGAGCGCAACTCCAATGTATTGGAACATAAGAGTGAGAATTTCCTCGAAATTTCACGAAATGTCTCAGGTTTTTTGATTGGAAAAAAAATCCAGCAAAATCGCTCTATCTCGCTTAGCCTCAGAGATATTTGAAAAAAAACCTGCGAAATTTTCGAAATATCTCAATTTTTTTTCATTTATTTTTTGAGAATATCTCGGAAAATGAGCAAGATAGCGCAATCTGACAAGAACCCTTTCTTGTAGCTTTTGAAATTTTCTACAATACAATCTTGTTTGAAACCGAGTGAATTTACCGTGTGAAATATCACCAATTATGAAGCCCCAGCTCAAAGTGTCTAGCGACACTATAAATGCGGTAAAGACACGAATCCCCCCCCCCCCCTCTTTTTCTCTATCTTGGACCCACAAGAGTCCAAAAATTAGTTACAACTGAACTCTCAACGCGACAGGTGTTCTCCTTTGAATAGAGAATCAATACAAGAATTAACTGATGGAGCCCAACAAGCATGAGTATGGTCAACAATAATTAGCGTGATCAAGAAGTGATAGACACTTAGAGTGACAAATTAAGTGCTATTGTTCGTGATTATATCAACTATTAGACATACGAACGATTAGTTTAATTAATTCAACTATATCTATTGTGAATCAACTACAAGCATGATTGTGAATATCAACTATAGAAGCATATTGTGATCTGTAATTTTATATCTATCAACAAGCTGGTTTTTCCCCATTAATAAAGAATGGGTTTTCCATGTGCCTCTCAACTAGTCTCTCAACACCTTATTTCACATGTCTTTGCCACCCACAAATCAGTCAGGAAAATCAACTAAGCTTCAAACAAATCTTCGAGAAAAATCGCTCTATCTCGCTTAATTTCCGAGATATTCTCAAAAAGCTGATGAAAAAAAATTAATTTATCTGAAAACTTTGAACTCGTAAATGAATTTTTTCTAATTAAAAGAAAAAAATAATTTCGATAATCAATAATTTACTCACATCTTGATTATCCAGATGAGTCAATCCATCAGCAGGAAATGCTCCTGCTCCTGAATATCCGGATATTAAAGGGCAAATGCGAATGAAACTAAATGTTTCAAGGGAGTTCGTCATCACTTCTCAAATATTAATTTATTCTCATGAAGTATGTGGATAAAAAAAAAGTGTATTGCCGATGAACAAAGTTTTGTTGACGCAATTTGAAGAGTCTGAGTAACACTGAAGATGCTGCGGCACTGAATAGACATTGAGATACCGCTGGTTGCCAAGGTGGACTGGTGTTTTAAATTTCAATTAAAAAAATCAATGACCACGTAATTATCTCAACAGTTCATCGATGAGAATGATATAATAATGAGGCTCTCATTGATTAATTAAGATTCAGAAGACTTGAAATTTGATTTTGAACGAGTTTCAGTATATTTAAACAAAAAAATCTACAATAAATTAAATTTTAGCAACGAATATTGAGCAATTTTTCAATTCAGTAGTAGAAAACAATTAAGATTTTTGTCATTTTTCTTGCGAATATCTTTGTAAAAGATGAAGATACGCCCTTTTTGGTCTGAGATACACTTTTGCAGAGAATTTCAAGAGCTCCAGCGTTTTTGGAACAAAAAGGGCGTATCTCCATAATTTATTGGGATATTAAAAATAAAATAAGGTACCAAAATTACTGTTCCTGAAAGTTGTTGGTGAGTTTTTCCAAATTTTTTCGTAGACTTCTTCACTCTAAAAAAAAATCCCAGTTCATTTTGCTGCGCAGGTTCTTTTGCTCTGTTCTTCCCAATCAAAAAAACCTGAGGCATTTCGTGGAAATTAGCCGATGAGCCTTCAAAAAGGCTCAAGGGCAATTAATGAAAAAAAAAAAAAAAAATTTCGTGGAAATACTCACAGTTGTGTCTCGATACGTGGGAGATGTGCTCCCGATCTTCAGAAAGTCGAAGTCTTGCGTCAAAATTCCAGGAAGTAACAGAACTATAAAAATCCATATTTTGCAGCTTCTCGTAGTATCAATTGGTCTGTCCCCGAAACGTACTGAATTAAAATGAAAAAATCTCCGAATAACTGGTACTTCATGGCTCTTTAGAAAGTACTAATTTACTTTAAATCTTCTAGCTATTTGAATTTCCTCTTTTTTTTCTTCTTTTTCTGCTTTTCGAGTATGACATCAGTCGCCTTGAAGATCAATGGGGTCGAAGGTCAGTCCAAAGACATAATATCTTTGTGCTATCAGTAGCAAGTGCGCGTCCTTAGTGAAAAGGGGCGGGGCTTCGATATTGAGGGTGGGGGTGATTGATGGCGGTCCCACTGTACGGCCCTTCTATTGTGCAGGTGTTCACCTGTAAGAGGGGGATGATTCATGGGTTTTCCTTGGGTGGAATTTTTTTCCGAGGGTGGGTGGCAGTAGGTGTGGAAAGGAATTTTCGGGAAGGTGGTGGGAGGTAGAAAATAGGGTGGAGGGTGGCGTGTGAGGTGTCTACAGAAAAGGGTGAAAGAGAGGAGGTGGATGGAGGGGGGTGAAGGAAAAATTGTATGGAAAGCAACATTTACGAATATGACTGAATTTATTAAAAGAAAATCTTAAAACTCGGATACAATTAGTCGGGGCTTAGCATATTGATCATAATGAGTTAACCCTTTACCAGTCAATTTCGGCAAATTGCTTTTTATATTATGACGCTTCCTTTTCATATTATTAGTAATAGATTTGAACATTTTGATAACCCTACGATCGTTCCGTTTCGTATTATTTGTAAACAATCTATGGAAGGAGCGTAAGTCCCCATTATTGCGAAGCCAGTGAAGCATATCAATGCAGTATCAGCCGCAAACATCAGACGTCAGATGTCTTCGAGTCTTTTTTCACTCCATTCAAATATACGGCAATTTCTCCTACGGCTCTGAGTAATTCCTGAGTTGAAGAGTAGCATTCCGAAGCTGTCGAAATAGACTCCGAGGCCATTGGAACCGAGATATCCAAGAATTAAATTTGTCGGGGTAGCCTTCACACTTCACAAGCACTTCTTTATTCTGTCATTTTCCCCTAGAACGGATAACACGTTCCACTATGAATTCTTCTTCTTCAATGTTTTTATTCACAGGAACTAGCTCTTGTTCATAGAATATACCATCACTTTCTTCTTGCAAAAATTTCGGATCCTTGGGATATATCTGCCGTGCTAAGTGGGCAATTTGAGCTCGATCATGGGGATTTTCGAAAACAATTATGTAGTTAGTGTTCAATGAAATATCTCGCTGACCTTTCCTCTGATGGAAGAGATTCTGCGAGAGAAACATTACACTGAGATTTTTATGGTGGCTACCCTTAGTGAAAAATCTACTACAGCGCCATTTGATGATTCACGCATTAAATCATCAACTGCTACGCGTTTTGGGAGATCATCATCAAAATCACCTGGATTTAGGAATGCCTCCCCAGAATTCAACGAAATCCTTATCATAATCCATAGATGCACTTTGCCATTCAGCGTAATGAAATATTACTTTTTTAATTTCTGTGTCACAAATTTCTATAATTTCTTTCAACGCTTAACAAAAAAAGTTTTCCCACAACCTGTAGGACCACATATCATAGATGTAAAAGGATGTTCCCATCTCGGACCCATTTTCGCATGTGCATGAATTTACAGAAAAAACACTTCTTTTATAATAAAACTATGCATTCCTCAAGGGATACTGTAGTACCTGAGACTTTCTTCAAGGGAAGCGCACTTGGGGGGTCCGAGCCTCAGCCGGAAAATCTACCTGCCCCGGGCGCCCCTTTGTCGCACCTGTTAGTAAAGGGAAAGCCCATAGTAGGGGGTGAGGCATTTTTCCCTATGCGTGCCTACCAAAAATTCGGGTTTTCTTTTTTTTTTAAGATGCTGCGGTCGGTTCAAACTTAGTTGTTGACCATGTCACAGCGACCCGAATTTTCCGAGCCAAGTGGCTCTAGCCAGCCTGCATTTTTAGCGTACGATGATCCTAAAGTTCAACAGGATGCGTACGATTATATTGAAAATTTCAACCCGGATTTATTTATTGAACCAAGTAAAAGTGAAGTGGAAAATTTATTTAATAATCCTCAAATCCCGGAAAACGCTGATGAATACGTTGCTAATTTTGATTCGCAATTACTTGATAATCAGATGATGATTGATCAGTCAGGAAATGGTAAGTATAGAGAAATTCAATGGAAATTACAAAGAAAGATTGACAAACCAATAATTAACTGCTTTGTTATCATATTTCACAGGGGTACAGCCTGCTGAAGAAGATCACGCAGCTCTGAGAGTAATACGCAGATCACGTGAACGTCTTCAGCGTTTCAAATTGGACACCCATGTGATGGAGTTTCAAATTAAACCATTACCTGAAGGTGCGAATCCTCAAGATTGGGTAGAGTGTGCTTTTCGGGAAGTGTATAATAAAATTATTGAAGCGGGTAGAGATGGTAAGAATCGCATGTGTTTAACGTTCAATTTCGCTAATATGCAAAAAGACAATGCTTGGGTAAGTCCTCGTGCAATCAATGGATATGAGTTTGAGGACTTATGGAATCTCGTGAGTTCAATTGCGCAAAGTGCTAATGGTTTCGATTGTGCTGATACATTTTGGATAAAACTCCATGTGGCAGAAGCACCATCAGGAACGGCGGATCCTGATGCAAAGAAAAAATCACGAAAACGAAACTCTGGTCTCATACAGATCTTGAACAGGGATAATTTGTGTTTACCTCGTTCGCTTGTAGTTGCTCTAGCTCATGCACAGAAAACAAATTCGAGAGCTGATTCGGGGAGCATAAATGAACATTGGAATGCCATCCGTCAGGCCAAAGGAAAGCTACAAAGAATAGAAGCAATAAAACTGACCCACAATGCAAAAGTAAAGATACCACTTGATGGCTGTAGATTCGAAGAAATCAAACAATACCAAAGGTATCTTGCTCAAGAGGGTTATGCTATTATTGTATTTTCGATGAAAAGAAACGGCAAACTGTGTCCTATCCTCTATGATGGTAGTTCAGAAGTTACTGCTAGGCATGTAACTATCAGAGCCACGTTGCGCATTGTATATTACGAAGAAAAGAAGCATTATGAGCCAATTAGCTGTATTCATGCATTTTTTGGTGCGAAATATTATTGCCAGCATTGTGAGAAACCTTATCAGTCCGCTGGACACATATGTAACAAGATTTGCGATAGATGTCTGAAATATCCTCCATGCAATAGAACAATTGTGAATAAAATAATATGTGATGTTTGTAATCGCGAATTTCATGGACAACAATGTTTTGATAATCATAAGCAGCCAGGGTCATACAGTGGAAGAACTCCTACAGTGTGTGCCAATATTCAACTGTGTAGAGAATGCAACGCAAAATTCTATCCTATCAAAACTAAACATGTGTGTAACAAATACAAATGCTCTACGTGTCAGCGAATTGAGGATGTGTCCCATCTTTGCTATATGCCTGTATTGAAGCATAAAAAACACGGAACTAGAAAACGTGTCGCTTTCGTTTTTTATGATTTTGAAACGCGTCAGGACGATACCATGGATGGTGATGAAGATGTAAGCATGCATGTACCAACACTCTGCGTTGCTCAAACCGTCTGTGATCTTTGCGCCGAAGAGAACGATGACGACATTGCTGGAATGGCAAGAACCAGCCCTTGTAAGGGGTGTAAAGAACGTGAAAATATCTTCGATGGTGATGATCCTGTTCGTGGATTCGTAGATTACGTTACGTCGATGCGGAAAGCATATAAAAAGGTAGTATGCATTGCTCATAACGCGAAAGGCTATGATTCACAGTTTGTTCTACGTGATGTAATGAAGAGAGTAAATAACGAAATCAAAGCTATCATTAATGGTACAAATATCATTTTAATGGAATTCAATAGGAATAAATTCATCGATAGTTTGAATTATTTCCATATGCCTTTGGCTCGTTTGCCAGAAGCTTTTGGGTTAGGTGATATAGGGAAAGGATATTTCCCTCATTTTTTTAATACGCGTGACAATCAAAATTATGTAGGGCCTATACCAGATAAAAAATATTACGGATATAACACAATGGTTGTAAAAGCTCGCGAAAAGTTTGTAGAATGGCACGATGCTCGTGTAAAAGAAAATTATGAATTTGATTTCAAAAAAGAGATTCTTCATTATTGTAAACTTGATGTAACAATTCTGAGACGCGCATGCATCAAGTTCCGGCAATTAATTCTAGGGGTTGGTGATGTTTGTCCTTTAACGGAATGCGTGACAATAGCCTCAACATGTATGCGACTGTATCAGACGAATTTTTTGAAAGAAAAACAAATTGGTATCATACCACAAGGGGGTTACAGACTTAGTAAAACACAGTCGAGAGTAGCAATCGAATGGCTTTTATGGCGAGAGCACGAAGAAAGACATACGATAGCTCATGCAGGGACGGGGCGCGAACATAGGACCGAATCAGGCTATCGTTTGGATGGTTATTGGGAAGATGTACTAACAGGTGAAAAATGGGGTTATCAATTCCATGGCTGTTACTGGCATGGTTGTCCACGTTGTTTCAAATTCAATCGAGATAAAAAACTAGGGCCCAATGACACATTGGAAGGACGCTATGAAAGGACTGAAGCTACAACCCGAAGACTTCAAAATTTGGGCTACAAAATTCTGGAAATGTGGGAGTGTGATTTTAATCGTGATAAAAAGAATAATCCGTTAATATCTGAATTTTTGGATAGTATTAACCAGCAAGTATTCACACCATTAGATCCTAGGGACGCATTTTTCGGCGGGCGTACAGGGAATACGGTTACACATTATGACATCAAAGAAAGTGAGAAGATCGAGTACGTTGATGTCTGTTCATTGTATCCTTATGTGTTGAAAACAGGTGTTTTCCCTATAGGACATCCTGACGTTCATGTAGGGGGAGCCTGTAAGAAAGTGTGTCCGAATAATGACATATCAAGAATTGAAGGAATTGTTAAATGCAGAGTTTTGCCACCTAGACAGTTATTTCACCCTGTTTTACCAGTTAAGGCACATGGGAAACTATTGTTCCCTCTTTGCCGTTCTTGTTATGAAGGATTGATACAGTATGATTGTCCTCATGATCGACCCCAAGACCGTGAATTTCTAGGTACTTGGGTATCGCTTGAATTACGCAAGGCTGTGGAGGTTGGCTATAATATTTTAGAAATTAGCGAGATATGGGAATACAAGAAGACTACGCGATATGATCCTGCAACACGTACAGGAGGGTTATTTGCAGGTTATGTCAATACTTTTTTGAAAATTAAACAAGAAGCATCAGGCTGGCCTGCAGAATGTGTAGACGATAGATCAAGAGAGAAATATATCACCGAGTATGAAGCAAAAGAAGGCATTAAATTAGAAAAGGATAAAATTGAAGAGAATCCGGGGTTGAGGGCTGTTGCTAAACTTTGCTTGAATTGTTTGTGGGGGAAATTCGGAGAAAGAGAGAATTTAACGAAGAAAGCAATAGTTAGGTCTTATCAAGAATTCGCAGCAATAATGTTTGATCCTGAAGTAGAAGTAACAGGCTTGGTTCCGGTCGACAATGATGCTGTCTTCATGTCCTGGAAACATCTCAGGGAAGCTGCAGCAATTTCTACCAAGGCAAACGTAGTTATTGCTGCATATACAACCGCTCACGCACGATTGAAACTCTATAGCTACTTGGAAAAGCTGCAAGAACGCGTTTTATATTACGACACCGATTCCGTAATTTATGTGAGTAACGGGACAAACGATTTACCGCTGGGTAACTTTCTCGGTGATTTAACTAACGAAGTAAAGGACTACGATAAAGGGAACTATATTCAATCGTTTGTTTCCGGAGGCCCAAAATTTTACACATACCGTATACAGAAACCAGATGGTTCGATCAAGGAAGTTTGTAAAATTAAAGGAGTTCGATTGAATTATGAAACAAGACAAGAAATAAATTATGATTCAGTCCGCGCGCTCGTCGTTGATAAAACAGATCCTTTCGTAATCGAATACAAAGGGATACGACGTACGATGTATCACGACGTCGTTACGAAGCCTGAAAAAAAGAAAATACGTGCCACTGGGCCTAAACGGCGTTTTGATGAGGGCGCCACTACTCTACCGTATGGGTTCAAAAAACTCCGGCAAAATAAATAACTTTTTGAGAAGAAAATTATGGAAATTCAGAAAAAATGAATATACAAATATAATTTTAATGACATTTAATGAAAATAAATTTACTGAAAATAATGAAAATTCAAAACTAAATTAATAGACGGATAGATTAAAATAGAACGATAGATTTAACTAGAAATAATTTAGATTGAGTGAGAAAATATCCAAAATTATCTGTGAAGAAAGAATGAATGATTAACAGTTCGAAAATACAACGAATGATGTAACATTAATTTAGAAATATAAGGTAGAGATGAATTTTAGAAAAGAAAAAGTCAAAAACTTGTGAATGCCAATGAGGAAGCAGATTCAAGGAAAACGATGGGTTTAGAAAGAGAAATCTCAGTGATAAAACCTATCATTCCCAAATTTGAGAGGGAAATGAATTGTAGGAGGAGAGAGAGTTAAGAATGTTCTTAAAAAGTATCGAAAAAAATAAGAAAAATAAAATTGAGAAAGAAAATGAGAAAAAATGGAGCAGAACTTTATAAAAATGATAAAGAATAATAGAATGGCCCCAGAAAACAGTATAAAATGATCGTAAATGGAATAGATTTAAGAGAACGATAGACTCAGTAAATAAAATCATGTAGAATTATATATGAATAGAATATTAATAAATAAAATCTTGAGAAAAATGTTAGATGTTGCATGAAAAATAATTTAGATTGAAAAAAAAATATAGAATTAAGATAGATTCTGGATGAAAAATAATTTACATTTAAAAAAAAGGAAGGAGAAAATTGTAGGAGAATAGATTGAAGTAATGAAACAATTATATTTTAATTTCATGGGAAATTGGAAGAAAAACAGAAAAACATTATCACAAACACTAGAAACACTGACTCTAAAACACAACACTCACCTCAAAAAACGAACAACACTCTGATTGCCGTGAGGATGCTGACAGCGGCCATATTTGTAAAAACTTTTATTTTATAAAAAAACACGAAGTAAATTTCGAAGCAGCCAAGTTGCGTGGAAAAGTGTTTGTGGCATCGAGACTTTCCATGCAGCTTATATATCCGGTGGAACGCCCTGGATGAAGAGAGAAGCACCCTCAGAGCCATGCTCGAGAGGGAAAGCTTTCGGAGGGAGCGGAAAGAAAAGAAATTAAAGTTTCATGTTTTCAGGTAAAACTCTCCCCTCTCCTGGAAGAAATCCCTCAGTGGAGAAACTCCATTAGAAAAAAATGGAAAACGGATATTTCTTAAGGATAATTTCTTTCTTTTGTTAACTTTTTTCTTTATTAATAAAAGTTCACATTTCACACATTATATTAATTGAAGCAGGTAGCTTGAAAGATGATAGAAACATTGTAGGAGTCTCGAATAAATGAGTTATTAGAGAATAAAAATTATTTATGAAAATTAAATTAAAAAAAAATGAAACAAGTTGAATTTTTATCAAAGCTGCGTGAAACTCGCGAAATCTAACCCTTAGCGCAGCATGTTCTCATCCTCATTGCCGGTACTATCGATATATAAATTGACTATCTCCTGCGATGTGAATCGTGGACATCCCTCCGAAGGGTTGGTTTCAATTGACGGGACCTGCTGTGCTGTAAAAATAAGAAAATGACGCAAAAATTGAGGTTTTGTGCGAATTTTCAATAGAAAAGAATTGGAAAATTTATTGTAATTAATATTTACCATAGTGTTCGAATTCTTTTTCGTTGAAAACCTCTGCCATGAGTGCCACACGATCCACGGGAACTTCTTGATGATTTGGTTCTGCTGCTTTATTTTTTTCCTCTTCCTGGCTTAGCTGATCACGTGCACGAAACTCTTCTTTTTTCTCTGCTGCTTTTTTTATTCGCGCAATCCTTTCTTCCTTCCAGCGATTCATCGCGGAATGAAGTGAAAGATAATAACCGTCATTGAACACTTCTTGGATTCTTTTTAGGTCTTCTTCCTCTTCCTTTGTCATCCTTCTCCTTTTCTTTACAGCCCCCCCGCTGGCGATTATTCCAGGTTTTCTTCCACTTGGTTTTGACAATTTCATTGGAAGACCTTCGACCGTTTGCTTCCTTGTCGGGATACCCCCTGGAGCTATTTCACTATCTTCACCACGCGTTGTTACGCTTGACTCAATCGTTTGAATCCACTTACCGCCGCGAGATTTTTTAAACACTTTATTCACTTTTTTTATCACTTCTTGTTGCATATTACGAGATGCTGACCCCCTGCTCCTCGAAATATCTAAGGGGCTGTATCCCACAGATGAGCTGCTGCTGGAGATAGAAGCTGTTGATGTCATTTCTTGCAGATGGAAACTGTGTTCCAGATTATAGAGACCCACCGAAGAAGATCGGAAAACTGGTGGAGCTCGCATTTTCCGTATTTGCATCGCAGGGCTGCTTGAAAAACTCATAAGAGTGGGGATATGCTGACCCCATTTTCCCCAATCACGCGGGCCCTGAAAACTCAGTGTAGTGGGGGGTAAGCGCAGGCCCCCTTTCGCTCAAAGTGAGCGGGATCTCATGTATGTTCCAAGGAAAAACACGCATATAAAAAGGGCTCTGAAGGAAACTGTGATCAGTTCCACCTCGCCTATATACCTGCTCATGGCCACCAGTAAATCAGTGACTAGTAGTGTACCCGAACCGCAGGTGGTATTGGCGCAGTTAATGTCTTTAAATAAATCTGACACAAAACAGCTTTGTGTCGGTTTGAAATGGAACACTGGGAAAGAATTTGAGCAGTCAGTGAAAATTATTGCTTCACGCCCACATCGTGCTGTAATTTCCTTAAGCGGGGAAGACTGGCACCTGCTGTGTGAGGATCTCCCTGATCTACTACACTATTTCGAAGCATCAGAATCCTCAAAGGATTTTCAAAAGGAATTCCACGAAAAGAATTATGGGAAACTGAATGCAAAATTTACAAACAGTTTCCAAAATCTTTCCATCACTTTTTCCCACGCTGATGGCGAACAAAAAATTGTGATGCTTAAATCATCAATTATGGGTCTGAAAAAGAAAGCATCATGGGCCAATCAATGGTTGAATCACTTAAATACTTTGCCGATTGCAGCGTACAAGGATTCACTTTTGGATATCATCACACGTTCTGTGATGAAGCATATGGAGTATAACGTTTTGCCGTCTGCCGATTTGATGCAGGGATACATTCAGGATGATTTTGAGGATATCTATAAAAGTGCTTATACAAAACTGCGCACTCAGTTTCCGCGATATAATTTGGGATATTTGTATCAATTCTTTGGTGAATTGTTTAATTACGATTACAATAATTTAAGTTATGCTTTAGGCGCTCCTATTAAGGTACCAGCCTTCTATATACCACATGAGACATATGTATAATACGATTTAAAAATGAAAAAATATATGTGGAATTTTAATTTATAAAAAAAAAATTTTCTCATTGATTTCACGCAACCTTGTCCTTCACGCCCCCATTGTTCCCCTGAAAAGAGAGGTAATGCCGAGCGAGCGAGTGAGCGAGAGGACCAATTCCTTCTGTGTTTTCTTCGGAGCTCAGCCCAGAGGGTAAAGCTGGACTTCCGCAAGGAGAGAGAGAGAAGGAGAGAATAAATAATTTTGATATTTTAGGGGTTTTCTGTAAAAAAAGGCCTTTTTCATCTTTCTCCAAATCTTATTCTGACAGCCTCGAGTAGAATTCATGACTCCCCTTTTGTGAAGACTTGGAAAACGCCGCAAGATACCCATCAGAATAGAGAGAGAGAGAGAGGAGAGAGAAGGAGAGAAAAAACGTTCTCGATCCTTTGGGTTTTTTTTCGTTTTTAGAAAAAGGGATTTTTCATATTTCAGAGTCATCTTCTGGAGGGTCGTTGGTTGCTGCATTGGGTTTTTCTTTGTTTAGAGCGAGAGAAAACCTGCGAAGACAGAAGTACAGAGAGAGAGAGAGCGAGAAGGAGAGGAGAATCTACCTCGATCCTTTGGGGGTTTATTTAAAAAAGGGGGGCTTTTTCATTTTTCGGGGCATTAGGTATTCGGACCTTTGGGAAAATTTATATTTCCTGCGGAAACGAAAAGGAAAAAAAATGTTTTCTTGCGTCAGGTAGAGTCCCTTTTTTAGGGTAAGGTTGAGAAAGAGAAAGACAAGTAAAAGATGGGAAAAGATGAATGTTTTTTTTTTTTTCTTCATTTTTCAAGAGGGTTGAGTTTTTAACATTGAATTTTTGAAATTGCGAGATTTCTTCTCGCTGTTTTTCGGCTCCAGTTGCCACCGACCTTCGGAAAAAATTTTTCTCACGCAGGAAAAACCTATCGATCACCTCCCCCCCCCTCCTCTTACAGCTGAACACCTGCACCATAAGAGGACCCTACAATGGGCCCCTCCATCAATCACACATTGATATTGAAGCCCCGCCCCTTTTCGCTAAGGACGCGCACTTACTACTGCCATCCAATGAAAAGTAGCTAAAGCCATGTACTTATGCTTTAATATGAAATTTACAGCTTAACAAAATGATTATGAAAAGTTTTGATTAATTGATCATAATTTATAATTGAATTTATTTTATTATTTTCTTTATTCGTATAGTTAGAAAAATAAGTGTTTTTTTCTACTAAATACGTGAGAAGGAACGTGAGTTCATTGACCCCGCCTTTTGCATTTATTCAATCGATAAAAATGTCTTTTTCTATTACCAAAATCCTTCCATTACGAAAAGATTATTTAAGAAATCTAATTTTTACCGATATTTTTGTGAATATATCGGTAAATAATGGAGATACGCGCTTTTTGCTCTAAGACACTTTCTTAGAGGATTTCAAGAGCGATGATGAGATAATGATCCGATCAAGTTTCATGAAAGGCTACAGAGAACGAATAAAAAAATATTGACACTTGAAATTTCACGAGTTTAACACTGACTCTTATGAGAAATGGCAGATTCGATCATATTTTACAAAAAGCAATATTATTTCAATAAATTGAGCCAAAATGAAGGTTTGACGGTGTAATTGATAGGATATTCATCATATATGGATGTTAGGGCGAGGTGGTCAGACATAACCTCAATTCTCTGTATAAAATCGTGTATAACAACGTATACACAATAAATGTCTCATAACTGATTTTCCTAATGTTTGAAAAATGTAATGAGGAACAAAATAAGTCCTGGAAACAAAAAATTGATCGAAAATTAAAAAATTGGCTGTATTTGTTACATTCTTTGAATCTCAAGAAATTTGATTTTTTCTTGAAAACGCAGATTGATCATATTTTACCGTTTAGATTTGCATAAAAAAGAGGGAAATTATAAAAAATTATGTATAAAACATTTTAGACCCTTGAAAATGCAACTTCAGAGCATGTAATAGTAGTAATCAGTGAATAAAATTTTTATTTTGACGGTGTATCTTCAGTAAACGAGCATTTCTGAACCCAAATATGCCATCTACGGGATTTCGAAAAGAATGTTGATTAAAACGTTACTGCTTGTTGCCATCCATATAGAGTATGAACTGATTTTCCATTTTCTTCTTATGTAGGCTAGACTCACCTCACGCGGAAATTGGTAAAAAAATAAAACTTCAATTTTACTCCTCCCAGTAGTTCCGGAAATGCGGATAAAATACCGTACGAACACGGTTTGACTGTAAAAGGCGCATATATGCGGAATATATACTGTTTTCATGTGCAAGATTCATGCTATGTGAATTCTGTTTAAGAACTCTGTAAAAACTGTAGAAAAACTGTAAAAAAAATTGCACCAATGAATGGTGTAAATCCAGTGTAAACGTCGAATTTACACCGGATAGATTTGGAATTTACACCGCATTTTCGAAATCACTAGGGTTCTTGTGGTACCAGTGAAACTCGTACTAAGATACTGAATAGACATCGAAATGTCTCTGGTTGCCAAGGTGAACTGGTGCTCCACTCGAAAACATCGGTGACCACGTGATTATCTCTATTGTTCAGCGATGAAAATGATGATGGAAATGTAACTCATTAATTAAATGCAGGAAACTGGAAATTTGGGTTGGAAAGTATTTCAGTATATTTTAATCAAAAAATACAGTCAACTGAATTTTTGTAATGAACATCAAGCTGTTTTCGAATTTAGCAGGGAAGAGGTGATGATTTGGATCATTTTTAGCGAATATCATGGTATCGAGGAGATATACCCTTTTTGCCATAGAACACTTGTGCAGAGGATTTCAGGAACTTCAAAACATTCTTAGGTCAAAAGGGCATATGTCCATTATTTACGAAGATATTTGAGAAAAATGAATCAAAAAATAGGATTATGCTTTAAATTAATTTTCTGCATTGTCCTGTAGCAGTTCTGCGATTTCCTGGTGGACATGGTATATACTCAAGTGGTTCGATAGGTGCTGCGATGAGGTGATGAGCAGCAATATCAACTCTACGACACTCAAGTTCCAACATATTCTCGCTAATTCGCAGTGTCTCCGGTGATTCGCATGGACCAGTCGTCAGGAGAGAGTAGCAGAAGTTTTTATAGGGTACAGTGCCGTTATTTCCACAAGTATTGACGACACATTCAGCTACGTTAGTATCCTTTGAAATTGCGAGATAGTGTCCTGGCTTGCAGGGTCCTTGTTCGTAGAGATGAAAGCAGTTGTCCTTTGGGGGATAGTACACAGTCCCTGCTACACATACGCATTCATTCCGCGTCCAGTCAAATAGCATATGCGATGGACAGTGGTCCTTTTCTTGCTCACGAGCCTAAAATAATATCCACGTCTTGAGAAAAATCAGGGGGAACAGGGGCAAAATAGAGCACCGTGGCAAAATGATCCAGGAATTTATTTCAGAGTGAAGGACTGTGCGTAAAAATCTGAAAAAATTTGAGAAGATGCACCAACATGTCTACATTGTTAGTGAATTTTTTCAAATTTTTTCGTAGACTCCTTCACTCTAAAAAAAAATCCCAGTTCATTTTGCCACGCACGTTCGTTTTGCCCCGTTCTCTCCAATCAAAAAAATCTGAGGCATTACTTGAAATTTTGAGGAAATACTCACAGTTGTTTCTCGAAGTATCGGAGATACGTCCTCCATCTTCGGAAGAACGAAGGCTTGCCCCAAAAACACAGGAATTACCAGAATTATAAAAATCCACATTTTTCGGCTTCTCGCGGTATCAACTGGTCTGTTTCACGAAACGTACTGAACTTAAATACAAAATCCCCGAATAACAGGCTCTCCATGGCCCATTAGTATGTACTAATTTACATCAAATCATCTAACCACTTAAATTTCCTGTATTTCGTTATTCTTCCTACCTTGAAGGATTACATCAGCAGCTGCTGTGAAGATCAACAAAGTTGAAGATAAGTCAAAAAAGATAATCTCTCATTAATATTCAATGAAAACTGGTTGCACAGCTAACGAAATAACTATTTACACATCTAATTAATTAATTATAGTTTTCAATCGAATTTATTTCATTATTCATTCAATCTATGAGAATTTTTTCTCCATTATATGAATTATTTCTGTAAAGAAAGTCCATTTCTTCTACTATTTTTGCATATATGTCGATAAATAATGGAGATACGCCTCTTTTACTTTCATACACTTGTGCAGAGAATATCAAGAGTTACAAAAAAAGAATTAGCCCAAAAAGGGCGTATCTTCATTAGTTTTATAATGAAATAAATTCAATTAAAAACTATAATTAATTTAATTTTTGAATAATTATGTTTTCACCTGGGGAAAAAAATTAAATGCATTCCATTATCATTATATATGATTTATACAGGATATATATAATCATATTCAATTATATATAATTGTATATAATTATATATGATATGCTAAAGAAATCCATGAGCAATTATATATCATTGTATACATTTATATATAATTTCATATAATTATATATAATATAATGAAGAAATAAATATGTGATTATATGTAATTATGTATTTAAGGATGTTAGGGCGAGGTGGTCGGACATAACCTTAATTTTTTGTATACAATAGTAAATAACTTCGTATACACAATAAAGTTCTAAAAATCATTTTCTCCATGTTTGAAGAATGTAATGAGGAACAAAATAAACTGTAGAAACAAAAATGTGATGCTGTTTAACGCAATTCTTGAATTCATGATGAATCCCTGATGGATCTTCATAAATCTCATTCTAAGGATTTTGAAGTGTCCGACCATGAATATATTAACGAGGACAAGGAAGTTGTCGAAGCAGACGAAACAAAATTACTATGACGTAGATAATGGCAACCTTGAACAGATAAAATTTTTGTCTTCTGGCTGTGAAATAGTCGTGAAGATGAAGAGAAAGATTTGAGATTCTTGCAGACTCACTTCGATGGCGAAAAAAACTCGTAGTACGGTGATTCATAGACTGGAACATCGATCCAGATTCGGAACGGTAGATGGCGATGCTTGGTCTAAGTTGTATGTGTAATTAAATTATCTGGCTCAACAATAAAGAATATTTCATAAGAAAAAGGGATTGCTTCCGTACCTCCTTTCTCAAATATATCGGTAAATAATGGAGATACGCCTTTGTTGGTGTAAAATATTTTTGTAACTCTTGAAATTATCTACTATAGTGTCTTAGGACAAAAAAAGGCGTATCTCCATTATCTCCCGAAATGTCTCTGGTTGCCAAGGTGAACTGATGTTCCACTTGAAAACATCGGTGACCACGTGATTATCTCTATTGTTCAGCAATGAAAATGATGATGGAAATGTCACTTATTAATTAAATACAGAAATCTGGAAATTCGGGTTGGAAAGCATCTTAGTATATTTTAACCAAAAAATACAGTAAACTGAATTTTCATAATGAACATTGAGCTGTTTTCCAATTCAGCAGGGAAGAGGTGAAGATTCGGATCATTTTTAGCGAATATCTTGGTATCGAGGAGATAGTCCCTTTTTACCCTAGACCACTTGTGTAGAGGATTTCCAGAACTTCAAAATGTTCTTGGACCAAAAAGGGCATATCTCCATTATTTACGAAGATATTTCAGAAAAATGAATCAAACATGCTTTACATTAATTATCTGCATTGTCCTTTAGCATTTCTGCGAGTTCCCCGCGGACATGGCCAAAACTCAGGTGGTTCAATAACTGGTCCGATGAGCTCACGACACTCAAGTTCCAACATATTCTGGCTGATTTGAAGTACCTCCGTTGATTTACATGGACCGGGCGTCCAGAGAACGTAGCAGGAGTTTTTGTAGGGTACAGTGCCGTTATTTCCACACGTATTGACGACACATTCAGCTACGGCAGCTTCCTTTGGAATTGCAAGATAGTGTCCTGGCTGGCACGGGCCTTGTTCGAAGGGCTGAAAGCAGCTGTTCTTTGGGGGATAGTACACACGCCTTCCTATACATACGCATTCATTCCGAGTCCCGTCAAATATCATATACGATGGACAGTGGTCCTTTTCTTGCTCACGAGCCTGGAATAATATCCACATCTTGAAAAAAATCAGGGAAAACAGGGGCAAAATAGAGCACCGTGGCAAAATGATCCAGGAATTTATTTCAGAGTGAAGGACTGTGCGTAAAAATCTGAAAAAATTTGAGAAGATGCAACAACATGTCTGCATTGTTGGTGAATTTTTTCAAATTTTTTCGTAGACTCCTTTACTCTAAAAAAAAATCCCGCTTCATTTTGCCGCGCAGGTTCGTTTTGCCCCGTTCTCTCCAATCAAAAAAATCTGAGGCATTACGTGAAATTTTGAGGAAATACTCACAGTTGTTTCTCCAAGTATCGGAGATACGTCCTCCATCATCGGAAGAACGAAGGCTTGCCCCAAAAACATAGGAGTTACCAGAATTATAAAAATCCACATTTTTCGGCTTCTCGCGGTATCAACTGGTCCGTTCCACGAAACGCACTGAACTTAAATACAAAATCCCCGAATAACAAGCTCTCCATAGCCCATTAGTATGTACTAATTTACATCAAATCATCTAACCACTTAAATTTCCTCTATTTCGTTATTCTTCCTACCTTGAAGGATTACATCAGCAGCCGCTTTGAAGATCAATAGAGTTGAAAATAAGTCAAAAAAGATAATCTCTCATTAATATTCAATGAAAAGTGGTTGCACAGTTAACGAAATAATTATTCACACCATCAATTAATTAATTATATTTTCCAATCAAATTTATCTCATTATTCATTAAATCAATGAAAATTTTTTTCCATTATATGAATGATTTCTGTTAAGAAAATCGATTTTTTCGACGATTTTTGCAAATATGTCGATAAATAATGAAGATACGAGACGTATATTTTCTTTTTATGCACTTGTGCAGAAAATATCAAGAGAGAATATCATTAGTTTTATAATGCAATAAATTTAATTAAAAACTGTGAGTAATTAAATTTCTGAATAATTATTTAGTTACATGTAAATTTTATGCAGAATTATCATTTCTGAACTGTTTTTCGAGTTTATTAATCTCCACGGGGACTAATGTTGTCATCCAGGAGCAAGAGGATAAGAGAAAGAGGAAATTCAAGTAGTCGGAAGATTTCATGCAAATTAATACGTTCTAATGAGCCATCTCTATGGCGTTATCTTGAATCGATTTTATTTTGAGAACTCTATTCAGCATATTTACCTTTAAAATACTGAGTCTCGAGATAATTTCTCTTTTGCAATAAAGATAACATCCAACTGATAACACAAGAAGCTGCAAAATGTGGATTTTTATAGTTTTGGTAATTCCTGGGGTTTTGGCGAAAGACTTCGACTTTCTGAAGATCGAGGAGTACAACTGCGATGTATCGAGACACAACTGTGAGTATTTCCTCGAAATTTCACGAAATGCCTCAGGTTTTTTTGATCGGGAAGAACGGGACAAAATGAACCTGCGCGGCAAAATGAACTGGGATTTTTTTTTAGAGTGAAGGAGTCTACGAAAAAATTTGAAAAAATTCACCAACAATGTAGACATGTTGGTGCATTTTCTCAAATTTTTTCAGATTTTTACGCAAAGTCCTTCACTCTGAAATAAATTCCTGGATCATTTTGCCACGGTGCTCTATTTTGCCCCTGTTTCCCCTGATTTTTTTCAAGACGTGGATATTATTTTAGGCTCGTGAGCAAAAAGAGGTCCACTGTCCATCGAATATGCTATTTGACTCGACGGAGAATGAATGCGAATGTGTACCAGAGACTGTGTACTATCCTCCAAAGGACCGCTGCTTCAATCCCTTCGAACAGGGACCCTGCAAGCCAGGACACTATATCGCTATTCCAAAGGATACTGACGTAGCTGAATGTGTCGTCAATACTTGTGGAAATAATGGCACTGTACCCTACAAGAACTCCTGCTATTTTCTCGTAACGTCTGGTCCATGTAAATCAACGGAGGCACTACAAATCAGCGAGGATGCATTGGAACTCGAGTGTAGCAAAGTTAAGCCCCTCAATTATCAGATCATCGATGCACCTATTGGAGGATGTTTGCCAGGATCTCGAAGAATTGCTAGAGGAGAATGCAGAAGACTCCTTTAAATTCAATTTTTGCGTTATTCTCCTCAAATATCTCGGTAAATAATGGAGATACGCCCTTTTTACCCAAAGACACTTCATTAACTCTCCAAATTCTCTAGAACAGTACCTTAGATCAAAAAGGGCGTATCTCCATTATTCGCCAGAATATTCATAGAAAAATAATTGTTAATAAATTAAAAACTGTATATTTCAAGTTTTTCCATTCATTTTATTTTTAATATCCTGATAAATGGTGGAGATACGCCCTTTTTGTTCTAAAAACACTGTAGCTCTTGAAATTCTCTGGAAAAGTGTATCTCAGACCAAAAAGGGCATATCTCCATTATTTACAAAGATATCCGTTAAAAAAATGATAAAAATCTTCATTTTTTTTAACTACTGAATTGAAAAATTGCTCAACTTTCGTTGCTAAAATTTAATTTATTGTATTTTTTTTGGTTTAAATATATTGAAACTCGTTGAAAATCGAATTCCAAGTCTCTTGCATTTAATTGATAAATTACATTTTCATTATTACATCATTCTCATCGATGAACTGTTGTGATAATCACGTGATCATTGATTTTTTTAATTGAAAACACCAGTTCACCTTGGCAACCAGTGAGATCTCGATGTCTATTCAGTGTCGCAGCATCTTCAGTGCTACTCAGACTCTTTAAATTCCGTCAACAAAACTTGATTCATTGGCAATACACTTTTTCTTTTAAATCCAAATAATTCATGAGAATAAATTAATATTTGAGAAATAATGAAGAACTTCCTTGAAAAATTGAATTTCATTTGCATTTGCTCTTTATTATCCGGATATTCAGGAGCAAGAGCATTTCCTGATGGAGTGCCTAATCTGGGTATTCAATTTGTGAGTAAATTATTAATAATTAAAATTGTTTTTTTCTTTTGATTAAAAAAAATTAATTTACGAGTTCAAAATTTTTGGATAAATTAATTTTTTTCCATCAGCTTTTTGAGAATATCTCGAAAATTGAGCGAGATGGAGCGATTTCGCTCGAAGATTTGTTTTGAACGAAATGAATTTTATCGTTGAATGCCTGGGTAGATTGTGGGAAGCGGTTTTTTATGAAGAAAAAATGAAGAATCACTAATACACTGAACCGCAAGGCCAAACCGTTTTATTGAAACTGGGAAAAGCCCGAGCGTTCAAGTTTTCAATAATTTGTTAAATTAATTTGTTGGGACTCAATTAAATTTTCGAAAGAGAAAATAGAGAATTAATAGAATTATTAGGAAAGACCGGGGCAAAATGGGGCACGAGGTCATGTGCTTTGAAGTACCCCATTTTGCCCCGGTCTCCCCTAAAACGTTAAACAAATAGAAAAGTTCGCCGCAAAAAGATACGTTTTTTTTTTAAGTGAAGGACTCTACAACAAAATTTGAAAAAATTCACCAACGATGTAGACATGTTGAAGCATCTTCTCAATTTTTTTTAGATTTTTACGCAAAGTCCTTCACTTCGAAATAAATTCCTGTATCATTTTGCTACGAAGCTCCATTTCACCCCTGTTTTCCTTGATTTTTCTCAAGACGTGGATATTATTTTAGAGTCTAGGGCAAGAAGAGTCCCAATGTCCACCGAATATGTCATTTGACTCCTCGGAAAATGCATGTGAATGTGATTGGCAAACTGTATACTATCCCCCAAAGAATAGCTGCTTCTATCCATTTCGACAAGGCCCCTGCGAGCCAGGACAATATCTCGCAATTCCAAAGAATGCTGACGTAGCTGAATGTATTGTCAATATTTGTGGAAATAACGGCACTCTGCCCTACAATAACTCTTGCTACTCTCTCTGGAAAATGGGTCCATGTAAATCAGGAGAGCTTCTGCTAGTCAGCTCGACAACGTTGGACATCGAATGTGTTGGAACGTCTGGTAATACTAATGCCATCATCGATGGACCTGTAATAGGATGTGAGCGAGGAACTAAAAGAATTGCTACTGGAGAATGCAAAAAACCCATTTAAGAATAAATTGAAGATACAATTGTAAAAAAGTATATGAAGATTTAAATAAATGAATATTATCCAAAATACAGCATATAAATAAACCAATTGCGTGTCATAAGATTGTTTTTTACTAGTAAGTTCCTTAAATGAAGCAATCATTTCTTCTTTGCTCAATTTCTTTAAAGAATTCTTAATTCTTGTGATTATTAGGAGAAGACTTTAAAATGAGAAAATACATGAGTTTTTTTAGCAGAAATAACTCAAACGAATGATCCAAACGATGTTACTACGTTATTACTGTATTCTACACTATATCCCTTTTTTCCTTCTTTTCTTCACAAATAATGCGGAAAGTACTAAATATTATTCACACATATCCTTTCTGGATACTTAATCTACTAATCAACGAATTTGCGTTGTTAAGACTGGAATTAGTCTATGAATAGATTCTTTGTAAATAGATACTTCAACTCGGTGATTTATTAAAAAAAGATGAATATTTATTTAACTTGAATGATTAACCAATATCCATTATGTGTAATAAAATACGAAGATAAAAAGTACCAGTCTCCGAGATGACTCGTACAACGACACTTTGTCGTGTCTGATTGAGAACTGACCTCTCGAACATCAGTGAGTTTGATTCTTATAGTAAATTATCAGTGTCACATTGCAACATGATTAAACATGCAATAAGACGCTAAGTCAAATAATATGTGAAGTTGAACTCATTAATGTGTTCAACTTCTTCACTGTAATTATGAAATAATTGAATAATATTAAATAATGCTTATTATATTATGGGGCATAACAGCGTTTTTTTCTCATATTTTTTCGATATTTTTTGTTTTGAATCAACTCGATAGTCCGTTTTTCATTTGAGTGCGTGTAAATTTGCTATAAATAAAAACTGTTATAACCATTGAACGAGTCCGGCAACACGATTCCAAATTTTTTTAGGAATTTTAGGGAAATTCTTAGAATAATTTATAATTTTTTTAGCTCATCCTCACTATTTGGATGTATCTCCAAAACAATCTTGAGAAATTACTAAAAATTCCTGTTCCTTTAATTTTTTTGCGGGTCGAATTTGTGCTCGTCCAAAACGAGCAATTTTTAGAGAAAGAGAAGTATAGCTAGTATAGCTAGTATAGCTAGTATAGCTAGTATAGTATAGTATAGCTAGAATAGCTAGAATAGCTATACTATACTATACTAGCTATACAAGCTATACTAGCTATTCTAGCTATACTATACTATACTAGCTATACAAGCTATACTAGCTATTCTAGCTATACTATACTAATATAATATGATATGGTATAGCTAGGTTTAGGGAAAATAAAACGGTGACAAAAAACGTTTCATGCTTTTTTTTTAGAAGGGATCATTATTTTTATAAGAAGCAGGAAAGACATAATAGAATGAATTTAATGAACCATATACGAAGAATGCAACCACTTGTCCTTGAACTTCAATGAGAGATTATCTTCCTGACCTGATCTTCGATCCGATTGATCTTGAAAGCAATTGATGTCATTCTGCAAGAACAAGAGAGGTTGTTTGAATATAAGAGATCTTGTATTTTCATTCAGTGTATTTTGAGGAACGGAGCAATTGATACCTCGAAAAGTCGGAAAATGTGGATTTTTATATTTCTGGTAATTCCTGTGATTTTGGCGCGAGACGTCGCCTTTCTGGAAATCGGGAGTGCAGCTCCGATGTATCGAAACAAAAGAGTGAGTATTTCCTCGAAATTTCACGAAATGCCTCAGGGCATTTTTTGGGATTTTTTTCAGAGTGAAGGAGTCTACGAAAAAATTTGGAAAAATTCACTAAGAATGTAGACATATTGAAGCATCTTCTCAAATTTTTTCAGATTTTTTCGCAAAGTCCTTCACTCCGAAATAATTTCCTGGATCATTTTGACCCTGTTTCCCCTAATTTTTTTCAAGACGTGGATATTATTTTAGGCTCATGAGCAAGAAGAGGTCCACTGTCCATCGAATATGCTCCCTGACTCCTCGGATAATGAATGTGAATGTGTACCAAAAACTGTGTACTATCCTCCAAAGGACGACTGCTTCAAGCCCTTCAAACAAGGCCCCTGCGAGCCAGGACACTATCTCGCAATTCCAAAGAATGCTAATGTAGCTGAATGTGTCGTCAATATTTGTGGAAATAACGACACCATTCCCTACAAAAACTCCTGCTACTCTCTCCGAACAATCGGTCCATGTAAATCAACGGAGAGGCTCGAAATCAGCGATAATTCGTTGGAACTCGAGTGTCATGAATATAATCCTATTCAGCGTTATGACATCATCACAGCACCTATAAGAGGATGTTTGCGAGGAACTAGAAGAATTGCTCGTGGAAAATGCAGACAATTAATTTGAAGTATAAGTCCATTTTTCGCGTCATTTTTTTGAGAATATTTTGATAAATGATGAAAATACGCAATTTTTGCCCTCAATTTTTGTAGTTCTTAATGTTTTCTACAAAGTGACATGAGATCGAAAAAGGGCGTATGTCCATTAGTTCCACAGATATTCGCAGAAAAATAGTGGGGAAGAAAATTTTCTAATTAGCTTTCACTCGAATTTTCCAACAACTTTCCTTTCATTAAAAAAACAAAGATTCTCTTCATTCCATTTATTCAATTATTTTCCTCGAGTAATTATTTGTAATTAGCTGTTGACTGTCTCATGAGTGTCAAATACGAAAAAGCAGTTGTAAAAATCTGAAAAAATATAAAGAATTAAAATTTAGCAGTGTTTTCAATTGACAAATGTATAATTACCGATTTTAAAGTATTTAATGTAACTGGAAAAAATCCACATCCCGTTAAATGGCATGGAAAATGTGTTTTCATGATGACCATGATGAAATCTTTAGTCAATGCTCTTCCTTTCTCCGAGTAATTCTTGTAATACCATCTGGACTGATATGTACCATCAGCCACTTCAATACTTGCATGCATGACGTTGTGACAGGATAATGTGAATGCATAAAGTTGGATAGAAAGGCCACCCATGAATATGCTGAATTTAACAAAAACTACGATATTGTTGCCAGCCTTTAAAAAATTATAAAATTGTCAATTTTCATTGATTTTTCCCGCCTTTTTTCTTGGAGGTTAACGTACCGTCATGAGTTGATATCCAACGAGACAAATGATAAAACTGAATACAAGTACTTGAAATAAATTCATGATTCTGTAAACACTCTCAACATCTCCAATGAGTCCAATCAAGTACTGATGTTGTTTAACGCAATTCTTAAATTCATGATGAATCCCAGATTTTTTTAAACCCGCAGATGTCTCGTTATTTTGGTGAATCTTCATAAATCTCATTCTAAGGATTTTAAAGTGTCCAACCATGAATATATTCACGAGAACAAGGAAGTAGTCGAAGCAGAAGAACAAAATTACTACAACGTAGATAATGGCAATCTTGAACAGAAAGAATTTTAATTTTCTAATTGTGAAATAGTCGTGATGATGAAGAGAAAAAACTTGAAATTCTTGCGGACCCACTTCGATGGCGAAAAAAAACTCGTAGTACGGTGATTCATACACTGGGATATTTAGCCAGATATTGAATGGTAGATGACGATGACTGGGATAAGTTGTATTAGTAATTAAATTATCTGGATCAAAAGTAAAGAATTTTCATTTCCCAGGAAAAAATGTTCAGATCTGATCAGATCAAATTAGATCTGATCAGATCAAATTAGATCTGATCAGATCAAATTAGATCTGATCAGATCAAATTAGATCTAATCAGATCTAATTAGATCTGAGTTCCTTAGATCTGATCAGATCTGAGAATTGGCACGCTCTGATCAGATCTAATTTGATCTGATCAGATCAAACTAGATCTGAGTTCCTTAGACCTGATCAGATCTAATTAGATCTGAGTTTCTCAGATCTGATCAGATCTGATGAGCCAATATGAATAAACTCAATCAGATCCAGTTAGATCTGATCAGATCTAGTTAGATCTGATCAGATCTAGTTGGATCTGATCAGATCTAGTTAGATCTAAACAGATCCGATCAGACCTAGATCTAATTGGATCTAATCAGATCCAATTAGATCTAATTAGATCCGATCAGATCTATTCAGATCAATTCATGTTAAAAATTTCCATTTTGTCAGATCTAATTAGATCTAAATAGATCTAATTAGATCTGAACAGATCTAATTTGATCTGATCAGATCTGAACATTTTTTCCCGGGTTGGAAAAAAGGGTAAAGTTCGAATCGTTTTTCTTTAAATATCTCTGTAAATAATGGAGATAAGCCCTTTTTGTCTCTAAATAGTCCTGTAACTCTTAAAATTTCATATAAAAGTGCCTTAGAAGAAAAAGGACGTATTTCCATTATTTAGCAAGATATCGCTTGCCTTAGTAACAAAGGGGCGTAAGTGCTGTGTCTAAGCATATGCACTTACGCCCCTTTGTTTCTGAGCTGACGATATTCAAGTTGAATTAATAAAATTATAAACTCACATATCAAAGGTTCAGTCACAAAACTTAATCCTGAAAGATGTCCAATAACCGGAAAAATTAAGAAGAATATTCTTGATTTAATCCTACAATTTTCCATAATATCAGCTCCATAATCATCCCAAGAATGTATCCAGAATAATTCACGTGTTATTCTCAATAATCTCTCATATTTTGAACGTTGCAATGCGAATATCGTCAATTTTATTGTTGTTAGTACAGACATGAGTGTCATAAATAAAGCATAAGTGAATTCCTGATGAATTCATCAAATAATTCAATGAAATTATGAGGGGCGAAATGAACTGGATTTTTTTTTCAAGTGAAGGAATTTACGGCAAAATCTGAAAAAAATTGACAAAATCCACCATCATATCTGTATTGTTGGGGATTTTTTTCAAATTTTTTCACTGAGTCCTTCACTTCGAAAAAAAAAAAACCCAGTTGATGGTCCTACTCACTGTTACAGTTCCCTGTTTAAAAGTGTAGAAAGTATCCATCGAACTGATTAATAATGAGATTATATTTACACAATAAAATATACCCATTGAAATGTTCATTAATATTCTGTTAATTCTAGTTTGTGCTTGTCCAAAACCAGCGATTATTAGAAATGAATACGTCAGTCTTATTGGCAGTTCTTCCTTAATTTTATATTCCATAATTTTCCAGAAATTAAACTCCTAAAATTCAATTTTTATTTGAAATTTTTCCATTTTTAATGAATTTTTTCTTAATAATTCTTCACGTTAATTGAAAAATTGAATTTTTTTTCAACAATAAGTCAGATTTTCTTCATTTTTTAGAATAAAATCGTAACGCGAATTTACTATTCACCTCACGTGTTCGCTTCGAGTTCACTGCTCTAATAATATCTCGAAAAAAAAAGTTTATCCACAAGTTTTTTTACTGTCTGATCTGAAACGGAAGTCCATAGTTAAGGTGGGGGATTCGGTGAAAATTACATGCCTGACAAGTGACAGGTGTAATGGTAGATAATAGCCGAATCGATCGGACTTGCGTGTATCCCAAGAAGTCTAAAAATGCACAATTTACTCTGTAAATGTTGATTCAAGTGATAAAAAGCAGTTTTTCCCCTCGACACTTCTTGCATTATAACCATTCTTTGTATTAAAACAGTTTCTAATAAATTTTCCTTTGGAATCACATTATTATTAACAGAATTTTCGTCAAAAAACATGATTAACACAAAATAATTCAATAGTGAAGCGGTAAAACGAGATAAGTCCTTTTTTTTATTAATTATTTTAACAATATCTTGATGATAATGGAGATACGCCCTTCTTGCCCCAAGGCACTTGCCAGAATATCTATCTAAAAAATAGCCAAAAAAGCAAAACAATATTGAAATTGAATAGTCAGGTAGAATATCATGATCATATTATCTTCATTGTGAACATTGATGAAAAGAACGAATCATAATGAAAAAAGAATGATGAACATAATAAACAAAAGTGACCTTCAGACCTTTCACGAAAAAAAAATCAGTCATCAAAATAAATAAAAATCAAGTAAAAAAAAATATAAATCAGTTATTTTCACCAATGGAAGCATCAAGAAAATGGGAGGAAATTTCACAATACGATATTAGCAGCAACACCTGATAGGTACTCAAGCAAATCAATTGATCCATATTTTTCAACAATCGTTTTGAGTCGTGCATCATGATTGATGTATTTGCGATATTTTGCGATGTGAGGAGATATTTTGCCATCAGTCATTACCGACAGTAGATAATTAAGTAACAGATATTTTGGCAGTAGACATTTTAACCGTAGACATTATGACCTTGGATATTAAGTCGTAGATATTTTGGCATAGATGTTTAGACCTGCCACCAGGCAGACAAAACCACAACAAAGAAAACACAAACGCCTTTTGTAGTGAATTTCAAGAGTTCCAGAAGCATTGTTAGGGCAAAAAGGGCGTATCTTCATTATTTACGGAAATATTTGAGAAGAATGAATCAAAAAATCGGATTATCCTTTAAATGGATTTTTTGCATTGTCCTGTAGCAGCTCTCCGAGTTCCTGGCGGACATGGTACATCCTCAGGTATTTCTATAGGTGCTCTGATGATCTGATAAACAACAGTATTAACCTCACGACACTCAAGTTCCAACATATTCTTGCTGATTCGCAGTGCCTCCGTTGATTTACATGGACCGGGTGTCAGGAGAAAGTAGCAAGAGTTCTTGTAGGGTACAGTGCCATTATTTCCACAAGTATTGACGACACATTCAGCTACGTTAGCATCCTTTGGAATTGCGAGATAGTGTCCTGGCTTGCAGGGTCCTTGTTCGAAGGGATTGAAGCAGCTGTCCTTTGGAGGATAGTACACAGTATCTGGTACACATTCACATTCATTCGCCGAGGAGTCAAATAGCATATTTGATGGACAGTGGACCTTTTCTTGCTCACGAGCCTAAAATAATATCCACGTCTTGAAAAAAATCAGGGGAAACAAGGGCAAAATAGAGCACCGTGGCAAAATGATCCAGGAATTTATTTCAGAGTGAAGGACTGTGCGTAAAAATCTGAAAAAATTTGAGAAGATGCACCAACATGTCTACATTGTTGGTGAATTTTTTCTAATTTTTTCGTAGACTCCTTCACTCTAAAAAAAAATCCCACTTCATTCTGCCGCACAGGTTCGTTTTGCCCCGTTCTTTCCAATCAGAAAAACCTGAGGCATTGCGTGAAATTTTCGGGGAATACTCACAGTTGTTTCTCGGAGTATCGGAGGTACCTCCACCATTTCCGGAAAAACGAAGGCTTGCACCAAAAGCACAGGAATTACCAGAATTATAAAAATCCACATTTTGCAACTTCTCGCGGTATCAAGTGGTCCGTTCCACGAAACGTACTGAATTAAATTAAAAAATCTCCGGATAACTGGCTCTCCATGGCTCTTTAGAAAGTACTAATTTGCATCAAATCTTGCAATACCTTGAATTTCAACTTTTTTTATTTTTATTCCTGCTCTTCGAGGATGGGATCAGTTGCGGTGAGGATCAATGGCGTCGAAGGTCAGTCCAGCAAAATAATCTCTTATTAATGTTCAATGAAGATTGAACTCATGTCGTTGACTGGGAATCAAAGGGGCGTAAGTGCTATGCTTATACATAGCACTTGAGCCCCTTTGTTCCTAAGGCGACGATATGTTGAATTTATGTGTTTACGTTTTTGCATAAAATCCATAGCTAACGAGATAATTATTAACAAATTTAATTAATTAATTATATTTTTCAATTCAATTCATGTAATAATTGAGCACGCGGAAGGACATATGAGTTCATTGTCCTTGACTATTTTACATTCATTCAATCGATAAGAATTTTTTTCTTTTTCAATATAAAAATTATTTCGGCAAAGAAAGTCCATTTTTTCCGCTTTTTTCCAGTAAAATATCTCGATAAATAATTGAGATATGCCTTTTTTACTCTAAGACACTCTTATAATTTTTGAAATTTTCCATAAAAGTTCCTTGAGGAAGATATTCCATTAGAATTAATTGAAAATCGATATAATCCTGTTTTAAAATAATCGTAGACTTCCAACAATTACTGAAGCACAAGCGAAGACGATTTCTTGAATTTTTCACACTTTTTCCATACTCTGTCTCATCAACGTCAAATATGAAAACGCCGTTGAACAAGTCTGCAAGAAATTTTGAAAAAATTACTCATTAAAATCAGTCTCATTTAAATTCTCAATATAACTCATGATTACCGATTTAAATGTATCCAGAGTAATCACAAAAAATCCACCAGCAGTCAAGTAGCATGGACGTTGTGTCTTCATCATGACTATCATAAAGTCCCTCGTCAACGCTCTCCCCACTTTCGAGCCATTCCTGAGGTACCAGGGAGACTCGTACGTTCCATGAGCGATATCAACACTAGCAGCCATGATATTGTGGCAGGACAAGGAGCATGCAGCTAGTTGAAGTAAACAAGTCACCATGAATGCGCTAAATTTGATATACATCGGGATTGTCCCAGGCTGAGGAGTCCTCGAACCAAATAAATCCATCAATTCCACTTGTCAAGGTTATCAATATTTTTTTTCAGGATAAAGGACTCCTCGGAAAAATCTGAAAAAATTCTGGAAGATGCATCAGCATGTCTTCCCAGTTCCTGAATTTTTTCAGATTTTTCGGTGGAGTCCTTCACTCTGAAAAAAAAAGAAATCCACCAGTTTTGTGCATACCAGGAGAGACTGATAGCCGAGGAGACATATGCTGAAACTCAATACGAGTACAGTTGATAAATTCATGATTTTGTAAACGCTCTCAACTTCACCAACAAACCAAATCAAGAACTGATGTTGCCTTACACAACTTTTGAATTCTTGTAGAATAATTTTCATGCTTATTTCATCATCTTCGGCAGTTGATTCTGCCTGCTGTTGGTTCATCAGATAAATCCTCTCGAATCTTTTCTTCAGAATACGAAAATGGCCAACGATGAATATATTGAGTAGAACGAAATAACAATCAAAGCTGACATACAATAGCACAGCTATCCAGGTTCCGAATGTCTTAAACAGATTTATTCAATAAAAAATCACAAATCAGTGGAATAAACCCGAAATTTATGCACCAACAAATGGAAAAAAGGGGCGAGAGTCCCCATGCTTACGTCGAGTCCGAAAAAAAATTCGTAGTACGGGGTTTCATAAACTGGTACATCGAACCATACTCGGAACGGCAGATGACGATCACAGGGATCACTGGAGTTGCTCTGCATATTTACTAATAAAAATTTCGTCATCAGTATTTTCAGAATATCTCGGAAACTAATGGACATCCGGAAAGAAAATTTTTGATATAATCATATCTAATTAGATATATTTAGATCTCAAAAAGTGCATAAAAAAATCTGGTCTTCAGATCTGATCAGATCTGATTCTATCAATTTTTCAGATCTGCCAAAATCCAAATATATATGCTTATATCTGACTCAGATCTGGACCGTTCCCCGTCTGGGGTTGTCGGATCTCATCAAATTTGCTCAAATCTACCAGCATATCTGCCTATATCTTCACCGATATGACGTCATATTCATCGAAATATGACTGCAGATCTAATTCTATTCAATTCTATCTCTTTAAGCTGTTCCTATCCGTACGTAGGTAAAATCGCTCCATCTCGCTTAGTTTCCGAAATATTTCCAAAAAAAAGCTGATAACAAAATGAAGCATTTGAGAAATTCTGAAAGAGTTGGAGATCCTGGACTCACAGATTATGGGATCAACGACGAAAGCAACTCCTGTAGTAATCGATACCATGAAGAAGAGAAGAAAGAACCATCTTGCCTGATATTCACAATTTCCCAAGACTTTTTTACCATGTTTGGTCTGGTATCTTGTCCAGAGGTGATCCTGAGCTACTAACAGGATCTTCTCGTAATGGACTCGTTGGAGGCCGGCTACTGTGATTTTTATACTCGTCAAGATCTCCACGAGAGTGATGAAGACAGCATAAGCTATGTCCTAGAAAAATCGTTTAGATGCGAAAAAAATTGATGGGAAAATTTCAGTAGTGAAGAGGTGAAATAGAATAAGTCTATTATTTATCGACATATTAAAAAAAAAAATTACAAAAAAAAAACAATTAAAATTTTTTATTTATTTATTTATTTTAAAATGACAATTCATTTTCCCCGTTAGTAAATGGGTTTTCGACATACATTTAATTACTAGTGCATTCGACAATTCATTTCACTAGCTTTATACGCCATCTACAACATCCGCTTCCCAGTATCTGAGTTTCCGAACACTCTTCACTACTGAATTTGTAGATTAAATTTTTGTTTATTAATACTCACGGCCATATTTCCTTCTTTGAAACTGTAATAAGTGTCCATTCCTGTGATCGTCAATCCGATAAAACATAAGGAGAAGCATATGGCCATGCACAAATTCATGAATCTCCTGTGAATCTTATTTTTTGGTAATCCAAAACCCGCGAGAGACAGAAAAAAATGAATTAACTTTATTGAAATATCGTGTTTAGCTTTTGCTGACATTTTTTCAGAACACTTGTAATGATGAAGAGGAAGAACGTTTTGCAAAGAAATGAAATGAAATCCCTTTTTCTTTTCCTTAGTTGAATGTATTCGTGTGACGGTTGTCTGGGAAATCATGTAGTGGCACATTCTTCGGCGAAACTAGGGCTCCCCTTCGTGATGATGACAATGAGACAGGGAATTGATTTTTCTTCGGGAACTTGGAAACTGTCTTTTATTATTGATAGTAGCAGATAATAGGGCAATTACTTCACCTTTCATTTCGCATTTTCTGAGGGCTGACGTGAAGTGAATTTATTTTTTTATGAAGTGAAACTTCTTTGCTAAGGGGGCAACAATTTCCGAACGTCACGAAAACTATTATGGTGTCAGGGGACTAGTTAGATACGTGATGGGGCAACCAGATGTGGAGGAAGTGCATCAGTGGTCATGCCACTCCAAAGGTAGGGCTCCATCGTCGGGCAAAAAAAAATAATTTGTTAGCGAACAAAAAACCAATCCATATAGGGAGGTATTCAAATTTTTAATATTATTATATTTCAAATGAATGAATATTCCGAAATCACCAAATACAATGATATGACTTTATTTTCGGGGTGAACATGAAGTTGGGTTTCAGTGATCAATCGTTCTGATCTTCTTTCATCATCAAATCCTTCTTCTTCTGTTTGGCTCTGTCTATATTAGATCATCCAGCCGTACATCAAATCCAATACGCACGTTTTTTATTCCTTCAATTCTCAATGAATAATAGAATATCCATTACTGGTACAGATGGGTGTATGACAATCAAATTCTATTTAATTCTCAAGTGAACAGTAATATGATATTTAAATTAATTAATTAATTAATTAATGAGAAAGAATAGTCGAAGTTATGTTTTTCTGAAGAGAATGACATGATATTTTTGATTACATTAAATACATAAAAAAATTAATTTACGCAATTGTTTTAATTACCGATCGATATAATCCTGTTTTAGAATAACGAGACCGATGGCACGCTCCGCGCGCCCTATACGTTTGATACTTTCATATGACAGTTTACATTTTTTCCTGATTTGTTCTGCTTAACCTAATTGACTAATGAGGAATCAATTTCATGTGTTTCGCTATAGTATTTCGACTCTAACGATGTTCATTCCTTTCTTTGGCCAATAAGGAATCGGTCTTACGCGTTTCGACTCTCGAGATGTTCATTTATGTGTATGAACTTTCATAAATAGGATTCATTTATGTGTATGAACTTTCATAAATAGGATCGTTTCGAGAATTCCTGAAGACAAACGAAGACAATCTTCGTAATTTTTTTACACTTTTTCCATACTCTGTCTAATCAACGTCAAATATGAAAAAGCCGTTGAACAAGTCTGCAAGAAATTTCAAAAAATTACTCATTAAAATTAGTCTCATTTGAATTCTCAATTTAACTCATGATTACCGATTTAAATGTATCCAGAGTAATCACAAAAAATCCACCAGCAGTCAAGTAACATGGGCGTTGTGTCTTCATCATGACTATCATAAAGTCCCTCGTCATCGCTCTCCCCAATTTCGAGCCATTCCTGAGGTACCAGGGGGACTCGTACATTCCATGAGCGATATCAACACTAGCAACCATGATATTGTGGCAGGACAAGGAGAATGCAGCTAGTTGAAATATACAACCGAGCATGAATGTGCTAAATTTGATATACATCGGGATGGTCCCAGGCTGAGGAGTCCTCGAATCAAATAGATTCATCAATTCTACTTTTCAAGGTGATCAATAATTTTTCTCGGGATGAAAGACTCCCCGGAAAAATCTGAAAAAATTCAGGAAGATGCATTAGCATGTCTCCTCACTTCCTGAATTTTTTCAGATTTTTTCAGTGGAGTCCTTCACTCTGAAAAAAAATAAATCTACTAGTTGTGGGCGTACCAGGAGACACTGATAGCCGAGGAGACATATGATGAAACTCAATACGAGTACAGTTGATAAATTGATGACTTTGTAAACGCTCTCAACCTCACCAACAAACCAAATCAAAAACTGATGCTGCTTCACACAACTTTTGAATTCTTTAAGAATATCATTCATGCTAATGTCCTCATTTCCTGCAGTTGCTCCCGCCTGCTGTTGGTTCATCAGATAAATCCTCTCGAATCTCCTCTTCAGGATCCGAAAATGGCCGACGATGAATATATTAAGAAGGACAAAATAATAATCAAAGCTGGCATACAATAGCACAGTTACCCAAAGTCCGAAAGTCTAAAACAGATTTATTCAATAAAAAATTACAAATCTGTGAAATAAACCTGAAATTTATGCACCAAAAAATGAGAAAAAAAGGGCAAGACTCCCCATGCTTACGTCGAGTCCGAAAAAAAACTCGTAGTACGGTGTTTCATAAACTGGTACGTCGAATCGTACTGGGAATGGCAAGTGACGATCACAGGCATCACTGGAGTTGCTCTGCATATTCACTGAAAAAAAAAAAAAAATGACTTCATCAGTTTCTTCAAGATGCTTATTTCAGAAACTAATGAAGATACACCCTTTTTGCACGAATTCTTTTTTTGTAGCTCTCAAAATTGGTAAATGTACAGATTGACACACCTATTCTATATCTCATTCTGTCTGCCCAATAATGAATTAAAATTTAATTTAAAATTGCTGTATGAAGGAACAACGGAGTGGGGATAAGACAGTTTGAGTGTGATTCCAAGGCAATTCGAATGTAAATTTGGCATAGAACTGGATAGCTCAATCGGTAGATCGCCCGATGTGACATCGGAAGATCCTGGGTTCGACTCCCGGTGCAGGACTCTCCAAATTTTTCTCGAAAAAATCTTGGTGTATAGGATAGGTGTATTAAGATGCACATTTACCTCAAAATTCTCTACAAAACCGTCTTCAGGCAAAATCGCTCTATCTCGCTTAGTTCCCGAGATATTCTCAAAAAAAAAAAAAAAGCTGATAACAAAATAAAGCATTTAAAAAATTCTGAAAGAGTTGGAGATCCTGGACTCACGAATTATGGGATCAACAACGAAAGCAACTCCTGTAGCATGCGCCATCATGAGGTAGGAAAGGAAGAACCATCTTGCCTGATATTTACAATTTTCCAAGACTTTTTCACCGTATTTTGTTCGGCATTTTGTCCACAGGTGATCCTGAGCTACTAGCAGAATCTTCTCGTAATGGGCACGTTGAAGTCCGGCTAATGTGAGTTTTATACTCGTCAGAATCTCCGTCAGAGTGATGAAGACAGCGTAAGCTATTTCCTATACGGAGAGAAAAATCAATGAATTTTTGCAGTGAAAATCCGTAAAAAATTACGGTGCTCTCCCGCATTTTCCCGCTTCTCCCAAACTTTTTTTTTCACTCTTTGCAACTGAATTTGGAGTTTAAATAAAAAAAAAAATTTATACTCACGGCGATATTCCCTTCTTTGAAACTGTAATAAGTGTCCATTCCTGTGATTGTCAATCCGACAGAACTCATGAAGAAGCATATGGCCATGCACAAATCCATAAATCTCCTGTGAATTTTATTTTTTGGTAATCCAAAACCCGCGAGAGACAGAAAAAAATGAATTAACTTTATTGAAATATCGGGTTCAGCTTTTGCTGGCATTTTTTTAAAACACTTTTGATGATGAAGAGGAAAAATGTTTTACAGAAAAATGAAATTAAATCACTCTCCCTTTCCTTGAGTTGAATATATTCGTGTGGTGGTTGTCTGGGAAATAAAGTAGTGGCTGATTCTTCGCACGAAGCTAGGGCTCCCCTTCGTGATAATGACATTCGGACAGGGAATTGATTTTTTTCTCGGAAACTTTAAACTGTCTCCTACTATATATAGATAATAATAGATAATAGCTCAATTACTTTACCTATCATTTTACATTTTCTGATGGTTGACGTGAAGTGAATTTATCTTTTTTTTCTTTCACTTCCCGAGAAAAAAAGATTATATATAACTATATATAATTATATATAATATTATATATAATTTATATAGAAAAAATGGCCCTATATAATTATATATAATTATATATAATTATACGTATTTATATAAAATTATATATAATGATGTGGGCTTTTTCTTATATTTATATATTTTTCCCTTTCCTGGGGTCTAAGCTGGAGACCGAGTCTCATTTCGACCATTTCCTATACATAATTAAAATTTTCAAAGGAAAAAAAATCTAAAAAAAAGTGCGTCTGAGTGGGATCGAACCCGGGACCTTTGGAATATCAATCCGTTACTCTTCCAAGTGCGCCACCGGGATTTTATATAATAATAATGAAATTTTAATCCTGATAATCTCATTTTCGCCTCTTTTTCTTGGGCTGATTGAAATGAATCAAAGTCGTTTGATCATGAGTCCTTGGGGTCATTTAGTGTCTAGGCAGAAATGAGATCGAAATCAAGAATCTATCTAGGGTGACTCTATTTTTCTATCATTCGTTTCCACTGAATATCTTGGAAATTAATCGAGATACCGCAAATTTCTTTCTATCCTTTCTTATAAAAAATTTTAAGAACAAAAGAGTCTGGAAATAACGATGGCGGATCTCTATTCATTTCCAAGATGTACTCAAAAATGAATGAAGAAAAAATGAGAATTCTCATAATTTATCTCTTCACACCTGAAATGCGATTTGAGAATTAATGAAGGGTTATTCCATTGCGCACTGAAAACAGAAGGTCGTATGTCCTGCACTTACTACCTTTTGCCACGGAAATGCCCATTTTGGCACATGCGACTTCCTACGTCTAAGCCCTTGATATATTTTTTACACGCAATTATAATTATAATTCAATTCACAAAATTATAATTTTTGTTATTATATATGATTATATATAAATATATATAATCATGTATAACTACATATTTCTTTTTCTCTAATATTATATATGATGATGTACAATTATAAATAATAGTATATAATTCCATATGAATATATATAATTGTATATGTATGTATATAATCATATATAATCACATATTTATTTCTTCATTGTATTATATATAATTATATACAATTATATATGAATATATATAATTGCATATGGATATATATGATTATATATAATCACATATTCAGTCTTCCATTATATTATATATAACTATGTATAATTATATATAATTATATATAATCCTATATAATCCTATATAATTATATATAATCATATACGATTATATATAATCACATATTTAATCCTCCATGATATTATATATAAATATGTATAATTATACATAATTCTATATAATTACATATAAGCATAGACAATTATATATAATCACATATTTATATCTTTGTGATATTATATATAATTATGTTGAACTATATATAATTGAATATAATTATATATATATTATATATAGATCATATATAATCATATATAATTATAAAGAATTATATATAATTATATATAATCTTTTTTCCCCGGGTTCGTATAAATTTTTGTTGGAGTCGATCATTTTTTGTGAGGATTGAAATTGAAAATTTTGATGAATCTATTAGGTGAAGTATCTGAATTAATTGAGTCTTCACGTTTTTCATTTCTTTAATTCTCAATTAATAATAGAATATACATTACTGGTAAAAAATGAGTGCATGAGAATCAAATTCTATTTAATTCTCAAGTGAACAGTAATTTCATGTTCAAATAAATAAATTAATTAATTAATTAGAGAGACTAGTCGAAGTTATGTTTTTCTGAAGAGAATCACGTAAAATTTTTGATTAAATGAAATACAATAAAAAATTCAATTTACGCAATTTTTTAAATTACCGATCGATATGATCCTGTTCTAGAATAATCGTAGGTTTCGAGAATTCCTGAAGACAAACGAAGACAATCTTCGTAATTTTTTATGCTTTTTCCATACTCTGTCTGATCAACGTCAAATATGAAAAAGCCGTTGAACAAGTCTGCAAGAAATTTCAAAAAATTACTCAGTAAAATTCAGTCTCATTTAAATTCTCAATTTAACTCATGATCACCGATTTGAATGTATCCAGAGTAATCACAGAAAATCCACCAGCAGTAAAGTAACATGGGCGTTGTGCCTTCATTATGACTATCATAGAGTCCCTCGTCAACGCTCTTCCCAATTTCGAGCCATTCCTGAGATACCAGGGGGACTCGTACGTTCCTTGAGCGATATCAACACTAGCAGCCATGATATTGTGACAGGACAAGGAGAATGCAGCCAGTTGGAATGTACAAGCAAGCATGAATATGCTAAATTTGATATACATCGGGATCGTTCCAGGCTGAAAAGTTCTCGAATTAAATAAATCCATCAATTCTACTTCTCAAGGTGATTAATAATTTTTTCCAGAATGAAGGACTCCCTGGAAAAATCTGAAAAAATTCAGGAAGATGCATTAGCATATCTTCCCAGTTCCTAAATTTTTTCAGATTTTTCGGTGGAATCCTTCACTCTGAAAAAAAGAAATCTGCCAATTCTGCACGTACCAGGAGACATTGATAGCCAGCGAGACATATGATAAAGCTCAATACGAGGACCGTTGATAAATTTATAAATTTGTAAACACTCTCAACCTCACCAACAAGCCAAATCAAAAACTGATGCTGCTTAATACACCTCCTGAATTCTTTTAGAATAATATTCATGTTAATGCCCTCATTTTCTCCAGTTACTTCTGCCTGTTGCTGATTCACCAAATAAATCCTCTCTAGTCTCCTCTTCAAGATACGAAAGTGGCCCACGATGAATATATTAAGAAGAGCGAAATAATAATCGAAGATTGCATACAATAGCAAAGCTACCCATGCTCCGAGAGTCTGAAATATATTTATTCAATGAAAAGTCACCAATCAGTGAAATAAACAAGAAATTGATGGACAAAAAAATGAGAAAAAAAAATATGTGTTATTCTCAATACTTACGTCGAGTCCGAAAAAAAACTCGTAGTACGGTGTTTCATAAACTGGAATATCTAATCGTATTCGAAACGGCAGGTGGCGATCACAGGGATCGCTGGAATTACTCTGCATATTCACTAAAAAAAAATTGCTTCATCAGTTTTTTCAGGATATCTCGGTGATTTAATGGAGACGCTCTTTCTGCCCTAATCTTTTTTTTGTAGCTCCCAAAACTCTCTGCCATCGCTCGATCTTGCACAATCGACAAAATCACTCTATCTCGCTTAGTTTCCGAATCATTCTCAAAAAGAAAGGCTAGTGACAAAATAAAGCATTTGAGAAATTCTAAAAGATTTGGAGATTCTGGACTCACGTATTATGGGATCAGCGATGAAAGCAACTCCTGTAGCATGCGCCATCATGAGGTAAAGGAGAAAGAACCATCTTGCTTGATATTCACAATTTCCCAAGACTTTTTCACCGTATTTTGTCCAGCATTTTGTCCACAGATGATCCTGAGCTAGCAGCAGAATCTTCTCATAATGGGCACGTTGGAAACCGGCAAGTGTGAGTTTTATGCTCACCAGAATCTCTACTAGAACCATGGCGACAGCATAAGCTATATCCTAGAAGAATCGGTTAGGTGTGATAAAAAATTGTAATAGGATTCGTCCAATCCCGTCACAATTCCGGCCTTCCCTATGCGCACACACGATTCGATAGCTTGGGCGCCAGTTTATTCTTTACCGGAGGAATAAACAAAACTCACTGTGTGCTGATTTCCCCTGGGCTCACCACGCTTAACCTCTTAGGGCGGTTTCCCGCCATTAAAAAAAATTTAGAGACAAGTCGCGACGTCAAACATGGCTGTTTGCACTGATTTATTGCGTGAATTAGAAGGCCTTTTGCGTATTTGATATTTCAGTTGTCCCAAATATTGAGGGATCATATATTATCTATCTCATACCGACATTTATTGACTCGGATTTTCTTCCGGAGACTGTTACTTCATCGCTCTCCTTTCTCAGGGCCAGTTTGTGGAGGCAAAATTAGCGCTAACCTGCGGTTAGTTTTAATTTTACCTCCACAAACTGGCCCTCAGCGATAAAACTGAAATTGTTGAGATTTGTTGCTACATGTCACGTGACCCGATTTATCGCAGAAAACGAACGACGAGCGACTGCGTGAGGCCGTACCCTAACCCTTAGCAGCCACACGGGGTAACTAGTTACCCCAGGTTCAGAACAAAGGGAATGAGAGGTCTAAATCTTTTGAAATTGATACAAATAACGACATCTGCTGGTAGTAGACAAGTGTGAGATATGACTCCCTTAGGCTGAGTTTTTCATTCGATGATTAACTTAATCCAGGATTAACTTACTCCAGGAACAGTGGATTTTACTGCCTGCGCTGCCTGCCGGTCAAAGCTGGAATCTAATACAGGATACATCACCGTACTGAAAAACGAATACATTCAAAGTCACTTGTAACTTCGACTCTGACCGGCAGACAGCGCAGGCAGTAAAATCCACTGATCCTGGCGTAAGTTAATCCTGGATTAAGTTAATCATCGAATGAAAAACTCAGCCTTACATAGGAAGGCGAAAAACTGATCACATGTATGACCAGTTTTTAGAACGCCATCTATATTGACCGATAAAAATCATTAGAAATGTTGGAGAACTCTTCAACAAACATAAAACAATTGATTAGAAATCTTAAAACACCCATATGTCTTGGACAACTAGGTTTTCCAGCGTGGGGTAATGAGTTACCCCATGTGGCCGCTATGTTGCCTGGCTGAGGTGTGGCCGCTAAGGGTTCAGCGTTGCGAAAAGAAACCCGAAGGTTCCGGGTTCGATTACGGTGCAGTACTGGGAAAAAGAGGTACACTGGAAAAAAATTGGGAAGAGTGGAAATTGGCATGTAAACTGGAAGGAAAAAACTGTAAAAGTGAAAACTACACAGGAAATTAATTTTTTTTTCTTGAATTTTATTTTCAATACTCACAGCGATATTCCCTTCTTTGAAACTGTAATAGCTGTCCGTTCCTGTGATCGTCACTCCAAGATAGCTTATGAGAAAGCATATACCCATGCCCAAATCCATGAATCTCCTGTGAATTTTATTTTTTGGTAGTCCAAAACCCGCGAGAGACAGAAAAAAATGAATTAACTTTATTGAAATATCGGGTTCAGCTTTTGCTGGCATTTTTTTAAAACACTTGTGATGGTGAAGAGGAAAAACGTTTTGCAGAAAAATGAAATGAAATCACTTTCCCTTTCCTTGAGTTGAATATATTCGTGTGGTGGTTGTCTCGGAAATAATGTAATGGCTCCTTCTTCGCGCAAAGCTAGGGCTCCCCTTCGTGATGATGACATTCGGACAGAGAATTGATTTTTTTTTCATGGAAACTTTAAACTGTCTTCTACTATGTAGAGAAAATAATAGATAATAGCTCAATTACTATACATTTTCTGATGGTTGACGTGAAGCGAATTTATCATTTTTTTCTACTTTGTGTAAATTTCTGTTGGAGTCGATCATTATTTGTGAGGATTGAAATTGAAAAATTAGATGGAGTTTACGAGTGAAATAAATTGAATTAATTGAGTCTTTTTCACGTTTTTTATTTCTTTAATTCTGACTAAATAATAGAATATCAATTACTGGTAGAAATAAGTGCATCACAATAACATTCTATTTAATTCTCAAAAAAACAGTAATGCAATATTCAAATAAATTAATTAATTAATGAGAGGAAATAGTTGAAGTTATTTTTTTCTTAAGAAAATCACATGAAATTTGGGATTAAATTAAATACAATAGAAAATTCAATTTACGTAATTTTTTTCATTATCAGCTATTGCTGATAGAGATCGACCATATCGAAGATATCTCGATGGTGGATGCAGTGCTTCAACTATCGTCATATCATTATCTCTCAATATATCTATCTAGATAAGTGTTTTTTTTTATGATTTCATTTTTTCTCAAATATCTCGGAAAATGAGCTGAATTTCGAATTTCGAAAATCGCTCTATTTCGCTCAGTTTTCGAGATATTTTCAAAAAACGACGAAATCAAGTAGTGAAGAGTTGAAACAGAATCAATCAGCTTCTTTCATTCAGTCTTCAAGAATATCTGGAAAAATAAGCGATATAAGGTAATTTCGTCCCGAACCCTTCTTTGTAGGAAAAAGGCGTATCTCCATTATTTATCAGGATATTTCATTAGAAATGAACAAAAGAAAAAGTCGATTTATCCTTTTTTGATATAATCGTGATTTTCCAAGAATTACTGATGGCAAGTAAAAAACAATCATCCCAATTTGTTACACTTTTTCTATACTTTTTCTCATCAATATGAAATATGAAATAGCCGTTGAACAAGTCTGCAAGAACTCCAAAAAATTACACATTCAAATCAGTCTCATTAAAATTCCCAATTTAACACATTATTACCGATTTGAATGTTTCCAGAGTAATTACAAAAAATCCACCAGCAGTCAAGTAACATGGAGATTTTGTCTTCATCATGACTATCACAATGTCCCTCGTCATAGCTCTTCCCAATTTCGAGCCATTCCTGAGATACCAGAGAGACTCGTAAGTTCCATGAGCGATATCAACACTAGCAGCCGTGATATTGTGGCAGGACAAGGAGAATGTAGCTAGTTGAAATGTACAACCGAACATGAATGAGCTAAATTTGAAATACATTGCGATTGTTCCAGGCTGAAGAGTCCTCGAATCAAATAAATCCATCAATTTCACTTCTCAAGGTGATCAATAATTTTTTTTCAGGATGAAGAACTCCCCGGAAAAATCGGAAAAAATTCAGGTAGATGCATTAGCATGTCTTCGCAGTTCCTGAATTTTTTCAGATTTTTCGGTGGAGTTCTTCACTCTGAAAAAGAAAGAAATCCACCAAATTTGCGCATACCAAGAGACACTGATAGCCGACGAGACATAAGATGAAGCTAAATATGAGTATCGTTGTTAAATTCATGAATTTGTGAATACTCTCAACTTCACCAACTAGCCAAATTAAGAACTGATGCTGCTTCACACAACTTTTGAATTCTTTTAGAATAATTTTCATGCTAATGTCTTCATCTACTGCAGTTGTTCCTGCCTGATGGTGGTTCTTTAGATAAATCCTCTTGAACCTTCTCTTCAGGATCCGAAAGCGGCCAGCAATGAATATATTGAGAAGAACCGAATAATAATCAAAGGAGGCATACAATATCACAGCTATCCAAGTTCCGACAGTCTTAAATAGATTTATTCAATAAAAATTTATGCACCAAAAAATGGAAAAAAAACGAGCAAAATTCTCAATGCTTACGCTGATTCCAAGAAAAATCTCGTAGTACGGTGTTTCATAAACTGGTATATCGAGTCGTACTCGGTACGGCAAATGACGATCACTGGAGTTGCTCTGCATATTCACTAAAAAAAAATTGCTTCATGAGTTTCTTCAGGATATCTCGGAAACTAATAGAGATAAGCTTTTTTTGCCTGAATTCTTTTCCTGTAACTCTTAAAATTCTCTACAAAACCGTCTCATGTAAGGATGTGCGAATTATTCGAACTTCAAATCGAATAATTCGAATATTTATAATTATTCAAAAATTTCGAATTATTCGAAATTTTATGGATAATTCGAAAATCGATAAATAATTCGATTATTCAGTTCGAATTTCACATCAAATAGTGATATTCGATTTGAAACCTCTTCGTACACCCCTAATCTTCTGGCAAAATCGCTCTATCTCGCTTAGTTCCCGAGATATTCTCAAGAAAAAAAAAGACTAGTGACAAAATGAAGCATTTGAGACATTCTGAAAGAGTCGGAGATGATTGACTCACGCATTATGGGTTCAACGATGAAAGTAGCTCCTGTAGCATGCGACAGTATGAGGAAGAGAAGAAAGAACCATCTTGCCTGATATACACAATTTTTCAAGATTTTTTTACCGTATTTTGTCTGGCATTTTGACCAGAGGTGATCCTGTGCTACTAGCAGGATCCTCTCGTAATGGGCACGTTGGAGCCCGGCTAGTGTGAGTTTCGTACCCGTCAGGACCGCCACCAGAGTTACGAGAATAGCGTAAGTTGTGTTCTAGTAGAATTGTTAAGGATGTTTAGGAAGTACAATCGGAAAAAAAATTTTTTTTTGTATAAATCGTTAATATCCCGAGTAGAAAATTTAGTGAGGCCATGATAGGTTCCTCATGAGGTTTGTCCCACTTACCTATAGGGACATCATAGGGTATACCTCGTGAGGACATCACCAGGATCGTCACGCAGTCGCCCCGTGATGAACCCGACAGGGGTACCTTATCGGAACATTACAACTACGCCTTACAACTACCCGATCTCTAAAAATTAATTCGCGTAAATTTATAACGATAATTATTCATTATTTATTCTAAAAAACATCATTCAACGTTGAGTATGAATTAATGGCTCTTCATCGAATATTTCACCGTAGTCGTTCGCTTCTCGATGGCTTTGCTCCACCTTCGTTGAATATCAGGAGAGGAATTTGACTAATATTGTTATCTTTATTTTTTTGCAATTTGTAATGAGCTTTTTCCACTAAATTACATTCAGTTTCAATATTCCAATTGTACTGCATTTATTGCATTCAATTACTAATATTCTTAAAAATCAGTTAAAGGAATTTTAATACATGAAAAAGTAGATTAATTAATTTACTTCTTTATGTCTTAAAATTTCTCATTTAATTATTCTCGTATTGTAATATCCGAAAATCACATTGCAATAGTTGATTCTCCTTGTAATGTGCGGAGTACCGGAGCCCACTGCCTCGCTGGAACTTATGGTTTTGAGGACGAAACTTCACTTAGGAACAAAATCGCTACAGGACGCCACATAGCGACAAATTGTAGAACTAAGTATTCTGTTAATGCTCGGATTATCCTGATTGCTTCCTAGCGAGGATTTCATCTGGAGTATCCGATCGGGAATACAAAGGGGATCACCCTATGAGTTCCTAATGATGAGTTTGTTGGGCGAAACCACAATCAAGTAAACCTTAGTAAGTCCCGATATTGGATGCTTCGGGGAACTCCCGACTAGGCACTACCTCATGAAATCCCGATACACAGTCGGGTCTGCCCTATGAGTTCCCGACGATGAACCCACTAGATCTTTCCCGATCGGGTAAGCCTTACGTCATCCCAATGATGACCTGATAGGGTGTAGGAACAGGCCTGACAGAATTTCTATTCGGGATCCTGTTGGAAATATGCATGACATATTTTGACAAAAAAATTCATAATATCGTCGCCTTGGAATCAAAAGGGCGTTCTATGCTTATGTATAGCACTTACGCCACTTTGTTTCTAAGGTGACGATATAACAAAAAATGACAAAATATCACATGGTGTCCCAATTGATAGCCAAATATGCCCATATTTTGACAGAAAAAAAATCAAATTATAATATTTTATGATAGATTCTGTAAAAATACGTCAAATTATGATGGAATTTCTCAGAAAATTTGTCAAATTTGATCGGAATCTGCAATTTTTTGCAAAAATTTGACATTCATATTTTCACCTGGGTAACAAATTATACAAGATGAAATTTTCAAATCTGATTCAGTGAGTCTGTGAAAAATGTAATGAGTAATAAAATAAGCCCTAGAAACACAAAATTAGTTGTAAATTGAGAATTTAGTATAATTTTTTACATTTCTTTGGATTTTCCAAAATCTAAAGAAATGTAAAAAGTGGTAACAATCATTCTTTTCTCAAATAATTTTTGTTTCTAGGGCTTATTTTGTTCCTCATTACATTCTTCAAATACTCACTGAATCAGTTTTGAGACATTCATTTTGTAAACTTTGTTATTTACCAATTTCATACGAAAAATTAACTTTTTCCGATTGTACCTCCCAATCATCCTTAATGTGTGAGAAGAAATTATAAGAAAATTTGGTAGTGAAGAGATGGAATAAAATAATCTCTCAGCATTCTTTTTTTTTTTTTTAATATATCTCGGAAATTAAGATCTTAATTTCCGAGATAGCATTAGCAATAGAATTAGCATTCCATTATCATCGATGATAGTGGAATTAGCACACATCATATAAAAATATTTTCACTTGTAGTTTTTCAGATTTTCTACATTTTCATATTTTTATTCATTTTCAAATGATTTATTTATTGAAAAAATTAAAATTATACGAATTGTCAGATGTCTGCTATTTTTAGTATCATAAAATTAGCGAGACAGTGAATTTTTTTGCTTAATTTATCTTTGCAGAGAATTTAAAGAGCTACAAAAAAAATATTAGGTCAAAAAAGGCATATCTCCACTATCAAGAAAAAAAATATTCAGATTCAATCATATCTGATCAAATCTGAATATTTTTTTTATCGAATAATTTGTCCCCTGAATTTAAAATTTATATAATTTATTAAACTCACGAGCATATTTCCTTCTTTGAAACAGTAATAGGTGTCCATACTGAACATGAATACTGCAAAATAGATCATGGAGAAGCATATGGCCATGCATGAATCCATGAATCTCCTGTGAATTTTACTTTTCGGTAATCCAAAACCCGCGAGAGACAGAAAAAAATAGATTAACTTTATCGAAATATCGTGTTCAGTTTTTGCTGACATTCTTTTTTAAACACTTGTGATGATAAAGAGGAAAAACGTTCTGCAGAGAAATAAAATTAAATCACTCTCTCTTTTCTTCAGTTGAATATATTCGTGTGGTGGTTGTCTGGGAAATAATGTGATGGCTCATTCTTCGCGCGAAGCTAGGGCTCCCCTTCGTCATAATGACAATCTGACAGACAATTGATTTTTCTTCGGGAACTTTTCAACTGTCTTTCATCATAGATAATAATAGATAATAGCTCAATTAGTTTACCTATCACTCCACATTTTCTGATGGCTGACGTAAACTGAATTTATCTTTTTTTTTCACTTTCTTTGAATACCTGTTGGAGTCGATCATCATTTGTGAGGATTGAAATTGAAAAATTAGATGAAGTTCACGAGTGGAATTAATTGAATTAATTGAGTCTTTTTCACGTTTTTCATTTCTTTAATTCTCAATCAATAATAGAATATCAATTACTGGTACAAATGAGTGCATCACAATCAAATTCTATTTAATTCTCAAAAAAAACAGTAATTCAACATTCGAATAAATAAATTAATTAATTAATGAGAGAAAATAGTTAAAGTTATTTTTTTCTTGAGAGAATCACACAAAATTTCTGATTAAATTAAATACAATAAAAAATTTAATTTACGTAATTTTTTTAATTATCAGCTATTACTGATGAGGGATCGACTAAATCAAAGACGTCTTGAGGGCTTCGATTCTTCAGGAGTTGGAGGTGCTGATTGTGGGTCAATATCGTTGAATGTGAAGAATAAAACGATAAAATGAAGAAAGAAACGGAATATTATATCAAATTTGCAAGAAGAACGACATAAATCCGCAGTGAAAAGGCAAAATAGAACAAGTGTATTTTTAAAATCATTTCCTTTCTTTCAAATATCTTGGAAAATGAGCTAAATAGAGCGATTTTGCCTGAATCCTCATTTGTAGAGATTTTTAAAAGCTACAAAAAAATAGAAATCCACATCGCTCTATCTCTTTTAGTTTCCGAGATATTTTCAAAAAAATGACAAAATCCAATAGTGAAGAGATAAAACAGGATCAATTAACTCCTTTCATTCATTCTTCAAGAATATCTGGAAAAATCCGCGATATATCATGCGATTTCACCTCGACTCCTTTTTTACGCTCTTGAAATTCTCTAAAAAATATATTTAGGGATAAGAGGTGTATCGTCATTATTTATCGAGATATTTCATTAGAAAGAAATGAAAGAATAAGTCGATTTATCCTTTTTCGAAATAATCATCATTTTCCAAGAATTACTGGAGACAAGTGGAGGCAATCTCCTTAATTTTTTATATTTTTTCCATAGTTCGTCTCATCAGCATCAAATATGAAAAAGCCGTTGAACAAGTCTGCAAGTAATTTCAGAAATTATCAATTTTAAATCAGTCTTATTAAAATTTTCAATTGCATCAATTTATGATCACCGATTTGAACGTTTGCAGAGTGATCACAAAAAATCCACCAGCAGTCAAGTAACATGGACGTTGTGTCTTCATCATGACTATCACAAAGTTCCTCGTCAATGATCTTCCCAATTTCGAGCCATTTCTGAGATACCAGGGAGATTCGTACGGTCCATGAGCGATATCAACACTAGCAGCCATGATATTGTGGCAGGACAAAGAGAATGTTGCTAGTTGGAGTACACAACCGATCATGAATGAGCCAAATTTGATATACATCGGCATTGTCCCAGGCTGAAAAGTCCTCGAATCAAATAAATCGATCAATTCCACTTCTCAAGGTGATCAATAATTTTTTTCAGGATGAAGAACTCCCCGGAAAAATCTGAAAAAATTCAGGAAGATGCATTAGCATGTCTCCCCAGTTCCTGAATTTTTTCAGATTTTTCGGTGAAGTCTTTCACTCTGAAAAAAAAATGAAATCTACCAGTTTTGCACGTACCAGGAGAAATTGATAGCAAGAGAGACATGTGATGAAGCTCAATACGAGTACAGTTGATAAATTTATGACTTTGTAAATGCTCTCAACCTCACCAACAAGCCAAATCAAGAACTGATGCTGCTTCACACAACTTTTGAATTCTTTTAGAATAATTTTCATGCTAATTTTCTCATTTTCAGCAGTTTCTCCTGCCTGCTGTTGGTTCATCAGATAAATCCCCTCGAATCTCCTCTTCAGGATCCGAAAGTGGCCAACGATGAATAGATTGAGAAGAACGAAATAATAATCGATGCTGGCATACAATAGCACAGCTACCCAAGTTCCAGCCACCTTAAACACATTTATTCAATAAAAAATCACAAATCAGTTGAATAAACCCGGAATTGATGCACCAAAAAATGGAAAAAAAAGAAGGGAGATTCGCAAATGCTTACGCCGAGTCCAAAGAAAAATTCGTAATACGGTGTTTCATAAGCTGGTATATCGAATGGTACTCGGTACGGCAGATGACGATCACTGGGATCACTGGAGTTGCTCTGCATATTCACTAAAAAAGAATTCATGTAGAAAAATTCTGATGGCGGCCGCCATGGCGCGGGTCATGGCGGTGGTCATGGCGCTGGCCATGGCGGTCACCATGGCTGCTACCATGGCGGCCGCCATCACAAATTTGCCGCTTTCTATGAAGTTCTTTCCCATGGCAATTTTTCCATGGTGATTCTATCCAAGGCATATTTTTGCACGGCATTTCTTCCCATGATGATTCTTTTCATTTTTTCCCATGGCTTTTTTTCATAGCTTTCTTTTCCATGGGCTTTTTTTTTGAGGCGTTTGTTTTCCATAGTGACTTTTTCCATAGTGATCCTTTCCATGGCGTTTCTCTCCATTGCATTTTCTCCATGGCGGAATTCGTCAATGCAAAATTTGCTATAGCCATAAATTCATGAAAGGCATGAATAATTTATGGAAAAGGCATGAAAAGAATCATCACGCAAAAAATTGCCATGGAAAGAATCGTCATGAAAAATCACCATAGGAAAGAACCAGGCCTCAGCCCTAATCTTTTTTTTCGTAGCTCTTCAAATTCTCTACAAAATCTTCTCAAGGCAAAATCGCTTGATCTCACTTAGTTTCCGAAATATTCACAAAAAAAAATTGGTGACTAAATGAAGATTTTGAGAAATTCTAAAAGAATTTGAGATCCTAGACTCACGGATTATGGGTTCAACGATGAAAGCAGCTCCTGTAGCATGCGACACAATGAGGTAGAGGATAAAGTACCATCTTGCCTGATATTCACAATTTTCCAAGATTTTTTTACCGTATTTTGTCCGGTATTTGGTCCACAGGTGATCCTGAGCTACCAGTAGGATCTTCTCGAAATGGGCACGTTGAAGTGCGGCCAGTGTGAGTTTTGTACTTGTCAGAATCTCAACCAGAGTGATGAAGATAGAGTAAGTTATGTCCTAGTACAATCATTTAGGTGAGAGACAAAATTGATGGAAAAATTCAGTAGTGAAGAGGTGAAATAGAATAAATCTCTTCTTGCTTCCGAATGGAAGCTATGTAATCATCAGAATTTTCAATTGTAATTTTTTTAATAGAAGATACTTGAAATTATCTAAATAGAGAGAAATCCCTGATGGATCGGGCGATTGCATATCAACCATAAATCGATCAGACAGTCGATTTTTTCATGAAATCGACTGTCATGTGACCACCATGCGACTGTGATGCGACTGCGATGCAATCGCATCGTGATCGAATCACGGTCGATTTCGTGAAAAAATTGACTGCCCGGTTGCATAATCCACCAGGGATGATATTTTTTGATGAATTTCTTCAAAATTTGATATTTCGATGATGGTTTTCAAAAAGTTGTATCACTTCCATTCGGAAGCATGTTGCTAAAGTATTAGCAGAGAAAACTATATCAGTTGAAAAGCAATACTATCATCCACTTGTTTATCATTCGTTTTTTTCCTTTCAAACATCTTGGAAACTAAGCGAGATTGCGCATTTTTGGCCTAATCTACTTTTGTAGAATATTCCAAAAAATCCAAATAGGGAGAAAGATAATAATAATAGACAAAAAGAGCGTATCTCCATTAGTTTTCAATATATATTCTTAATAAGAACTGACGTATTCTGCTTTTTCCTCTTCACTTCTGAATTTGCAGTTCATATAATGTTTTTTTTTTAAACTCACGAGGACATTTCCTTCTTTCAAACTGTGATGAGTGTCCATTCCTATGGCAATCACTCCAACATAACTTATGAAGAAGCACATGGCCATGCACAAATCCATGAATCTCCTGTGAATTTTAGTTTTTGGTAATCCAAAACCGGCGAGAGACAGAAGAAAATGAATCAACTTTATCGAAATATCGTATTCAGCTTTTGCTGACATTTTTTTAAAACACGTGGGATGATAAAGAGGTAAAACGTTTTGCAGAGAAATAAAATTAAATCACTTTCCCTTTTGTTGATTTGACTATATTCATGTAGTCGTTGTCTGGGAAATAATAAGATGGCTTATTTTTCGCGCGAAGCTAGGGCTTCCCTTCGTAATGATGACAATCGAACAGGCAATTGATTTTTCTTCGGGAACTTTTAAATTGTCTTTTATCATAGATAATAATAGATAATAGCCCGATTAGTTTACCTATCACTTCACACTTTCTGATGGCTGACGTGAACTGAATTTATCTTTTTTTTTCACTTTCTTCAAATACCTGTTGGAGTCGATCATTTTTTGTGATGATTAAGATTGAAAAATTAGATGAAGTTCACGAGTGGAATTAATTGAATTAATTGAATCTTCTTCGCCTTTTTCATTTCTTTAATTCTCAATAAATAATAGAATATCAATTACTGGTAGAAATGAATGCATTACAATAAAATTCTATTTAATTCTAAAAAAAAAACAGTTATTCAATATTCAAATGAATAAATCAATTAATTAATGAGAGAAAATAGTTAAAGTTATTTTTTTCTGAAGAGAATCACATAAAATCTTTGATTAAATTGAATACAATAAAAAGTTCAATTTACGTAATTCTTTTAATTACCAGATATTGCTGATGGGGATCGACCATACCCTGGCGGATCACTCGATTGGGAGGGGTCGACTTGTGCAGTCACCTCATCACTAGTCGAGCATTAATCGATAGTAATATGAATAACGAGATGACCAGTGATCAGCTAAACATTCGGTTGACTGTCGGTCGATCCCAAGTGGAAACCTCGATTACCGTCATATCATTATTTATCAATCCATATTTTCCAGTTGTTACAAAGCCGGATAATGAGTTGGTTTCACTATTTATCGATTCAGATCGACCAAAACGGAGACATCTTGAGGACTTCGGTTGTTCAGGAGTTGGGGGTGCCGATAGTGGGTGAATATCGTTGAATATGAAGAATAACACGATAAAATGAATAAAGAAACGGAGTATCATATCAAATTTGAAAGAAGAATGATATGAATCCGTAGTGAAAAGGTTAAATAGGATATATATTTTTTTTTCAAATATCTCGGAAAATAAGCGAAATTGAGCGATTTTGTCCGAATTCTTATTTGTAGAGATTCCTAAGGGCTGCAAAAAAGAATGAAGCAATATCACTCTATCTCCCTTAGCTCCCGAGTTATTCTCAAGAACGACAGAATCCAGTAGTGAAGAGTTAAAACAGGATAAATCAGCGTTTTTCATTAATTTTTCGAAAATTTCGCCCGAATTCTTTCCTTCAAATTCTTGACATTTTCTACAGAAATGTCTTGAAAAAGGCTTATCTCCACTATTTACTGAGATATTCTCTTAGAAATGATCGAAAAAATTAGTTGATTCATCTTGTTTCGGAGAAATTGTGATTTGTGACAAGAATTACTGAAAACAAGCGAAGACAATCTTCCTCAATTTTCTACATTCTGTCCATACTATGTCTCATCAACATCAAATATGAAATAGCCGTTGAACAAGTCTGCAAGAAATTTCTCAAATGAAACATTCAAATCAGTTTTATTTAAATTTTTAATAACATTAACTTATTATCACCGATTTGAATGTTTCCAGAGTAATCACAAAAAATCCACCAGCCGTCAAGTAGCATGGACGTTGTGTCTTCATCATGACTATCACAAAGTTCCTCGTCAATGCTCTTCCCAATTCCGAGCCATTCCTGAGATACCAGGGAGACTCGTACGTTCCATGAGCGATATCAACACTAGCAGCCATGATATTGTGGCAGGACAAAGAGAATGTAGCTAGTTGGAGTACACAACCGAACATGAATGAACCAAATTTGATATACATCGGCATTGTCCCAGGCTGAAGAGTCCTCGAATCAAATAAATCCATCAATTCCACTTGTCAAGGTGATCAATAATTTTTTCCAGGATGAAGGACTCCCCGAAAAAATCTGAAAAAATTCAGGAGGATGCATTAGCATGTCTTCCCAGTCCCTGAATTTTTCCAGATTTTACGGTGAAGTGCTTCACTCTGAAAAAAACAAAATCTACCACTTTTGCGCGTACCAGAAGACATTCATAGCCAAGGAGACATATGATGAAGCTAAATATGAGTAGTGTGGTTAAATTTATGAATTTGTAAATGATCTCAATCTCACCAACAAGCCAAATCAAGAACTGATGCTGCTTCACACAATTTTTGAATTTTTTTAGAATAATTTTCATGCTTATATCCTCATTTACTGCAATTTTTCCTGATTGCTGCTGATTCATCAGATAAATTCTCTTGAATCTCCTCTTCAGAATCCGAAAATGGCCAACGATGAATATATTAATGAGAACGAAATAATAATCGAAGCAGGCATATAATATCACAGCTATCCAAATTGCGGTAGTCTTAAACAAATTCATTCAATCGTAAGTCACAAATCAGTGAAATAAACCCGAAATTCATACACTTAAGAATGGACAAAAAAAAAGACCGAGACTCTCAGTACTTACGTTGAGTGCAAAAAATAACTCGTAGTACGGTGTTTCATAAACTGGTACATCAAATCGTATTCGAAACGGCAGATGACGGTCACTGGGATCAGTGGAGTTGCTCTGAATATTCACTAAAAAAAATGCATCATTAGTTTGTCCAGGATATTTTGTTAGCTTTTATCTTTATTTAAACCAGACTTTAGGCCTTCAGCAATTATTGAAAATCATCAGGCTTATGCCTGGAAAATTGTTATGTTGAGGAATCAAATTTTGGAAAAAATATAGAGTGCGCAAGCGAAGTTTGAACTTAAAACCTTCAGATTACATGCCTGATGTTATATCTTTATGAAATTAAAACGATAAACAGAGAACCGAGGAAAAAATGTTCAGATCTGATCAGATTAAATTAGATCTAATCAGATCTAATTAGATCTGAGTTCTTTAGATCTGATCAGATCTGAGAATTGGCACGCTCTGATCAGATCTAAATTGATCTGATCAGATCAAACTAGATCTGAGTTCTTTAGACCTGATCAGATCTAATTAGATCCGAGTTTCTCAGATCTGATCAGATCCAACTAGATCTGATCAGATCTGATGAGCCAATATGAATGAACGCAATCAGATCCAGTTAGATCTGATCATATCTAGTTAGATCTGACCATATCTAGTTTGATCTAATCGGATCTAGTTAGATCTAAACAGATCCGATCAGACTTAGATCTAATTGGATCTAATCAGATCTGATTAGATCTGATCAGATCTATTCAGATCTATTCATGTTAAAAATTTCCATTTTGTCAGATCTAATTAGATCTTATCAGATCTAATTTGATCTGATCAGATCTGAATATTTTTTCCCGGGAAGATAAATCTCAATATAAACTCTCTTAAAAAGAATAAACTCTAATATGTCAAAAACTAATGGAGATACGCCCTTTTTTCACTCATCCTCTTTTCACATCTCTTGAAATTCTCTACAAAACCGTCTTAGGGCGAAATCGAGCGATCTCGCTTAGTTTCCAAGATATTCTCAAAAAAAAAAAACTGGTAGCAAAATGAAGCACTCAAAAAATTCTGAAAGAATTGGAGATCCTAGACTCACAGATTATAGGCTCAACGATAAAAGCAGCTCCTGTAGCATGCGACATCATGAGGTAAAGAAGAAAGAACCATCTTGCCTGATATTCACAATTTTTCAAGATTTTTTCACCGTATTCTGTTTCGCATTTTGTCCAGAGATGATCTCTAGCTACTAGCAGAATTTTTTCGTAATGGGCACGTTGAAATGCAGCTAGTGTGAGTTTTGCTGTAGTTAGAATCTGCACCAGAGCGATGAAGACAGCGTAAGTTATGTCCTAATAAAATCGTTTAGGTGCGAGAAAAATTGATTGAAAAATTTGGTAGCAAAGAGGTGAAATAGACGAAGTCTGTCTTTTATGACTCATTATTTTTTTTTTCTTCCAAGTATCTCGGAAACGAAGTGAGATGGAGCAATTGTACTTCAATTCTCTTTTATTGCCAAATTTTCAAGCATTTATAAAAGAAAGTTCAGGACAAAAAGGGCGTATCTCCATTAATTTCCGAGATATTCTCGGAAAAGACAACTTACGCATCCCGTTTTTTCCCTTCACTACCGAATTCAGAGTTTATATAATTTTTTTTTTCAAACTCACGAGAACATTCCCTTCTTCGAAACTGTAATAGATGTCCATTCCTATCATAAACAATCCAAGATAACTTATGAAGAAGCACATGGCCATGCACAAATTCATGAATCTCCTGTGAATTTTAGTTTTTGGTAATCCAAAACCCGCGAGAGACAAAAATAAATGAATTAACTTTATCGAAATATCGTATTCAACTTTTGCTGACATTTTTTCAAAACACTTGTGATGATAGAGAGGAAAAACGTTTTTCAGAGAAATAAAATTGAATCAATCCCTCTTTTCTTGAGTTGAATATATTCGTGTGGTGGTTGTCTGGGAAATAATGTGATGGCGCATTCTTTCGCGCGAAGCTAGGGCTCTCCTTCGTCATGATGACAATCTGACAGGCAATTGATTTTTGTTCGGGAACTTTTGAACTGTCTTTTATCATAGATAATAATAGATAATAGCCCAATTAGTTTACCTATCACTCCACATTTTCTGATGGCTGACGTGAACTGAATTTATCTTTTCTTTTTCACTTTCTTCAAATACCTGTTGGAGTCGATCATTTTTTGTGAGGATTGAAATTGAAAAATTAGATGAAGTTCACGAGTGGAAATAATTGAATTAATTGAGGCTTCTTCACGTTTTTCATTTCTTTAATTCTCAATAAATAATAGAATATCAATTACTGGTACAAATGAGTGCATTACAATAAAATTCTATTTAATTCTCAAAAAAAAACAGTACTTCAATATTCAAATAAATAAATTAATTAATTAATGAAAGAAAATAGTTTAAGCTATTTCTTTCTCAAGAAAATCACATAAAATTTTTGATTAAATTAAATACAATAGAAAATTGCATTTATGTAATTTTTTTAATTATCAGCTATTGCTGATGAGGGATCGACCATATCGAAGACGTCCGGAAGGTGGATTTTCTGCTTCAACTATCCATAAACCATTATCTATCAATCCATATTTTCCAGTTGTTTCAGAGCTCGATAATGACCTACTTTCCCTATTCATCGGTTCAGATCGATCAAAACGGAGACGTTTTGAGGACTTCGGTTCTTCAGGAGTTGAAAGTATCGATTGTGAGTAAATATCATTGAATATGAAGAATGAAAGAATGAAAGGAAGAAAAAAAAGGATTATTATATCAAATTTGAAAGAAGAACCATAAAAATTCGTAGCAAAAAGGTAAAATAGGATAAATTGAATTTTTTCATCGTCCACTTTTCTTCAGATATCTCGGTAAATAATGGAGATACGCCCTTTTTTCACACTCCATTTATGCAGCTTTCGGAATTCTTTACAGACACTATATAGTAACTCGCAATAGCTCAGTGTTCAGAGCACCTGACATGTAATCAGAGGGTCGTGGGTTCAAATCATGCTTGCGCATTACATATTTTTTCCGAAATTTGATTCTCTTAAAAAATTTATTAATAAAAATTAATTTATTAATAAATTTATTTGTTTAATGGCGTGTCTCAGAACAAGAATATCTCCATTATTTTTCGAAATCTTCAGTAAATTAATTACCAGGGGAGTCTTCTCTGCTCAAAGTCATCCCAAACAGCAGAACGAGAGCGATTATCATCACAATATGGGCTTTCATCGTCATCTTGCTTGGTCTAAATGGAAAAATTGGCAATAAAAATTGAAAAAAATCCGGGAAAGTAGCGTAAATACTATGCTTATATATTAGCACTTGCGCCGTTTTGTTTCCAAAGGCGACGATATGATAAATATTGAAAGAAAAACTGAAAACTTACCAAAAAAAATTGGTGATTTTGATAACAGACAACAGACGATATAGTGCATCTGTTTTGAATTCCAGACCTTTTATTCTGATCTTCAGCATTGAGGCAGTGGGTCAATGTTATCGGTCTCAAGTACATCAGCAAATATTTCTCATAATATAGGCACTTCTAGGCAGACGCGAGGGGAAAAGACAAAGTTGCACAGCTGACTGGAGTGTTTGTATTTATTGATGTGTAAATCTCCCGGAGGTAATTCATGATGAGTTAATCTGTGTAAATGAAGGGAAGTGTGATCGTGGGGATAATGAGATGAAGAGGAGGGATGGATGCTGTTGGAGAAGAAGCGGAAATTCATTTTTTTAGACGTTAAAGTAGGAAAAAGGTCCAAAATCGTAGGAATGAGGAGTTCTGATTGGACCGTAAATTTACGCCCTTTGGAATATCACTTCCAAAATTTTTTGAAGGTTTCTTGGAGTTCTTAAGTTTATCTGCCTAAATTTTGGGAGGGATACTCTCAATAAAAGTGACGATATGAATTTTTTTGAATTATTTTTATATATTCAGAATGTTCCTTTTTTTGATGAACATATCAGAAACTAAGTACATAAATTTCTCGATTGATATAAGTGCAGTAAATAACTCAATTTACGTAATTCCTTCAATTATCAGATATTGCTGATGGAGATCGACCAAATCTAAGATGTCTTCTCGGAGGCCTTTCTCTGCTCGTCTCATCATCAGCTGTTTCGGAGCTATCTATCAGTTCTAATTGACCAAAACGGCTTGGAGGTTTTGATCCTTCAAGTGCTGAAAATGTCGATTGTGGGTGAAAAAAGAGAAAATTACGTCAATTTTGAATGAAAAATGATAGAAATCCGAAGCGTAAAGATAAAATACAATAAATACATTTTTTTTAATCATTTACTTTTCTTCAAAAATCTCGATAAATAATGGAGATACGTCCTTTTTGCCCCAATTCATTTTTGTAGCTCTTAAAAATTTCCTGTGTAAGTGTTTTGCGGTAAAAAGGCGTATCTCCATTAGTTTCCCAAACTCATCGAATTAATTACCAGATTTTTGTGCGCTTAGAGTCATCCCAAAAAGCAGGAAGAGAATCATTATCATCATGGCATGGGCCTTCATCATCATTTTGTTGATTCTGAATGAAAAAATCAGAAGCGAAAATTGAAAAATTACGAAAATAATATTGTCACCTTAGAATCAAAGTGGCGTAAGTGCTATGCGCATTCATAGCACTTACGCCACTTTGTTTCTAAGGCGATGATATGATGAAAAATCGAAAATTATTGAGCACTCACCAAAAAAAAATTGGAAATCCTGATGGAAGCGCAGTCCAAATGTCTGAACTTCCAGACTTTTAGTCTGACTCGTTTCGATTTAAGCAAGAAGTCGATGATACAGAATACATCAGAAGTCTTTTCGCATTATTATATAGGCATTGGCTAGGTAGACGTCTACGTGTAAGCTTGGGAAAGACACGACTGCACAGCTGGCCAGAACTTTTTGATAAAAAACCAATTAATCCACACAATTGTTCATTGTAGAATAACTTTACGCAAATATGCGCAACAAATAGTCGAATTTCTTACACGTGACTAACGAATGAGAAACACATGTTTCATAATTGTAATAAATCTATCATGATTATGTATTGCTTTTGTGAAGAAGAAATTAATTTCAAGTGTTCGATACGCAAACATTGAAGTCATTCGGAATGAATGAAACTTTTAAATTTAACACGCGCCGAAAATTCTGTTCTTGAAAAATTGAATACATTTTTTTTTTCAACAAGTGTTTCGACCTCAAGGCCAACAAATTATCAAGAATTCAAAAAAAAAGTGACACATACCTTAAATGTTATAGCATTGTCTCAGAGTTAAAGAGGCGTAGGTGCTATGTATGAGAATAGCACTTATGCCCCTTTGTTTCTAAGTCAATGATATTTTTCAAAAAACCTTTCGACATTTTTAAAATAGGGAAAAGTCTGAATTTTTCTTTTTTTGACGGAACTCCCTCCCTCCCCCTCCTCCCTCCCCTCCTCCCTCATCCCTTCTCCCACCCCCTCCTTCCCCCCTCCTCCCCCCTTTTTTCTGCACTTTTCTTCAGAGATGCGGGGGATTCCCACAAAAATGAATCGGTTTGAATGAAAACCGCCATTATCCTCGCGTCACGTGACCATTGAATTCTCAGAATTGCGGCTCAGCGCCAGTTCGACTGACGATAATGCAGAACACAGTTATGCAGAATTAGAAGCAGACAATCTATTCTCTGCTCCATAATCCCTGGTTATCTCATCGCTTTTCGATGAGTGACTTGTGATTTCCAGTGACTGTCAAAAAGTTTAAATAAAAGAAAATGGTAAGTACAAACAAAACCCACCAAATCGACTGAAAAATAGAAGTTAAAAAAAAAAATTACACAAACTATTTTCAAATGACTTTTACTTATCATTTTTATTCGATTTAATGCATTTTTTGGAGCAAGTTTGGGGATTTCTGAGGTTAGCCGAAACTCCAAAAACTCCAAAAAAAGAAGCAACTAATTGTTAAAACACGATTTAACAATTTTTATCATCAATTACAAATCATTATTATTATTATAATTATTATTACCGTTTAATATTAATTTATTTTGAATAAAAAAAAAAATTCTTCATTATTTAGTCAAAAAAACCCGAAATTTTACATTTTACAATTTTTTAAACAAAAATAAATTTTAATTTATCATCAGTTTTTTGAGAATATCTCGGAAACCAAGCGAGATAGAGCAATTTTACATCAACCCTTTATTGTAGCTCTCAAAATTCTCCACAAAAAAGGTCTCTATGAAAATCGCGCTATCTCCCTTAGTTCCCGAGATCCTTTTAAAATAAATAAGAAAAACCGAGTTATCCTCTTTTCCTCAAGAATTTTAGTAGGGATAGGTGGGGTAAAATGGACACAAGTTGATTTTGGTATTTTATACTATGAAAATTACTCGAAATGAATGGGAATATTGGAGATAGGTTTTTCCTGATGATTTCATTGAAAAGATGAGGAAATTTCCTACGAAAATCATATGTCAGAAGTTATTTTTTGGAATTTTTCAAAAATTTCATTTTTCGCGCAAGTTTTGAACGTAAAACTTCTGTTTTTGAAAAATTTCAGGTTTTCGAGAATATCTCTGGTTCTATCGATCGTAGCGACCTGGGGTTGATCTCAAATGAAAGATGAGCTCATTTCCCATCGATTTATGGTGTTTAAAAAGAAAAATATTAATTTTTTCAAGTACTTATAGGGCAAAAACTGATTTCCAGCAAAATGACCTATAAATACTTGAAAAATTGATTTAAAAAAAATTTGAACCACACAAATCGATGAGAAATGAGCTCACCTTCCATTTGAGATGAACCCCAGGTCGCTACGACCAACAGAACCCGAGATATCCCCGAAAAAGTGAATTTTTTCGATTTTCAAAAGGAAAACCCCTTCAAAACTTGTCCAAAAGCGTAAATTTTCCCAAAAATTGAAAAAAAAAAATTTCGACACACGTTTTCCGCCCAAAATTTTCTCAGCTTTTCAATGGAATCATCAGAAAAATTCCATCTCCAACCGCCTATTCAAAAATCTCCATTTTACCCCACCTCCCCCTAATTTTTTTTTTTAATTTTCCTTTTTTTTTTGCTTTTTAGGGTCAGAATCAGTCCGGAGCCGGTGGCACAGGTGGCGATAAAAAAGACGACAAAGACAAGAAGAAGAAATACGAGCCACCAATACCAACTCGTGTTGGCAAGAAGAAGAGACGTACAAAGGGTCCAGATGTAGCTTTGAAGCTGCCTCAAGTGACGCCACACACGAGATGTCGTCTAAAACTCCTTAAACTCGAGAGAATCAAGGATTATCTTCTGATGGAGGAGGAATTCATCAGAAATCAGGAGAGACTAAAGCCGCAAGAGGAGAAAAATGAGGAGGAGAGGTCAAAGGTCGATGATCTCAGGGGAACACCAATGTCTGTTGGTACACTCGAGGAAATTATCGATGATAATCATGCGATTGTCTCGACATCAGTGGGCTCGGAACATTATGTTTCGATTCTTTCATTCGTTGATAAAGATCAATTGGAGCCTGGATGCTCGGTTCTGCTTAATCACAAGGTTCATGCGGTTGTTGGAGTACTTGGTGATGACACTGATCCAATGGTGACGGTCATGAAACTAGAAAAAGCACCGCAAGAAACTTATGCAGACATTGGAGGTGATTTTTTGGAGAATTAATGCATTTTTTTTGAGAATTTTGGAGTTAATTGTGGAGATACGCCCTTTTTCGCCCTAAAATGGATTTTTTTAGCTCTCGAGTATATATATGTAGATACTTTTCGTCAGAAAAAAACGTATTTCCAATATTTGCCTTGAAAAATTTCTCAAAAAATGAATTTTATTTGAATATTTTTCAATTTTTAAAATCCACTTTTAGAGATTTTTTTTTTTTTAATATTTCGGTAAATAATGGAGATACGCCCTTTTTGCCCTAAGATGGTTTTTTTTGCTCTTGAGTATATATATATGTAGTTCCTTTTCGTCAGAAAAAACGTATTTTTATTATTTCCTGAAAGATTTCTCAAAAAATGAATTTTATTTGAATATTCTTCAATTTTTAAAATCCACTTTTAGAGATTTTTTTTTTAATATTCCAGTAAATAATGGAGATACGCCCTTTTTCGCCCTAAAATGTTTTTTTTTGCTCTTGAGTATATATATGTGGATACTTTTCGTCAGAAAAAATAGATTTCCATTATTTCCCTGAAATATCTCTCAAAAAATGAATTTTATTTGAATATTTTTTTGATTTTAAAAATCAATTTTTAGTCATTTTTTTTAGAATATCTCGGTAAATAATAGAGATACGCCCTTTTTCGCCCTCAAATGTTTTTTTTTTGCTCTTGAGTATATATATGTAGATATTTTTCGTCAGAAAAAAACGTATTTCCATAATTTCCTGAAATATTTCTCAAAAAATGAATTTTATTTGAATCTTTTTTTAATTTTTAAAATCAATTTTTAGCCATTTTTTTTTTGAAAATTTCGGTAAATAATGGAGATACGCCCTTTTTGTCCTGAGATGACTTTTTAGCTCTTGAGATTCTCTGCAAAACCACTCTAGTGCAAAAATATCGTATTTCCATTATTTACTGAGATTTTTCTCAAAAAATGAATTTTATTTGAATATTCTTCAATTTTTAAAATCCATTTTTAGTCATTTTTTTAGAATATCTCGATAAATAATGGAGATACGCCCTTTTACCCCTGAGATAGTGTTTCTAGAGAATATCCAAAGCTACAAAACCATCCCAGGGCAAAAAGGGCGTATCTCCATTATTTACCGAGATATTCTCCAAAAAAGTCCCAAAAAATCGACTTTTTTTTCATAATTTCATTTTATTTTCAGGTCTCGATACTCAAATTCAAGAAATCAAGGAATCCGTGGAATTACCCTTGACCCATCCAGAATATTACGAGGAAATGGGGATTAAACCACCGAAAGGAGTAATTCTTTATGGTCCACCTGGCACTGGTAAAACTCTACTTGCTAAAGCAGTGGCCAATCAGACGTCAGCTACATTTTTACGTGTCGTTGGATCTGAATTAATTCAAAAATATCTCGGTGATGGCCCAAAACTCGTTCGCGAATTGTTCAGAGTTGCTGAGGAACATGCTCCATCAATTGTATTCATCGATGAGATTGATGCAGTTGGTACAAAACGATATGACAGCAATTCTGGAGGCGAGAGGGAAATCCAGAGGACAATGTTGGAGCTTTTGAATCAATTAGATGGTAAATTCCCTATTTAATTGAAAAAAAATTCAAAAAATTGATCTCATTTTTTCTTTGATTGCTTTTTGAAGATAACTCGGAAACCAAAAGAGATAGAGCGATTTTGCCCTAGAGGTGTTTTCTTCCAAATTTCAAGGGCTACCAAAAAGGTCTCTACAAAAATCGCTCTATCTCGCTTAGTTTCCGAGATATCGGAAAAAATAAAATAAAAAATTTGACTTTCTCAAAAAAAGACTTCTTTTTTTGTCGATTGCTTTTTAACGATATCTCGGAAACTAAGAGAGATAAAGCGATTTTGCCCTAATAAAGTTTTCTTGCAAATTTCAAGGGCTACCAGAAAGGTCTCTACAAAAATCGCTCTATCTCGCTTAGTTTCCGAGATATTCAAAAAAAATAAAATGAAAAAATTTGACTTTCTCAAAAAAAAATGTTTTTTTCATTTTTGCATAATTTAATTTTTTTTTTTTAATCTCTAGGTTTTGATAGTCGTGGTGATGTCAAGGTTGTCATGGCAACCAATAGGATCGAGACCCTAGATCCAGCCCTCATTCGTCCTGGTCGTATCGATCGTAAGATCGAGTTTCCACTGCCAGATGAAAAGACAAAACGTCGAATTTTCAGCATTCACACAAGTAGAATGACACTAGCACCAGATGTCAATCTCGCTGAATTAATAATGTCAAAGGATGATTTGTCTGGTGCTGATATTAAAGCAATATGCACTGAGGCTGGATTAATGGCACTTCGTGAACGTCGTATGAAAGTGACGAGTGATGACTTCAAAAAATCGAAAGAAAGCGTTCTTTACAGAAAGAAGGAAGGATCACCGGAGGGTCTTTATCTGTAAAATTACACTAGATCATTCAATTATCACATCGTCATCTTAGAAATAAAGTGGCGTAAGTGCTATGTATAATCAGTGAACTTACGCCCTTTTGTTTTCAAGGTGACAACATTTTTTCTTGTTTTTTTTTTCTAATTTCAATCGATACTGAATCGTAAGCCACGTGTATTCGTAATAACATTAATAAAAAATGAAATTAATTGATTAATTAATTATTATAATTGAAAAATCATTGATTTTCACGTTTTCCTTAATTATTAGAGGCAAAAACTACAAATTTAACATTAATAAAATGAAATTAATTAATTATTAGAGATGAAAATCATCGATTTTCACGTTTTCCTTAGCCATTAGAGGTAGAAAATAGGAATTTAATTTGTTTAAAATTTTGGAATTATGTTCTGCCTGTTTTTCGATGATTTTTGAAGGCTCCAGACTGTTTAGATCACCTGATGACTCTAAATTACAGATGTAACACTCGCCTCTTCGTGTTGCTTCGAGAATTACATCGATTTCTGGAGGATTTTTCACGTTTTTCAAGAGATGTTTCGATAAGGCTTTGTATTTTCCGAGGATAAAGGAGATTTTGAAACCGTCCTCGTATCCTTTGTCGAAATCTGATTGAAGGACGTGGTCTGAGCCCACGTCAATCCCTTCTCGATATCCTGCCTTAAAAAATGATCGATTCTTTATTTAAAAAAAAAAAAAAGTGAAGAATTGAGGGAAAATTCGATTTTTGTTTTTGTTTTTTGAAAATATCTCGGAAACTAAGCGAGATAGGGCGATTTTGCTCGAATCTTTCTTTTTAGCTCTTGAAATTCTCTACAAAAAAGGATTCGGCTATAATTGCGCTATCTCGCTTAGTTTCCAAGATATTATAAATATACAAATGATAAAAATGGAATTTATTCAATTTTTTTTGAAAATACACTTTTTGTCATTTGTTTTTTGAAAATATCTCGGAAACTAAACGAGATGGGGCGATTTTACCCGAATCCTTTTTTGTAGCTCTTAAAATTCTCGACAAAACCACTTCAGAGCAAAAAGGGCGTATCTCCATTATTTACCGAGATATTCAACAAAGAATGATCATAACAAGTATTTAACCTCAATTTCCAAAAAAATTAAACTTTATTTTTTTTATAAATAATAAATACTTTAACTGCTCCTTGAATAACTCGATTCCACGTCTTTCCACCAAGTTCTAGTGTCTCTTCATCATCTTTATTGTCCTCCATCATTTATTATCCCTTCAATTAAACAAGAAACAGGAATTAAATGATTTTTTTCCATAAAAATTCACGAAAATGAACATTTTCTCGTTTTTTGAGGTTATGTCAGCTGTCAACACTGCCTCTACAACAATTCTTAGACAATAAAAACATCAAAAACATCATTTCATCATGGATTTAGAGGCAGAAGATGCTGATGATCCTCAGGCTGGTGCTTCTGTTGATGCAGAAGGAGATTATGTCGAACAAAAGTGAGAATTTTTCATTTTTAATTAATTTTTTTCCAATTTTTCACTCCAAATCGTCTGAAAAATTGACAAAATTACAATTATAACCTTTCCTGTATCTCCAATTTTCCTTTAAAAATAATAATAATAATAATAATAATATGAATACAGGATACCAGGACGAAATGATCCAGGATTTTTTTTCAGAATAAAGGACTTCATTAAAAAAATTGGGGAAAAAATTAGGCAAAAAAACTCCAAAATTCCCAGATTTAGGTTTTTTTTTCCTAATTTTTTGGAATATCTCGGTAAATAATTGAGATACGCCCTTTTTGCTCTCGAACACTTTTGTAGAAAATTTCAAGAGCTACAAAAATGAATTCGGGTAAAAAGGGCGTATCTCCATTAGTTTTGAGAATATTTAAGAAAAATTGGAAATGGAATTTATTCAATTTTTTTTAAAAATACACTCTTTGTCATTTGTTTTTTAAGAATATCTCAGAAACTAAGCGAGATAGAGCGATTTTACATCAATCCTTTTTTGTAGCTCTTAAAATACTCTACAAAATCATATTCGGAAAAAATCGCTCTATCTCCCTTATTTTCCGAGATATCTTCAAAAAACTCACGATGAAAATATCAGAGTTTTTTATTTTTCTTTAAAAAAAACAATTAAAATAATAATAATAATCATTATTTTTATAGGCTCCTGGAATTGGCCCACTCGAAATCATCAGGATTGACTGATTCCGACATTTCCAAGGAATTTCCAGACTTGACACCAGCGAAAAAAGCGTCAGTTCTCAACAAACTTTTGAAACAAGGGCAAATAATTGTTTTGAGAAAAGGAAATTCTTTGCTTTATCGTTTGAAATTATCAGCGACAAAAGGATCCGACAATGAGGAAAGAATAGTTTATTCGATAATTGAGGCTGCTGGTAATAAAGGCATTTGGAGCAGAGACGTAAGATGGAAGGCAAATTTGCCAGTTACACAGACTGGAAAAATAATCAAGAGTTTAGAGGGTAAAAAACTGATTAAAGCAGTAAAATCAGTTGCAGCTGGAAGAAAAGTCGTTTATATGCTTTATAATTTGGAGCCTGATAGATCAGTAACAGGTGGTGCCTGGTATCAGGATCAGGACTTTGAAGCTGAATTTGTTGATGTCCTGAATCAACAGTGCTATAGGTATTAATGTTGTATTATCGTGTTTTTTGATTCATTTATTTATTTATTTATTTATTTATTTATTTATTTATTTATTTATTTATTTATTTATTTATTTATTTATTCATTTTTTTTATTTATTTATTTTTTAATTTTTTTATCTATTTATTTATTGAGAAACAAGATTTTTTTGTTTAAAATTGTTAATAACAATTTATACAAGATGAAATTCTCAAATTTGATTCAGTGAATCTGTGAAGAATGTAATTAGGAATAAAATAAGCCTTAAAAACAAGAAATTAATTGAAAATTGCAAAATTTTCATTATTTTTTACATTTTTTCAAATTTGTCAAGATTTAAAAAAATTGAAAAAAATAATGAAAATTTTTCAATTTTCAATCAATTTTTTCGTTTTTAAAGCTTATTTTATTTCTCATTACATTCTTTACAGGTTCACTGAATCACATTTGAGAATTTCAGCTTGTATAAATTGTTATTAACGATTTTATACAAAAAATTTAACTTTTTTCCGATTTTATATTCCAATCATCCTTAAAATGAGAATTTTGAAGATTTTAGAGGAAATCATCGGATTTTATAAGTTTTTTTAAGAGTATTGGGGAAACTAAGCGAGATAGAGCGATTTTGCAGGAATCCTTTTTTATAGAGAATTTCGAGAGCTACAATTAAGGATCCGAGTAAAATTGCTCTATCTCGCTTAGTTTCCGAGATATTAAAAAAAAACTGATAAAATAAAATGAATTTTCCTAAAGAAAATTCATAATTTTAGTAAAATACCTTAAAAAAGGAAAAAATGGGTTTAAATAATTTTTTAAAAATAATTCGAAATTCAATAATTCTATATAAAATAAGAAACGAAAATATACTCCAAAATTAACTAGAAAAATTAGTTAATTAATTAATTATTAACAAAATTTTTGATTAACTATTTTATTAAATTATTAATTATCTCCAAAATTAATTCATTAATCAATGGAATTTTACAGATTTTTGGAGCTAAAGAGAGAGGACATGAAGAATTGCAAGGGCGGGCCTATTGCCGCCAGAAATATAACGTTTGCCTCGTCCAAAGAAGTCTGGAAGTTCATATCGGATCTAGGGATCAGTAAAGTCAATTTATCGGTTGAAGACCTGGAGATGATTCTGAATACTCTTGTTTATGATGGAAAAGTGGAGAGACTTGTCGCTGGGGATGGAAATACACTGTACAGAGCTATAGCGCCATTGGTCAAGACCCCTGGACTAATTCTCACTCCTTGTGGACTTTGTCCAGTAAGTTTCTAAAAATAAATAATAATAATAACATTAATTGTATTGAAAAAAGCAGAAACTCGACAATTTTTATCTTTTTCATTTTGTTCAGTTCATTTTACAAAATATTCTCGAAAAACAAATCATAAAATTTAGAGATAATTAATTTCCAAAAAAAATGACTTATTTTATTTTTTATCAATTTATTGATTTTTAAAAAATGTTTTCAGGTGAAAAAGAATTGCTGTGACATCGGCGATGTGACACCCTCGAAGTGCCAGTATTTCACAGAATGGCTGGAATCCTCATAACTGTAAAAAAAAAACATTAAATTCAATTTAAAAAAAGGATTTCCAGAATTTTTAACGATTTTCTAACAAAAAAAAATCGTATTTTACAATTTTATTTCGCCTCAACTCCCATTAATTTCAAATTTTCAAATTTCCTGCATTTCCAGAAGCGCGGGAAGTCAATATTCCCGCGTTAAAAAATACTATCCGGAGAAGCGCCTCAATTTCCCGCCAAAATTCTTCAACTGTCGCCAAACCTTAAAAAAAAGGGAAATTCCCCTTAAAACCCCTCAAAAAAAAGGCGCAATCCTCCCCCCCCCCCCCCCCTCAAAAAAAAGTCCTCCTCCCCCCTCCTTCTCCCCAACCCCCCAAAAATCCCATCCAAAGAAGCGCTTCAATTTCCCGCCAAAATTCTTCAAATGTCGCCAAACCTCAAAAAAAAACCAAAATTCCCCTAAAACCCCTCAAAAAAAGCGCAATCCTCCCCCTCCTCCAAAAAAAGTCCTCCTCCCCCCCTTCAACCCCCCAAAAATCCCATCCGAAGAAGCGCTTTAATTTCCCGCCAAAATTCTTCAAATGTCGCCAAACCTCAAAAGAAAAACCCACAAATTTCCCTCAAAACCCCTCAAAAAAAGGCGCAACCCCCCCCCCCCCCCTTCTTGCCCCAAAACAGTTCTCCTCTCCCCTCCGCCTCCCCAACCCCCCCAAAATCCCATCCGAAGAAGCCCTTCAATTACCCGCCAAAATTCTTCAAATGTCGCCAACATTAGAAAAAAAAAACAAAAATTCCCTTTAAAACCCCTCAAAAAAAGCGCAACCCCCTCCCCTCCCCCCGAAAAAGTTCTCCTCCCCCCTCCCCTCCCTAACCCCCCAAAAAACCCCTCTCCACCCCCCAAACCCATTTCAAAAAGTCCAAAAACCCTTTTTTTATCTTCAATTTTTCAAAGTTGCCGCCCCTGTAAATCCTAATTTCCGGCATTTGTGTGCGCACCGTTCGTTCATCCGTTGCGTGTGTATCTCTATATATATATATATACATATATATTGTCGTACTAAGAAAAGAATTAACACCCGAGGTGTGCCGAAGCCAAAATTTATATGCTTGGGCATAGTAGCCGAAGAAAGCCGATGTCGATTCATTCGCTAGTACAACTATATATGTATGTGTATGTGTGTGTTACTCACCCGTCTCTGGCATTAGTGTGCCTCAGTGCGCCGTTATATTTTGAGGCCAGGTGGTTAGTTCTCCACACACCAACTTCATTTTTTTCTCTCTCAAATCGGCAAAACTTTCATTTTCCCCTAATTTCCCCTTTAAACTCCTCTCAAAAAGCCGTTAAAAGTGTCAATGAAATTCAAAAAAAATCATGTAATCATCATCTGCAAATCCACGTGAGTTCAAAAAAATGCAAAAAGCGTTAAAAAGCTCAAATAATAGTCATCTATGTTTTTGAACCTAAAAAACCCAAAGAAAACAAAGTAAAATCACAATTGCGGCAATTTTTGACTTCAAAAAATGTCATTTAAACTTGTCAATGTCAACGAAAAACCGTTAGAAAAAATTTAAAAAATTGAGATTTCATTGAATCAATGAAAATTGGCGGTAAACGCAGGTTTTTTCAAAAAAAAAAATCGTTTTTTTCAGAGCAAGACACTTTCAATGCATCTTTGCCTGTTTGGTTGGTTGATTTCAACCATTGGGCTTCTATAGTTCGGCCAAAAGAAGTGAAAAGAGGCATTTGCAGCGTCATACACACACAATTCACCCAGAAATCACAGCAGTTCGAGAAAGAATAGAAGGAAGAAAGAGGAAAAGACGAAAAAAAACGATTTTATTGCGATAAATTGAGTGGAAATTATTTAAAAATGCCATATTTAAGGAAAAAACCGTTTCAAAGACTTCATGTATCCTCTGATTACAAGGATGACGATGAAGTTTTTCATTGTGAAGTCACTAATGAAGTTTTTAAGGACTACAATGAGTATTGCGAGAGAATAATACTTTGTAATTCGACAATTTGGTCGTGCAGTATAACTGGTAAAACTAATATGACGTATGAAGAGGCATTGGCCTGTGAGGAAAATGCCAAAGCTAGCCTCAAAGAATTTCCAATGGAGGTAATATTTTGTTGGATTAGATTTTTAAAGAGATTAGTTCTTAAAGTAGGATAGGGTTAACACGACCAATGGATGAACACTGATCCAAAAGATGAACGGTTTTTTTTATATTAAAATGAGAGTTTTTATAAATATATTTTTAAATAATTGAATGGTTTTTAATAAAAAATCCGAAATTAAAGATGAAAAACATGAAAAAATTTCATGTTTTTTATCTTTAATTTTTGATTTTAATATATATGTAGGGGAAGGTGGGGTAAAACGGACATGGCTTAATTTTGGTATTTTATAGTATGGAAATTGGTTGAAATCGATGGAAATATTGGAGATAGGTTTTTTCTGATGATTCCATTGAAAAGCTGAGGAAATTTCCCATGAAAATCATATGTCAGAAGTTTTTTTTGGGGATTTTTTAAAAATTCCATTTTTTTCCTCAAGATTTGGAGGTGAAATCCTTCTGTTTTTTGAAAAATTTCAGGTCTTCGGGAATATCTCGGGTTCTATTGGTCGTAGCGACCTGGGGTTGATCTTAAATGAAAGATGAGCTCATTTCCCATCGATTTATGTAGTTAAAAAAAAAATTATCAATTTTTCAAGTACTTATAGGGCAAAAACTGATTTTCAGAAAATGGCCTATAAGTATTTGAAAAATTGATTTAAAAAAATTTGAACCACATAAATCAATGAGAAATGAGCTCACCTTTCATTTGAGATGAACCCCAGGTCGCTGCGACCAACAGAACCGGAAATATCGCCGAAAAAGTGAATTTTTTGGATTTTCTAAAGGTTCACCCCTTCAAAACTTGTCCAAAAAAGTAAAATTTTCGAAAAATTGAAAAAAAATAATTTCAACCCCCATTTCCCACCCAAAATTTCCTCAGCTTTTCAATGAAATCATCAGGAAATCTCTATCTCGAACCGTTCAATTGGAATGTCCATTTTACCCCACCTTTCCCTAGATTCATGAATATACTGTCTATTTATTGGGGGATTTGGGGTATATTCCTTTTTTTTTCTCCAGATTTTCATTTATTATTTCTTCATTACTCAAGTTTAATTGATTTTTAACTTTTTAATGCATTTTTTGCTATATGTCGCTTTTTCTACAGTTCTTCCACGTGATTTGCCTATTTTATAAGCTCCAATAAACTCCAATTTTTCCATAACTGTCTATCTATTGGTCGTATCACCCCCATTTAATTTTTTTTATTTCAAAAAATATGAAATTTCTTGACAAATTGATTTTTTCACGTTTTTTTTTTTGATATCTCGGCAAATAATGGAGATACGCCCTTTTTACTCTACAAAACTCTTGTAGAGACTTCCAAGAGCTGCAAAAACGGTCTTAGAGCAAAAAGGGCGTATCTCCATTAGTTTAAAAAATATATTTAAGAAAAATTGAAAGAAAAAATCAACTTTTTCTTTTTTTCGCTTTTTCTTTACTGAATATTTCGTTAATTAATTATCTTTTAAGGGAATTGATATAATTCAGGATTTAATTAAATGTCCATTTTCTTTAATTAACAGCTGAGAATTCCAATTCTTTACTTGGCAAGTAAAATAAACAGAACTTCATTCAGCGAAATGATGGAGGACGTTTATCAATTTGCTAGAGACAGGTATTTCATTGGAGAAATGGTTGAGGCAAGTTTTACTGAGGACTCGTGGTGTGAGTGCCATATTCTTCAGGTTATTGAACCCACTGATGAACAGATTGAGGCGTACATGAAGGAGAATCCAAAGTTTGTTCTAGTTTTTTAATTTTATTCTATTAGATTTCATTTGAATTTCGATTTATTCTAGGAGAAACTTGTTTTTTTTAGATTAAAAAGAAAAGAAAATACGTAGAAAATAATGATGATGGAGTTTTTTTTTTTTTTCCATTTTTGAGAATGACTCAACATTTACTGAGAAAATTAATTCAGAATTTGGAAATTAAAAAATTTACTGAGAAAATTAATTTAAAATTTAAAAATTGAAAAATTTACTGACAAAATTAATTCAGAATTTAAAAATTGAAAAATTTACTGAGAAAATTAATTTAGAATTTAAAAATTGAAAAATTTACTGAGAAAATTAATTTAGAATTTAAAAATTGAAAAATTTACTGAGAAAATTAATTTAGAATTTGGAAATTAGAAAATTTGCTGAGAAAATTAGTTTACAATTTGAAAATTGAAAAATTTACTGACAAAATTAATTTAGAATTTAAAAATTGAAAAATTTGCTGAGAAAATTAATTTAAAATTTAAAAATTTAAAAATTTACTGACAAAATTAATTTAGAATTTAGAAATTAAAAAAACATTAAAATTGAATTTAATCATTTTAGTTCATTCGTTTTTTTGAAAATATTCCACTTAATGATGGAGATACGCCCTTTTTACATTTTCATACATTTTTATAGCTCTTGAAATTCTTTAAAAAATCATTGTAGGCCAAAAGGGCGTATCTCCACTATTTAACGAGATATTTGAGAGAAAATAAATGACAAAAATGTTTTTTTTTTAGAGAAATTCAAAAAAATCAATTATTTTGTCATTTCTTTTTTTTTTGAATATTTTGGTAAAGAATGGAGATATGTCCTTTTTGCCCTAACACGGTTTTGAACAAAGTTTCAAAAGCTACAAAAATGTCTTCTAGTAAAATCGCCTTATCTCAGTTATTTTCCGAGATATCCTGAAAAAACGACAAAAATTCAATTAAATTAAAAATCCATCATCATTGTCAAAAAAACAGACTCACTCAATAGAATCTGCTTATTTAATCAAATTATTATCATTATTATTATGATTATCATTATTATTATTATTATTGTTATTATTAAATTATTCTACTTTATCGAATTTTTCTAAAAATTCTCAAAAAAAATTAAATTAATTAAATAATTATAAATTTTTACATTAAATAAATTGAATAATTGTGAATTATAAATTATTTCTGAGTCTCTAATTTGATAAAAATTCTAAAAAAAAATAAATTAATTAAATAATTAATCAAATAATTATAAATTATCAATTTTTTCTAAATCTCCAATTTTAAAAAATTCTTCAAAAAAATTAAATTAATTAAATAATTATAATTTTCCAGATTAAATGCTCAAGAAAGATACTATCATCCCCCAGCAAAGTTATTTCGTTACGAAGTTGAGCAATTGGATTGTGGTGAAAGTGACGTAAGCCAATTGATGATAGTAGAAGCAAGTCAAGTACGCAGAAAGAAGCAGCTGTACACACGTGAACGTAATAAAATATTCCTACGTATGTTATGTGAGCAGAGTTCACCAGGAGTCTGGACAGTAAAAGAGGAGATTCTCCGAAAATACGGAATTTCAAAAGTGCGTTTTGACTCGATTTTCGCTGGACCAATGCCAGATTTCGCGTCTCTCCCAAAGCGTCCTTTAATGCTAAAATCCAAGCATGGACCCCTCGACAAATACTTGACATCCGACCCAAAAAAGATGCAGAGTCCTTCTAAACCCTCCTCGCACCCCTCCTTCCCAAAATCAACCGACAAAAACCCCCTAAAAAAATCAAAACCCTCAAAACTAAACGGAAAGCCCAAAATCGACCAGAAAGCACGTGCAGAGGAGCAGAAAGCCAAGAAAAAAGAGGAGCGTCTCCAACGTCGAGAAAAGCAAAAAGAAGAGAAGCAAAAACTTGCAGCACTTGCTGCTTACGTCAGAGACTGGAACAAGCCTCGAGAGGACCTAGAAGTCGAGGATCTCCGTGAAATTCCCGAAGCTGTCCCCGTAAACTTCACAATTCCCAACGAAAATTTCGGTGATTTCGTTCAAATCCTCGAATTTCTCCAATTTTTCAAGGACGAACTTGAAGTAACGTCTTATTTTCCTGGGGGATTGAGTCTCGAGGTCCTTGAGAAGGCCCTGTCGACGAATGAGGCCTCAGGATCCTGGTCCGACCTCCTGCAGCTTCTTTTAGCGAATATTTTCAAGTACCAAGCAGAAGAAGAGGACGAAATTCACGAATCCAACGCTAATGAGATTCTCCCAATGGATTCGATGGACCACGGTGCATCTTCGATGGTGGAAGCTGTCAAATTAGCGACGATAGCGTCGTCCTGGTCGCAAACCCATCAAGGATATCAATTATCCGAGTTATCGCTGGACCACGTGACAGTATCTGAAATTCTGCGTCAACATTTGCTGTCATCTGGGGGAAGAATCAGCGAATTGGCCTCGAAATGGAGATATTCGCAGAGGGGGGGATACAATAATCACGATGATCCGGCGTTATCCTTGAGGATTAATGAGGCGAGGATCCTGAGGACCTTGGGACACCGTTCTGTCTGCGAATTCGAGTTGAAAGATCGACTTATCGTTGCTACTTGTTTAATTAATCAATTATTGACGTTTGCGTCTATTAGAGACATCATCGAGGAGCGTTACGAGAAGCTGCACCTCGCGAGACGCGAATTAAAGTCCTTCATCATCGCGGAGCAAAAAAAGGAGAAGGAGGAGAGGGACAAAATCAAAGATCGAGAGAAGGAAAACGGGAAAATTGAAGAAATCGTTGATGATCGACCGAAAAAAACGCGGGGAAGTCGCGAGGAGGAGAAAAAAAGAGAGGAGTACGACCAAAAATTGACAGAACTTCGACAAGCTGCTAAAGACGACAAAATGATGCTCTTACTAGGTTCAGATAGAGCACACAGGAGATACTGGAGATTACTGTCAATTCCTGGGATTTTTGTTGAGGATAATGAGCATTATCCTGGATATTGTCTCCCGGAGGGTACTCCTTATCTTCCGGAGCTCCAGGACAAAGCTGCAGCCGATATTTACCTCAAAAATAAGTTCGAGGACGAAGTTTCAGATAATAAAGAAAATAATTTCAAGCTAAAAAAGAAGAAATCGGTAACTTTTATGGATAAAAAGGACAAAAATGGTTTGAAATCCCCGCGAAAAGACGCGGATATTCGAAAATCGCTGATGGCTTGTACTGGAGATCGTGAGTGTCCGGTTCACGCTTCGAGAAGCGACAATAAATGGAGTTTTTATGGAACTCCCGATGATATCGAGGAACTAATAAACGGTTTGTCTGTTCGAGGCATCAGGGAAGGAGAATTACGCAATAATCTTATTCAAGAAAGCGAGAGTATAGCCTTGGCCATCAATACTTGTCCCAAACACAAATTAAACCCAATCGTCTATCCCCCCCAAAATAATAACAACAATTTACCCGGAAAATCAAAGAAAAAGGCGGAAAACAGTAATTTGAATTTCCCGCTCGACGTGCCGATTGATCAGGTCCTTGAATTGACGCTTCGGGATTATATCCTGGATCTCGAGGACAAATTGAAGGCAGGATGTTTGGGGTCCTTGAAGGTGAAGGATAGAGAAGCATGGAGACGCGAGATTTCATCTCAAATTGATGCAGATCCTGGAATTGATCCTGATTTGGATGCTGATGGTCCTGCCAATAAAATTAAAATAATCGATAAAATAAAGATCGAGAGCAAAAGCAGTCGTCCGAACACTCCCGACTCGGATGCAGGAACTGGCAGGACCTACAGGGATGCTGGGAAGTATCTAGGACCTCCGGGAGAAGATGAGACACTTCCTGACGAAAAACAGCAGTTTGTCATCAAACAGATGTCTTTAGCGATTCTGCAGTTATTTCACGCGGTTGAACCGAAGTACATGAAGAGGCCTCTGGGAAATGACGAGAAAGACAAGAAATATTCGGCTGAGGAGGTCAGAGAAAAGTGGGAACAGTCCCTGATGGCTTCGACATCCTGGTCCCAGCTTTTTTTGCATCTAAATACACTGGAAAACAGCGTTGCTTGGGGAAGAAGTGCGCTAAATGCGAGATGCAGGATCTGCAGGAAGTGCAAGGACGCAGAGAACATGCTGCTTTGTGATGGATGCAATAAGGGACAGCATTTGTACTGTTTGAAGCCAAAATTAACAGCTGTTCCTGAGGGAGACTGGTTTTGTGGAACTTGCAGGCCTAGGGAGGTGAAACCGAAGAAAAGAGCGAGGAGGAGGAAGAAGTTTGAGGAGGCTGAGGAGGAGGAGGATATTGTTAAGGAGGAGGAGGGCGAGGGGGAGGAGGAGGGGGTGGATGAGGAGGAGGGGGAGGAGGAGATGGACGTCCAGGAGGAAACTTTTGTGAAGGTGAAGAAGGTCGAGGTTTGCAGTGGGTGCAATAGCAGTGGGAGTCTTGTTGCTTGTGACACGTGTCCCAAATTGTGGCATCTGGATTGTGTGGAGCCACCCATGAGCAGAGCACCCAGGGGCAGGTGGCTGTGTCATGAGTGCAAAAATCTGAAGAAAAATCCTGCGAAAAATGGTAATTTAAAGGTTTTTTTGGGGGAGGGGGGAATTTTTGGGGGTTTAGGGAGAAATTTTGGGGGATTTTATGAGATAAATTGGGGGGAAATAAATTTTTTTGAGGAGGGGGGAGGGGGGAAATGGAAAATTAGGTGTATTTGATTATTTGGGATTTTCTGGAATTTTTGGGATAATTTTCCAAAAGATTTTTTTGGAATTTTTAAGAAAATTGATGTTTTCAGAAAATTCTACAATTTATCAGAAAATTCTACAATTTATCAGAAAATTTATCAATTATCCAGAAAATTTCTACAATTTTCTACAGAATTTCTACAATTTTCTAAAAAATTTCTACAATTTTCTGAAAAATTTCTACAATTTACTAAAGAAATTCTACAATTTTTTATGAAATTTCTACAATTTTCTAAAAAATATTCCAGAATTTTCCCAAATTGAACTCTGGCAATTTTTTGTTTTACTAAAAGAGAAATTGCTATTAAAAAATAATTTTTATTCATTAGAAGATAGAATTTGTTTTTTTTTGGAAATATTGTTTTGTTAGTCAAGGGTCGTGAGCGTGAACGGGAAACTGAGAGACCGTGTGCAGCAGCTGCACGTTCCCGAATCCACAGTTTTGCGAAGAGTCTACTGTGTACAGAATCCTCGAACTGGTGGGACGGTCTGTATTTGTGATGAAAAAAAAAACAGCAAATATCATTACCTCCCACCATTAGACATAAGAGCTTAATCATTAAGAGTACTTTAGGAATTTTTTAAAATATAATTTCATTTGTGTGTTTTGCCTTTTAATTGATGATTTAGGGAAAAGGTGGGGTAAAATGGGCACGTGTTAGTTTTGGTATTTTTTACTATGGAAATTCGTCGAAATCGATGGAAATATTGGAGACAGGTTTTTTCTGATGATTCCATTGAAAAGCTGAGAAAATTTCCCATGAAAATCATATGTCAGAAGTTATTTTTTTGAATTTTTCAAAAATTTCATTTTTGGCGCGAGATTTGAAGGTGAAATCCTTCTGTTTTTTGAAAAATTTCAGGTTTTCGGGAATATCTCGGGTTCTATTGGCCGTAACGACCTGGGGTTGATCTTAAATGAAAGATGAGCTCATTTCCCATCGATTTATGTGGTTTAAAAAAAAAATTATCAATTTTTCAAGTACTTATAGGGCTAAAACTGATTTTCAGAAAAATGGCCTATAAGTATTTGAAAAATTGATTTAAAAAAATTTGAACCACATAAATCAATGAGAAATGAGCTCACCTTTTATTTGAGATGAACCCCAGGTCGCTGCGACCAACAGAACCGGAGATATCGTCGAAAAAGTGAATTTTTTCGATTTTCGAAAGGAACACCCCTTCAAAACTCGTCCAAAAACGCAAAATTTGCAAAAGATTGAAAAAAATTAATTTCAACACATCTTTTCCATCCGAAGTTTCCTCAGCTTTCCAATGAAATCATCAGAAAATCTCTATCTCGAACCGTTTAATTGAAATGTGTCCATTTTACCCCACCTTCCCCTAATCTTAAAATAGTATTCCACCAATTTTATTAAAAAATAATTTCATTTGTGTTTTAATCACATTTTAATTTACCACTTACAGCATTTGCCAATTTTCATTAAGAGTGATTAATTAATTATAAATAATTTTAGAAAATTATTCACAAAAATCGCACGCATTTCTGCTTTTTTAATTAAATAATTTACAGAAATTGCTTAAATAATTAATTTAAAAATTATTAAATTTGATTTAATCAATTAATAATTGATTTAAAAATCAATTAATTTGATTCAATCAATTAATAATTGATTTAAAAATCAATTAATTTAATTTCATCAATTAATAATTGCCTAAAAAACTAATCAATTTAATTTAATTGATTGATAATTGATTCAAAAATTGATTAATTCAATTTAATTGATTAAAAAATAAATTAATAATTGATTAAACTTTTATTTTCTCAAATTAAAAAAATTGAAAAAAATTCTAAAATTAATCTTTATTTCAATTTAACAGATGGAAATACTTCTGAAGAAACAGAGCAAAGACAAACAAGAAGAGCAACAAAGAGAGCAGCAGCAGTACAAGACAAATCACTCCATGATCTTCTTAATGATGTAATGCATCACAGAGATTCTTGGCCCTTTTTATCACCAGTTAAAACTGACGAAGTACCTGATTATCATGATTTCATTAAAAAACCAATGGACTTTGGAACAATTAAAAATAAATTGGACACTGGTTATTACGAGACAAATTCACAATTATTTTTCTCCGATTGTTTATTGATCTTTGATAATTGTCATACGTACAACAAAGATCACAGCTCTGTTTACAAGTGAGTAAATTGAATTTAATGGACTTTGGAGGGAAAGGGATGATGCAAGTTCGGATGCCAGAGATTTTTTTTTCATTTGCATTTATTATTATTCGATTTTTTCCCACTAATTTTTCATTTTCATGGATTTAAGTCAATTTTATTGTTTGTTTTTTTAGAATATCTTGGAAATTAAGCGAGATAACGAAATTTTTGTAGAAACCTTTTTTGTAGATCTTGAGATTCTGGATAAAAGTGTCTGAGAGGAAAAAGGGCGTATCTCCATTATTTACTGAGATATTTGAAAAAAAACAATGGACGAAAAGAAGTCAATTTAAATTTTTTTAAAGAAATTTTTGAATCATGATGATTTTTCTATTTTATTGTTTTTGAATATCTCGGAAACTAAGCGAGATAGCGCAATTTTACCGGAATTTTTTTTTTTAGCCCTTGAAATTCTCAAGAAAACCATCTTAGGGCAAAAAGGGCGTATCTCCATTATTTAGTGAGATATTTGAAAAAAACGATAGATAAAAAAAGACAATTTCAGAATTTTTAAAGAAATTGTTCAATAATTATAATTTTTCTATTTTCATTTTTTTGAATATCTCGGAAACTAAGCGAGATAGCGCAATTTTACTTGAATCCCTTTTTGTAGCTCTTAAAATGCTCTAAAAAACCATCTTAGGACAAAAAGGGCGTATCTCCATTATTTACTGAGATATTCGAAAAAAACGATGGAAAAAAACGTCAATTTCAAAATTTCAAAAAAAATTTTTGAATCATGATGATTTTCTTGTTTCATTTTTTAGAATATCTCGGAGATTAAGCGAGATAGAGCGATTTTACTCGAATCCTTTTTTGTAGCTCTTGAAATTCTCTAAAAAACCATGTTCGGGTAAAAAGGGCGTATCTCCATTATTTCCCAAGATATTCTTAAAAAAGCAATGACAAAAAATTGACTTTTCCAATTTTACCTTTTCACTACAAATTTTAGTTTCTAATTTAATCTTCAATTAATTTAATTTAAAAATAATTAATCCAAAAAAATAAGAATCCACATTATTTAAATTCCTTAAATTTAATAGAAATTAATTAAAAAAATTTATTTTATCATTTGATCTTTGGCCTCCGAACAATTAAAATTTCATTAATAACAATAAATAATTGTGTATCCTCTGAAATTTATAGTTTTGTTTATAGAGCTGGTATGAGACTGTCAAAATACTTTGAGAAGAAATCTAAAGAAATGGGATTTACATATGATGAAGAGGCAATACGTTCACCGCCATCAAAAAAATTCAAGGAGGATCCAAATGGAGAATTAAAAATAAACGGTGAAAGTTAAATAATAGTAAATAAATAATAAATATAATAAATAATCGTAATTAATTATTAAATAATGATTAAATAATATTTCGAAGTTGTGTGTGTGTGACTGCTTGTTTGCAGTATATTTTTCACAAAAAATCATTAGAAAAAGGTAAAAAAAAAGAAGAAGAGCAGAAAAATGAATTTTTAAAAAAATGAAAAAATAATATGAGACACTTGTATTTTTATTTTAATAATAGTATAAAAAAGGAAAAAAAAGGAGTAAAAAATTAATGGTGTGTGTTTTTTCACATTCCTAAAACGTTTTCAAATACTCACTGTGTTTGGCGCGTGTCAAGACTATTTTAGCACGCAGTATTAATTAATTAATTATTATTGTGAGGATTATTATTTTTTTTTCATCGTAAAAATGTTAAATTTGTCATTTGGAAATCGAGAAAAAAAAAAGGATTTTTTTTTTCACAGAAGCCAGTACAACTTTATGAACCTAGTTTTTAATTTAGTCAATTTTTTTTTATTCAATAATTTAAAAGTAAAAAAAAAAAACACGATGAAAGCTTGAAAAATTTCTATTTATTTTATTCGAATTATTTTCTTTTTTCATTCTCCTTTTTCGAGAAATTTTGCGTTTCAATAATTAATTTTTTTTTTGTTAATTAACTTCTCAATTATAGAGAAAAAAAATAAAATTGAAATAAATTATGCGTAGTTAACGCCGATGTTGAGTACTTAGTATGTAAAAGTGGAGAAAATTTGAAAAAAATGCATGAATTCGATTTTTTTCTAATTTTTCAATTGAAAAAAACAGGAAAAATAATCACAAGTTGAAATTTTCTGTCAGAATTTTTTTTAAATCGATTCAAATCCTTTTTTCAATATCAATTAATTATTTATCGAACAAAATTTGGAAACTGCATGTTTTTTAAAAATCATTAGCACATTATTATTATTATTTTTTTTACTTTTTCAATTGGAATGAAATAGAACAAAAATCAAAATTTGAAATTTTCTGTCAGAATTTTTTTTTAAATCGATTTAAATTCTTTTTCAAAATCAATTGATTGTTTATCGAACAGAATTTGGAAACTGCATGCTTTTTAAAAATCATTAGCAGATTATTATCATTATTATTATTTTTTTTAATTTTTTCAATTGAAAAAAAAATTAAAAAATGATAAAAAGTTGAAATTTTCTGTCAGAATTTTTTTTACAATAGATTCAAATTATTTTTCCTATCAATTAATTATTTATCGAACAGAATTTGGGAATTGCATGTTTTTTTTTAAATCATTGGCAAAAATTATTAATATTTTCGTATTTTTTTTCTTAATTTTTCAAAATTTTTGCAAAAATCTCCACAATTTGAGGCTGGACCTACGACCCAAGGGTACAAACGTAAAAAAATATGCGAAAAAAAAATGAATAAAATAATAATAATAAATTATACGAGAAAAAAAACATAATTGATGAAATCCTTTGTAATACCGTATGTTTTATACAATTAAATTGGTAAATAAATAATGGAAAAAAAAATGAGTATTTAAATTATGAGTTGCTCCGAATTGTTTTATTTAACACTGAATTTACATTTTATGCTCGATAATTAGTTTTTCGATAAATCGAATATAATTTAAAGAGGCATTTTTCTACAGTTTTTTTTCTTCGATCTTTTCATTAAATTCATGGATAATTTATTGTAATTCAAATGAATTTAGTGGCTTTCACCTGAAAATTCCTTCCTTCTGATTTCACGCCATTTTTCAATATTTTCGGGTGAATTAACTGAAAAAAGAAAATTATTTAATTTATTAATTTGATGAAAGTCTTTTTTTTTAGTAAAAAAAAATGAAAAAGTGAAAAAGAAATGTCATTTGCTTTTTGAGAATATCTCGGAAAGTAAGCGAGATAGAGCGGTTTTACCCGAATCCTTTTTTGTGGCTCTAGAAATTCTCTACAAAAAAGGATTCAAGCAAAATTGCGCTATCTCGCTTAGTTTCCGAGATATTGCGAAAAAACGAATAACAAAAAATAGACTTTAATTAAATTTTATTTAAAATCCATTTTTTTGTCATTCGTTTCTTCGAAATATCTGGGAAAATAAGCGAGATAGAGCGATTTTACCCGAATTCTTTTTGGTACCTCTTGAAATTCTCTACAAAACCATATTGAAGTAAAAAGGGCGTATCTCCATTATTTACCGAGATATTTAAGAGAAATGATTTTTTCAAAAATTACTAATGAAAAAAAATGTTAAAAAATCGTTTTTTTTGTTGCGAAATTCAATGAAATAAATTATTTAAAAATAACGCACCAGCTTTAGTGATCTTCCACATGATTGGAAGAGTCAAAATAATACCATAACACCAATATCTAGTGAACCAGGCGTGTTTCCAGTGATGTTTGTACGGGAAAAAGTACATTTTTGCTGTTAAAGTGTATGGAAACTTCATGTAGCGTTCCTTTGGAACTGGTGCATCAGCCATGATGACTAAAATAAAAGAAAAACAATGAATAATCCAATTCAAATATTAGTAATTAAAAAATAAATCTTGAAATCTCAAAGATTGCCAGAAAAATTGGCTCCAAACGTTTAGACTTCAATACAAAAATTCCCCAAAAAGTTTTTAAATTTTGTCATTTAATTTTTTGAGAATATCTCTACAAAAACGTCTTTAGTTCTCTACAAAAAAGCCCTTAAAAAATCCAAAAATTCCCACATTTTTTTTTTTTAATTTAAAAAAATCTACAAAATCCCAAATTTTTTATAGAAATTCTAAAAAATCCCAAAATTGCCCTTTTTCCTCCAAAAAATCTCGAAAAATCCACAAATTAGATAAAAAAAATTCAATTGAAAAATTATAATTTATAAAAAAAACCTCAAAAATCCAAAAATTAAATATCCAGAAAAATCTACTCGAAACGTTTACACTTTAATCCAGAAAATTCCCAATCAATCTAAAAATCTCAATTAATTACTTAAATTAAATTACTAAAAAAAAAGTGCAGAAGATCCTAATTTATTTTCAATACCTGCCAATTCCTCAAAATGTCACGAAAAACCTTTTTTTTAATCAAAAAATCAAGTGGCAAATTCACTGCCACCGAATTTTATCACGTTACATAAATGGAGAAGACTCTATCTCTCTCTCTCTCTTCTTCTTCTTAAAACTGTGCTGTAATTGGTCGAAACCCGTCCTCTCTCTCACCCCCCCCCCCTCTTCCAAGCTCTCACTCATTCGCTCACGCACTCTCTCTTTCTTCTTCTTCTTAAAACTGCGCTGTGATTGGTCGAAGCCTCTTTCTCTCTCTCTCTCTCTCTCTCTCTCTCTCTCTCTCTCTCTTTCTTTCTCTATTTCTTCTTAAAACTGTGCTGTGATTGGTCAAATCCAGTTTCTTTCTCTCTCTCTTTCTCTTTCTTCTTAAAACTGTGCTGTGATTGGTCGAAGCCAATTTTTCTCTCTCTCTCTCTCTCCCTCTCTTTCCTTCTCTTTCTCCCTCTCTCTCCTTCTTCTTCTTAAAATTGTCCTGTGATTGGTCGAAATTCGCTTCTCGTTCTCTCTCTTTCTCTCTCTCTGCTTGATAAAAATCGATTATTCTCGAGATCGACTGGCGCTGCTAACTTCCGGTTGGTTCGCTGCTCTGCCCACTACCGCCATCTTGAGTTTCAAAAAATTTGAATGAGAGGCCGCTGGCCAACGTTTCTTCCTGTTTATTGTTTTTGCCATCGTTTGCGCTTCAGTTTTATACATTTTTCAATTAAAACCGCATGAAAAAAATTGAAATTAACCAATTTTATTTCAATAAATTAGTGATAAAGTAATTTTAAAAGTTCAATTGTGATATCACTGGGGTCACAATGTCCCCGAGAAAAACAAGAAGAGGTATTTTTTCATTTTTTTTAAACAGTTTATTTATCAATTTTTCGGGCATGTGGAGTCAATGGGGAGTAAGACACCTGGTGTGCTATATACAGTTACAGTTTAGGCGGGATGCAAAGGAAATATGGCGACATTTTTGGCGGTTCAGATGAATTATTTTTGTTTTGATTATTTTATTTCATCAAAACATAAATATTGTTTATTTATTGAGAATATAGTGTAAAATCTAGTTTTTTGTGAATAAAAAAAAAAGATTGAATTTTTTTTTTTTCGTGAAAAATGAAGAAAAAAAAGAAATTAGTGGAAAAAAAGATAAAAATTTGATAATTCTATTTTTATTTGTCGTTTTTTGAGAATATCTCCGGAAATAATGGAGATACGCCCTTTTTGCCCTGAAGGTTTTTTTTTTGAGAAATTTGAGAGCTAGAAAAAAGGATTCGGGTAAAATCGCTCTATCTCGCTTAGTTTCCGAGATATTGTAAAAAATAAAATTCAAAAATTAACGTGATTTAATAATTTTTAAAAAAATTTAAAATTAATTTTTTTTGTTGATTTTTTCTTTTTAATTTCAGTAAATAATGGAGATACGCCCTTTTTGCTCCAAGATGGTTTTGTAGAGAATTTCAAGAGCTACAAAAAAGGATTCGGGTAAAATCGCTCTATCTCGCTTAATTCCCGAGATATTTCAAAAAAAGAAATGACGAAAAAAGGATTTTTATGAAATGTTTGGAAAAATTCATTTTTTTGTAATTCGTTTTTTTTTAATATCTCGGTAAATAATGGAGATACGCCCTTGTTGCTCTAGAACACTTTTTTAGCTCTTGAGATTCTCTATAAGAAAAGAAATAGTGAGAAACCGCCTTATCTCACTTAATTCCGAGATATTTTTAAATGATTTTTTTTTTTAAATTTGTAAATTCTACAATTTTTTACCATTTTTTTATTCAGTTTCTTGAGAATATCTTAGAAAATAAGGGAGATAGAGCGATTTTACCCAAATTCTCTTTTTGTGGCTCTCGAAATTATCTACAAAACCATCTTTAGACAAAAGATGAGATCGATTTCGCCCACCAACGATCCAAATGCTCCAAATTGAAAATTATAGGGGAAGCTGGAGTAAAATGGACACGATTTTGGTATTTTATACCATGAAAATTACTCCAAATAGATGAAAATATTGGAGATAGGTTTTTTCTGATGATTCCATTGGAAAGATGAGGAAATTTTCCATGAAAATCATATGTAAGAAGTTATTTTTTGGAATTTTTCAAAAATTTCATTTTTTACGCCAGATTTGAAGATAAAACTCTTCTGTTTTTGAAAAATTTCAAATTTTCGAGAAAATCTCTGGTTCTATTGATCGTAGCGACCTGGGGTTGATCTTAAATGAAAGGTGAGCTCATTTCCCATCAATTCATGGGGTTTAAAAAGGAAAATATCAATTTTTTCAAGTACTTATAGGGCAAAAACTGAATTTTCAGAAAATGACCTATAAATATTTGAAAAATTGATTTAAAAAAAATTTGAACCACATAAATCGATGAGAAATGAGCTCACCTTTCATTTGAGATGAACCCCAGATCGCTAAGACCAACAGAACCGGAGATATCCCCGAAAAAGTGAATTTTTTAAATTTTCAAAAGGAAAACCCCTTCAAAACTTGTCCAAAAACGTAAATTTTTCCAAAAATTGAGAAAAAAAAAATTTGACACATGTTTCCCACCTAAAATTTCCTCAGCTTTTCAATGGAATCATCAGAAAAATTCGATCTCAAGCCGTTCAATTGGAGTGTCCATTTTACCCCACCTTCCCCTAAATTATTTTTTTCTCCTAATTTTATTCCTCTTACATGAAAAAGCTGCAAAAAGCCGAATTGCTAATAATTTACATTTTTCCCAGGTAAACCGAAAGGTGACAACGTCAACGAGAGTGTCTCAATAATCGAGGACTCCATGCGACAACTGGAGAGTCCCTCCACGCATTCACGTTCCCTCCGCACTCGCCGCCCCAAGGATCCCCCAAAGGACCCAAAAGAGACGCCAAAAAAGGACTCCTCCCCAACTCTCGACGTCTCCACACGTCCTGGCCGAAGAACCCGCGTCCGCAAAACCATCGGCGATGTCTCCATCGCCTCCAAGACCATCGACTCCCCCAACCTCTCCAAAACCGCCTCCAAAACCTCCCAAAAACCCTCCAAAAAGGCTAAAACCTCGATAATCGACGAGACACTATTATCCGACGAAGTTCCCGACCTCCCCCCCAAAAAAAGGGGCAGAAAGAAGCGCGTCCCCTCCACCCCAAAATCCACCATCTCCGACTCAAAAAACATTTCCTCAGACGAAGACGCAGAGGTCGCCTCAGCAACCTCCAAGATTTTCCCAAAAAAGCCCTCAAAAACCTCAAATCGTAGTCTCCGAAGCCGCAATAACTCCCCCAGTATCATAACCCCAGAAAGCTCCCCCATAACAGTCCCCCTCACCCCCCATCGAAGCACTAAAACCCCCCGAAAGTCCCCTGTAAACCTAGGATCCCCAAAAACTCATGAAACTCACTCCCTCTCCCCAAAAAGGCTTTCAAAAACCCCGCGAAAATTGTCCGTAATATCCGCATCGCCCCCCGAGGCCTCCCCCTCCCCCAAAAACGCCCCCAAAACCCCCTCAAAGTCCTCTCCTCCCCCCTCCTCCGGAAAAAAGAGGTCCACCTCCGCTAAATTCCTCATAAAAACCCCAAAAATAGTCCGTAAAAAATCAAAAAGTCCAAAAAACCCCAGAAAATCACCAAAAATTCAAATTGACGAAGCTGCAAAAAGCGAAATTGCGAATAATTTGAGTTCCCCTCAACTGATTCTCAAGCGAATAGCCTCCCCTACCTCCCCCTCCTTCCCCTCCTCCCCCACCGTCGATGCCAACGTCAGCGAAAAGCCGACACCGTCACGACCAATGATAACATCCCGTCTCCACAGCGTCATAAAGTCCGAAATGACGTCATCAACGCCACGAGAACGAGCCCGCGAAATTCGAAGATCTTTAAATCTGTCGACAGGCGAATCGCCCCTTCCAGTTTCCAAGTTTTATGGAACGAAAAGTCCGAAGAGTCCAAAGGTGATTTCTGACGAATCCAAAGGCTTCATTGATAACGTGACGAATCCACTGATAAGCGAGGACGATGAATCCTTCGAGATAAGTGGAGTTAAACAAGTGGATTTGGAAAAGGACGAAAAAGCCGAGAGAACCCGAAGTTTTCACAAAAATAGCACTTACGAATTGGCAGAGCCAAAAACGCCGAATTTACGTAATGGAGGGGGAAATAAAAAGAGCAGTGGTGACGATACGTATGAGCTTGAGGAGCCGAAGACACCGGGACTGCGGAAAAGAACGGGAAAACGGAGTTTGAGCGAGATGAATTGCGATCCTGTTGATGATGACGAAATAGCGCCGAAAAGGATGTGTCGCGTTAGATTCGCGACACCGGAAATGAAAGGGGGGACTCCCCGAAATGATGGGCGGCTGATTTTCAGGTCACGATCAGCTACTCCGAGCTCAAAACTATCCAAAAAAGTGACGTCAGACATGAGCAACGTGACGAAACGTCGGAGATCAAATTCGCTCAGCGAAGAAGCTGCGAAATCCGGAAATTCGGTCATAAGGAAGCGTTCGCTTTCGATCGGAATCGCTGATACAAGCGTTCAAAAAGAGGCGCGCTGGACTACTAAGGTGCAGAACGAGTCTATCAACCGTTTGAGCAAGCCAAAGCTGTCGACGACACTTACCGACACTGATAAGAAGAAAAAACCGGAAATCAAAGGAAACTCAGCGAAAAAAGTGCCGAATTTCGCGCAAATTCATCAGAAGAAATTCGAAAAAATGGAGTCGCTCGTTGATGCGAAGAAGAGGGTTGCCGATAGACACAATACGTTGACGAGTAATTTTAGTTTAAAATTAGGAAATGATGCTAATGCACATGGTAATGAGGGGAAACTGCTTGTTAATGCTAATGACGCTAAAATTCCCGAAAAACCCGGGAAAATTCAAACGCCCGACATCGTTAAAAACGGCGGTTTCAACAGATTTGGCTTCAAAGTTCAGGATCAAGGCGCCAAAATTAATGAAACCGCAGGAAAAAAGGCCAATGAGGGGTACAACAGGTTTGGGTTCAAGGTCAGGAAGCAGGAAGCAACAAAAATCATTTCACAGCCTTTAGCCGTTAAAATTCAGGCGAAAAAAGAGGAGAAACGAATGGCGCTCAAGGGAGTTCGATCAAATCGACGATTTGAACTGTTGATGAAGTCGAGGAATATGAAGTGATGGGGGTGGGAAAAAAAGGGGGGGAGGGCGGGAAAGGGGGGAGATATTTTGAATGAGTCTTATATATTAATATTATAATTGTGTCTTTTTATTTTCATTGGATTATTGAATAGTTGACTACTTTAAACGAAATTTGTCAGCTTAGAAGTAAAAGGGCGTAAGTGTTGCGTGTGTCTGTGTTTGAGGACTTACGCCCTTTTGACTCTGAGATGACGGGATAATTATTGTCTGAAAAACAAAATAGTTTTAGTTTTTAATAATTCACAATTTGCAATTATTTAGTTTTTTTTTTAATTTAATGGTTTTTTTTTGAGAAAATAAGGGGAGGGGGGATAGGGAAATGAGGGGGGGGGGTTGAGGGGTTTTTTGGAATTGCCTCTTTTTTAGTGGGAAGGGAGGGGTAATTTGAAAAATTACGGTATCTCTTTTAGATTTTGAGATATTTTTTTGGAAAATAATTGAAATTTGAGATTTGAAATTTTGAAAAAAGGAGGGAAAAAAGGGGATTTATTGGGGAATTTTTTTTACTTGACTTGAGAATATTTTTTTTTTTTTTGTGAAATTCTGAATCAAACTACTGTACAGAAATGGGGAATTATTTTAAAGGAGGTATTTTATAAAGGTTCAAGTTTGAAGAGAAAATAAGGGATAAATATCATACTTTTTTAGAGTAGTTAATTACAGAGTTGAATGAATTATGTAGTTATTCTTAATAATTGTTACGAGAATTTGTAAAAGAAGTGACAAATTTAATAAAAATGCCTGTAAGGACAATATTTATTGTTTTTTTTGCTTGAATTTCGTCCTTTACCCCTGAAATCATCAAAGAAATGTTATCTTAACTATTTTCCCCCATCCCTCCCTCCTAATTCCACTCTCAAATCCCCCAAAGATCCCCAAATTTTCCAAAAAATTCAAAAAAAAAGAGCGACACACGTTTTCCACCTAAAATTTCCTCAGCTTTCTAACGAAACCATCAGAAATCCTCCATCTCAACTATTTCCCCCCCTTCCCCCCAGTTTTCACTCCCAAAACCCCCAAAAATCCACGAATTTTCAAAAAAAAATCCAAAAAAACTCCGAACTATCTGTTTTCCATACAAAATTGCCTCCTTTTTCCCCCGAAATCATCAACAAAATTCCACCTCCCCCTCCTTTTCCTCAATCCCTCTATTTCCCCTCATTTCCTTCATCCCAAAATCCCCGAATTTTCCAAAAAAATCCAAAAAAACACCAACACATCCGTTTTTCACCCAAAACTCCCCCCCCCCTTCCCAAAAATCACCAAAAAAATTCTATCCCCCCCTCAAACCCCCATTTTCCTCATCCCAAAATCCCCTAATTTAAAAAAAAAATAAAAAAAAACCCCGAAACATTCGTTTTCCACCCAAAATTTCCCCTCTTTTCCCCAAAATCATCAAAAAAATTCCACCCCCCCTTCCTCCCCTCAAACCCCCATTTCCCCTCATTTCCCTCATCCCAAAATCCCCTTTTTTTCATGAAAAGTTTTAAAAAACCCCGAAACATCCGTTTTCCACCCAAAATTTCCATTCTTTTCCCCAAAATCATTAAAAAAAAATCCACCTCCCCCTCCTGCCCCTCAAATCCCCCATTTCTCCTCATCCTTAAATCCCCGAATTTTCAAAAAAAGTGAAAAAAAAACCCAAAACATCTGTTTTTCACTAAAAATTACTCCCCTTTCCCCCAAAATCATGAAAAAAAATCCACCTCGCCCTCTTTCCCCTAGAATCCCCCATTTCCCCTCATTTCCCTCATCCCAAAATCCCCGAATTTTCAAAAAAAAAAAAAAAAAAAAAACCCGAAACATTCGTTTTCCACCCAAAATTTCCCCTCGTTTCCTCAAAATCATCAAAAAAAATTCACCTCCCCTCCTTCCCCTCAAATCCCCCATTTCCCCTCCTTTTCCTCCATCCCAAAAATTTTCCCCATTCAAACTACTTTCAAATTTTCCCTCCAGTTGGCGCCTCGGGAAAAATAGAAAAAAAATTAAAAAAATGGCCGTGAAAATCCCTCAGTCGGTTATCACCTGTCACATCTGTCACAATAGTGTCCACAAAAAAGCCCACCCACCGACAATGAATCGATTAAACACAAAAAAAACCAGATGATACCTTCAATTATTTAAATAAATCACCAAAAATCATTAAATTCGCGGGTCAATTAAATTTCATTTAATTATCTTCAAAAAAAATGGAATTCCTCGATTTTATAACCGTACCTAAAGTCGATGGTGTCGTGTTGACAGAGAAAACGAACGAGAAAATATTGAGGCTTGAAGGTACATTATGTTTGAGTGGTCATCATTTACTACTGTCATCGAGACAAGATCATCGTAAAGAGCTCTGGGTAATTAATTCAATTAATGATTAAAAAATTATTATTTTTAAAAATTTTTTAGAATTGTAATTTTTTTTATCGATTTGTTTTTTTCTAATATCTTGGAAACTAAGCGAGATAGAGTGATTTTGGTCTGATAAGGTTTTGTGGGAAATTTTGAGAGCTACAAAAAAGGATTTGTGTTAAATCGCTCTATCTCACTTAGTTTCCGAGATATTTTCCAAAAACTGATGACAAAAAGTGGATTTTAGAAGAAATTTAATTAGAATCCATTTTTTGGGATTTGTTTTTTTAGAATATCTCAGAAATTAAAAGAGATAAAGCGATTTTGTCCAAAGAAGGTTTTTAAGAGAATTTTGAGAGCTACAAAAAAGGATTCGAGTTAAATCGCTCTATCTCGCTTAGTTTCCGAGATATCCTCAAACACCTGAAAATATTATAATGAAAAAATTAATATATATTTTTTTTTAACAGCTTCTGTATCGAAATATTGACGTAATTGAGAGGAAAACGAATAATCAGAGTCCTGGAGGATGTATTTTATTAAAGTGCAAGGATTTTCGAATTCTCCAGTTCGACATGAATTCAACAGATGATCTCATTAATGTCGCAAATTCATTAGATAAATTGTCATCACTTGGTAATTTTTATATTTTTTCAAATATCTTAGTAAATAACGGAGATACGCCCTTTTCATACGAAATTTTAAGACCTTCAAAAGTTGTTTTGGCCAAAAAAGGCCTATCTCCATCAATTACCGGGATATTCTAAAAAAGACTAATAATTAAATCATCACAATTCAATGATTTCTTTAAAAAATTCAGAATTGACGGTTTTTGTCGTTAATTTTTTTTGAATATCTCCGTAAATAATGGTGATACGCTTTTTTTACCCTAACAAGATTTTCGAGAGAATTTCAAGAGCTAAAAAACCATATTCGGACAAAAAGGGCGTATCTCCATTATTTACTGAGATATTCTAAAAAAACTAATAAAAAAATTATTTTAATTCAATAATTTTTAAAAAAAATTCAGAATCGACGTTTTTTGTCATCTTTTTTTTCAATATTTCAATAAATAATGGAGATACGCCCTTCTTACCCGAACAAGATTTTCAAGAGAATTCTAAGAGCTATAAAACCATCCTAGGGCAAAAAGGGCGTATCTCCATTATTTACCGAGATATTCTCAAAAAAATGAATTTAAAAAAATGAATTTGCCTCTTTTTTTCAGATCAAATGTATCAATATCCATTCTTCCATCGTCCCCAACAATCAGATCAGAACAAACTCCAAGGTATAGATGGCTGGACAGCTTATACACCAGTCTCCGAGTGGTCCAGACTACTAGCATCACATGGAGATGAGTGGAGAATAAGTTATTTAAATCGTGATTACAAAGTTTGTAATTCTTATCCATCAGCAATGATTGTACCACGATTAATTGACGACAATGTAATTATATCGTCTGCTGCATTCAGAGACAGTGGAAGATTTCCAATTTTGTGTTATAGACACGAGGGAGGTGTAAGTAATTTTATAAATTAAATTTAAAAAAAAATAAAAGAGGAATTATTAAAAAAAAATAATTTCTTCTCTCAGTTTTTTAAAAATATCTCAGAAAATAATGGAGATACGCCCTTCTTGTCCTAAAATAGAAATTTTTGAAGCTTTTAGGACTCTTTACAGACTTTTTGTGGGCAAAAAAAGCGTATCTCCATTATTTACTGAGATATTAAAAAAAAATGATTGACAAAAAAGATAAATTCTAAAAAAATTTCAAGAAATTATTCAATAATAATAATTTTTCTATTTAATTCTTTAGAATATCTCGGAAACTAAGCGAGATAGAGCGATTTTGCATCAATCCTTTTCTGTAGCTCTAAAAATCCTCTAAAAAACCATCTCAGGGCAAAAAAGGCGTATCTCCATTATTTTTCGAGATATTCTCAAAAAGCAAAAAAAATTCAGTGATTAAAACCTAAAAACTAAATTCAATTTGGTTTTCATTCATTTTCCTCAAATATCTCGGAAACTAAGCGAGATAGAGCAATTTCACCCGAATCCTTTTTTGTAGCCCTTGAAATTCTCTACAAAACCACCTTAGGGCAAAAAGGGCGTATCTCCATTATTTACTGAGATATTTCCAAAAAACTGATGACAAAGTCCATTAATTTGCCTAAAAAATCAAAAAAATGTTATATTTAACAGAAAAAATCTTTTTATTTTCAGAGTATTTTGTTCAGAAGTGGACAGCCAATGTGTGGAGCAACTGGAAAACGTTGCAAAGAGGATGAGAGACTCTTGAACATTGTTCTTGGTGCTGGAAGACGTGGTTACATAATCGACACGAGATCAAGCAATCAGGCACAAAGTGCAAGAGCAAGAGGCGGTGGTACAGAGATAGATTCTGCTTATCCCCAGTGGAGAAAAGTCTACAAGAGTGTACCAAGACTCAATGAACTTGCAGAGAGCTTGATGAAGTTAATTGAAGCTTGCAATGATATTTCTTGTTCGACTGGTCAGTGGCTGTCGAGATTGGAGAATTCTGGATGGCTTGGAAGTGTTCAGGCTGCTATGAATGCTGCTTGTGTTGTTGCACAGTGCCTGCATCAAGAATTAGCTGCTGTTCTGGTCCATGGTGATTTTTTTGAGATTTTTTTCCTTTTTTTTCGTTTTTTTATCGAAATTTTATAGAATTTTTTGATTTAATTTCGATTTTTTTTGGTAATTTTTTAAGAGTATCTAGGAAACTAAGCGAGATAGAGCGAATTGTGTGGAGACCTTTATTGTAGCTTTTAAAATTCTGTTTAAAAAAGGATTCGGGTGAAATAGCGCTATCTCGCTTAGTTTCCGATCTTTTTTTAAAGAATGAAGCAAAAAAATTAAATTAAAAAAAAAATTATTGAATTTTTGTTATTTCATTTTTTAGAATATCTCAGAAATTAAGCGAGATAACGTAATTTTTGAAGAATCCTTTTTTGTAGCTCTCGAAATTCTCTAATAAACCTTCTTAGGGCAAAACTGCTCTATCTCGCTTAGTTTCCGAGATATCTTCCAAAAACAATCGATATAATGATAAATTTTCTTTTTTTTCAGGTGGAATTGGTCGAGATTCGACTCTAATAGTCACGAGTCTCGCTCAAGTGATCCTAAATCCTGATTGTCGAACTGTTCGTGGTCTTCAGGCACTTTTAGAACGTGAATGGCTACAAGCAGGGCATCCATTTGTCACGAGAACAAAACACTGTGCCTATTACACATCACAATCACAAAATGCACCACATTCTCCAACTTTTTTATTATTTTTGGATTGTCTATATCAATTGCATCATCAGTTTCAATACAGTTTTGAGTATACGACTGATCTTTTGATTGAATTATTTAGGCATGCTTATTGCTCTGAGTATGGCACATTTTTGGGTGAGTGTTAAAAAGAATTTTAAAAAAATTTGAGAAAAAAAAAAGGATTTTTTTAGACAAATTTCATTATTTTCTGAGATATTTACAAAAAAAAAAAATCAAAAAATTGGATAATTCTTTTTTTTTCTCATTTTTTTTAAAGTAACTCAATAAATAATGGAGATACGCCCTTTTTGGTCTTAGGAGACGGTTTTCAGAGATTTTTAAGAGCTAAAAAAATAGTAAAAAGGGCGTATCTCCATTATTTTCTGAGATATTTACAAAAAAAAATGAAAAAACTGAATAATTCTTTTTTTTACTCATTTTATTTTTTTGAATAACTCGATAAATAATGGAGATACGCCCTTTTTGCTTGATTAAGCTTTTGTAGAGAATTTCAAGAGCTAAAAAACTGTCTTAGGGCAAAAAAGGCGTATCTCCATTACTTACAGAGATTTTCTAAAAAAACCGAATAAAAAAAATGAATTTTATTAAATTTTTTTTCTTAATTCATTTTTAATTATGCATTTTTTTTTAGAATATTTCGGTAAATAATGGAGATACGCCCTTATTATTCTAAGATACACTTTTAGAGAAAATTTCAAGTGCTATAAAATCGTCTGAGGGTAAAAAAGGCGTAACTCCATTATTTTTCAAGATATTTACAAAAAACTGAATTAAAAAACTGGATAATTCTTTTTTTTCTGTCATTTAATTTTTTTAAATATTTTCATAAATAATGGACATACGCCCTTCTGATTCTAACACACTTTTCTACCTCTTAAAATCCTCTAGAAACTCGTCTTAAGCCAAAAAAGACATATCTCCATTATTTATTAAGACATTCCAAAAAAAAATTAATCTAAGAAAAATAAAGTTTGAAAAAATTCTAATAAAATTAATTTTTATTTATTCATTTTTTAAGAATATCTCAATAAATAATGGACATACGCCTTTACTCCTCCAAGACACTTTTACGCAAAATTTCAAGACCTAAAAAACCATATTCGTGCAAAAAGGGCGTATCTCCATTATTTACCGAATTATCCTTAAAAAACTAGAAAAAAAAAAAAATTCTTCAAAAAAAAAATTAAAAATCTTCATTTAAGCAATAAAAATTCGAAAAAATTAAGAAAAAAATGGTTTTATCTTTTTTTTTAGGTGATTCAGAGGCAGAAAGGATATCACTACGTCTCCCAGAAAGGACCATAAGCCTCTGGCCACATCTTAATAATCCAGACAATCTTGAAAATTGGATAAATCCACTCTACGAGCCAAATCCAAGTGTTATTTGGCCTAGTATAGCACCAATAAGTATTCGCCTTTGGAAACAGCTTTATTTTCATCACACACCAATAACACCATGGAACGGTTTTATACCATGTGTTAAACAATTGAAGCATAATTATTCGGGTGTTAAAAAATTTGCTGGACAATTACGTGCACAAGTACGTCGTGCAATTGACGAAATTGATGTTCAGCTTGATGACGCAACTTCTTGTATAAAAGACAGTGAACAGGATCAAATGCAGTCATTGTGTCTATCGAAATTGAATATAGAATCGCAATTAGCATAATGATTGAAGCAAGATTTTTAAATGATACAAAGGAAAAAATTCATCACAGATAAATTATTTAAATTTTAGAAGAGATATTTAATGATAATTAATGATATAGGGGAAGATGGGGTAAAATGGATGGAAATTGGTCGAAATCGATGGAAATATTGGAGATAAGTTTTTTCTGATGATTCCATTGAAAAGCTGAGGAAATTTCCCATGAAAATCATATGTCGGAAGTTATTTTTTTGAATTTTTCAAAAATTCAATTTTTGGCGCGAGATTTGAAGCCGAAATCCGCCTGTTTTTCGAAACATTTGATGTTTTTGGGAATATCTCGGGTTCTATTGGTCGTAGCGACCTGGGGTTGATCTTAAATGAAAGATGAGCTCATTTCCCATCGATTTATGTGGTTTAAAAAAAAAATTATCAATTTTTCAAGTACTTATAGGGCAAAAACTGATTTTCAGAAAAATGGCCTGTATTTGAAAAATTGATAAAAAAAAAATTTGAACCACATAAATCGATGAGAAATGAGCTCACCTTTCATTTGAGATGAACCCCAGGTCGCTGCGACCAACAGAACCGGAGATATCGCCGAAAAAGTGAATTTTTTCGATTTTCGAAAGGAAAACCCCTTCAAAACTCGTCCAAAAACGTAAAATTTTCAAAAAATTGAAAAAAAATTATTTCAGCACATCTTTTCCACCCAAAATTTCCTCAGCTTTTCAATGAAATTATCAGAAAATCTCTATCTCAAACCATTTAATTGAAATGTGCCCATTTTACCCCATCTTCCACTATTAGATTTACCAATAAATTTATTATTATTATTGGATTATTTCTGTACATACGTTTAATTAAAATTATAATCAATTGTAGATTCTTACTGAGGAATGTCAATATTGTGTATAAATTATTTAATCTTAATTTTTTTTTATACTAAATTACATTTTTCTTTTTTTTTTATACAGCTGAGGTAAAAAAATTTATGCAATTTTTCAAAATATTCACAGAAAATTAAAGATTCAGAATAATTCGTGCATTTTTTTTTTAAATTAAAAATCCTGCAAAAATATTTGAAAATTAACGTGAATGCACGAGTTTTTCTGGCTTCTTTTTTTTATAAAGCTACAAAGTGTAAATTTTTCTATTAGAAAATGATATAATCAAGTGAAATTAGGAAATTGAGGAGTAGAAAGGTAAAAACTGAAATTTTCTCTTTTTTCTGTCAATGGTTTTTTAAAGAAATGTCATTAAATAATGGAGATACGCCCTTTTGACCCAAAGGAATTTTTTTAACTCTTGGAAATCTCAATAAAAATCGTTTCATGTAAAATTGCCCTATCTCGCTTAGTTTCCGAGATATTATCGAAAAAGTAAATGAAAAAAAAAAGGAAAAATTCAATAAAAGCGATTTTTTTCGTTCTTTTTTCTAAAATATCTACGAAACTAATGGAGATACGCCTTTTTAAAATTCAAAACCACTTTTGTAGTCCTCGAAATTATCTACAAAACCACCTTAGGGCAAAAAGGGCGTATCTCCATTATTTACTGAGATACTAAAAAAAAGCTATAGATAAAAAAGTGGCAATATCAGAATTTTAAAAGAAATTGTTGAATAATTATAAATTTTCTATTTTATTTTTTAGAATATTTCGGAAACTAAGCGAGATAGAGCAATTTTACCCGAATCCTTTTTTGTAGCTCCTAAAATTCTGTACAGAACCACCTTAGGGCAAAAAGGGCGTATCTCCATTATTAACTGAGATATTAAAAAAAAATGATAGATAAAAAAATGGCAATTTCAGAATTTTAAAAGAAATTTTTCAATAATTATAATTTATCTATTTTATTTTTTATAATATCTCGGAAACTAAGGGAGATAGAGCAATTTCACCCGAATCCTTTTTTGTAGCTCTCAAAATTCTCTACAAAATCACTTCAGTCCAAAAAGGGCGTATCTCCATTATTTACCAAGAAAAATCGTCTTTTTTTCACGTTTTCCCTCTTTCATCTCCAAAATTCTCAAAAAAAATGACTTTTTTTCTATTTTTTGTAAATAAAAAAAGCCTTAAATCATGTTAGATAAATAACAACAATAACCATAACAAAAACAGTGATAATCATTCCACCAACAAGAACAAATCCATCTGATTTAGCTCTTTGTTCAATAAGTCTCATTGTTGTATTTGATAAACCCAATGTATTACCAATGTCAATTAATCTTTTGTGTGCACCTTTTAATGTTAATCTTTGTGATCTTAAATTTTCAATAATTCCACTGCCATGTGCTAATAAATTGTCAATTCCTTGATTTGCATTTTTCACTTGATTATTGTACTGTAAATCACGATCTATATTTATCTCAATGTGATCATTTGTAGTGAATTGACGAGATAATAGAGCTTCTCTCTCTTCTGCAGCTTCTTTTTTACGAATTTGCTGAGATTTCCAGGAATTTAAAGCTGCTGTCAAGTGACGACTGTCATATTTCAACTGATCTACTCGCATTTTTGCATTTTGACGCTGGGATATTGGTCCTTTTAGACAGAGGATGTCTAATCTCTCGCAATTACTGTAATTAAGAGAATTTAATCAATTAATTTGTTTTTTTGGGGAAAAAAAGAGGATTTTACGATTTTTTGATTGAGTTTTTTGGGAATATCTCGAGAAATAATGGAGATACGCCCTTTTGGCTCTGGAACGATTTTGTAGAGAATTTTGAGAGCTACAAAAAAGGATTCAGCTAATATCGCTCTATCTCGCTTACTTTCCGAGATATTTGAGGAAAATGAATGAAAGAAAAGGTAAAAAAAGGATGATGTAATTTTCCTCGTTTTTTTTATAAGAATATCTCGGAAACTAAGCGAGATAGGACGATTTTACATGAATCCATCTTTGTGGGGAATTTTGAGTTTTACAAAAAAGGAATAAAGCAAAAAGGGCGTATCTCCAATATTCACCGAGATATTCTAAAAAAATAAATGATAAAAAATTAATTTTGAAAGAATTTTTTTTAATTCATTTTTTTTCATTTGTTTTTTTATAATATCTCGGAAACTAAGCGAGATAGAGCGATTTTGCCTGAATTCTTTTTTGTAGAGAATTTGAAGAGCTAAAAAAAAGGATTCTTATAAAATCGCCCTATCTCGCTTAGTTTCCGAGATATTCTCAAAAAACTGATAAAAAAAGGATAAACTCATCTTTTTTTCACTTTTTTGCAATTAAAGTAATGTTTTTTTGATGTTAAATTTATTTTAAAAGTCTTGAAGAATATTTACCTGTTAATTAATCCAATTTTTGCTAATATCTCACTTTCAACAGCATTTTCATCTAGGTTAGGCAATCTTTTGTCCAATTGTGTGAATAAATGCTGTGTTTCTTGGACTAATTTGTTAGTCTGATGATAAAGTGTCTCCATTATCAATTAATCAAATTTTCAGTCAGTCAAAAAACTATTAATCTTTGGATTTTTTGTTAATTAGCCCAGTGACGTGTATGTCAACGTGACAGCACGTCCAACATCACTGATGTGTGGACGAGAACTCGTTGCACTCAAAAAAATTGTGAAATTATCGATTGGTATCGATTTTATTTGTTTGTTAATGATTTTTGGAGCTTTGGTAGTGAATTTTCATCTTTAAAACAATGAAATCTTCGTCATGAAGAATAAAAAAAGGCTCATCAGCGAATAATTCATTTGAAAATGCGAAAATTCCAGTTCTCCCTCGTCATTGGCTGGAATTTCGTGCCTGAGATCCCATTGGTCGATTTCAAAAGGCGGCAACATTTAAAATCAGCGAAATTTCATTTGAAAAGTAGTTTTCAAGGGAACTGGGGTGGAGAGGTGGCTTTTGATTTTTCCTGAAGAGGCGAGTCTCTGAAAAAATCTGAAAAAATTCAGGGAGATGCTGGATTGAGTGTGAAATGTCTCTGAATTTTTTCAGAATTTTTGGATGAGCGGTTTGAGCAGGAAAAAATCGAGAAGATTTTTTTTGAAGGGGAGATTTAATAAATAATTTTTTTCAATTAAAAAAATAAAGGGAATAAATTGATTCTTTTTATTTTTATTAATAATCTACTGAATTCACCTTGATTTTGTTTTTCATCTCCAACGCAAATAAGGAAATGATGAAAAAAAAAACATGAAAATTGGGAAATATTTGTTTTTAAAATTTTTTAAAAGTTTTTTAAATTTTAAGAAAATGAGGAAGAAAAAATCTAAAAAGTGAAGAATATTTGTTTTCACTTTTTAGGTTTTTTTTTTCTCATTTTCATTAAAACTGAAAAATAAATCGTAATAGATGTTATAAAACAAGTCTATAAACCCACTAAATCAACAAACACGTTTATAAAAAAATGAAGGCAGAAAAATCATTGTAGAGTCTGTATTGAATGTCTGTGAAAATTTATGATATTTGTTCACCCAATTTTTGTCCTTGATTTTTTTTTTTTTAAATATCTCATGGAGATGAGAGAATGAAAAAAATAACACCATAAATTTGAATAATATTAGTTTTTTTTTCCTTAAAGTTTACGGATTTTCAAATCATTTGGTCTTTTGAAACGAGTATAAAAGAAGGCAGCTCGATGAATTATTAAACAGTCATCTTTGAAAATTCTCAAGTGAAGTAACAATTATCTAATCAAAATGATTAATTCATGTTATTTGTTTTGTTTCTGTGCTATTCTGATGATTTCTTCTAATAATGCTAATGTCGTCTTCGAATTGGGTAGGCTAAATAATAATCATTTAATTATCGCTTCCTTCCTCTTGAGATATGAAACTTTTCTTCTTCTTCATTATACATAGGGGAAGGTGGGGCAAAATGGACATGAGGGGTAAAATGGACACATCTAAATGTTTAGGCAAATATTATGGAAAACTCTTGAAATTAATAGAAATATTGGCGGTAGATTGTTTTTCATGATTTCATTGGAAAGTTGAGGAAATTTTAGGCGGGAAACAAGTGCTGGAACTAATTTTTTTGAATTTTTGGTGATTTTGACTTCTTTGAGCATTTTAGAGGGGTAAAAGCCTTCCTTTTTTTGAAAATTTTCAGTTTTTTGAGAATATCTTCGGTTCTATTTGTCGTAGCGTAAAAATTCCGATGGGAGGTGAAAGGTGAGATCATTTGCCATCGATTCATAGGGTTTTCAATTTAAAAATATCGATTTTTAAGGTATTTATGGGCATTTTTGTGAAACAGTTTTGGCAAACAGTTTTTGGCCTATAACTATCCCAAAAATTGATATTTTTGGATTCAAAACCCCATAAATCGATGGGAAATGAGCTCACCTTTCATTTGAGACCAGCCCCGAATTGCTGCGACCAATAGAACCAGAGATATTTGCAAAAAACTGAAAATTTTCAAAAGAGCAAAAGCTTTTACCCCTCAAAAATGCCAAAAAATATCAAATTTTCAAAAAAAATAAAAAAAAATACATCAGACACTCATTTTCCGGCTAAAATTTCCTCAGCTTTTCAATAGAATCATCGAAAAAAATCCATCTCAAACCGTTTCATTACAGTGTCCATTTTGCCCCACTCTCCCCTATATTCATTAATGACTAACATATTGAATCATTGAAAATTCAGATCAAGTTGGAATGATGCACTTTCCTTCAAACACTTCAATACTGCGCAATTATGAGTATAATCATCCATTTTTTACTTGTATCCGGAAATATGGCATGACAGCAGACTGGGTAAAAACTTGCAATTCATTACTTTTATTTAAAAAATTTGAAGAATTTTCATAAATTTGAGTGAATATTTACAGCTAACAGTAAATGAAAAGCCCATACCTGAGGATATTTGTATGAAAGATATAGAATGTCGATTGGGTGATAAAGATGCTCATACAACTAAAATAATTGTGGGAGAAAAACCAAAGGAGGGCTCACAGTGCAGTTCATCAGGGGCAGACGACAGCATTAGAGTAAGTGAAATTTTTCCATATAACATTAATTTTTTCAAATATACTGGTATGAATTGACATCATCGCCTCAGAGTGAAAGGGACATAAGTGCCAAAAACACGAAATTCTGGTGTGAAAGGGGCGTATGTCCACTTATCACTCCAAAATGTTTTTTTATGGCCTCTGGAACATTATTTGGATAATTGAAAATTAAAATAACAAAGTGTCGTAACTACCAATTTTAAAATGAAAGGGACTTATCTCTACACTTACGCCCTTTTGTTTATTTTCTTTTTAAACGCTATATAATTGTTAAAGTTAAAGTGAAAAGGACGTATCTCCGCAATTACGCCTTCTTTGTTTTTATAATTTTTTTTTATCTCATGAGAATATTTGGAGTTACGTCCTTTTTGTTTTTAGGATTTTTCATCCGAATTTTTGGCACTTACGCCTTTTTTGTTTTTAGCGATTTTTATCTAAACTATGGCACTTACGCCTCTTTGTTTTCAATTTTTTTACCGATGATTAGAGAAAATTCAATGAAAACACTAAAAACAAAGGGACGTATCTCCGGCACTTACGCCCCTTTGTTATTAGTCAGTGGTAATTACGCCTATATGTTATTATTTTTTATTTTTTTACCAATATTGCGTAAAAGGCCTTGGAAAGCCTATTGGAGCAATAATAGTGGAGATACGCCTTTTTGTTATTTTGAAGAAAAAAAATCGGGAAAAATGGCACTTACACCCTTTTCACTCTAAAGCGACGACCGGAGGAAATACTCCATTAATCTGAATGATTTTTTTTCACTTCTTTTTACAGGGTTGTGTCAATGGAAAATGTGTACCTTTCACCATGGCGTACAAATTTGTAGGTCTGCATAACAGGCGTATGGTGAGAAAGGATGGTTATTATAATGGAGATGGTACTCCTGTTCGTACATAATATAATACTCTTGTTATGTACATAATATAACATCGTTGTATTATAATAGATATATACAACAGTACTCATATATATATCTTTCACTCATGTGGGTGAAAGATATCTTCCTCCCAATTATGTGTACACCGTTAAGAAATTTTATCAAAAATTACTGTGCTGGTCCAGTAAAAAGTGGAATTGCACAAAAAATAGTAGGGGAGAGTGGGGCAAAATGGACACTGTAATGAAACGGTTAGAGATGGATTTTTTTTGATGATTCTATTGATAAGCTGAGGAAATTTTAACTGGGAAACGAGTGTCAGATGTATTTTTTTTCGATTTTTTTGAAAATTCGATATTTTTTGGCATTTTTGAGGGGTAAAAGCTTTTGTTCTTTTGAAAATTTTCAGTTTTTTGCAAATATCTCTGGTTCTATTGGTCGTAGCAATTCGGGGATGGTCTCAAATGAAAGGTGAGCTCATTTCCCATCGATTTATGGGGTTTTGAATCCAAAAATATCAATTTTTGGGATAGTTATAGGCCAAAAACTGTTTGCCAAAACTGTTTCACAAAAATGCCCATAAATAGCTTAAAAATCGATATTTTTAAATTGAAAACCCTATGAATCGATGGCAAATGATCTCACCTTTCACCTCCCATCGGAATTTTTACGCTACGACAAATAGAACCGAAGATATTTTCAAAAAACTGAAAATTTTCAAAAAAAGGAAGGATTTTACCCTTCTAAAATGCTCAAAAAAGTCAAAATCGCCAAAAAATCAAAAAAATTAGTTCCAGCACTTGTTTCCCGCCTAAAATTCCCTCAGCTTTCCAATGAAATCATTAAAAACAATCTACCGCCAATATTTCTATTAATTTCAAGAGTTTTCCATAATATTTGCCTAAAAATTTAGATGTGTCCATTTTACCCCTGATGTCCATTTTGCCCCACCTTCCCCTATATTTGCGGAGTAAAAATTACTGTGGCCACAGTAAAAATTGATGGGAGTCTCATTAATTTTACTGAAAGGTTCAGTCATTTTGACTCCATTGGTATTGTAATATTTCTGCAATTTCCTCCTTCGTTCCACGTTTATCGGACGTTTATATTTAATTTTTGATGAAAATTTTTTTCAGTGTATGAACTAAAATGAATTTGAATGTGTCCGTTGCTGGGGAAAACAATGATGTTATTTCTCTTGAATATTTCACTTTTATTTGAAATCTCGTATGAGATACAGCTATAAAACCGACCCATTTACAGTTAATTCAAAGTTTGTAAATTTTTCTGTGGCCTCTATAATAAGCGTACATTATTAACAAATGTCTGTTAACGTATAGACAAATTTGTCAATAATTCTATTTTATTTTTATTTTTTCCTTTAAGGAATATTATCTGTTTCATCAAAATTTTTATTTGTTTTTCTTTTCATTTTAATAAATATGATAAAACTTATTCTTTGTTTACTCATTGATTTCATTGAATATTTCCTAATTTCCATAAATACGAATTGTCACAAAATCATTATTCCTAATTGATAAAAACGATTTTTAAGCTGAAAATTTAGACAGAAAAAACTTGAATTTTCTGAAATTTTTTATTTTTTAGATGTTGTTGCATAAGATGTTGTTGCATAAGAGGTATAATTGTAACATAATGCCCTTTTATCAATTGATAATAGAAATCGGACTATAATGAAACAATAAAAAAATTAATATGAAATACTATGAGATATATTATTCACAATATGTCTATTGAAGTATTTATACAAGCCCTGCGTAATAATATTTACACAGAGAAAAGTGTTTTCTTAATTTAAGTGAGAAAACTCACTTGATTCAAGTAATTTTCGTTTTTTTTTTAATTTAGAACTAAACTTCCTCAACTCAGTACACATAAATGACTCCATTCAAGTTACTTCGTACATTTTTAATGCGATCCGACACAGGGAATAATTCAACAAATGACTTGGAGTGGTATATATCTGCGAGGCACGATTTTGATAAATTACGCAAGATACGATTTTTGATTGCTTGAACAGTATTTATTTTAAGCGTATTCCTCTTTGAAATATGGAAGATTGTATCGCCAAATCAAGAATAATAAATATTTCTCATAATTCAACCTCTTGATAATTTATCTTGACATACAAATTCCGCATTACAATCCGCTGATCTGACACAAAATGATGAAACTTAATTTTTTATTCCGAAATTCAATGGTTGGTTCAAGTACTAACCACCACATTTGACTGAGAATGTACAGATTCATTTGAATGGAGTCACTTTTGTGTATTAAGTTAAGGAAGTTTAGTTTTGAAATTAAGAAAAAAACGAAAATTACTTGAATAAAGTGAGTTTTCACTTAAATCAAGTGATTTTTTCTTTCTTAATTTAAGAAAGTAAAACTCACTCAAATCAAGTAAGTTTTCTCACTTAAATTAAGAAAGCATTTTTCTCTGTGTAAAAACGAAATTGTTGCTGAAAAAGTTGTAAGGTCTGAAAAAACTGTTTCTACGCTTATTCTGAAGAACTGTAAATATTGAAATATTGGAATATTACTAAAAACTGAAACTTTTGTCCATCTCATAAATTACTATTTCAAATAAGTTGAAAAAAAAAAATAATGATTTTTAATGGCATTGTTAGTGATCTGATGATTGTTACAATTGCAGCACCTCTCCCCTAAATATGAAATTCGAGGATTTTGAAGTGAAAAGTTGAAAATTCGTTTTTTTTTTGTTGATCATTTTATTGAGAATTTCAATTAGCTCATCTTTTGAGCTCATTTTTCATCTATTTATGTGATTTAAATTTTCTTTCCATCAATTTTTCAAACACAGATAAGCCATTTTCTGAAAATCAGTGTTCACCCTATAATTACTTGAAAAATTGATAATTTTTCTTGATTTTATTTTTTGATCTCTGATGCAGATAAGCAAATGAGGAAAAAACACTTCAAAATTGTGAGGTTAATGGATAATAAATGATACGGAAAAGGGCTATAAAGCCACTGAATCAACAAAGACGTTGATTAGAATAAACAGGAAGAAAAATCGTTGTAGAGTCTGTATTGAATATGTGTGATGATTTATGATATTTGCTGAGTTAATTGAAGAGATGAATTTAGAAAAAATGTTTTTCAATGTAATAACGATTTTTTTGTGAGAAGAAAATCAATAAATCTTTTTTAAAAAAACAGTTTCTTCACTGATTTCCTCTTCCTATTCTCAAAAACCGGGGAAAAAATTGAGTGATGACAAGGTCAAGGTAAAAAAAACCGTCACTTGATATTTTAGCCATAAAAATCTTCTCAAGATTTTTACTAAATATTAAACGACGGTTTTTTGACCTGAAAATTTTCTGTCCCTCAGAATTTTACATGTTTAAATCCTTTAGAAAATATTATCCACAAAAAAAGCTACGATATCAATGGATAATGAAGAAATTTTGCTTGTAAAATCGTATGGAAGGACAATATCAAAAAATTTGAATTGCAAAACAATCTACTGAATTTTTCTTGATCTTATTTTTAAACCCTGAAGCAAATAAGAGAATAAGAAAACAAATTTAAAAATTGAAAAAAATAATTCCCTGCTTTTCAAGGTTTTGCTCATCCCACTCTATAAAAACTAAAAAATAAGTCATAATAGATGTTACAAAACAAACCATAAACTATGAAAGAAGGCAGGAAAATAATTGTAGAATCTGTTTTGAATATCTCTGATAATTTATGACAGTTTCTAAGTCAGTAATCCCCCCAATTTTTGTCCTTCATTCTATTTTTTAAAATATTTCATTTAGAGGGAAGAATGAAAAAAAATAACGCTATAAATTGAATAATCTTCCTTCTTCCGGGATTTCCGAAAATCTTCCGGGTTTTTCTATAATTCGACCTCCCAAATGAGTATAAAAAGAAGGCAGCTCGATGAATTATTAAACAGTAATTTTTGAAAATTCTCAAGTGAAGTTACAAAAATCTAATCAAAATGATTAATTCATATAATCTTTTTTGTTTCTGTGCTATTCTGTTGATTTCTCTGGTCAATTATAGCGCCAGTTATCATAGTGACAGTCATAGGCCAAGAGATGCAAGCGCAGTGGGAGAAGATAGTAAGGATTTAATCATTTCATTTTCAGTATATAATCGAATTTTTCGAACAATGAAATAAATCCCTTTTTTTGCTCTATTCCTCCTGAGATATAAAACTTTTCTTGTTTTCTATTATATATATAGAGGAAGGTGGGGCAAAATGGACACTAATGAAATGGTTAGAGATGGATTTTTTTTGATGATTCTATTGAAAAGCTGAGGAAATTTTAGCCGGAAAACGAGTGTCAAATGTATTTTTTTTCGATGTTTTTTTGAAAATTCGATATTTTTCGGAAAAAAGCTTTTGTTCTTTTGAAAATTTTCAGTTTTTTGTAAATATCTCTGGTTCTATTGGTCGTAGCAACTCGAGGTTTGTCTCAAATGAAAGGTGAGCTCATTTCCCATCGATTTATGGGGTTTCGAATCCAAAAATATCGATTTTTGGGATAGTTATAGGCCAAAAACTGTTTCACAAAACCATTTCACAAAAATACCCATAAATACCTTGAAAATCGATATTTTTGAATTGAAAACCCTATGAATCGATGGCAAATGATCTCATCTTTCATCTTCTTTCGGAATTTTTACGCTACGACAAACAAAACCGAAGATATCCTCAAAAAACTGAAAATTTTCAAAAAAAGGAAGGATTTTACCTCTCTAAAATCCTCAAAAAAGTCAAAATCGTCCAAAAATTCAAAAAAATTAATTCCGGAACTTGTTTCCCGCCAAAAATTTCCTCAGCTTTTCAATGAAATCAACAAAAACAATTTACCGCCAATATTTCTATTAATTTCAAGTGTTTTCCATAATATTTGCCTAAAAATTTAGATGTGTCCATTTTGCCCCACCTTCCCCTATATATATAACAGCGATTAATGCAGAATAAGTGAAATTATTTCATCTATAGCTCCTATCCGGTGGCATAAGGCTTCAAAGACCCCACTGATCCAATCAGCTTCACCTGGACATCCAGATTCATATTGTAAAAAAATAACTAAGGATGACACAGCTCTATGGGTAAAAAATCATACTCAATTTACTTTTATAATGAAAATTTAAGAATTTTCAATAATATTTGAATTAACAGTTACAGTACTACAGAAGATCGGAATTTCCTGGAGATATTTGTGCAATGAATATGAGATGTATAATTATGAATGGTTCTCGAAGAGGTGAAATAATGAATACCACGTTCACAACAGCACACGGTGCAATGTGCGATTATAAATCTGTACCTTCGGCACCTGACGAGTATAGCGTGAGTGAAATATATATCGTCGCCTTAGAGTGAAAGGGGGCGTAAGTGCCATTTTTCCCGATTTTTTTTCCTTCAAAATAACAAAAAGTCGTATCTCCACTATTATTGCTCCAATAGGCTTTCCAAGGTCTTTTACGTAATATTAGTAAAAAAAAATAAAAAATAATAACATATAGGCGTAAGTACCACTGACTAATAACAAAGGGGCGTAAGTGCCGGAGATACGCCTCTTTGTTTTTAGTGTTTTCATTGAATTTTCTCTAATTATCGGTAAAAAAATTGAAAACAAAGAGGCGTAAGTGCCATAGTTTAGATACAAATCGCTAAAAACAAAAAAGGCGTAAGTGCCAAAATTCGGATGAAAAATCCTAAAAACAAAAGGGCATAACTCCAAATATTCTCATGAGATTAAAAAAAATTATAAAAACAAAGAGGCGTAAGTGCGGAGATACGTCCTTTTCACTTTAACTTTAACAATTATATAGCGTTTAAAAAGAAAATAAACAAAAGGGCGTAAGTGTAGAGATAAGTCCCTTTCATTTTAAAATTGGTAGTTACGCCATTTTGTTATTTTAATTTTCACTTATCCAAATAATGTTCCAGAGGCCATAAAAAACATTTTGGAGTGATAAGTGGACATACGCCCCTTTCACACCAGAATTTCGTGTTTTTGGCACTTACGCCCCTTTCACTCTAAGGCGACGATATCATATGACATCAATTTTTTTTACAATGTATTTTGTATAAATTCATATGAAGGAACAATTAATCATTTTTTTTTATTTCCTTTCTTACAGGGCTGTTATATGAGAAAATGCGAGCCATTCGAATTGATATCGCTATATTGAATATCAACAAATAGATAAATTTGTCAATGATTCTATTTCATTTCCTTTTTTTTTTTTTTGTCTCCTTCAGAGAGTATTATTTGTTTAATCAAAATTTTTGCTTCTTTTTCTTTCCATTGTTTATAAATATAATTGAATTCAACCAGTTTGGGTGTTCGGTCTGCGTAAGGTACAATAGATCCATCGAATTGAAGAGGTTCTTCAGCAATTGAACGAAAACCAAGAAAATTTGGCAGAGTCCTGGAAATTTCTAAATAAGTTCATTGGATGATTAAAAATAAGTACTAATTTTTTCTTGCGTGTTACTATATATATGCTAGTATAGTATATATATAGTATATATAGTATATACAGTATATATATTATATATAGTATATATAGGATATATACTATTTCGATTGAGTTACCACTTGCTGCACGCAGATCCGAACAACAAAGTGATTGTGTTTGGGGGGGGGGGGGGGGGGGGGGTTGATGTAAAGGAATTAGTGTGTCTTTCTCGTTCAGAGTGATATAGAAAGGAACACTAGGGCCCTTGCATAATCCACCATCTGTGCCAATCAGGGTTTTCCATGGTTTTCCCTGGTTCTCGGCGAATGCGGTGCAGTTTCGAAGCCGATCCATGGTGTCGCAAAGTGGGGGGGGGGGGGGGGGGGGGGGGGGGTAAGGCCGAAGCAATGGAAAGGTATAATTTGTGAAAATCTAAAAAACTAAATATGGCAAATAAAATTAAAAATTGAAAAAAAAATTGACTCGTTCTTTGTTTATTCATGCATTCGAACATTTCCTAATCTCCTTAAACCCAAATTTTATAGATTTTTTTTATATTCTAAAAATTGAACAACAAAACCGGAATAGCATTCTGTTATCATTGGAGTATACAGACGAAATTTATTTTAGACCCCTTCAAATCTTCTTTTATCTTCATGAAAATTAATTTAAATTAATTTTCATGCGTATTTTCGAGAAAAAAGAAAAGGGGGAAATCCCCCTCCGGAATGGCACATCTGCGCCATCTAGCGGAATTTCGACAAACATATGTGTCAAAATTGCATTTATCGGCATGGTGCTATTTTTCTTCCAAGATTCAAAATTTGATTCTTCAAGTGAAGTCCTTTTTTTTGTCCTAAGAACGTTTTTTTCAGAAGATTTCAAGAGCTTCAAAAATGAATTAAGATAAAATCACTCTATCTCGCTTAGTTTCTCGAATATTCAAAAAAAAATAAAATGAAAGGAAAATACTTTAAAAAAAATGTTTTTTGCAATTTTCTTCGAGAAAACAGTTTGTAAAAAAAAAATCTGTTTCATTGTAATTATTTGAGATTTTTCAGGATTTTCAAAATTTTTATGAAATTTTTCATAAAACTTTTATAAAATTTTTTTCGAAATTTTTCTCTGAAAAAGCCGAATTTCGGAAATAAGGAGCTGAAAATTCATATCATTAAAAATTCCCCCCACTCCTCCAATCCCCCCCCCTCTCCTTCCTAAAGAGGCGCGCATATCTTCCGAAGTCCGCCCGAAGCTGAAATTCACACATTATAGCATAAATGCCGAATATTCCCGAAGATTTCTCTTTGTCTATATATATACAACAATATTTTCGTCAATTCGCAGTCGTAAAGTTATCAAAAAAAAATATAATTTGATTCCAGAAAAAATTAAAATTTAAATTACAAATTAAATATCAAAAATATTTCGAGTAAATATTGGAATATTGTCGAATTAATAATAATAATAATAATAATAATAATGATTCAATGAAGTGAAGATCATCAGACGTATAACCTACATGTGTTAGTACTCATATATACATATATATACATATATATATTATTTATATATTTAAAATAACGAAAAAATGACAGAATCCTTGAAAAAACGTGTGATTTCAAATTTTCGCGCGCAATTAGAGAAAAATTTGAAAAAATCTGCGCCTCAAATTAAGCGTAAACGTTACACATTCGAGGAAAAACTGAGGATTTTGAAAGAATCAAAGATTCTAACCTCTCAAGAAATTTGCGCCAAATACAGTTTGGAGGAGAGTGTTTTTCAAAAATGGAAATTATCTCAAGGAGTCATTGAAAATGCCGCAAAAATGCAAAATAATACAAAAACAATGAAAAAAATACCTAAAAGCGATGAACTTGATGATGAATTGTTAAAATGGCTTTCTGATTGTTGCAAAAAAGGCATTGATGTTTCTGGGCCAATGTTGTGTCAACAGGCACTTGTTATAAACTCTAGAATTGGTGGATCTGAGAATTTTAAAGCTAGTAGTGGATGGTTGGAGAAATGGAAGAAACGTACGGAAAGTAAAAATTCAGATATTCGAGGTGGGTTGAATTATTTGATATTTTCAAGTGTATAAAGGGGAAGATGGGGTAAAATGGGTTTTTTTGATTGGGTGGTTGGAGATAGAGATTTTCTGATGATTCCATTGGAAAGCTGAGGAAATTTTGGGTGGAAAAGATGGGTTGAAATTAATTTTTTTCAATTTTTTGAAAATTTTACGTTTTTGGACGAGTTTTGAAGGGGTGGTCCTTTCGAAAATCGAAAAAATTCACTTTTTCGACGATATCTCCGGTTCTGTTGGTCGCAGTGACCTGGGGTTCATCTCAAATGAAAGGTGAGCTCATTTCTCATTGATTTATGTGGTTCAAATTTTTTTTTATCAATTTTTCAAATACTTATAGGCCATTTTTCTGAAAATCAGTTTTTGCCCTATAAGTACTTGAAAAATTGATAATTTTTTTTTTAAACCACATAAATCGATGGGAAATGAGCTCATCTTTCATTTAAGATCAACCCCAGGTCGCTACGACCAATAGAACCCGAGATATTCCCGAAAACCTGAAATTTTTCAAAAAACAGAAGGATTTTACCTTCAAAACTTGAGGAAAAAAATGGAATTTTTGAAAAATTCAAAAAAATAACTTCTGACATATGATTTTCATGGGAAATTTCCTCAGCTTTTCAATGGAATCATCAGAAAAAAACTGTCTCCAATATTTCCATCGATTTCGACCAATTTTCATAGTATAAAATACCAAAACTAACACGTACCCATTTTACCCCACCTTCCCCCAAACAAAAAAACTATATTAATCTAATACCATAATATTCCTATTATCTTTTTAAAGTCGAGGAACTGTCAGCCGATGAGGAAGCAGCAATTTCGTAAGTATCCACATTTTTTCACTGCTTAAAAAAAAACAAAATTCTCATAATTAACCCAAAAAATTCGTCATTTTTTTTTTTTTAACTTTTATTAACATTAAAAACCTCATAAAAAGTTTATTAGCTTATCAATAACATGAATTATCCATATATATATATATATATATACATATGTATATATGTATATAAATTTATAAAAAATTACCCAATTTTAGAATAAATTTCAAAAATTACTAAAAAAATTTCGAATAAACTAAATTATTCATAATTTTTTTTCATTTTTCATTTAATTTTGCAGATTAAACCGATCTGACATCAGTCCACCTGTTAAAAAACGCAAGTACAAAAGAAGCGCTTCTTCCAAAGCTGCTGCAAATCAAGATGATGATATTGACGAGGCAAGTCCTCGCAATAAAAGAGGAAAACGTCAAAGATACAGTTACGAGCAAAAAGACGAGGTTCTCAAAGCTCTAGATACACAATGCGTTTTTTCTGTGTCTCAAAAATATAAAATAAGCGAGAAATTGCTACTAAGATGGCAGAAATCCAGGACCGAGATTGAAACTGCCATTCAAAACAAGAAAGACGTCGATGAAGAGCTTTTTAATTGGTTCAAACAAACTAGAAATAAAGGAATTTCTGTTAATGGTCCGAGGCTGAGAGAAAAAGCACTGGAAATAAATAAGGCAATTGGGGGAAAGGACTATTTTAAAGCGAGCGATGGATGGTTAACTGGATGGAAAAATCGGTTTAATGTTAAATTTGTATCAACAAAGATAGATTCATTTGATGTTAAAGCTGCAATTGAGGATAAAAAGAAATTTCAACTTGTTAAATTGCCGGTTAAAACATTTGTTGGTCCTGATGAGACACAAGCTGCAGCAAGTGCATTTTGTTGCAATGCAGATGGATCATTAAAACTGCCTGTGGTGGTAGGTAAATCGAAAAAATTCAAGATAAATAGGCAATTTTAATGCTTTTTGCTTCCAAATGGACTTAAAATGATCTAAATAAAGAGAAAATGATATCATCGCCTTAGAGTTAAAAGGGCATAAGTGCCAAAAACACGAAATTCTGGTGTGAAAGGGGCATATGTCCACTTATCACTCCAAAATGTTTTTTTATGGCCTCTGGAACATTATTTGGATAATTGAAAATTAAAATAACAAAGTGGCGTAACTACGAATTTTAAAATGAAAGGGACTTATCTCTACACTTACGCCCTTTTGTTTATTTTCTTTTTAAACGCTATATAATTGTTAAAGTTAAAGTAAAAAGGACGTATCTCCGCACTTACGCCTTCTTTGTTTTTATAATTTTTTTTTATCTCATGAGAATATTTGGAGTTACGCCCTTTTTGTTTTTAGGATTTTTCATCCGAATTTTCGGCACTTACGCCTTTTTTGTTTTTAGCGATTTTTATCTAAATTATGGCACTAACGCCTCTTTGTTTTCAATTTTTTTTACCGATGATTAGAGAAAATTCAATGAAAACACTAAAAACAAAGAGGCGCATCTCCGGCACTTACGCCCCTTTGTTATTAGTCAGTGGTACTTACGCCTTTATGTTATTATTCTTTATTTTTTTACTAATATTGCGTAGAAGGCCTTGGAAAAAGGGCGTATGTCCATTATTTACTGAAATGATCTCAAAAAATTAAATGAAATCAATGAAAAATTGGATCTTTTCGTTTTTCTTCTCTTTTTTTTTTTGGAATTTATTACCAAAAAAACAAAAATTAGGACAAAATCGCTCTATCTCGCTTAATTTCCAAGATATTTCCAGTAAATTATTTTAAAAAAATGTTTTTTCTAATTTCTTGTCTAACAATAAACAATATTAAATTATCTTTCTTTTTCCTCAGGAAAATTTGACAGAAATTCGAAAAAACGCGGGAAACGATGATCAACAGAATATTCAAATACATCCCAAAAATCTCGTGAAAGTCATAAAAATTGTGCAGCCTCCAGCAAATACATTCCCTGAAAATACAATTGTTGCTGCAACTGTAGAATGTGATTCATTGGATAATCATGTAAATGAGGAAGTCATTATTGAAAATACCACAGAACCACCTATACCCAAGCTCATTCCAATAAAGAAATTCATTCAAAAAAAGAAAAATGTACCGCAGCCCATCAAACTGAAGGAATTTATCCAAAAACAGAAAAGGACAGAAGAGAAAAAAGTATCGAGCAAACCTTATAGTCATGTAAATATAAATTTTCATCGAATTAAAGTTTTTTTTATTAATTTAAATAAATTTCCAATATATTTCTTTTAAAAAAAAAAACAAAAATGATCAAAAAAAAGAAAATATTCACTTTATCTCTTTTCTAATATTATTATTATTATTGTTATTATTATTATTATATTATTATTATTATTATTATTATTATTATTATTATGATTTGAGAAAATTTCGAAAAATTTTCAAAATTTCAAAAATTCAAAAAAATTTGAAAAAATTCAGAAAAAAATTGAAAAAAATCGAAAAAAAACTCAAATATTAAAATAAAACTGATTTTTTTTTTTTTCTTTTTTTTATTATTATTATTATTATTATTATTATTATTATTATTATTATTGTTATTTAGGTGAATTATCAAATCGTTTCAAAAAAGGAAGGAAAGGATGAACATCGAGAGATTGACGTAATAAATTCCGAAGATCACTATGAAATTATCGAAATTGAAGCACCTGTATCGAATGAATTTTCTCAAAATTCAACTGTCATTGAAGCTTCAAATATTGATTTATCTGCCAATGATAACAATGAAGAGAGCAATATTAGAGAGTCAAGAGAAGTGTCTGTACCTATTTTTGTACCTGTGCCTGTAGCTGTATCAGAGACATTCAGTCTGGAAAAAATCGCTGATGATGTGAAGAATACAGAACTACCGAGTGGCTGGAATTCAATTTTACTTGAGAATTTCTTGTTAATTGGTCATTGGGTGGGTAAAGGGCCTGCTAAAACGGAAATTCACGTTTATGAGGACGGTTCACTTGAGGTACGACTTATTGATGAGATTGATGAATTTTTTGAGAAATTAAAATTTTTTAAAAATCATTTTTATTCCAATATTTGAGGATTTTTGAGAATTTTTTAAAAAAAGGTGTCTTTTTTTTGCTTCCGAATGGAAGCTATGTAATCATCAGAATGATGATTACATAGCTTCCAGAATTTTATTGGGGAAGACTGAGACAGAATGGAAGAATTTTTTTTTGAGGATCAAGGAATTTATGGAAAAATTTGAAAAAAATAGGCAACAATGTAGGAATATCGAAGGATCTTCCTGAATTTTTTCAGATTTTTTCGTCAAGTCCTCCATTCTGCAAAAAAAATCAGTAAATCTTTTTCTAATTTAGGTCGATTTTGAGTCAATTTTTTTTCTTTCGACAATTTTTCTCAGATCTCTTCAAAACTAATGGAGATACGCCTTTTTTATCCGAATTCATTTTTTTAGCTTTTGAAATTTTTCTCAAAAGTGAATTAGGGTAAAAAGGGCGTATCTCCATTATTTGCTGGAATATTCTCGAAAAACTGTTGAAAATTTTTTTTAATGAAATTTCTTCTGCATTTTTTTATAGATTTTCTTTGATGGACATGCCATAACTGTACCAGGTATAAAACCACCGAGATCAATAGGTAATTTGCTGTACAACATGAAAATTATACAAATGCTGATCTCATGTGATGGTACTGGATTCGACTACAGGTATTCATTATTTATCATTTATTATCTTTTTGCTATTCGAGTTTTGGTATTTTATGCTGTGGAAATTGGTCGAAATCGATGGAAATATTGGAGACAGGTTTTTTCTGATGATTCCATTGAAAAGCTGAGGAAATTTCCCATGAAAATCATATGTCAGAAGTTATTTTTTTGAATTTTTCAAAAATTCCATTTTTTTCTTCAAGTTTTGAAGGTGAAATCCTTCTGTTTTTTGAAAAATTTCAGGTTTTCGGGAATATCTCGGGTTCTATTGGTCGTAGCGACCTGGGGTTGATCTTAAATGAAAGATGAGCTCATTTCCCATCGATTTATGTGGTTTGAAAAAAAAATTATCAATTTTTCAAGTACTTACAGGGCAAAAACTAATTTTCAGAAAAATGGCCTATAAGTATTTGAAAAATTGATTAAAAAAAATTTGAACCACATAAATCGATGAGAAATGAGCTCACCTTTCATTTGAGATGAACCCCAGGTCGCTGCGACCAACAGAACCGGAGATATCGTCGAAAAAGTGAATTTTTTCGATTTTCGAAAGAAGCACCCCTTCAAAACTCGTCCAAAAACGTAAAATTTTCAAAAAATTGAAAAAAATTAATTTCAACACATCTTTTCCACCCAAAATTTCCTCAGCTTTCCAATGGAATCATCAGAAAATCTCTATCTCCAACCGCCAAATCAAAAAACCCATTTTACCCCACCCACCCCTAATTTTATCAATCATTCATTAATAACAGAAATTATTTAAATTTTCGAAAAAAAAGTTAACTTTTTATTTAATTTTTTTTTAATTTTTTTTTTCAGACGTTCTGATAAATGCAAGAGATACGTCTTCTGCACAAAATCTATTAAAAAACATGGTTGTTCTCGTTGTATGGCTTGTGCTAAATTACGAAAAAGTCTGCTTCAAGCAGAATCAAGAGAACGTGATACACGTAATAAACTGAAATTACGAATGAAAACAATGAAGAAACGTTTGGAAGCTGAAATAGCAAAAAATGAGAAAATAGAGCTTGAGGTATGTTAATAATTTTAATTAAATTTTTATATAATTATGAATTTTTTCAGAGAAATCAAATTTTTTTTTGCCGACAGATTATTGAGGATATCTCGGAAACTAAACGAGATAGAGCGATTTTGCAAGAATCCTTTTTTGCAGCTCTTGGAATTGCCTGTAAAACCATACCTTAGGGAAAAAAGGGTGTATCTCCATTAGTTTCCAAAATATTAAAGAAAAAAAGAATAAAATGCATTTTTATGGAAATTTAATTTTTTTTGTAAAGATTTTTTGCAAATATCTCGGAAATTTAGTGAGATGAAGCGATTTTGCAAGAATCCTTTTTTGTAGCTCTTGAAATTCTCGAAAATAAACACAATTTAGGGCAAGAAGGGCATATCTCCATTAATTTTTTAAAATTAAAATATATTCTCTAAAAAACTGATAAAATGCATTTTTATGAAAATTCAATTTTTTCAATTTTTTTTTTTTAATAATGAATTTTTCGCAATTATTTCGGAAACTAAGCGAGATAGAGCGATTTTGTCCGAAAATGGTTTTGTAGAGAATTTAAAGAGCTAAAAAAGTGAATTTCAGCAAAAAAAAGCATATCTCCATTAGTTTCCTGAGATATTTTCAAAAAACTGAAAAAATAAATTTGTCTCAAAATTTTATTTTCAATTAAAAAAATTAAAATTTAAATGATGAATTAATTAATTTTTTTAAAAATGAATGAATTGATTGATTCATGAATGTTCAAAAAAAATGGGAAAATTAATCAATTAATTGATTGATTAATAATAAAAATTAACGTTAACTAAATTTTACATTTTTTTTTTTATAAGGAATATAAAATTCATTTATTCATCATTACTTGTGTGTGTTTACATTTTTTACAAACATAAAAAGAAATAAGCAAAAATTGTGAAATTCAGTTGTGAAGAGACAGTTAAACATTCAATAATCTTAACAAATTAATTGTAATAATTGTGTATTACATAATTTATACTTAACACATCATGAATTCATTAATTATTATTATTATTATTATTTTTATTATAATTCTTTCTTTTTTTCTTCTTTTTTCTTTCAAAACTAGCATAAATAGTTTAATCGTGTGTCAAATATTTACACAATCCTTCGAGTTATTTTCTTTTTTTTAGGTCTGAACATCAGTCTTTGCATAAAAAATGAATTATTGAGGAAAACCGGGGCAAAATGGACTACCGCAATGAAATTATTCAGGATTTTTTCTTCTGAGGAAAGAACTTCATAAAAAAAATCTGTAAAAATTCGAGAAAATCCTGCAAAATGTCTTCATTTTTGCAGAATTTTTTGCAATTTTTTTGGGAATTTGATTCTTTCTTTAAAAAAAAAATCCCGAACCGTTTTGCCCCACAAGTCCATTTTACCCCGATTTTCCCCTTTATTTGAATTATTAAAAAAATTTCGATTACTTTGGCAACTCACAAAATTTTCTGACACTTGAATATTTTTTTTTCTTTTTTTTTAAATAAAAAAACGAGGAAATTCAGTTTTTAGAAGATATTGTTCCTTTTTTTTCTTAATAATAAATATTTATTTATTAAATTAATATCAAAGTGTAATTACTGATAAATTTTCATCATTTCCTCGTTTCAAAATTGGAAAAGAACAATTAATCAACAAATTTATGCAAAAAAATGAAAAAAGTAAACATTAAATTGTTCATTAAATCTTAATTATTCCTTTATTATTATTATTAATAAAAAATGATTTTATTACAAAATTTGGTGCTCAATGTTTTTTTTTTAATTAATTAATAAAAAAACGTTATAACTCAATTTTTCATCTCTTGAGCACCAAAAAAAGGAGAAAAAAATGCGAAATTAATACAAAAATTAGAAAATTCAAGGGTAACAATTTTTTTTAAAAAACTCTTTTTTTCACTAACATTAACAAAAAAAGAAAAATCCGCACATTTTCATCAATTTTCTTCTTTCTTTCGATCTGTACACTTAGAGAGTACGAACACGAAAATACTGTGAGTGTGAAAAGGGCTTTTTTTTTTAGGGAACAATTAAAAATTGTTTATCACTAAATAAATACAATATTTATAGTGCAGTGCATGCAGAAAAAAAATCATCATCTCAGAGAAAAAAGGGCATAAGTGCTGTGCTTATCCATGGCACTTACGCCCCTTTGCTTCTGAGACAACGAAATTAATTAATTTTTTTTTGTTCCACGATCAAACATCATTTTTTGAACATTTAATGAAATAAAAATATATATTTTTTAATATTTTCTTAAATAGTTTTCTCTTTATACACACCATTGAAACACGTTTATTTCACGAAGAATTATTAATTTAATTATTAATTATTAATTATTAATTATTTAATCAATTATTGATGAGACTTACAGTACAAACTATTTCATATATTTTATATTTTCTTTATTATCTTAGTTTTTTTTTGTATTAATACGTTCTACTTTTTTTTTTTTTTTTTTTACATGATGACAAGGTAAAAAATAGAGATGAGATTAATTGCTTGAGGGGGGATGACACATTGTTCCACGATTTTTTAATTTTTTAAATAAAAAAATTAGAGGTTTTAATGAGAAAATGAAAATTTTGTCATCCAACTTCAGCAATTACAATTTGTTCTTTTTTTTTTTAATTAATTGATTGATTGATTTTTCCATTTTTTTCAAATTAATCAATTAATTCTCCCATTTTCAGAAAAAATCAATTAATTAATTAAATTTTCTATTTAGAAAAAATGCATTGATTAATTAATTTTTCCATTTTTGAAAAAAAAACAATCAATGAATTAATTTTTCCATCTTTTTTAAACATTTATTTATCAATTAATTCATTCATTTTAAAAAAAACTAATTAATTCATTAATTTTAACATCTTTTTTAAAATTAATCAATTAATTATTGCATTTTTAAAAAAAAATAATCAATTAATCAATTTTTCTATTCTTTAAAAAATTTATTAATCAATAAATTTTTCCATTTTTCAAAGAAATGATTAATGCATTAATTTTTCAATTTTTTTCAAAAAATTAATTAATTAATCAATATTCATTTTATTTATTTTTTAAAGGAGTTGATTAATCAATTCATAAATTTTATCATTTTTAAAAATTTACTTGATCAATTAATTATTGCATTTTCTAAAAAATTCATTAATTAATCAATTTGTTCATTTTTTAAAGAAGTTAATTAATTAATTCATCAATTTTATAATTTTTAGAAAATTACTTAATCAATTAATTATTGCATTTTTCAAAGATTTAATTGATTAATTCATTAATTTTATCATTTTTAAAAAATGACTTAATCAATTAATTATTGCATTTCCAAAAAAATTAATTAATCAATCAATTTTTCCATTTTTTCCCTCAATTAATTAATTTTTTCTTCATGGTTTCATTTTCTGTGGGAAATTTTGCACGTGTGAGATATTTTTGTGCATTTTTTTTGTTTGTTTATTGATAAAAAAAAAATGTTTTCATTTTTTTTTTCTTTTTTTTTCAAGCAAGCAAGGCACAGGACCTCTACGGACTGTAACGTGCGAATGCTAGGAGGAGGCACTACTCAACAGATCCATGCTCTTAATTCCTCGTCAGCAGCAGCACCAACAAGTTAACACTGCAATGAAAATATCTAGTGTGCTGTATTGCTATTGAAGAGATTATTAATATTGTTCTTTTTTTAGAAGGAAAAAGAGGAGTGTAAAGATGATGATGATTATTTTCTAAGCTTTTTCGTCGTCTTAGAAACAAAGGGGCGTAAGTGTTATGCTTATGCAGAGGACTTAAGCCCTTTTGCTTCTAAGGAGACGATTTATTAAATTTAAAAAAAAATAGAAGAAATTGGAGCAAAATGGACCAGTTCGTTAAAAAATGATTTAGGATTTTTTTTGAGGGGGAAGGGGTCGACAAAAAAATTTGAAAAAATTCAACAAAAATGTTTATATATATAAGCATGTTCTCAAATTTTTTCAAATTTTTTTGACGAGTTCTTCACTGCAAAAAAAAAAAATTTCAATTTTGTTTCACTGGAGGTCCATTTTGTCCCCTTTTTTTCTTCTATTAGGAATTGGCATTTTTTTTTTTTTTTCGTTATTTAAAAAGTAATTATAGTGTTTTGTGACAGGAAGAGGTGATATTGTCGTAAAATATGAGCTTGACTACTTTAATTCTATGTGAAACCAAATAAAGTATTTTTCACTAATTCTGGAAATTTTTTGACTTTTTTTTTTGTTATTTTGGGAATTTGTTAATTAATACTGTTAATTTTTTTTTGAAAATAAAGTAAAACTTATTTTCAGAGATTTTTCTTTTTTTTTGATAATAAAAATGATAATTCTGAATCTTTACGATTTTATTGGAAAATGAGAAAAATTTTAGGGAAAAAATACGATAAAACGAAAATTTGAATTTTTTTTCTAATTTTTTGAGAATATCTTGGAAACTAAACGAGATAGGCAAATTTTTGAAGAAACCTTTTTTATAGCTCTGATTCTCCTCTACAAAAAAGGATTCTACAAAAATTTCGCTATTTCGCTTAGTTTCCGAGTGCCCTTTAAAAGAAGATTGAAAAAAAAACGTAAAATTCAGTTTAACTTTTTTATTTGATTAAAACTATCCAAATTTTCCAATAAAATCGATAAAAATCAGGAAATTCATTAATTTTATCATCATTTAAATAAAAAATTCTCTTTAAATAAAAAAGTTTGATTTTCTAAATGCCAAATTCCAATCATTTTTTTCCACGAAAAATTATCTAACCCGGAAAGAAAATCATGAAAAACCAGAAATTTTTTTTTAATAAAAAGAAGAAAAAAAAATCCAGAAATTAAGAGAAAGAAAAATTGTTACATTAGTCGTTTTATTAAAGATAATTCGATTTTTTCCCTTTTAATTAGAGCGAAAGCAGTAGAACACGTGTGGATAATGTTTTTTTTAGTTTGTGAAAAGGTCGGTGGTGAAACCAGTTATTTTTTTCCTGAATTTTTAATTATTTATTTTTTTTTTTTATTATTTTTTTCTTTCTATTTTTTTAATTTTTCTTTCAATTATTATTTTTTTTTTTATTAAATCGTCTTTTTACATCTGTGGAGCATACGTCGCACTTCCAATCTGGCATTTTTCTTCTATTTTTCCCTTTTATTTCCATGAAACACAATTCAATTGAGTTATTGAGTGAAAAAAATGCAAAATATTGAAAAAAAAAATATATATATAATCGAGACATTCAATTATTGTTTAAAAAAAATTATGTTAACTAAAGAAAAAAAGAGTTTCACTCAACAAATTCAAAAAGAATTTATGTTTTTTCACAATAAAGCATCAATTGTGCGATTTTTCTTCGTTTAAAGAGAAATATTTATTTTTTTTAATGAAAAAAAAATGATAAAAAAAATGTAAATTCAGTAGTAAAGAGGTAAAATTGGAAATATCTCAGTAAATAATGGAAATACGCCCTTTTTGTCCCAGTATGATTTTGTAGAGAATTTTAAGAGCTAAAAAAGTGTCTTAGGACAAAAAGGGCGTATCTCCATTATTTACCAAGATATTCAAGATTTCTGAGATATATTTGAGAAAAATGAGTATTTTTTTTTTATAATTCACTGAATTTGATTCATATCTATATGTTTCTGTGGAATATCCCAGGAAATAATGGAGATATGCTCTTTTCACCCTAAGACACTTTTTTTAAAATGAGTATCTAGGAAAATAAACGAGATAGAGCGATCTCATCTCAATTCTTTTAGTATAGACCTTCAAAATTTTCAAAAAAAATCATCTTAAAGTAAAAAAATGTACATCCCCATTATTTATAAAGATATTTTCTAAAAAACTGAAATTTAAAAAAAAAGAGTTTTTTTTACATTTTTTACCTCTTTACTACTGAAATTATCAAGTGAATTTGGCCTAATTCTAGATATTTAATACGAGCAGCCTCTAAACCAATGAACCTGAGCTTAATTGGGACGTCGACGTCAATTATGCCAACGAAGGCGTGAATTTCCGCCCACTTCTGTATTCCCATAAGGTATTAATACATCGTGGTTCATCAAACTGTTAGTCTGGCTTATTAAATTTAAAAAAATTATGAAAAATATATTAATTAGCAAATTATTTTCAAAAAAAGCTATCAACACTCATGCATGGAATTAGTGATGGACGATTTTCGAAGAAAAAAATAATAATAATAATCGATTCTCTAAGAATCGATTTTTGGAAAATACAATTTTTCAAAATCGATTTTTTCAAGGATAAAAAAATCGAAGTGAGAAAATTGATAAAAAATTTTTTTTTAATTTTTTAAATGAATAAATCGATTTAAAAAAATTGACTCTCGATTGATCAATTTCAAATATTCGATTAATCGATGCATATTCGATATCTCGCATTTAATTCGAGATATCGCATATCACTCGATAGTTTCGTTTCGATAGACAGTTTTAAAAAGAAAAAATTAATACGATTTCTCCCAAATACAAATCGAAAAATCGATTAATTGAGTCAAAGGTCTTATAATCACCGAAAAAAATCGATTTCTGGGGGAAAGGAATCGATTAATCGAGTTGAGGCTCTCAAAATCACCCAAAAAAATCGATTTTCAAGGGAAAAAAAATCGATTTTTAAGGGAAAAAATCGATTAATTGGGTCAAAATTTTCGAAATCACACAAAAAAATCGATTTTTGAGGGGAAAAAATCGATTAATCGAATGGAATTTTCTTGAAATCGCCCAAAAAAATTGATTTAAAAAAAAAAGAATCGATTTTTGCAATCGATCGATTAAAAATCGCCCATCACTACTTGGAATGTTTTAACAATCCTGTAAATAACTGGAATTTCGCAACTGCAATTGCATAAAAAATATTAATATTTCCTTTTTTTAATGCAAATTTCATGCGATTAAACTTTTTAACTCTAAATCATTAAAATATTCTCTAATAATGATAATAATAGTAATAAAAAAATTTATTCGATAACTCGGAGGTACGATGACTTTTTTTTGATGAAAGGATAGACGCACTGGCCTCAGTTGCTCTTTTTTTAAGGTCAATTATTAATTGACATATTCTATTTTCTCTCTTTTTTTCTTTTTTAATAGTCTCATGTCGCGCATAGAGGAAGAACAAAAAGATGAGGAAGAAAAATATTTAAATATTAGTCGAAAAAAGTAATAAATTCCATTTTTTTTAAATTAAAAACCAAAAAAAAATATTGTAGGATTTTTTTTTCATCAAAAAAATTTTAAAAATTGTAAGAATTTTTTCTTTTTTTCATTGAAAAAACAAAAAAAAATGGTAAATTTCGTTTTTTCTTCATTGAAAAAATAAAAAAAATTGTAAGAATTTTTTTTTAATCGAAAAAAATACAAATTTTGGGACTTTTTGTTTTTTTTTTCATAAAAAAAGCACAAAAAATTGTTAGAATTTTTTTTTTTACATTAAAAAAATGAGAAAAATTATGAGGATTTTTTTTTTTTCATTAAAAAAAATACAATTTTTAGGACGTTTTTTTCTTTTTTTTTGAATTTTCGTTTTTCGTGTCAACTGGATGTTAATTTGGGTTTTTCAATTATACTTCACCGGTATATTTTATCCACCATCACCAAATTCACCAGGCCTGCCTCGACGAGACGTCTACGCAAGCTAGAAGAATTTTTGCGTAACGATGATTTTTTAATTTTTTTTTCAAAATATTCATTTATTATTTGAATCGAGATAATAATGAAAATTTTCGAAAATTACGAAATAATGTTGAAAATCTTACTGCGAAAAGCGACAGAAGAAGAAGAAGAAGAAGATGAAGAAGAAGAGAAGAAGAGAAGATAGAGGAGTAAGAAGAGACGAGAAAAGAAATGAGCCATTTTCCCCGAAAATTCAAGATTTTTAATGATTTTTTTTTATTAATTTGTCTTTTTTTTATTGTGAAAAATATTTTTTAAATCTTATTTAAGCTGAGAAAAATGCGGTTTAAGGAGATCCATAAAATATTAATTTAATTTTTTTTTTACAAACTGAAGAATTAAAAAATCTTCAATTTAACAATTTTTTCAATTTTTTTTGCAATTTTTAATTTTGATTGAAAATTGAAAAATCCTCAATTTAACCATTTTTTTCAATTTTTAATTTTAATTAAAAATTGACAAATCTTCAAATTAACCATTTTTTTCAATTGTTTTTCAATTTTTTATTTCAATTGAAAATTGAAAAATCTTCAAGTTAACAATTTTTTTCAATTTTTTTTTCAATTCTTAATTTTAATCAAAAATTGAAAAATCTTCAAATTAACAATTCTTTTCAATTTTTGATTTTAATTATAATTGAAAATGGAAAAATCTTCAAATTAACAATTTTTTAAAATTTTTTAAAACTTTTTTCCAATTTTTAATTTCAATTTTTAATTTTAATCGAAAATTGAAAAATCTTCGAAATCACAATTTTTTTCAATTTTTAATTTCAATTAAAAATAGAAAAATCTTCAAATTAACAATTTTTTCAATTTTTAATTTTAATTAAAAATTGAAAAATGAATCTCCTTAATTAATTAATTGTGAAATTTATTACAGATTCATTGCACTGGCATGCACGGGCTTATAACGAGAGACTTTAATCATTTTTTTCCTTTTTTTTTCCTTTCAATAGAATTACAAGAAAAAGAAAAAAGCAAATTTAACGAAAAAAAAAAATATTCACTTTATAATAAATTAATCTCTTATTATTCTTATAATTATCATAATTATTAATTATTTTTGAACGTTCTACCAAATTGGGAGTACAACGTTCTCACTGAATGAATCTCAACATTTCCACGTTTTTTTTTTTAATTAAGAAAAAAAGAAATAGAAAAATAGAGACGAGTATGAAAAATTGGAAAAATTAACGAAAAAAAAATTTAATTTTTTTTTCTCTTTTAAATTATTAATTATCAACAATTAATCTAAATTCTTCCGCATTTTGTCATAATCCCATGTTTCTCTACTCGTTTCCTGGTGGCTCTACACACCGATAAACTGCAAATTACCCATTTATTTATAAAAAAAAAAGAAAAAATAATAGAAAAGATAGAAAAAAAAAACTTAACAATTGAAGTTTGGAAGAAAAAAAAATAATAGAAAATTTGAGATTTTCAATTGACTTAATTCGAAAAAATCTCGAGAAATTAGAGAAAAATGACAAAAAAAATTGAGAAAATGAGAAAAATAATCGACCACGTGCAATGCCGTTATTAATTAATTAATTAATGAATTGAACGATTTTTTTTTTAATTTTTTGAATTTTTTAAACTGAGAAATTGCCTTTTTTTCCTTAGATTAGAAAAGAAAAAAAGGTCTTTGGAATGAATTAATAGAGTTTTTTTATGATTTAAAGTCAACTTTAATTCCGAGCCTACCATGTTGTGGACGCCAGTAGCAGCAGGCGAGATAAAGTGCCAGGATAATCACTAGTAATTCAATGAAAACAAGTGCAACAGCAACGCCAATTACGATTCCTATATTTTTTTCAATTGCCTTAACGAACGCCTCGTAACAGCCCTGAAATATATAGATTTTTTATAATATAGTAAAATGCATTTAATTACTCGGAGAATTATGAAATTGATTAACATGAGTGCAGTCCAAGAATAAATTTTAATTATTGAGAAATTAACATAAAGAGGTAAAAAAAAATTGAGAATTTGAATAAATCTGAAGTTTTTTGTAATTCGTTTTTTTTTAATATCTAAATAAATAATGGAGATACGCCCTTTTTGCCCTAAGGTGATTTTGTAGCTCTTGAAATTCTCTACAAAAGTGTCTGAAGTCGAAAAGGACGTATCTCCATTATTTTCCAAAATATTTCCAAAAAACGAATTACCAAAAAAGGATTTTTCTCAATTTTTTTACAAAAATTCATTTTTTGTCATTAATTTTTTTTAAATATCTCGGAAACTAAGCGAGATAGGGCGATTTTGACGGGATCCTTTTTTGTAGCTCTTGAAATTCTCTACAAAAATGCTCCTGTGCAAAAAAGACGTATCTCCATTATTTAATGAGATTTCGAATAAAAACGAATTAAAAAAAAGATTTATTTGATTTTTCCAGGAATATTCATAAAAATAATCTCAATTTTCTTTTTTGTGTCACAGTTTATTGACACTAGTTCAGAGATTATATGACACAACTACTGACTTTAAATATGAATGAAATACAAAGATTTCACAAAGATTAGATAAGCGTGAAATTACTGTGACTCACCGTTTGGAAATATGAATTGTCCGCATTTGGGCCAAAGGTACAAGATGAATCTCCAACAATTCCTTCGTCATTTCTCTTGCAGCAAGATTCTGGTATCATTTTTCCAGTGAATGTCATGTTACTGTTGTTCTTTTGGAAATCGGTGTAGCTGTCGACACCACAGCACTTCATCTGAAAACAATTTTTAAAAAAGAAAAAATTAAAATCAATTTTATTTTGAAATTATTTAAAATTAAACAAAAATCATTAAAATTTTGTCGATTTCAAGATTTTTTAGAGATTTTTCGAGATTTTTGGTAAATTCGATATTTTTCCAATTTTTTTTTGACATTTTCGATTTTTTTTTTGAAATTAGAATCGAAAAATCTCAAAATCTACAAATTTCCAGATTTTTCGAATTTTCCCAAATTAATTCCAATGTTTTTTTGATCGAAAAAAATTAAAAATCGAAAAAATAGAAAAAATTTTGCGATTTCGTTTTTTTCTTTTTTTTTATTACCTGAATCATAATACTGTCCCACGCAGCTGTTACTGCCTCAGTTTTGTCTTCATTCGAGTTGTAATAAGTTATTGTTGACTTTAAAAATTCTTTCGTTCCTCTTTCCGCCTAAAAAAAAATTTAATAGAAAATTTAATCAAAAAATTGAATTTATCAGATTTATTTCGTTTTTTTTTCATCAATTTTTTTTGAAAAATTGTGAATAATACTCACGTCTCCCTTCAAACCGAATGCAAGTCCCACAACAATGCATTCAAGTACAAGAACAATAAGAATCAAGATTCCATACTGAAAAAAACAGAAAAAAAATTGATTAATTTTAATGAATTTTTCATTTTTTTACACAAATTAATTTTATTTCATCAGTTTTTTGAGAATATCTAGAAAACTAAGCGAGATAGAGCGATTTTGCACGAATCCTTTTTTGTAGCTCTTGAAATTCTCTACAAAACAACTTTCAGGTAAAAAGGGCGTATCTCCATTATTTACCGAGATATCTCTAAAAAACTGGCGACAAAGTAAAATCAATTTATCGAAAAACTTTTTTATTATTTTCTTAAAATTAATAATAATTAATTTAATTAACTTACAACACACAATAGACATCTAGACTCGAACATGGCACCACAGTAGCCCAAGAAACTGACAATAAACGTCAGTGCACCAGCTACAATTAATATGTACGCCATCATTTTAATGACATCTGCATCAGTTTTCACCTGAAATTAAAAAAAAACAATTATTATAAAATTATAATATTAAGAATATTAAGATAATAGCATTGCTTTCCAACTGATATAGCTTTTTCTGCTGATACTTTAGCAATATGCTTCCCAATGGAAGTGATACAACTTTTTTCAAATCATCATCGAAATATCAAATTTTGAAGAAATTCATTAAAACGCCAATAACTCGAGAACTAATCATGCAAATAAGCTCAAAATTCACAGGCATCTAACTGATACAAATCTCGAGATAATATATGAGTATAAATAACATCAGTTCAATAATTTCCAGAAATTCCATTAAAAACTGATTTTCGAAAAATGGACATATCTCAAAAAGTTTCGATCGAATTCTCTTCAAATGAAGCTTAAAAAATAGAGTTTGTCGAGAGGAAGTTTTCCACAAAATATGAAATTTTTCTATAAAATCGTTTTGCTGTAATTGAGACTTTTATGCACACACAGACATACACACACACAAACACACAGACATGCGCTAAAAATATCATTTTTTCTCTATTTAGATCATTTTAAGTATCTTCTATTAAAAAAAATTACAATCGAAAATTCTGAGGATTACATAGCTTCCATTTGGAAGCGAAAATAGAAAAAAAATTATTTTTTAATTAATTAATTTAGAAATTGAATAGAATTGGATAAAATTGCATTTCCTTGATCTTACAATTTTTGTTTTACATCGATTTGCTTTAATTTCCACGAAACACGTCTTTTACTTAAGATTGGGAGGTACAATCGAAAAAAAAAGTTAAATTTTTGTATAAAATCGTTAATAACAATTAATACAAGATGAAATTCTCGAATTTGATTCAGTGAATCTGTAAAAAATGTAATGAGAAATAAAATAAGCTCTAGAAACAAGAAATTAATTGGAAATTGAAAAATTTTCATTATTTTTTGCATTTCTTTAATTCTTGAAAAATTTGAAAAAAAGGAAAAAATAATGAAAATTCTTCAATTTTCAATTAATTTTCTGTTTCTATGGCTTATTTTATTCATCATTACATTCTTTACAGATTCACTGAATCAAATTTGAGAATTTCATCTTGTATTAATTGTTATTAACGATTTTATACAAAAATTTAACTTTTTTTTTCGATTGTACCTATATATCATCCTTAACTTACTCAAATATTTACATTAATTCTATGTATTATTAATATTATATTGATATTTATATCTATTATTAATTATATATATCTATATATATACGTGGCATAAAAAAAAATCTTCCAATTATTTTATGTAAAAAAAAAAAAAAATTATTTTATGAATTTTATGAATAATTAAAGAATTTTCCACTTAATCATCAAAGAGTAAAGTGTTTTTTACATCATTTGCGTGAGCATTGAGGTGAACTTTGATGTCTCAGTAAAGTGATGTCGAGGGTACTATTAGTTGAATTATTTTCAGCACGAAATCCTTTCGGGAAAGGGGAAAATCGATGGACTATTGAATATTCATGTCCTCTGAAGATTCTCGGATGATTTTAAAAATTCAGGAGGTGACTGCGCTTTTAAATGAGGAAAATTATGAGATATAAGGAGAAGGTGGGGTAAAATGGGCACGTGTTAGTTTTGGTATTTTATACTATGGAAATTGGTCGAAATTGATGGAAATATTGGAGACAGGTTTTTTCTGACGATTCCATTGAAAAGCTGAGGAAATTTCCCATGAAAATCATATGTCAGAAGTTATTTTTTTGAATTTTTCAAAAATTCCATTTTTTTCCTCAAGTTTTGAAGGTAAAATCCTTCTGTTTTTTGAAAAATTTCAGGTTTTCGGGAATATCTCGGGTTCTATTGGTCGTAGCGACCTGAGGTTGATCTTAAATGAAAGATGAGCTCATTTCCCATCGATTTATGTGGTTTAAAAAAAAAATTATCAATTTTTCAAGTACTTATAGGGCAAAAACTGATTTTCAGAAAAATGGCCTATAAGTATTTGAAAAATTGATAAAAAAAAATTTGAACCACATAAATCAATGAGAAATGAGCTCACCTTTCATTTGAGATGAACCCCAGGTCGCTGCGACCAACAGAACCGGAGATATCGCCGAAAAAGTGAATTTTTTCGATTTTCGAAAGAAGCACCCCTTCAAAACTCGTCGAAAAACGTAAAATTTTCAAAAAATTGAAAAAAATTAATTTCAACCCATCTTTTCCACCCAAAATTTCCTCAGCTTTCCAATGGAATCATCAGAAAATCTCTATCTCCAACCGCCCAATCAAAATACCCATTTTACCCCATCTTCCCCTATTTTGATGTACTTAATTTTTTGTTAAAATTTCTTAGAAATCGGAAGAAATTATTCATTTAAATTCATGCTAATCCCTTGGCACCGATAAAATGCAGAGCATCGATTAAACAACACTTCAACCCCATGACCTGCCCCACAAAAAAAAAAAAAAAAAAAAGAAAAAAAAAGACACTACACAATTTCTCCACGATTATACAATAATCTAAGTGAATCGAAGTTTCTGACCTATCCTCGGTCTTATTGAGCCGTTAAAAAGACATCTGAAGAGGTCAAATACACTTCAACACTTACACCTGACATGCGATATACAATTGTAAATAGAACCTGTGTAAAACATTGAGTGGGCGATCGATCAGAGCCATTCATCGCCTCTTTTTGTAATAGAATACCCACTTTTTCCATAATATCTCTGTCTTAAAAACAAAGTGGCGTAAGTGCCTATATATGTATATATACAGCACTTAAGCCACTTTTTTTACTCAAGTGTTCTTTCCACTTTTATTTGAAAAAAAAAATATTATAATAATAATATTTTGTTCATTTTAAATTTTTTAATTGAGAAATCAGAGCAAAATGGACCTGTAAGATGAAAATTGATCGAATTTTTTTTTTAAAAGAACCGCGGTTCTTATAAAAAATCTGAAAAAATTCAGCAAGAATGGAAACATATTGGAGCATCTTCTCAAATTTTTTCAAATTTTTTTACAGACTCCTTCACTCCAGAAAAAATTTCTGAATAAATATAAATAAATATTCTACGTCGAAATTTCGGTGAAATTTCGTGAAAATAAATATTTTCTCCATTTTAATTATTTAAAAATATATATATTTATATGATAGGTAGATATAGGACTTATGCCCCTTTGTTTCTAAGGTGACGATGTCTTTTTTTTCTTTCTTCGAGGTGTTTAAGTTATGATGATTAAGATCGAAAAGCCTCAGGTCGACCTCGACACGCAAACTAACTGGTGCAAAGACACAATCAACAGGTGTCAAGAAAGTTTATTTCTTTTCTTTTTTTTTTAGTCATTTGATTGATTTTAAAGGGAAAAATTTATGCATTTACATGGAATTGAATCTATGTAATTGGATGAATTTTAAAAGGTGGTGATAATTGTCTTGATCCTTTTGAAACATGATTTAAAATCTGTTCAGAGAAAAAAAGAAGGAAAATCGCTTGGAAAAATTCAACAGGTGTTCGATTTTTGATTTAAAAAAAAAGAAAAAAAATCATTTATTTAATTTTTTTTTACGATTTTTCTTGAGTGAATATTTCGATATATTTCCTCTCTATTCAGATCATTTTAAGTATCTTCTATTAAAAAAATTACAATCGAAAATTCTGATGATTACATAGCTTCCATTCGGATGCAAAAAATAAAAAAAATTATTAGAGGATTTTTTTCGCGCATTTTGCGAATATCTTAAAGGCGAGTGGATTTAGGGAAAAATTGCAAGAGACCTTTTTTGTAGAGAATTGAATTTTATACAGAGAGGTCATAAGAAAAAAGGCGTATCTCGATTAATTTCCGAAATCCTTATTATTTACTTAAAAAAACTTCATTTTATCTAAAAAAAGAAGTCTCTAATTTGTATTTTGATAAGGATCTCCAAAATGATTAGATTTAGAGAAAAATGTCAAGAAACCTTTTTTGTAGAGAATTTAATTTTCTACAAAAAAGGTCTCTTGCAAAATCCCTTTTTACATCATTTTAAGTACCTTCTATTAAAAAAATTACTATCGAAAATTCTGATGATTACATAGCTTCCATTCGGAAATAAAACCCCAATTTTTCCCTATTTTATTTGTATTTTTTCGACTGAATTGATCAATTATTCATGCAATTGTCCAAGAAAGGGACAATCGACAATTGTCTGGGACATTTCCACCTGTGTTAATGACACATCACAGCAGGTGAATATAGATATTCTAGTATTAATCAAGGATTCAATATCTCAGCCATTAAAATTAGCTTTCGACTAGTTTCTCTACATCAAAAGACAAGATAATGAAAAAAAATAAATATTTTTCCTTTGAATAATTAAAATACTGTTTCTCCCCTCTTGTTTTATCGTGTCAATATTTTTATCACTTTCTCTCACCTCAGAAAAACCAGAATAGAACAGGAAATGTCAACGTTATATATAGATATAGATTTAATTTGGAGTAAAAAAGGCGCAAATGCGGGGTTTAAGGGTAATTATTACGCCCATTTAACACTAAGGGGGAGGGGGGGGGGGGAATTATTTTATTTCTGTTTCGTTTAATTATTGAGTGGTATTTTGAGTGAAATGTCAGGGGAATTTTTTTTTTTTCTATTTATGAGTGGTGATAAGAAACCAGAAATAGGAAAAGGAGTAATTCAGGTTGAGTTTAAGGTAGTTTAAGTATTTAAGTGAATTTAAGTGCAATTAATGGTTTATCAAAAGAAAATTATCAATTTTTGAAGTATTTATAGGGGAAAAACTGATTTTTTTTTATGAAAGTGGTCATAAGTACCTTAAAAATCGATATTTTTCCTTTCAAAACCCCACAAATCGATGGGAAATGATCTCACCTTTCATTTAAGACCGACCCCAGTTCGCTACGACAAATAGAACCAGAGATATTCCCAAAAAAGTGAATTTTCCCCAAAAACAGAAAGGATTTGACCCCCAAAATCCCCCAAAAATCCCCGAATTTTCAAAAAAAATTAAAAAAAAAAACTGCGACACATGTTTTCTACCTAAAATTTTCTCAGCTTTCCAACGAAACCATCAAAAATCCTCTATCTCAAGTATTTCCCCCCCAATTCCCCCCGATTTTCACCCCCTAAATCCCCCCGAAAAATCCCCGAATTTTCAAAAAAAATTAAAAAAAATACTGTGACACATGTTTTCGACCTAGAATTTCCTCAGCTTCTCATTGAAACCATCGAAAATACCCCATCTCAAGTACTTTCCCCCCCTTTCAAACCTTCCCCCCCCAAAAAAATAGAATTTTCAAAAAAATTCAAAAAAATCCGACACATGTTTTCCACCCAAAATTTCCTCAGCTTTTCAATGGAATCATCAAAAAAATTCCATCTTCAACCCTGGTCCATCAGAATCAGCATCCCAATCCCCATCCTCTCCCCCCCCCCCCCTCCACTGAATTTTAACAATAAAGAGGAAGCATCAAGTCATTTAATTTAATGCAAACACGTTAATAAAAAAAATAAACACGTTTCTCCCATAATTCTATACATCTGAAAAATTACGAAATTCTCATTAACGTCAAATCAGTACTCGAAAGCAAATTGTACAGAGAATTCACGTATTCAACAGCCAACAACCAGTGGGCAGTGGCATTTAGAGCTCTTCATAATTGTCATCCACTGGTTTTGCACTGATATTTATATTTTCAACCCATCCCTAAGTGTGACGTAATGCCTTTTTTTTTTTTTCCTCTTCTTTTTTATTTCTTTTTTTAATTATTATGAAAGGACAGAAGCGATCGTTATTCACGTTGTGACACAACTAATTAAGCGAAAACAGGCTTTTCCTAGTCGAAGGTCGGGCATTTGTGAAGGCTACTTTGATGGAAAATCATCGTCATCCGTTGTTTTATTTATGCTTTAGAATTGCTCATTATTTGAATAAATATTTGTGATGTAATTGCGTTTTTTATTGAAATGTCTAATAAAAACTTGGTTGTTCATGATTTTTTTTTGGAAGTGCGGTTCCTCCGAAAAATTTGAAAAAATTTGGGGGGAATGTGGACTATCGCGGCCATGTCCTCAAATTTTTTCAAATTTTTCCCGCCACTCTTCAACAAAAAAAAAATTCCCCAATTAACCATTTTTGGTAATGGAGTTCTGACCCAAAAAGAAATGACGCGCATTTCGATTTAAAAAAAAAAGCGCGGCAACTCCAAAAAATTTGAAAAAATTAGGGAAGAATGCCGACCCCCGCGGCGATCTTCTCAAATTTTTTCAAATTTTTCCCGCCACTCCTTCCTCCCATCAAAAAATTCCCTAATTAACCATTTCCGTTGATACAACTTTGACCCAAAAAGAAATGACTCGAACTTCAAATTTTTCACAAAAGCGCGGCACTTTCAAAAAATTTGAAAAAATTAGGGAAGAATGTAGACCGCCGCGGCCATTATCTCAAATTTTTTCAAATTTTTCCCGCCACTCTTTAACCAAAAAAAAAATTCCCCAATTACTCTCTTCCGCTAATAAAATTCTGACCCAAAAAGAAATGACTCGCACCTCGGTTTTTTTCAAAAAAGCGCGGCAACTCCCAAAAATTTGAAAAAATTAGGGAAGAAGTAAAACACCCGCAGCCATCTTTTCAAATTTTTTCAAATTTTTCCCGCCACTCTTCAACCAAAAAAAAAATTCCCCAATTACCCATTTCCGCTAATAAAATTCTGACCCAAAAAGAAATGACTTGCACCTCGGTTTTTTTTAAAAAAGCGCGGCAGCTCCGAAAAATTTGAAAAAATTAGGGAAGAATCGAAACCCCCGCGGCCATCTTCTCAAATTTTTTCAAATTTTTCCCGCCACTCTTCCACTAAAAAAAAAATTCCCCAATTACCCATTTCCGTCAATGAAATTTTCTGACCCAAAAAGAAATGACTCGCCCCTCAAGACGTGACTCAATTCAACCGGTGAATCACACGCACACATTGTCGACACGAAAATAATATGTAACACATCAAATACAACGCAACGAAGCATCAAGAGAATCCAAGAGGAGCCCACGTCATGAATCCTAATGCAGAGCTCAAGCTCCACAATTCCCATATTCCTCTATCTCTCTTTCTCTTTCATCATCTATACTACAGAGAATATTCGTACTTTGTTTACAGCCTCTGCCCATTTGCATGACCAAGTGCGTTTCGTGTATTATGTACGTAGGTGTGGCCACTTCCCTTTCATTTGAGAAGGTCCCATGACCCCTCTTGCGATACATCTTTACTGTACTTTGCTTCTCGTGAATAATAATAATGGTAATAATACGTGTTTTTTCTATTCAACATACAGTAAAGATTGAATCTTGTTGAGAAAAGAGGTGATAATTATAGTTTTTAGTGAATTGGACTCTTTAGTGTACTGCGCACCTCAACTGCGCAGAGGGGTAACTGGAGTGGGGGAAGGCGAGAAGGGGAACTCGTAAATAAAGGAGTCATTTTTGCATATTTTTGATAATAATCATTTAAAATCAAGGAAATTGTGGAAATATTATTTTTAATAATTGAAATAAATGAAGAATATTCGTTATAAAAAAGGGAGAATTATGATGCCTTTCATTTAAGGGGAAGGAGAATAATAATAATAATAATAATAGGTTTTTTTTCTATTCGAAACTCGGAAAATTGAATTTTCTTAAGTAAAGAGGTGATAATTATAGTTTTTAGTGATTTGGACTCTTTAATTCACTGCGCACCTCAACTGCGCAGAGGGGTAACGGGAGTGGGGGAAGGCGAGAAGGGGAATTCGTAAATAAAGGAGTCATTTTTGCATATTTTCGATAATAATCATTTAAAATTAGAGAAATTGTGGAAAAATTAGTTTTAATAATTGAAATAAATGAAAAATATTTATTTCAAAAAAGGGAGAATTATGATGACTTTCAATTGAGGGGAAGGAGAATGATAATAATAATAATAATAATAATAATAATAATAGGTTCTTGTTCTGCTCAACGCTTGGAAAATTGAATTTTTTAAAGATAAGAATTGATAATTATAGTTTTTAGTGAATTGGACTCTTTAATTCACTGCGCATCTCAACTGCGCAGAGGGGTAGCAAGAGTGGGGGAAGGCGAGAAGGGGAATTGATGAATTAGAGAGTTATTTCTGCATATTTTCCCAAATAATTCTTAAAAATACGAGAAATCAAAGGAAAATCATTTTTAATAATTAAAATATCCGAAATTTATTTATTCTTACATTGAGAAAAAAAAAGAGGAGGAGGGGGAGGTGAAGGGAAGGGGGGGGGAGGTGAAAGAAAGGGGGGGAGGGAATTATTATCACTATTTCTTTTACATCGCAAGTAATCCTTAAAAATACGAAAAATTAAAGAAAAATCTTTTTTTTAATAACTGAAATATTCAAAATATATTTATTCTCACATTGAGAAAAAAAAGCGCGGAGGGGGAGGGGGTGGGTGGGGCGGGGGGGGGGGGGGGGAGGGATTCATCATTATCACTATTTTTTCACATCGCGAGACATAAAAAAAAAATATTACCTCATTGGTTTGTCACTGCAATTGTAAAGTGCGAAATAATTATCAGTAATTCACAAGAAACGAGGACTCAAGTGCTATTGAGTCGTCGAATATTTCGTTTATTTTTTTTTATTATTTTTTTTTTAATTTAAAATACAATGCGTAGGAGTTTTACCATTTGAAATTGTAACCTCGGTGCATTTGTACTCGTTCACAGAAATGATATTACAATTTGTTTGACGTGACCAAGAGAGAGAGAGAGAGAGAGAGAGAGAGAGAGAAGAGAACCGTAATAATAAAACGTGACGTACTCCTCCATTATCTTAATTTCATGTTTTTATTATTAAATTTCGTGTCAATTTGAATGGAAAAAAAAAAGTAAAGAGAATATTAATTTGAATTCAACGTTGAAATTACTTTTAGTACTTTCTTCATTATGAAATTGTGATAAAAATTTGGATTGAAGTAGAATTCCAGAGTACGGTTGATAAAACAGAAGAAAAAAATGAGGATTATGTAGGTTTGTTTTCAATTAATTGCTGATAATTCGAGGAAAAACGTGCTTTAATTTACTCGAAAAAGTAAAAAAGATGAATTTTAACGGCGACTTGACGGAAAAATCTGAAAAAATTAGACAACAGTGCAGACATTCTGGAGTACCTAGAGGAATTTTTTCAGATTTTTCCTCAAAGTCCTTCAGTCCGAAAAAAAATCCTAAAGGATTTCGATATTTTCAGAATTTTTTCTAATAAAATCCTTTAAATTCTCTATCTTCTCGAATTTTAAGGGCGACTCGACAAAAAAATCTGAAAAAATTACACAAGATTCTAGACATTTTGTAACATCTTCATGAATTTTTTCAGATTTTTCCTCAAAGTCCTTCAGTCCGAAAAAAAATCCTGGGGGATTTTGATGATTTCACGTGGATTTTTAATTTTTTAAAGTTGCTCTGGAAAAAAAAGGAATATTTCAACAATAGCACAAAATTCATCCAAATTACCTCGATTTACGTGCTATTACATCAGTATTCTCTGACAAACTGCAAAAAAACCTAAACGAAATTGGTGAATTCCAAAGAATCTCCAATCTCAAATTTAGTTTTCAATTAATTCCTGATAATTCGGGGAAAAATGTGCTTTAATTTACCCGAAAAAAAGTGATTAAACTATTCGAAAGTCATATCTTCAGCTTGTGAATATAATTTTTTTTTGTTTCTCGAATTTTTTTTTACATTACTAATCTCCTATCCCATGCATGAGACAGAGAGAGAGAGAGAGGCAAATAGTTACGACTACCTTCTAATTAAAATTTCTCAATAACTATACGGTGAATTGAGTATTTTTTTCTTCTATTATTTAGTTAAAATGCTGTTCTCTTCGTCAATTGTTTTTAAATAATGGGTCAATCCTGTGGTTTTTTAGTAATTTCGTCATTTCCGTCCGATTTAGGGCGTTTCATCCCCACCACTGGTATTTTCAGTGACTTTGATAATTCATATCTCATAAACTGCAAGGACAAAAATTATGAAAAAATCCAAAAAAATGTAAAAAAATATCATCTTTGATGCGGCATCGAAAAAATAAGGAATTAATGAAAATAGAATTAAAAAAGGAGTGTCACACATGAAGTGCCCTGCTAAAAAAATTCTCATTTCTCTAGTGTGCTCTTCTTTTTCATATGTGTATAGAGGGCAATTAAAGCCAATGAGAGAGAACCCCAATCCCTCGACAATTTTGCAGGCATTCATTTATGAAAAAAAAAAAAACGACAAAAACAAAGAACACTTTATGTGCAACATTCATGTGATATGAATACTCATTTTATTTTTGTACTCTAGATTGAGTTAAATATTTTGTAAAAAAAACAGAGAAAAAAGGGGTTTTACGAATGAAGAGATACATTGTTGATGAGATATATAAAAAATAAAAAAAAAAAAAAAATTTCTTCATTAAAAAAACCGTTAATTCCTTTTTCCATTAAAAAAATCTTCAATTTTTTTTTTCATTAAAAAAATCTTCATTTTAAATTTCTTTAATAAAAGAAAATAAAATTCCAATGAAAATGTGATTTTTTGTAAAAATTTCGATTAATAATGGAGATACGCCCTTTTTGTCCTAAAGTGGTTTTATAGAGAATTTCAAAAGCTCCAAAAATGGATTGAGACGAAAAAGGGCGTATCTCCATTATTTATTGGAATTTTCTCAAAAAAATTAAAAATAAATTTTTAATTGATTTTTTGAAAAATTAATAAAAATGAATGTAAAAATTGAATTTTTTTACATTATTAATCGTGCTTCACTGAATTTCCCCTTGGCAACTGTCTGGTCTTACCGGTCGCGTGCACGACATAATACGCGCGGGATTATTTGTAACTCGAACGTCTCAAGGCTCAAATTTTTTTCTCAAATTTCTTTGGCAACAGGAGAAATGTTATTAGTCTCGTATTTCACTTTTTTTTAATTTTTTTTTTTTAGATCAATTATCTTGTGATCGTAATTATTTTATTTTTCGAAATTGGCCACTTTCTCTGATAGAATTTCGACGATCAATTGTCACAAGGTTTTTTTTTATTAATTAATCATTGCATTTTTTTAAATTATTAATAGAAAATGCATTTCTTTAATTTAAAAAAAAATGCATTTTTTTAATATTAAAAAAATGCATTTCTTTAATTATCAAAAAAAAATGCATTCCTTTAATTATAAAAAAATTCATTTTTTTATTATTAAAAATGATGCATTTTATTATTATTTAAAAAAATGCATTTTATTATTAGCTAGAAAAATGCATTTCTTCAATTATTGAAAAAGATGCATTTTTTCATTATTATTATTAATTAAAATGCATTTTCTTCAATTATTAAAAAAATTGCAATTAAAGAAAAATTTACTTTTTCATTATTATTGAACGAAATGCATTTTTTTATTATTAAAAAAAGTGCAAATGGAAAAAATGCATTTTTTATCATTAAACAAAAGCATTTCTCTAATTATTCTAAAAAAAAATGTATTTTTTAATTATTATCAAACAAAATGAATTCATTTTTTTAATTAAAAAAATTGCATTTGTAAAAAATTAATTTTTTCAATATTAAAGAAAATGCATTTTTTATTATCGATTTGCTAAAAAATGTTTTTTTTTTATTTTCATTCTTTTACTTCTGAAAATTAACTGAAAGTGAAAATGAGTTTTATCATTATTCCTCAATTATCTAGAAATTGTTTTGAGAAAGCAGAAAATTTCTGCTGTTTTTTTTTTCTTCAAATCTAAATTGAGATAATTAGATTTAATGCAAAAAAATGCAGAAGATTAAAAATAAATCTGTGAATAAACGACTTGCTTCTTTTTTTTTTTTCTTCTTTTTTTTTTTACTTCACGTGAGTTACGTGACGATTAAGAACGCGTTAATTGAAAAGAAAAATATAATAATTATTGTTGTGAGATGATTAGCAGTACAATGACAATTATTTTCACTTCTCAGTTCTCATTTTATCACTGCAAATAAATGCAGTGATGACGTGGTAAAATAAAACATTTTCACTTCAAAAAAACAAAAAAAAGACTAAAATTTTTTCTGTCAACAGTTTTTTTAGGATATCTCAGTAAATAATGGAGATACGCCCTTTTTGCCCCAATACACTTTTGTAGCTCTTGAAATTCTCTCAAAAACCATCTTAGGGCAAAAAGGGCGTATCTCCATTATTTACCAAGATATTCATCAAGAACTACTGATCAAAAAAAAATTGAATTTTTTTTTATTTAAAAAAAAAAATTTCAATATAATCAATTCTAATCGATAAATTGACGAATCTCTCAAGTTCGAGGTCACCCCCCCCCCCCCTCCCATTTCCGATAGCCACTAAGCCAGTAGTCCCCCCCCCCCCCCACCCCAAAACACAATATACCACAATGAAATCTGCCCTCAACCACCTGTTCGCATCGTCTTACAAAATTTGGCTGTTCTCCAAAATCACCTTATGTCGTTTATGAATTCTCCCACGTCTCATTTCCTTCTTCACCCTTTATTTAATAAAAAAACAATTTTACGCCCCCATTGACACGCAACTGAAGGCACTTGACCCAGCCGGAAGTCGCAATTTACACAGATTTGAGATTAAGGAATTTTTTTAAAAGAAATTTTATGTGATTTTTATCAGAAAAAAATTAGAAATTAATTTAATTTTTTGAAGAATTTTTATAATATGTGTATTTTTCAATTGCTTTTTTTGAAATAACTCAGAAACTAATGGAGATACGCCTTTTTTACAGGAATTCATTTTTTTAGCTCTTGAAATTCTCTATAAAACCTTCTTAGGGCAAAAAGGGCCTATCTCCATTATTTACAGAGATATTTAACAATAAACAAGTGGATAATAGTATTGCTTTCCAACTGATACAGCTTTTTCTGCTGATACTTTAGCAATATGCTTTCCGAATGGAAGTGATACAACTTTTCTTCAAATCATCATCAAAATATTAAATTTTGAAGAAATTCATTAAATCGCCAATAACTCGAGAACTAATCATGCAAATAAGCTCAAAATTTACAGGCATCTAACTGATACAATTCTCGAGATAATATATGAGTATAAATAACATCAGTTCAATAATTTCCAGAAATTCCATTAAAAACTGATTTTCGAAAAATGGACATATCTCAAAAAGTTTCGATCGAATTCTCTTCAAATGAAGCTTAAAAAATAGAGTTTGTCGAGAGGAAGTTTTCCACAAAATATGAAATTTTTCTATAAAATCGTTTTGCTGTAATTGAGACTTTTATGCACACACAGACATACACACACACAAACACACAGTCATGCGCTAAAAATATCATTTTCTCTCTATTTAGATCATTTTAAGTATCTTCTATTAAAAAAAATTACAATCGAAAATTCTGATGATTACATAGCTTCCATTCGGATGCAAAAAATAAAAAAAATTATTAGAGGATTTTTTTCGCGCATTTTGCGAATATCTTAAAGGCGAGTGGATTTAGGGAAAAATTGCAAGAGACCTTTTTTGTAGAGAATTGAATTTTATACAGAGAGGTCATAAGGAAAAAGGCGTATCTCGATTAATTTCCGGAATCCTTATTATTTACTAAAAAAACTTCATTTTATCTAAAAAAAAAGTCTCTAATTTGCATTTTGATAAGGATCTCCAAAATGATTAGATTTAGAGGAAAATGTCAGGAAACCTTTTTTTTAGAAATTTAATTTTCTACAAATAAGGTCTCTTGCAAAATCCGTTTTGCTGTAATTAACACTTTTATGCACACACAGACATGCGCTAAGAATATCATTTTCTCTCTATTTAGATCATTTTAAGTATCTTCTATTAAAAAAAATTACAATCGAAAATTCTGATGATTACATAGCTTCCATTCAGAAGCAAAAAAAGAGATGTAATTTCTACTAAAGTCACAATTTAATGGGAAATTAATTTGACATTGAAAAATAAATGTGGGAGCTTTCGAATTTATGGGAAGAAATAAATAGCTAGTGTGTAAAACAATTATGTGAATCGCATTGTTCATTAAAAAAAAAGCAAAAATCGAAAAAAAAAGGGCAATGAGGGCGTGGTAAATAGTATTGAATCGTGGGAAATAAGAAGAAAGCCGATTCCATCGGTTCGATTCGAATGAATCGGAGGGAAGCGATCGAATTATGTAAGTCAGGTGTGACGAAATTGTTGCGGCAGGTTTATGGGAGTCTTCAATTTCGGATATCACATCTCACTACAGCGAAAGACAAATTTTTTTCTTTTTTTTTTGCTTCCGAATGGAAGCTATGTAATCATCAGAATCTTCGATTGTAATTTTTTTAATAGAAGATACTAAAAATGATCTAAATAGAGAAAAAATGATGTAAAAATTTAGAAAAAAATTGATTTGTAGCAATTAAAAGAATTCGCGAATTTTTTTAACAGCCAAGGCTTCTCCAAAAAAATCTGAAAAAAATCACGATTAAAATAAACATATCGCAGCATCTTCTCAAATTTTTTCAGATTTTTTTACCTTTTTTTTCTCTGAAAAAAAAATCGAAAAACGACAAAAAAAAAAGGATTTCTCCCTTTTTTCGAAAAATTATAAATTTAAATTAACTCACCAATATGTCTCCCCCATCCAATTTTGCGAAGAGATTTGTGAACGATGTCCTGTCTGCTAAAAGCCATATTCCTACAGTTAAAGCTGCTCCACCAGCAATCTACATCCACCAAAAAAAAAAAAAAAAAAAAAAAAAAGAGAAAATTGCGTTAAAAAAACACGAAAAAATCGAATTCATGAATAAATGAATAATTAAAGTTCAAAGGCACTTACAAAGAAGACGAAATTAAAGAAGCACAAGAAGTACTTGGCGCACCTCGACATACAGCCCATCTTTCCACAGGGAATATCTGAAACACAATATGCAAAAAAAATGGAAATTATAATACTCATTAATAAACAGAACAGACGTTGAACCAAAAAAAAAGGGGGGTTTCACTTGAAAAGTGATGAATATTCATGTTTTACGAGAGTTTAATGCTTACATGTATGTAGATAATGTGTAAAACATGTACATGATGTACATAATTGGTGATGGCTGTTTTTTTTTAAGTTTTTAGGGACTTAAAGTCATGGAGAAGTAAAAAAAAATTGTTTTTTTAAATGAAAATAGACAAATTTTAGGGAAAAATGGAAAATAGGGACCTTTTGAAATTAGAAGAATTTGGGAATTTTTTTGATAGTGAAAGAGTCTACAAAAAAATTTGAAAAAAATCATGAACAATAGAGACATATTGCAGCATGTTCTCAAATTTTTTCAGATTTTTTGGACCAGTTTTTCTATTCGAAAAAAATTCAGGAATATTCAAATTTTACTTGAGTTTAATTTCGAGAAATCTTCTTAAAAAAATCGAAATCTTCCCATTTCGAGATTTTTTGATAAAATCTCAAAAAATTTGAGATTAGACTGATTTCGAAATTATAGATGGACAGAGAAAAGTTTCCTAAGATAGATTCAATAGAAATTTCGAGAAAAATAAAATTTACCAAAAATTTCGAAAAATTTCGAAATCCTCCAATTTCGAATTTTTTTGATAAAATCTCAAATCATTTGAGATTAAATTCATTTTAGAGTTATAGATGCTTGAAGAAAAATTGCCAGAGGTGGATTTTTAAGAAATTTCGAAGGAAAATTGAAAAAAATCAAAAATTTTCCAAAAATTTCGAAATTTCTTCATTTCGAAATTTTCGATAAAGTCTTAAATTATTTGAGATTAAAATTATTTTAATTAATTTTAATTAATGTTGACATGTACATAATGCCAATGAAGGGGGGGGGGGGGGGTGATGTTGGTCGTTGGGTGTGTATACACATCTCGCGACAAGTGGCAACCCCCCCCCCCCCCTCCCCCTACCCTAGGCATAAACCACACGAGAGGATATTGGAGCGGATATTGGCGTCACGTGCTTGAGTGTTTTCGAGTTTTGCTCGTTAAGAAATGTATCAGCTCGTTAAATTTGTTTACATTGGTAAACGCAAATATGGGGATTTTGAGTTGAATGAGATTAGGGGAAGGTGGGGTAAAAAGGACACGTGTTAATTTTGGTATTCTATACTATGGAAATTGGTCGAAATCGATGGAAATATTGGAGATGGGTTTTTTCTGATGATTCCATTGAAAAGCTGAGGAAATTTCCCATGAAAATCATATGTCAGAAGTTATTTTTTTGAATTTTTCAAAAATTCCATTTTTTTCCTCAAGTTTTGAAGGTAAAATCCTTCTGTTTTTTGAAAAATTTCAGGTTTTCGGGAATATCTCGGGTTCTATTGGTTGTAGCGACCTGGGGTTGATCTTAAATGAAAGATGAGCTCATTTCCCATCGATTTATGTGGTTTAAAAAAAAATTATCAATTTTTCAAGTACTTATAGGGCAAAAAATGATTTTCAGAAAAATGGCCTATAAGTATTTGAAAAATTGATAAAAAAAAATTTGAACCACATAAATCAATGAGAAATGAGCTCACCTTTCATTTGAGATGAACCCCAGGTCGCTGCGACCAACAGAACCGGAGATATCGCCGAAAAAGTGAATTTTTTCGATTTTCGAAAGGAACACCCCTTCAAAACTCGTCCAAAAACGTAAAATTTTCAAAAAATTGAAAAAAATTAATTTCAACACATATTTTCCACCCAAAATTTCCTCAGCTTTTCAATGGAATCATCAGAAAATCTCTATCTCCAACCGCCCAATCAAAAAAACCCATTTTACCCCATCTTACCCTAAAATTTGACTTTTCCGTCTTTTTTTTACGAATATCACGGTTAATAATGGAGATACGTCCTTTTCATCCGAACGAAAGTTTTGTAGCTCTTGAAATTCTCGACAAAAGTGTCTCAGCACAAAAAAGGCGTATCTCCATTATTTACCGAAATATTCCCCCAAAAAAATTAAATACCGCAAAAAAATCGCTTTCGTTTTATCAAAAAAATCTCTTTTTTTCCAGCAATTGCTTTCCCTCTTTTAAAATTTCAAAGCACGCAAGTTTTTATGGGAGGACATGAGGGGAAATTTGTGTGTATGTGACAGACTCCAGACAACAAACGGACGTCGAGTGCTTTCATCGATTAACGAATCCTCGGACACGTAGTCTCTGCTTCACTAATTTCTCGCTTTCCCTTTTTTTTTTCTTTTTTTTTTTTTAAACTATTTTCTCCAGTGAATTTCTTTACACTCGAAATGATGGCAAATATTTGTCTCGCGTCATTAAGTGGCGATTATTGCTAATGCACTTTTTTAAAAACATTTTTAGTAACTCGAAATCATCAGAAAAAAAAAAAATAGAAAATTTAGAAAAAAATGGATTCGCGAATTTTTTTAGCAGTTAAGGCCTTTCCAAAAAAATCTGAAAAAAATCATGAATAAAATAGACATAATACAGCATTTTCTCAAATTTTTTCAGATTTTTCTGGCCTTTTTTTCTCTACAAAAAAAAAAAATTTTAAATCTAAAAAAAAATAAAAAATAATCCTTTTTAACTGGTGGTCCATTTTGCCCCGGTTTTCTTTCTAGGAGTAAAGGAAGTGGAGGACGCGCCTTTGAGGCGCAATATTATCCTCGTTTTCCTCTCATTGTTCTCATTATTCTTCTCCCTCCCCTCCCCCCCTTCTCCTCTTTTCGTATCTCTCCAATTCTCTCATTGTTACATCCGATAGTTTAAAAACTTCCAATTCCCTCTCGAAACTAATAACCGTGGATGAAATTGTTCAAAATGTACTTTTTTTTTGCTCAAAAAATAAAATTGGCACAAACTTTCGCAATTACTGTAATTGAAGAAGAGAATGTACTGGTTATTTCAAAAAAATTCCCCTTTTAATTTCATTAATACAGAAATAATTATTTAATTGATACATTTTTTATAAGAAAATGAAAAAAAAAAATTATTTTGTTGAATTAAAAAAAAGACGGTAGTAAAGAGAGAAAAGGAAAGGGATCTCGGTAAATAATGGAGATACGCCCTTTTTGCCCTCAAGTGGTTTTGTAGAAAATTTCAAGAGCTACAAAAAAGGATTCTTGTTAAATTGCTCTATCTCGCTTAGTTTCCGAGATATTCTTAAAAAATAAGGAAAAAAAAAGTTTTTTTTTTGCATTTTTCGAAAATTCAGAAACTTTTCTTCAATTGAAATTTCTTTTTTTTCTTTTGAAATTCACTAGACTGCTCGCTTTATCCCAGCTTTTACCTTTTTCTACACTATTGTATTCTCTCTTCCTGTTTACAAAGTGAAAAGAAGCGAATTTGTTCCATTCGTTTCTTTCTTCGTATATTATTCGTATGTCACATGAGCGCAAGTAGACGTATATTTCTCTGGTTTCTTATTCATATTTCGCGCCATGGGAATTCCGGGAATATCAAGAGATGCGGTAGTGTGTCTCGTCAAGTACGTCCACTCGGAAAATCAGAATTTATTACGTGAGAATTCCATAAGATGTGGATTTGATTTTCTTAAATTGAATTAAAGCACTTTTTTTTCGATGCCACATCAAAGATGATATTTTTTTACGTTTTTCTGAATTTTTTCATAATTTTCGTCCGTCCAGTTTATGAGATATGAATTATCAAAGTTACTGAAAATACCGGTGGTGGGGATGAAACGCCCTTAATCGGACGGAAATAACGAAATTACTAAAAAACCACAGGATTGACCCATTATTTAAAAACAATTGGCGAAGAGAACAGCATTTTAACTAAATAATAGAAGAAAAAAATACTCAATTCACCGTATAGTTATTGAGAAATTTTAATTAGAAGGTAATCGTACCTATTTGCCTCTCTCTCTCTCTGTCTCATGCATGTGATAGGAGCTTAGTAATGTAAAAAAAAATTCGAGAAACAAAAAAAAATTATATTCACAAGCTGAAGATATGACTTACGAATAGTTTAATCACTTTTTTTCGGGTAAATTAAAGCACATTTTTCCCCGAATTATCAGGAATTAATTGAAAACTAAATTTGAGATTGGAGATTCTTTGGAATTCATCAATTTCGTTTAGGTTTTTTTGCAGTTTGTCAGAGAATACTGATGTAATAGCACGTGAATCGAGGTAATTTGGATAAATTTTGTGCTATTGTTGAAATATTCCTTTTTTTTCCAGAGCAACTTTAAAAAATTAAAAATCCACGTGAAATCATCAAAATCCCCCAGGATTTTTTTTCGGACTGAAGGACTTTGAGGAAAAATCTGAAAAAATTCCTCTAGGTGCTCCAGCATGTCTACACTGTTGTCTAATTTTTTCAGATTTTTCCGTCAAGTCGCCGTTAAAATTCACCGTATAATTATCGAGAAATTGTAATTAGAAGGTAGTCATTACTATTTGCCTCTCTCTCTCTCCATCCATCTCTAGCACAAAATCCATTTTTTCTTCTTACCAAATTGAGTTCATCCATTTGATGGATTTTCAATATAAAAATAAAGAAATAACTGGATCGTTCCAGTTCTCTGCCATTCCAGAGAGACTGAAGCACTGAAAACCTCAGGGGAAATCGTCCTCAAGTAGTTTACGATGAAAAACGATGAAAAAAGAAGAAGAAAGAAAAAGAAAAAAAGAGACCAAAAAAAAAATAACCAACATGAAACATCAGAGGCATCAACAAGTGAAGCACGAATGTAATTTCTCTAGTTGAAACGAGACAAATAAATAGAAAAACATCCGGATGACTTGTTTCGTAGAATTGAAACGAGTGTTTCTTCTATCGAATAAGTAAAAAAAAAAAAAAAAAAACTGCATTTGGAGATGAGAGGGTCGATGATCTCAATTATTTGAGGAAGTAGAACGAGTAAAATCCATCAAATTAAATTAATAAATCAAATTTTCAAAACCAAAAAAAAAAAATTTTTCAAGTTGAATTTCGAAAAAAAATTCACAAAAAAAAAATTTAATCTGTTTTTCGTGGATACCTCCGTAAATAATGGAGATACGCCCTTTTTCCCCGAAGAACGTTTTCTAGAGAATTTCGAGAGCTACAAAACCACCTTAGGGCAAAAAGGGCGTATCTCCATTATTCTTCGAGATAATCGCAAAAAACTGTTGGAAAAATGACTTTTTTTTTTTTTTTTATTAAAGGAATTTTTTTTTCTGTTTGATTTTAATTTTCATTAATTTTTTTTTTCATTGCACTTTTTTGTGTGACACAATTGAAATTTCTGCGACACATGAGGACTTGGAGTCAGTGAACCCTGAAGAGAAGACAGGTAGTGACCACGAACAGGAGTTTGGAGGGGGAGGGAGGGGGGGAGTTAATCACCCTCCAAACAAAATCGATATATGTATATGCAGTGGAGCGATGTCCATCGGAGCTGCACTGAAACGACACGAAAGCAAACGAAATGTACACTTTGAGAGAGAAAGAGAGTTTACCCCTTGTTTCAACCCTTCATACAGACACACACACGAGGGCTGCGAGGACTTTTGGGGTCGTTGAACTCGAAGGATTGGAGGTACAGTGTTTTTAGGGGGGGAGGGGTTGTTTTTATTGGAGCAGAAGGATTTAATGAAGAGGGATTTTCTTGATTAGTGGAGGACACTGAGGGAAATTGGAGGAAATTCATTTTTGGGGGTGGATACACGTGGAGGAGGGGTATTCCTTCGAAAATGCGAAATTTTTAGTTTTTGGGATTTTTAAAAATTGATAAATTTCTCGCGGTTGGGTATATCTTTCTCAAGATTTAGGCGGAAAGTTTGTATACTATATAGAAGCTTGGAAAAAATTTTGGGAATGATATTTCAATTATTTTGGGAGTACTGTTCAATCAAAAATCCTCATTTTTCTTTTTTCTTTAAAAAAAAGGCAAAAAACTGGAAAATTTATTTTCAAAAATTTGTAACTTTCTTGCGATTGGATATATCTTTCTCAAAATTTAGGCGAAAAGTCTTTATACTATCGAAAAGCTTGGAAAAAAATTTGGGAATGATATTTCAATTATTTTAGGAGTCTTTAGGAGATTCAATCGAAAATCCTCATTTTACTTTAAAAAACCACGAAAAACTGGAAAATTTTATTTTCAAAAATTTGTAACTTTCTCGCGGTTGGGAATATCTTTCTCAAAATTTAGGCGGGAAATCTCTATATTATATAGAAGCTTGGAAAAAATTTTGGGAATGATATTCCAATTATTTTAGGATTACTGTTCAAGTATGAGGAAATATTCAATGAGGAAATTCTCATTTTTCTAAAAAAACGCAAAAAAATGAAAAAAATCATTTTCAAAAATTTGTAACTTTCTCGCGGTTAGGAATATCTTTCTCAAAATTTAGGCGGAAAGTCTCTATCTTATATAGAAGCCTCAAAAAAAATTTGGGAATGATATCTCAATTATTTTAGGAGTACTGTTCAATCGAAAATCCTCATTTTTCTTTGAAAACGCAAAAAACTGAAAAAAAAATTATTTTCAAAAATTCGTAACTTTCTCGCGGTTGGGAATATTTTTCTCAAAATTTAGGCGGGAAATCTTCATACTATCTAGAAGATTCAAAAAAAAATTGGGACAGATATCTCAATTATTTTAGGAGTCTTTAGGAGTTTCAATCGAAAATCCTCATTTTTCTTTGAGAAAACGCGAAAAACTGAAAAATTTATTTTCAAAAATTTGTAACTTTCTCGCGGTTGGGAATATCTTTTTCAAAATTTAGGCGAGTAATCTTTATACTATCTAGAAGCTTCAAAAAAAATTTGGGAATGATATCTCAATTATTTTGGGAGTACTATTCGATCTACTATTCGAAAAATGCTCATTTTTCTTTTTTCTTCAAAAAACGCGAAAAACTGGAAAATTTATTTTCAAAAATTTGTAACTTTCTCGCGGTTGGGAAGATCTTCCGCAAAATTTAGGCGAGAAGTCTCTATACTATATAGAAGCTTAGAAAAAAAATTGGGTATGATATCTCAATTATTTTAGAAGTGCTGTTCAATCGAAAATCCTCATTTTTCTTCAAAAAAACGTGAGAAACTGAAAAAATTTCATTTTCAAAAATTCGTAACTTTCTCGCAGTTGAGTATATCTTTTTCAAAATTTAGGCGGGAAGTCTCTATACTATCTAGCAACTTCAAAAAAAATTTGGGAATGATATCTCAATTATTGGAGGAATATCGCTCAATTGGAAATCATCATTTTTTCAAAAAACGCAAGAAAGTGTTATCCCTTCACAAAAATCGAAATTTTCATCTTTTGTGATTTTTAAAAATTCATAACTTTCTCGCGCTTCAAAATATTGTTCTCAAAATTTATGCAGGAACTCTCCATATCATCTAGAAGCTTCAATAAAAATTTGGGACCGAAATCTCAATTATTATAGAAGAATCGATTAATCGAAAATCCTCATTTTTCACATTTCAACAGATTTCTTCGATTTCAACAGATTTTTTTCTTCTTTGAGACCCAAAAAAGGCGCGACTGATGGATTTCAAAAATTCATCCCATCATCATCGAAAAGAGAGTTAAACCCCACATCTCATTCTCTTCTCAAACGCTTTCTACGTCTCTCCGTTACGATTCTCACGATTCCAGTGAATCCGTATTGGTTACAAATGTACAGTCACTCAGCACACCACGTGTTGACTTACTCTCACGGTCACAATATTGTGTTCCATGGAGAGAAAATGGGGAGAAGAAGGGGGTAGCGGGGAGGGGGGTCGCAGAGCTTGATTAATGACATACACCGGTAGTTCTCAATTATCTCAGCACAATACACACATTTGCTAATTCCTTTTGCGTATTCGCAAATCATCAAAGTTTCAATTTTCATTAAAAAAAAAATTCAATTGAAATTTTTTTTATTTTTTTTTCCAAATTTTTCCCTTTTTCCTCAAATAATTTGGGTAAATAATGGAGATACGCCCTTTTTGCCCTGAACAAGTTCTAAAGCTCTCGAAATTCTCTACAAAACCTTCTTAGAGCAAAAAGGGCGTATCTCCATTATTTATCGAGATATTTTCAAAAAATCAGAATAACTCGATTTTTTACAGTTTTTTGGAAATATCTCGGTAAATAATGGAGATACGCCCTTTTTGCCCTAAGAAGGTTCTAAAGCTCTTGAAATTCTCTACAAAATCTTCTTAGGGTAAAAAGGGCGTATCTCCATTAATTACCGAGATATTTGAGGAAGAAGATCGATTTCTTCGTTTTTTTTTTTTTTTTACTAAAATTGAGGATTTTTTAAGAAAAATCCTTTTATTACGATATCTCATAAATAATCCAAAAATATCATCACTTCGTGAATTACGAAATTATGAAATTTCTCAACAAAACGATCTTCATCAGTGATTTTTTTCCTGCGGTTTACGAAGAGAATGATTACATTCTACGCAATCTTCACGATTTTTCGAGGAAATTCCATTATTTCTGATGTCAAATCACGAAGAGAGAGAAAGAAGAGAGAAAAGAGGGAAAAATTCTCATTGAAGGATTTTTTTTTTTAATGAAAGAAAAAAAAAGGGTTGAGTAGGATTAACATGAGGATTTATCTTCTGATGAATTATCTTTTTTTTTTTATTTAAAGATGAATTATCTGATGTGGAAATGATGAAATCGCTCTATTTTCATTATCCAGACCAGAATCACCCGGTTTATTCATCAGTGCAATGTGCCTGGGATCTAACAGTTTCCTGATTATTTTCATACTACATATATATATAATGTCAGCTGATCCCAATCTAACGATACATTTCATTTGGGGTCAAGTCAGAGAATTCAATTGATTTTTCTCCTTTTTTTTTTTTGAGAAATAAAAATAAAATAACAGAAATTTAAAACCGAGAAAAAAGTTTCTAGTCGATTTTTTAGTTAATTTTTTGAGAATATCTCAGTAAATAATGGAGATACGCCCTTCTTACCCCAAATGGGTTTGTAGAGAATTTTCAAGAGCTACAAAAATGAATTGAAGTAAAAAAGGCGTATCTCCATTATTTACTGAGATATTAAAAAAAAATGAATGAAAAAAATTGAATTTTTACGAAAATTAAGCAAAAACCATTTTTTTTTGTCATTTATTTTTTTAGAATATTTTGGAAACTAAGCGAGATAGGTCGATTTTGCTCGAATCCTTTTCTTTAGAAAATATCGAGAGCTACAAAACCACTTTAGGATAAAAAGGGCGTATCTCCATTATTTACTGAGATATTCCAAAAAAATGAATGACAAAAAACTGAATTTTTAAGAAAATTAAGTAAAATTCATTTTTTTGTCATTTATTTTTTTAGAATATCGTGGAAAATAAGCGAGATAGGTCGATTTTATCCTAATTCATTTTTTTAGAGAATTTTAAGAGCTACAAAACCATATTCGAGCAAAAACGTCGTATCTCCATTATTTCCCAAGCTATTTTCCAAAAAATAAAAAAAAATAAAAAAAAACGATTAAATAAATGGAAAAAAATCATTAATTTCGTGGAATTTTTCGAGGCAATTCCCATGAGATAATTAGGGTTACAGTCTCTGAGAAAGGGCGACACAGCAGGTGCACTGGTAAAGGGCTGGAGGAAGGAGGAAGGATGGGGAGGGGGGAGGGGGAAAACAAGGGAATTAGCGGGAGGAGAGGATGTTGAGGATAATGAATAAGATGAAGAAGAGAAGAAGGAGGGGGAGGAAAAAGAGGAGGGGGAAGAGGAGAGGAGGGGGGGGGGAGCTCGTGTGTGCAGCAGCCGGTCTGGCTCTTTGGAATGTTGTCTTGGAGCACTTCTGTGGTATGCAGATATTATACTTGTCCACTTGGTTTTTCACAATGCGCAATATTTATCCTCAATTTTCCATTTTTTTTTTTTTTTAAACAAGTGAATAATAGTATTGCTTTCCAACTGATATAGCTTTTCCTGCTGATACTTTAACAATATGCTTTCCGAATGGAAGTGATACAACTTTTTTCAAATCATCATCGAAATATCAAATTTTGAAGAAATTCATTAAAACGCCAATAACTCGAGAACTAATCATGCAAATAAGCTCAAAATTCACAGGCATCTAACTGATACAAATCTCGAGATAATATATGAGTGTAAATAACATCAGTTCAATAATTTCCAGAAATTCCATTAAAAACTGATTTTCGAAAAATGGACATATCTCAAAAAGTTTCGATCGAATTCTCTTCAAATGAAGCTTAAAAAATAGAGTTTGTCGAGAGGAAGTTTTCCACAAAATATGAAATTTTTCTATAAAATCGTTTTGCTGTAATTGAGACTTTTATGCACACACAGACATACACACACACAAACACACAGACATGCACTAAAAATATCATTTTCTCTCTATTTAGATCATTTTAAGTATCTTCTATTAAAAAAAATTACAATCGAAAATTCTGATGATTACATAGCTTCCATTCGGAAGCAAAAACGTAGAAAAAATGCAATTTTTTCTTAAAATGAAAAAATTTTCAATGTTTTTTTTTCAAATCTTTTTCTGAAGGAATGGAATTGAGAGAAAAAAAGTGAATTGATTGAAATTTCAATGGGACTTGGGTATACAGATATTTCGAAGAGGACGAGAGAGAAACTGGTTTTTCCTCTCTCAAGGCAACCAAGGGAAAAATAGCTAAAGGACAATACCCACAAAGACGTGAAAAGAAAAAAAAAATAGAAAATCCTGAATTCCTTCAATTTTTTTCTTTTTTCAATGAAATAAATTCTATTTTTATATTTTTAAAATGATTTTCAATGGAATATCTAGGTAAATAATGGAGATACGCCTTTTTTCCCCTAAGAATGTTTTAAAGTTCTCAAAATTCTCTACAAAAGTGTATTCGAGCAAAAAGGGCGTATCTCCATTATTTACCGAGATATTCTAAAAAAATAAATGACTAAAAATGAATTTTTCCAAAATTTTAATAAAATTTATTTTTTTTCATTTGTTTTTTTTCAATATCTCAGTAAATAATGGAGATACGCCCTTTTTGCCCTGAGACACTTTGGTCCAAAATTTCAAGACCTTCAAAATCATTTTCAGGCGAAAAGGGCGTATCTCCATTATTAACCAAGATATTCTCAAAAAAAAGGTAAAAATTTTGTATTTTTCAATTATTTCAATTTGAAAATAAATAAAAACCAGGTTTTTCTGTGATTTACAATTAAATTGTACATCGCCTGTATATTCTACAAGTCCCATTCTCTTTCGTTCCCAATATCCCATTGATTTAAATCGTTCCCTTCATTTTTCCCACCGAATTGTTTTTTTTTCCCACTTCTTCTTCTTCTCTTTCTCCTTTTCTTCATCTTTTCCCTCCATCAATTCACTCTTTTTTCATCAGTCTCTCCTTTGGATTTTCCATCATTATTATTACCCACAGTGTGTTCAACACGAGAACATAGAGAACATATATATATCTATATATATATATATATATATATATACTCCCTTAGGCAATATATCTTTAACTCGAAAACTCGGCCCATTTAACGGTACTTTTCTCTCATTTGTAAGACGAGCACGATGTTTTCAACGAAACACAATACACATATATATATATATAGATATATATATATATATATACATACACACACCTATATGTGTATATATAGGGGAAGATGGGGCAATACGGACATAAGGGGTAAAATGGACACATTCGAGTTTTTATGCATATATTATGAAAAAATCATTAAATGAATGAAAATATTGGAGATGGATTTTTTTTAATGATTCCATCGAAAAGCTGAGGGAATTTTAGTCGAGAAACATGTGCCAGAATTAATTTTTTTCAATTTTTTGAGAATTCGATTTTTTCTGGGATTTTTGAGGAGTAAAAGTCTTTCGATTTTTGAGTAAATTCAGTTTTTTGGAAATATCTCTGGTTCTATTGGTCGTAGCGACCTGGGACCAATTTTAAAAGAAAGGTGAGATCATTTCCCATCGATTTATGGGGTTTTGAATTCAAAAATATCGATTTTTCACATAGTTATAGGACAAAAACCGATGATCATGATTTTTCACAAAAGTTCCCATAACTATCTGAAAAATCGATATTTTTAAATTCAAAACCCCATGAATCGATGGGAAATGATCTCACCTTTCATTTAAAATCGGTCCCAGGGCGCTACGACCAATAGAACCAGAGATATCTCCAAAAAACTGAATTTGCTCAAAAATCGAAAGACTTTTACTCCTCAAAAATGCAAAAAAAAATAGAATTTTCAAAAAATCGAAGAAAATTAGTTCAAAATCATTGAAAAAATCAGATTTTTGATGGGATCATTAAAAAAATCTTTTTCCTATTGTTTCATTACAATGTCCATTTTGCCCCACGTTCCCCTGTATATATATATAGGGGAAGATGGGGTAAAATGGACACGAGTTGATTTTTGTATTTTATACTATGAAAATAACGAGAAATGAATGGAAATATTGGAGATAGATTTTTTCTGATGATTCCATTGAAAAGATGAGAAAATTTCCCATGAAAATCATATGTCAGAAGTTATTTTTTGGAATTTTTCAAAAATTTCATTTTTCGCGCGAGATTTGAAGGTAAAACTATTCTGTTTTTGAAAAATTTCAGGTTTTCGAGAATATCTCTGGTTCTATTGATCGTAGCGATCTGGGGTTGATCTTAAATGAAAGGTGAGCTCATTTCCCATCGATTTATGGGGTTTAAAAAGAAAAATATCAATTTTTTCAAGTACTTATAGGGCAAAAACTGATTTTCAGCAAAATGACCTATAAATATTTGAAAAAATTGATTTTAAAAAAATTTGAACCACATAAATCGATGAGAAATGAGCTCATTTTTCATTTGAGATGAACCCCAGATCGCTACGACCAACAAAAACCGGAGATATCGCTGAAAAAGTGAATTTTATTCGATTTTCAACTCTTAAATATTGTTTTTTTTAAGAAAAATTTCAATTTTTCGCGAAAAAATCTCGATTTGTTTCTCAAACTCTGCAAAAAACGAATGAGAATAAAAAGGCAGAAGAAAGTCATGTGAATTTCTACACAAATAGTTAACAAAAAACGAATATTCCTTTTATATACATCCTGTATATATGTTTATATGTGTGTTTGTGTTTCTATGGGCAAGAGACTGCAGTTTTCTCGAATTGAATCGAGGATTTTATACGAATGTGTATGTGCATTCAGCCCTGGGATTATAAAACGCCCAGCAATGTGCCTTGACCCATTTCCCTGCTCCACTTTTCCTCAGCTATTTTCACTCTTTTTTTTTCCTTTTTTTTCAACTCTTCCATAAATTTAAAATGGGGCTTTTACAACGATTTCATTGTTAAAAATTCATTAATTTAAGGACGATTTGTAGTTACAATCGTAAAAAAAAGTTGAATTTTCTGTATAAAATCGTTAATAACAATTTATACAAGATGAAATTCTCAAATTTGATTCAGTGAATCTGTGAATAATGTAATGAGCAATAAAGCCTTAGAAACAGAAAATTAATTGAAAATTGAAAAATTTTCATTATTTTTAAAATTTTTTCAAATTCTTCAAGATTCAAAGAAATGTAAAAAATAATGAAAATTTTTCAATTTTCAATTAATTTTTTGGGTCTAGGGCTTATTTTATTACTCATTACATTATTTACAGATTCACTGAATCAGATTTGAGAATTTCATCTTGTAATAACAATTTTGTATAAAAATTCAACTCTTTTTTCCAATCATTTTTAATTCAATTCAACAAACTTATTAAATATTTCTTCTTTATCTTCAAATATCTCGATAAATAATGGAGATAGGCTTTTTTTACACGAATCCTTTCTTGTAGAGAATTTCAAGAGCTTCAAAAGTGCCCTGAGTCAAAAAGGGCGTATCTCCATTATTTACCGAGATATCATCAAAAAGCTAATGACAAAAATGAATTTTCTCAAAATATGATAAATCCTCGGTGAATAATGGAGATACGCCCTTTTTGCCCCATAGCACTTTTGTAGCTCTTGAAATTCTCTAAAAAACCATCTGAGGGAAAAAAGGGCGTATCTCCACTATTTAACGAGATATTCCATTGAGAAGTATCCAAAAAAAAATTTCTCAAAATTCAATTTTTTCCCTTTTTCTATTCTCATTTTTATTATCAATAATTGGAAAAACTAGATAAAAAAGTGTTTGTAAATAATTTACACTTGATAATGCACTCATTGAATAATTCTAGTGTTGGTGAAGGTCGAAAAATGCTTTCAGCCCACGTGCTTTAATTGCATCAATCTCCAGTCTGGTCAACGAGCCCAGAAATTGTTTTTTTTCATCTCTTTTTTTTTTTTTTAGTGCTACAGTGTAGCAAGAATTAACAACACCACTAGAATCATTCAATTATTGTTGATAATAGGATTATTACGTGATGATACAATTGTTTTCAATTATCTCATTATTTTTTCTCCTTTTTTTCAATGAAAATTCGCAAAATTCATTGGAAATTCTGCTGATTTCGTGAAAATCTCTTCCAAACCCTCAATTTAATAATTAAAAAAAGAAGGGCAGGGAGGGGGGAGAAGAGTTGATATGAAGAGAATAATAAAATTGATAATTACGTAATTATTACGTAATTATAAAATTATTTTCCATTATTTTTAGAATTTTTTAATGATTTTTTAAAATGAAAAATCGAAAAATTCATTGAAAATTCTGCTAATTTCGTGAAAATCTCTTTCAAATCCTCAATTTTATTTGAAAAAGGGGGGGGGGGGCTGGAGAAGAATGAATATAGAGTTTTTCAATTATTTTCCTAATTTTTTAATGATTTTTAATGATTTTTTAAAATGAAAAATTGCAAAATCCATTAAAAATTCTGTTAATTTCGTGATTTTTTCTTCTAAATCTTCAATTTAATTTAAAAAAAAAGAGGGGAGGGGGAGGGAGGAGAATGAATATGAAGAGCATAAAGAACCTGTTCATTACATGATAATTACGTAATTATTAAATAATTTTCAATTAATTTTATTATTCTTTAATGATTTTCTTTTCAATGAAAAATTGTAAAATTCATTGAAAATTCTGCTAATTTTATGAAAATCTCTGCTAAATCTCCAATTTAATCCAAAAAAAAAGGGGCAAGAAGAAAGGGGAAAAGAGGGGGGGGGGGAAGAATGAATATATAAGGAGCAAAACACAATTGTTAATGACTCGAGATGAATAATAATTAATAAATTAATTCAACGAGTCACTTTAATGAGACAAATACGAGGATTTTTAATGAATTGAGACTCTTTCAATTCGAAAAATACACGTGGGCAAGAGAGTAAAAGTGATTCACGTGGTTGTAGGTGGTAATTTCGAAAAACACAAACATTCTTATTATTTAAATTAAAATAAAACGAATAAAAATTGATAAATTGGGCAAAGTTACACAAGATTAATAAAAAAGTTCTGACTAATTTTTTTTAGAAATTTGTTCATAAATCATTTTTGTGATCATTCTCAATGATATATCTCCGTAAATAATGGAGATACGCCCTTTTTGCCCTAAGAAGGTTTCGTAGAGAATTTCGAGAGCTTCAAAACATTTATGGGGCAAAAAGGGCGTATCTCCATTATTTACGAAGATATTTGAAAAAAATTGAAAAAAAAAGAAATTGACTTATTTTTTTAAATTTTTTTGATATTATTTATTATTTTAAGAAGATCTCGGAAACTAAGCGAGATAGAGCGATTTTGCTAGAATCCTTTTTTGTAGAGAATTTCAAGAGCTACAAAATCATATACGGACAAAAAGGGCGTATCTCCAGTATTTACCGAGATATTGTCAAAAAAAGGTCGGAAAAAAAATTACTATGTAAATTGTGAAAAAAAATGAAAAAAAAAATTTGATAAATTACTCGAGGTCACTAAAGATTAATAACATTGTTGTTGTTCAATGTTCCATGAAATTCGTCCATGAATTACATTTCTCTAATTCCTTGGAAATTGTCAACAAATAATTAAATTTACGAGGTAAAAAATTGTACTCCTTAACATTGATAATAATACTTAAATTCATTGATTAAGACTCATTTGTTACTTTGTTGAGTCACGTAATTATGTGATTATTCCGGATGTACCTAATCTTACGATACTAATGCGTTTTTAGTTTGAGATCAAAGTACATGAGAATTATAATATTTTCGAAATAAATAATTATCATGAATTATTATAATTATATATTTTCATTTTCTATCCTATTTTCTTCTATTTTCATCTTTTTTTCATTATTTTTTTGTTAATATCTTAAAAAATAATGGAGATACGCCCTTTTTCCCCTAAAAAAGTGTTAAAACCCTTGAAATTCTCCAAAAAAAACTATCTTAGTATAAAAAGGGCGTATCTCCATTATTTATAGAAAATTTCTTTTCAGAAAATAGGAGAAAAAAAAAATTAATTTTTTTTCAGAAAAAATCAATTTTTTGTCATTCATTTTTTCAAAGTATCTCGAAAAAATAATAGAAAAATGTTCTTTTCACCAAAATCCATTTTTCTAGCTTTTGAAATTGTTGAAAAAATCATCTTAGGGTAAAAAGGGCGTATCTCATTGATTTTCATCATTTATTTCAATTTTTTTTCCTATTTTCACATTTTTTCCTTTTTTTTTCTCAAATAAAATGTTAATTTTTTTCTCATTAATTTTTTCAAGAATGTCTTAGAAAAAAATAATGGAGATACGCCCTTTTTCCTCTAAGAATGCTTTTAAAATCCCCTGAAATTCTCAGAGAAAAAAGGGCGTATCTCCATTATTTTAATTATTAATTCAAATGTTTTTTCCCTAATTTCCTGTTTTTTTTTGCCTTTTTTTTTTCTTTTGTAGACAAAAGAACGAGGAAAAATGGGGAAAATTGAGGAGCACAAGGGGAATTCGTGTACAAAAGAGGGGAGAAAAAAAAAAAGAATTTGTGTTCTATGGGGTTTCCATAACGACTGGGCACAATGTGAGTGCAAAGAAGTGCCTGTCCTCGTGTTGCATTACGTGTCCACCCCCTCACCCCCCCTCCCTCCCTCCCTTATCAACCCTTGAAGACTAATACAATGAGGGTTTTCAAAAGACACTTAATTTCAAAAAAAAAAAAAAAAGACTCAATTTCATTGCGATTTTTTTTTTTCCTTTGAAAATCAAATTTTTTTTTTTTTATAATTTTTTTTTTTTTTTTAATAATGGACATACGCCCTTTTGGCTCTAAGACACATTTTTAAACAATTTCTTGAGCTTCAGAACTACCTTGGGGCAAAAAGGGCGTATCTCCATTATTTATAAAGGATATTTTCGAAATAAATTGCAAAAAATGCAGATTTTAAAAAATTCATGAAAAAATGCAGATTTTAAAAAATTCATGAAAAAATGAAGATTTTAAAAAATTCATGAAAAAAAATCAATTTTTTCCTCAATTTTCTAATAGAAAAACAAAAAACATTTAAATAATTCATAATGATTTACACTAAAACACTTTAAAATTTAATATTTAAACGATATTTTAATCAAAAAAAAAGTGCCATCTGTTTATTTTCCCAGAAGTTTCACTGCAAATACTGATAAATATCAGTAAATTACGTACTCTATATTTTACCCCAGGTAATGACCATGAGTACTACTACAATTTCAATGCGAAAGGTTCATCGTCCTTTATCCATCTTTTCAATGCACCTTTTTTTTTTCTGCACATTTACTATAGAGCTATATACACACCACCTACGTCTTTACTGCACTTTGTTAGATAATTCATTTTCTTATTTTATATTCGTTTTTTTTATATATATAGATAAATTTTTATACATAAGGAAGAGTGGGACAAAATGGACCTAGAGGATGAGATGACTCGAGATTTTTTAAAAAAGCTGCGGTTGCTTCAAAAAATCTGAAAAAATTTACAAACAATATAGACATGTTGGAGGATTTTCTCAAATTTTTTCAGATTTTTTCGTCAAGTCCTTCATTCTGAAAAAAATTCCTCAATCATGTTAACATGCAGGGTCCATTTTGCCCCACTCTCCCCTATATGTATCTTATATGTATATATGTATATATGTATATATGTGCAAGACGAACATATATATATATATATATATATATATATATATATATATATATATATATTTTATATATATATGTTCGTCTTGGAAACAAAAGGGCGTAAGTCCTGTTCATAATCAATAGCACTTACGCCTTTTTGTTCCTAAGATAATATATATGTGTATATATATATGTTCATCTATTATCTATATATATTGAGTTAGAGCACCCTTTTCGCGATCTTTCTCACGGCACTAACCTCAGCGAAAGTATAATACTTCCGCAGATTGTCTTGAATGGAATGAGAGAAGTAAAGGATTAAACCACACCTCCAAGCTTCAGATATTCCTTTTTTTTTCTTATTTTTTTCCCATAATATTTATTTATTGAAAAGTTCAAGGATTTTTCATCCCTTTTTCTTTTGTGAAAGTGGCAGGATTTTTTTTTTTTTTTTTTTCCTTTATGTTATCACAGAAAATCACAAATATCTTGGTAAATAATGGTGATACGCCCTTTTTGTCCTGAAAAACACTTTTGTTCCTCTTAAAATTCTTTGCAAAACCATCTTAGAACAAAAAAAAAGACGTATCTTCATTATTTATCGAGATATTCACAAAAAAAAGAAAAAATGTAAAAAAAAAATTAAATATTAAAATTCTGAATTAAATTACATAATCTCAATTTTCTACTTTAAAAATTATCATTACAATTAATTGAGCATTAAATATGTTGATAAAGGAATCTTTTATGTGGGCATGGGGTTATTGTGCTCGTACAAATGTTGGGTATTTTCTTTTTTAAATGAGCGTTGGTGTTAGAACATTGTCCAGGGTACATCCTGGTTTTATTACAAAAAAAAAAACAATGTGCATTTCTACAAGAGGAGCAGAAAAAGAAGAACAAGTGGATAATAGTATTGTTTTCCAACTGATATAGCTTTTTCTGCTGATACTTTAGGAATATGCTTCCGAATGGAAGTGATACAACTTTTTTCAAATCATCATCGAAATATCAAATTTTGCTAATTCAATTCCCATAAAAACTCTTTTTCCTTTTTTTTTCACTTTATTTTTTAGTTTTTTCGTGAGAATTTCATGTTATTATCACGTTTTTAAAGGGCATCCGGAAACTAAGCGAGATAGCGTGATTTTTGTAGAGACCTTTTTTGTAGCTCTTGAAATTTTCTAGAAAAAAAGTTTCTACAAAAATTGCGCTATCTCGCTTAGTTTCCGAATACCCTTCGGAAAATAAAAGATATAGCTTTTGCTATTGATACTTTAGCAATATGCTTTCCGAATGGAAGTGATACAATTTTTTTCAAATCATCATCGAAATATCAAATTTTGAAGAAATTCATTAAAACGCCAATAACTCGAGAACTAATCATGCAAATAAGCTCAAAATTCACAGGCATCCAACTGATACAAATCTCGAGATAATATATGAGTATAAATAACATCAGTTCAATAATTTCCAGAAATTCCATTAAAAACTGATTTTTGAAAAATGGACAAATCTCAAAAAGTTTCGATCGAATTCTCTTCAAATGAAGCTTAAAAAATAGAGTTTGTCGAGAGGAAATTTTCCACAAAATATGAAATTTTTCTATAAAATTGTTTTGCTGTAATTGAGACTTTTATGCACACACAGACATACACACACACAAACACACACACATGCGCTAAAAATATCATTTTCTCTCTATTTAGATGATTTTAAGTATCTTCTATTAAAAAAATTACAATCGAAAATTCTGATGATTACATAGCTTCCATTCGGATGCAAAAAATAAAAAAAATTATTAGAGGATTTTTTTCGCGCATTTTGCGAATATCTTAAAGGCGAGTGGATTTAGGGAAAAATTGCAAGAGCCCTTTTTTGTAGAGAATTGAATTTTATACAGAGAGGTCATAAGGAAAAAGGCGTATCTCGATTAATTTCAGAAATCCTTATTATTTACTAAAAAAACTTCATTTTATCTAAAAAAAAGTCTCTAATTTGCATTTTGATAAGGATCTCCAAAATGATTAGATTTAGAGAAAAATGTCAAGAAACCTTTTTTGTAGAGAATTTGATTTTCTACAAAAAAAGGTCTCTTGCAAAATCCGTTTTGCTGTAATTAAGACTTTTATGCACACACAGACACACAGAAATGTGCTAAAATTATCATTTTCTCTCTATTTAGATCATTTTAAGTATCTTCTATTAAAAAAAATTACAATCGAAAATTCTGATGATTGCATAGCTTCCATTTGGAAGCAAAAAAAAAAATTACTATTGAAGAAATCAATCCAACAACAATGCAACAATCTGTTGTGTTACATCTGCAGCAACACTGGCCATTGTGTGTGTGTTTGGATGCTGTTAAGAGCCTGAGATAAAAACACACAGTGTCATGCTCTACAAGAGTTCGACGACTTGTGCATTAAGAAGAAAAAAGAAAATTTAGTCGTCAAAATATAAACTTAAATGCAACTTTAATTGAATAATTGGCATTCTGTCCTATTTACTGGCTTCAATCACGCTCAAGTAGAGGCATGTCTTGTCTCATTTTGCTTCTTCTTCTTATTTTTTACAAATAAAAATAAATATTTGATTTTTTTTAGATTTCAATTATGATTCAATTATTTTTTTATTCATTTTTAAAAATAAAAAATAATTTTTTCAAAATAAAAATCAGTTTTTTAAATAAAAAATCATTATTTTAAATGAAAAATCATTTTTTTAAATGAAAATTATTTTTTTTAAATAAAAATCAGCTGTTGTGATACTTCTTAATGAAATAACCTCGTTAAATAATGGAGATACGCCCTTTTTACCCTAAGATAGTTTTGTAGAGAATTTCAAGAGTTACAAAACCTCCTTAGGATAAAAAGGGCGTATCTCCATTATTTACCGAGATTATTATCAAAAAAATGACTGAAAAAAAATCGAGTGATTTTTTTCGAAATTTTACTTTCTTATTCATTTTTTTAAAAGGATCTCGGAAATTAAGCGAGATAGAGCAATTTTGCAGGAAACCTTTTTTGTAGAGAATTTCAAGAGCTACAAAATCATGTTCAGGTAAAAAGGGCGTATCTCCATTATTTACCGAGATATTGTTAAAGAAATGATAAAAATCCAGGAAAATTCATGAAATTATCATTTTTTGCTAAATATTTGAATAGAAAGTAATGTTTTTTTTTGCTCAGAACTCGAGTTGACATCTGTTAATACTCGTTACATCACATCTTATGAAATTAAATGATGAATAAAAAAAAAAAAATTAAATGATGGTCTGCACCAACATTTCTCTCATTCTTTGATGAAAGAAGTTTATTATGACAATTTTAACATTCAGATTGATAATTCTGCAGCTAAATTTGATGTTGAAAGACGAAAATTTCAGGATTTTTACACAAATTTTTCTAACGCTCCAAAAAAATTGAAATTTTTTTTTAGAAAAATCCTATTATTATTCGAGTGACGTTTCTTTTGAGTGTCTAGAATTTTTAAAAATCGTTCCCTTTATCGGTATTTTCCATTTACTTTCTAAACACGTAGAATAACCGAATATTTCCAACGTTTTTGAGTACATGACACAAATAAACGAAACAAATTCTGTTTTTTATTGGAAAAATTTCACTTTTTCGGGGATTTCTCCGGTTTTATTGGTCGTAGCGACTTGGGACCGATCTTAAATGAAAGGTGAGATCGTTCACCATAAATTTATGGGGTTTTCAAAAAAAAAATCGATTTTTGGAATAGTTATAGGGGAAAAACTGATTTTTCATGAAAATGGTCATAAGTACCTTGAAAATCGATATTTTTCTTTTCAAAACCCCATAAATCGATGGGAAATGATCTCACCTTTCATTTAAGACCGACCCCAGTTCGCTACGACAAATAGAACCAGAGATATTCCCAAAAAAGTGAATTTTCCCAAAAACAGAAAGGATTTGACCCCAAAATCCCCCAAAAATCCCCGAATTTTCCAAAAAATTAAAAAAAAAAAACTGCGACACATGTTTTCCACCTAAAATTTTCTCAGCTTTCCAACGAAACCATCAAAAATCCTCCATCTCAAGTATTTTCCCCCCAATTCCCCCCGATTTTCACCCCCTAAATCCCCCCGAAAAATCCCCGAATTTTCAAAAAAATTAAAAAAAATACTGTGACACATGTTTTCGACCTAGAATTTCCTCAGCTTCTCATTGAAACCATCGAAAATACCCCATCTCAAGTACTTCCCCCCTTTCAAACCATCCCCCCCCCCCCCCCCCCCCCCAAAAAATAGAATTTTCAAAAAAATTCAAAAAAATCCGACACATGTTTTCCACCCAAAATTTCCTCAGCTTTTCAATGAAATCATCAAAAAAATTCCATCTTCAACCCTGTTCCATCAGAATCCTCATTTTATCCAATCATTATTTTTATTTTAAATACTAAAATCGATGAATAAATTACTTAAACTGTCGAGATACAAACTAGACCAGTTCAAAGTCCCGTAAAACAAGTTTATATATATATGTATATATATATATATATCGATTACAGTGGGGAATAGATCTAGTTTCAATAAATATGATTGTGTGGTCAATACTAGCATATTATAACACGATTTTATATAAAATCGATTAATCGAAAACAGGCAGTGGACCAGTTCCTCCACTGATCGACAAAAACTTGAAAAAAAAAAGAAAAAAAAAAAAAAAACTGGTTTTCCTCAATTTTTTTTCCTTTACTCGAAAAGTTTACATTTTAATTTTTTTTTTTACCTTTTATTCCATTCGCGTAAATTCACTCTTTTACAAGAAGGAAAAAGAAATAATTTATTTCCAGTATTCACTTGCGCAATTCACGCAATTATCAGCTTGGATTACGATCACGCAATTACAGCGATGATTCGTAATGATTTAATAATGTGAAAAAAAATAAATAAACAAATCCTTCAAGGTGTTTTTTTTCTCCTTTTTTGTAAAAAAAAAAGAATTTATTTTTTTCACAAAAAAAATGGATTTTTTTTTGAAAAAAAGGGAAAAAATTATATTTTTTTTTTTTTAAAAAGGAGAAAAAATTGTGTTTTTTGTTTAAAAAGGTAAAAAAATGGTATTTACTCTTTTAAAAAGAAAAAAAAAAAAAGGGAATTTCTTTTAAAAAAGGTAAAAAATGTCATTTTTTTCGAAAAAGTAGAAAAGTTTTTTTTTTTTTTTGAATAGTAAAAACCAAAAAATTCAAATATTTTTTTTTTAATAGTAAAAAAAAGATTTTTTTTGGACTATATATATCGTTGCCTTAGAGTCAAAGAGGCGTAAGTCCTATATATAAGCACAGCACTTACGCCCCTTTAATTCTAAAGCACCAATATATTTTTTTATCGAAATAGCAGAAAAATGGTATTTTTAACTAATTTTTTTTTTCAATTGTTTTTTTTAAATAAAAAAAAAATGAATAAAAAATTCGTATTAACAAATTAAAAATTGATGTTTTCATCTGAATTTTTTAAACATTTTTTTTTTAAATAAAATAAATAAATAAATAAAATTAAAAATTGATGTTTTCATTTGAATTTTTAATTTTTCCTTTTTTTCATTAATAATTGAAATGATTTAATCATTTTTCTTGTGATAATAATAAATTTTTGATTTATTATTGAAATTATGACATGAAAAACGACATTATTTATTGTGTCACGCAACAAAAAAAAGTATATCATCGTCCGGTGCAAAGTGACCATGTAAACTCCGGTACACGACGAGGAAGCGCAAGTTTACATTGCAATTTCTCCAGTTTATTATTACATTATTCTCATTTTATTTCATTTTTTTTCTTTTTGGAGCACTAAAAAGTGCATCACGTGTAGTTGACTCTGGCGTCATAGGCAATTGTTATAATAAACCGTGAGTAACCTACATAATCATGATATTACGAAGAAAAAGATAAATATAAGGAAAAAAAAGAGAATTTCCTGATTTCTTAAAAAATAAAAAAAAATTAAAAAAGTCAATTTTTTTCTGAAAAAAAAAATCCTTTTTACTGAATATCTTGGTAAATAATGGAGATACGCCCTTTTTGCCCTAAGATGGTTTTATAGGAAATTTCAAAAGCTTCAAAAGTGTCTCAGGGCCAAAAGGGCATATCTCCATTATTTTACGAGATATTTTCAAAAAAACTAATTAAAATAAGATTTTTCTAAATCGAAAAATCGAAAAATGATTTTTTTGTAATCGAAAAATCGAGAAATGATTTTTTTTTAATCAAAAAATGATTTTTTTAATATTGAAAAATGATTTTTTGAACATCGAAAAATCGAAAAATGATTTTTTCAACATCGAAAAATCGAAAAATGATTTTTTTAACATCGAAAAATCGAAAAATTATTTTTTTTTTAAATCGAAAAATTATTTTTTTCAAATCGAAAAATGATTTCTTTAACATCGAAAAATCGAAAAATGATATTTTTTCATCGAAAAATGATTTTTTTAACATCGAAAAATCGAAAAATGATATTTTTTCATCGAAAAATGATTTTTTTAACATCGAAAAATCGAAAAATGATTTTTTTTTTGAATCGAAAAATCAAAAAATGATTTTTTTTTACATCGAAAAATCGAAAAATGATTTTTTTTTAAATTGAAAAATGGAAAAAAAAATTGTGTATTCAATTTAGGCCAGAGTATGTATATATGACATCAAAAAAGAGCCGTAAAGTCCACAAATATTTACACTGCCATCAGTCCAACAGTTGAAATAGGAGAAAAGAGAGAAAAAAAAGAAAAAAGAGAATTTTTCTATGTACCGTCCAACATCCACTTTACACGACAAATTTACGGTTTCATTCTGTGGACAATTCAAGTACGATGTAACGTACACTCTAGTAAATTTCGCTAACGAACCTGCAGAAAAAAAAAAAAAAAAAAAATAGTTCATTAGTTTTCTTTTTCCTGGTCTACTTTCTTTGAAAAAAAAAGAAATAAAAATGAAAATTTTTGAATAAATAATTGAAAAAAACTGTAATTTTTGCATTTTTTTCTAGTTTTTTTCTTCATTAAATTCAGCTGATGAAGAATTTAATTATTATTTAAAATATCGATTTACGTAATGGAAACCCGAGGAATTTAATAGCAATTAAAACTTTTCGAGCACTAATTTCCCCATTTAATTAAATTTCCCTTCAATTCTGACCTAATTCCCATTTTTGCCTTTTTTTTAAAAACTAAAAAAGGGGAAAGTTGATTTTTTCATCATTTTTTTTTGGTAATATCTCTGTAAATAATGGAGATACGCCCTTTTTGCCCTAAGATGGTTTTTTAGCTCTTTAAATTTTCTACAAAACTTTTGTAGGACTAAAAGGGCGTATCTCCATCATTTACTGAGATTTTTACAAAAATCGAATTTAAAAAAAAGGATTTTTGAAGAATTCAAGTAAAATCCATTTTTTGCCATTTAATTTTTTTGAAATATCTCTGTAAATAATGGAGATACGCCCTTTTTGTCCTAATATGGTTTTTTAGCTCTTAGAATTTACTACAAAACTTCTGTAGAGCAAAAAGGGCCTAAGTCCATTATTTACAGAGATATTTAAAAAAATTGGATGGCAAAAAATGGATTTTTGAAGAATTTAAATAAAATCCATTTTTTGCCATTTGATTTTTTTAAATATCTCTGTAAATAATGGAGGTACGCCCTTTTTGCCCTCATATGGTTTTTTAACTCTTGAAATTTACTACAAAACTTCTGTAGGGCTAAAAGGGCGTATCTCCATTATTTACTGAGATATTCTCAAAAATCTAATTAAAAAAATGGATTTTCAAAAAATTTAAGTAAAATCTATTTTTTGTCATTTAATTTTTTTAGAAATATTTCTGTAAATAATGGAGATACGCCCTTTTTGCTCTAAGATGGTTTTTCGTAACTAACCCCCCGCCCCCCCCTCCCATTTAATTCAATTTCCCATAAATTCTGACCTAAATGCCATTTTTCCCTTTTTTTTTTGCTAAAAAAAAGGGGAAAAATCATGAAATTTCTTCTTTTTTCGTCTAAAAAAAAAAGGAAATAAAAAGAGCATTGAATTTCTAGATAATCACATCATCTCGAGATGATGAGATCAAATTTATTCAGTGAAACGCGTAAATTTCTGCATGAGTAAATCGTCTAATGCCAATAATTTAATGCACTTACAATGGTAATCAATAAAGACAGGGAAAATTTTCCACAAAAATCAGAGGCATTAAGAGCCCCTTTAAAGAGAAAGCTAAAAGGAGGATTTTAATCCTGTGTATCTATTGCTACAAGAAGGAGGAAGTCGTGCTAACGTGTGCGCATGTGTTGTTAAGAGTTAGAAGAGTGTATATCCTCTTTGTGTGCTCATTCGACGAGTAATTGTGATTAAAATTCCGCAGTGAAGCGATTAAAGGCGATTTTTTTATCATTTTTTTGGAGTCTCTCAGTAAATAATGGAGATACGCCCTTTTTGCCCTAAATAGATTTTAGAGCTCTTGAAATTCTCTAAAAAAGTGTATCGAAGCAAAAAGGGCGTATCTCCATTATTTACTGAAATATTCTAAAAAAATAAATGATAAAAAATGGACTTTTTAAAGAATTTAAGTAAAATTCATTTTTTGTCATTCAATTTTTTTGCAATATTTCGGTAAATAATGGAGATACGCCCTTTTTGCCCAGATATGGTTGTGGAGGTCTTGAAATTCTCTACAAAAGTGTATTGGAGCAAAAAGGGCGTATCTCCATTATTTACTAAGATATTTTTAAAAAATAAATGATAAAAAATGGATTTTTAAAGAATTTAAGTAAAATCCAACTTTATTCAATCAATTTTTTTAGAATATCTTGATAAATAATGGAGATACGCCCTTTTTGCCCGAAGCCTTTCTTTTAGCTCTTGAAATTCTCTACAAAAGTGTCTCCGGGCAAAAAGGGCGTTAAATCTCCATTATTTACCGATACAATTTGAAAAAATGACTGAAAAAAATCGAGGGATTCTATTTTAATTTTATTTTCTCATCTATTCTTTGAAAAGGATCTCGGAAACTAAGGGGAATAGGGCGATTTTACATGAATCCTTTTTTGTAGAGAATTTCAAAAGCTACAAAAAAGGGTTCCTGCAAAATCGCTCTATCTCCCTTACTTTCCGAGATATTCTTTAAAAATGTTAAAAAATCGAGTAGATTTGAAACATAAGGAGAAAAAGAGAGAAATTATTACTATTAAAATACCGTGAAATTTTGATGATTTCCTCAATGGCCAATTTCGCATGGAAATATAGAAAGTAGAACTAATTTAAAAATACTATTTTTTTTTTATTCATTCAAATGCTTTTAAAGTTCATAAGATTAGTTATATCACACGTGAAAGTAAAAGTATCTTCCGATATCTCTATATTTCTTTTTTTCTCTTTTCTCAGGGAGTTTCATTCTTAAGATAACCCTTATCTGTGTAGTCAAATAGATTTTATGTAAATGAATGAAGAGAATAGAAGAGAATAGAGTTGAATGAAATATTCTAAAAAAAAAAAGAAAAAAAAAATCGAAATTCTAACATTTTCGGAAAAATCCAGTTTATCCCATGACCAGTTTTTTTCTCGAATATCTCGGAAACTAAGCGAGATAGAGCGATTTTAGAAGAATCCTTTTTTGTAGCTCTCGAAATTCTCTACAAAAACATCTTCGGACAAAACTGCCCTATCTCGCTTAGTTTCCGAGATATTGAAGAAAAATAAATGATTAAATCTATTAGTTAAAAAAAAATCAGAAAAATTAAATTTTTTTCATTAATTTATTGAGAATATTTTGGAAAATAAGCGAGATGGAGCGATTTTGCCTGAATTCTTTTTTGTAGCTCTCGAAATTCTCTAAAAAAACAACCTCAGACCAAAACTATCTTATCTCGTTTAGTTTCCGAATTATTCAAAAAAAGCGAAAAAAAATTGAAAAAATTCTCATTTTTCTTCAAAAGTTCAATTTTTAAAAATTCAAAAAATCTACTAGAAATCATGGGAAGACCAATGATAATAATAACAATAATATATAATATATAATATATAATAATAATATATAATCATAATAATAATAACAATTACTCCAAAAAAAAAACGAAAAATTCTCAATTTTCTTCAAAATTTCAATTTAAAAAAAATTGAAAAATCCATTAAAATCCATGAGAAGACCAATAATAATAATAATAATAATAATATGATAATAATAATAATAATATAATAATATAATAATAATAATAATAACAATAATAATAATAATTACTCCAAAAAAACCGAAAAAATTCTCAATTTTCTTCAAAATTTCAATTTTTAAAAAAAATTCCCATCACTAAAAATCACAAGAAAACCAATAATAATGATAATAATAATAATAATGATGAAATATTAAATCAGATGGGAAATAACGAGAGAACATATTCGTCCCCAGCAACAAGTGGTGTGTTTACCAACTTCTCTGCTATTCCCCATTAAATAATTCAGTATATACACATATATATGTATATAGTTTCTAAAAATAGGTGAAACGTCTCGTTTCCATCTCACCCAAATCAAAGTTTCGATTCCTCTCGAATTCTCCAAAAAAATAGTACTAAAACCCAAACAAAAGAAGAACTAGAAAAACGAGGAAAACAAAGGAGGATCACACACACACACACATACACATATGCACATAAAAGCCTGTGTTTCATGGTAAATGGCAATGGCTACCCAAAATTCGGAGCTTTTCCCCCTCAAAATATAACAAAAAAAAAACAGCAAATAAATAAAGAGTTTTTAAAAAAAAGAATTTTTACAGCAAATTAATTCTCTAGCATCTGCAAATGATGCTCAAGGTCACGAATGACCTTCTCATCCTCTCATAAATTGAAAAAAAAAGATAATATAGTACTTAAAATAACAGAAATCTGACAATTTTCTGTTATTTTCAATTTTTTTAACAGAAAAAATTATTTAAATAATTTTTTTTTTATTTTCTATTTTTTTTAAATCAAAAAATTATTCAAATAATTTTTTAAAATTTCATTTTCTATTTTTTTTAACAGAAAAATTATTCAAATAATTTTTTAAATATTTTTTTCTATTTTTTTTTAATGAAAAATTATTAAAATAATTTCTTAAAATTTCATTTTCTAGTCTTTTCAACAGAAAAATCATTTAAATAATTTGTTTTATTTTTATTTTTTATTTTTTTTCATTTAAAAAAAATTGAAAAGTGAAAATTTCAAAAAAATTCCATTTTTTTCTGAAAATTTTCTTTATTTATTTATTTAGTAGATTTATTTTAATTCAATTTTTTTATTAAATTCAAAAAATTGTCAGAAATATGATTACTTTATCTATTATTTATTATTTATTTATTTATCAATAAATAAATTAATATATACATGACTCACCCTAGTTCGTTGTTTTCTCAAAATAATGCTTTAATATCCTGCCAATTTTAATATTCACTCTTGTGCACACAAACTTCTCATCACAACAGAGAATAATTCACAATATATTAGAGAGAAAGAAACCGAGAACATACGGTTTTTCTTTATTTTCACTCACGAATTTATTTATTTAGCAAATTTACTGATTTTTATTTTATTTATTTTATATTAACTATTATTTTATTTTTATTTCTATTTTATTTTAATTAGATATTTTTCCTTTTTTCGTGTATGTGTGTGTTTGTGTTTTGAGATTCACAAGATGAGTTGGGGAAGCTGAATAAATTTTGTTTTCAACATTTACGAATGAAAAATTTTGAGGAGTTGTTAACTCTGTGGCGGTCTCCGCGCGTCTGACTCGGTGGACGAGTCCCGCCTCTAGCGGACCTGCTGAGCCTCCCCTCCCCCTCCTCCCCCCCTTTCCAACCCCTTTCACTGCTGTTCGGGCGCGTTTACACAAGAGACGCCGCCATTTTGGTTCAAATTTGAATTGGAGCGGGAAAAAGGGTTTTTATGAGGAGAAAAGGAAAAAATAAGGGAAATTATTGATTTTTTTGGGAGATTTTGGAGATTTTTTTTTTGAAGGGGGGAGGGGGTGGATGAACATATTTTAGTTGGGATTTGAATGATAAGGGTGGGGGGGGGGGGGCGGGGAAAATGGTTTTTATGTTATACAGAGAAAAGAAGGGGAAAATGAGGGAAATTATTGATTTTTCTGGAAGATTTTATGGATTTATGTTTTTGAGGATTTTTTTTTGAAGGGAGGGAGGGGGGGGAGGGTGGACACATTTTCGTTGGCATTTGACTGATAAGGGTGGGGGGGGGGGGGGGGCGAGGGATGGAGAGCGGGAAAAAGGGTTTTTATGAAAGGAAAGGAAAAATAAGGAAAATTAATGATTTTTTTGGAAGGTTTTATGAATTTATCTTTTTGAGGATTTTTGTTCTAAAGGGGGGGAGGGGGGGATGAGAGCTGTGGGGGGGGGGGTAAAGAGCGGGAAAAAAGGTTTTTATGTTATTAAATGGAAAAAAACGAGAAAAATGAGGGAAATTTTTGATTTTTTCGGGGGTTTTATGGATCTATTTTTTATAAGCATTTTTTTTGGAGGGGAAAGGGGGGTGGAGGGGGGGATGAATATATTTTTGGTGGATTAGAGAGATTTGGTGGCTTTTGACGGTTTCCATTGAACGACGGGTTATTTTTTGAGTTAGGGGAAGACCCGAAGAGACCCGAGATCCATCGAATAGGATTTTTCTATTGAGAATGAGGAAATAAGCGGGAAATTTGAAATTGGGAAAATTGTGGGAAATTCAAAAATGGAAGAAAAATCCTGATTTTTTGGGAATCGTGTGAGCGAAGAAAGATTTCCAGAATTTTAATTTAGGAAAATTCTAAAAATCCCCAAAAATTCTGGAAAATCTCAAGAAATTTGTGAAAAATCTAAAAAAAAATCCTGGAAAATTCAAAATAGAAAAAAAATTCTCATTTTTTCAAAAATTGTCTTTGCAAAAGAAGTTTTCATTGAAAAAATTTCAGAAAACTCAGAAAAATTCTGAAAATCTCGAAAAAATTTGGAAGAATCTTTAAAACATTATAAAAAATCCCAAATCGAGAAAAAATCCTTATTTCCCAAAAAATGTGTCTGCAAAACAAGATAACTAGCCTTTAATTCCCTAAAAAATCCTCAAAACTCTTGAAAGTTCCCCAAAACTCTTTAAAATCTAAAATTGCCCGAAAAATCCTTCTTTTTTCTTTTCAAACCAATTACAGAACTCAAATTTCAATGAATAATCTAATTTTATTATCCCTTAGAATACATTCAAGTACAATAGATTAGTGTATCAATTTTATATACACACCAGGACGAAAAAAAAAGAAGAAAATTATTCATACATTAAACGCTGTCCTCTGCATATCCTCTTAATCATAATAATAATAATAATAATAATAATAATAATAATAATCCATGAAATATTCACATTTTTCCAATGTGTCAGTGAATGTGTGTCCCAAATGGATAAATACTGTTGAATCGACTGCATTCAGCTCCTCCACATATCAAACTTCGATAATGAACCAAAGAAAATCAGAGAAAAAATGCAAAAAAAAAAAAAAAACCTTCCTTACTTAATAATAAAATAAACTCGTACGAAAATGAACAGAAAAATTAATTAATGTAATAATTATAAACTAATAAATTTACATTATGACAGCATAATTCAGTTTTTTCTTCACTTTTTCATCTTAAAAAAAAAAAAAATCAAATTCACTTGTCACAAACGATTATATTCGTTTTCGGTATCTCCTGTATTTTATTATCAATTTTTTCATCTCTGTAGAGTACCAAAGTGAGATCATCGCTCTCTTTGTAATCATTTATATCAATTGAACTGCGTTTTTTGTCGTTTGTTACTTTTAAGCATGATGTTTCTGGATTTTGTGTTATTTGCTTGACAACGGGTTCGTGAAGGAGCACAGCATCCAAATCGTAGATGAAATCTTTGTCGATGACTTTGGACCGAATTCGCGTTGGTCTCTGGAGTTTTTCCTCGTTTTTTGGGGATTCTGTGGGTTTTGGAGATGGATTTGATGGTTCGATTGTTGCTGGACTTGATGAGGTGCTTCTTTCGATGCTTATCTCACGGTCCACGAGCTTCTGCGTGCTACTGCTGCTGTGGGACTTTTCACTGGACGAGGAGGAACCCTCGGAGGAACCGAAAATCACCTCCATCACCATTCTACGGAGTTCGGGGTCTTCGTCAAGCTTTACGCGCTTTGAACGATCTGTGGAGTCCTCGGGGGGCTCTTCGGATTCTGAACAGGTGCCGGTGGACTCGAGACCCTTTTTCGTGCGAGTATCACCTAATTTGGGAAATGAGGAGTTAATGATTATTTTTTCAAAGAATTGGCTTTTTTTTCTCGAAAAATCGATTTTCTCGAAAAAATTGACTTTTTTTTTCTTCAAAAAAAACGTTTTTTTTTTTAATTGACTTTTTTTATCTTTAAAAAATCGATTTTTTCGAAAAATTGACGTTTTTTTTCTTCAAAAAATCGATTTTTTCAAAAAATTGACTTTTTTTATCTTAAAAAAATCGATTTTTTTCAAAAATTTGACTTTTTTTTCTTCAAAGAATCGATTTTTACAAAAATGGACTTTTTTTTTCTTCAAAAAATCGATTTTTACAAAAATGGACTTTTTTTTTCTCCAAAAAATCGATTTTTTCCAATAATTGACTTTTTTTTTCTTCAAAAAATAGATTTTTTAAAAATTGTTTTTTTTTCATCTTTAAAAAATCAACTTTCAAAAAATTGACTTTTTTTATCTTAAAAAATCGATTTTTTCGAAAAATTGACTTTTTTTTCTTCAAAAAATCGATTTTTTCAAAAAATTGACTTTTTTTATCTTAAAAAAATCGATTTTTTTCGAAAATTTGACTTTTTTTTCTTCAAAAAATCGATTTTTACAAAAATGGACTTTTTTTTTCTCCAAAAAATCGATTTTTTCCAATAATTGACTTTTTTTTTCTTCAAAAAATAGATTTTTTAAAAATTGTTTTTTTTTCATCTTTAAAAAATCGACTTTCCAAAAATTGTTTTTTTTTATCTTTAAAAAATCGACTTTCCAAAAATTGACTTTTTTTTCTTCAAAAAATCGATTTTTTCAAAAATTGACTTTTTTTAATCAAAAAATTGATATATTTTATTCAAAAAATTTATATCGTCACCTTAGAAACAAAAGGGCGTAAGTGATATTCTTATACACAGGACTTACGCCCTTTTGACACTAAGGCAACGATCTATTTCTTCAAAAAAAAGATTTTATTCAAAAAAATTGATCTCTTTTCTTCGAAAAATTGATATTTTTCCCTTAAAAAAATTGATTTCTTTTAAAAAATTGATTCTTTTCATCTAAAAGTTGATTTTTTTCTTCTAAAAATTGATTTTATTCCAAGAAATTGATCTATTTTCTTCGAAAACTAGATTTTTACCTAAAATTGATATTGTTTCCCTCAAAAAATTGAATTCTTTAAAAAAATTGGTTCCTATCATCAACAAATTGATTTTTTCCATCAAAAAATAGATGTTTTCCTTCTACAAACTGATTTTTTTCGGAAAATGAATTTTTCTCCTCAAAAAATTCATTTTTTCTCTTAAAAAATTCATTTTTTTCCTCAAAAAATTCATTTTTTCCCTCAAAAAATTCATTTTCCCTTCCAAAATCGATTTTCTTACCATTTTGAATGCAGTCCATCTCTTCATTAGCATTCGCAATATCATCAGACGTAGTTTTCGGTTTCGTGACGTCAATCACTTCAAGATCAGCCTGATCCTTGATCAATGGCTGCTGTTTCTTAAGGATACTCCTGCCAGCAGCATTGCTGTCATCCGGTTGAATTTCTGCCATCATCCCCGCAATGACCGTGCGATTATTTTTGGCATCGTGTGCCATATTACAATGTGCAACACAATCCACCTTTTCAAAGCACTTAAAGCCACAAACTTTGCAGCGATAACGATTCCAATTGATGTGAATGGCCATATGTCTACGTAAATGTGCCATACTCGAGAATTTTTTGTTGCACGGGAGACAACGAAGCTTTTGAAGATCTGCAATCGTTGCTATTCTACGTTCGATCGCTTTTACACGACTTGAAACAGGTTTCACTCGTTCTGGAGTCTCTGAATGATTTCTGGATGACGGAATTTTGCTGCGTTTTAAGACTAAAAGAAGAAAAAAAAGAGGGATTTCATTATTTTGGCTGATTTTTAAGGGGAAGATGGGGTAAAATGGAGATTTTTGAATAGGCGGTTGGAGATAGAGATTTTCTGATGATTTCATTGGAAAGCTGAGGAAATTTTGGGTGGAAAATGTGGGTTGAAATTAATTTTTTTCAATTTTTTGAAAATTTTACGTTTTTGGACGAGTTTTGAAGGGGTGCTCCTTTCGAAAATCGAAAAAAATCACTTTTTCGGCGATATCTTCGGTTCTGTTGGTCGCAGCGACCTGGGGTTCATCTCAAATGAAAGGTGAGCTCATTCCTCATTGATTTATGTGGTTCAAATTTTTTTTTATCAATTTTTCAAATACTTATAGGCCATTTTTCTGTAAATCAGTTTTTGCCCTATAAGTACTTGAAAAATTGATAATTTTTTTTTTAAACCACATAAATCGATGGGAAATGAGCTCATCTTTCATTTAAGATCAACCCCAGGTCGCTACGACCAATAGAACCAGAGATATTCCTGAAAACCTGAAATTTTTCAAAAAACAGAAGGATTTCACCTTCAAAACTTGAGGAAAAAAATGGAATTTTTTAAAAATCCCAAAAAAAAACTTCTGACATATGATTTTCATGGCAAATTTCCTCAGCTTTTCAATGCAATCATCAGAAAAAACCCATCTCCAATATTTCCATCGATTTCCACCAATTTCCATAGTATAAACCACCAAAACCACCTTCCTTCCCTTAATTTAATCAAAACTCACGTGATTCAGGATTTCTTCTTGGTCCTTCGCCCTTCCCAATTTTCCTCTTCTTACTCGAACTACTCGCAGCACTTTTGCCCTTTTCAACTTTAGTAAAAATAATTTCAGGCTCGTCATCAACACCAGAACTACTTCTCTCATTTCTACAAATTCCACCATTATCAGGTGAATTTATCGATGAATTATTGTTGTTAATCAATGAATCCGGATTATTATCAACAAGATCATTTCCCATTTTGTCCCAAGCATCTTTGCTCAAGCTGCTGACACCTTCTACACGTATTGTTATCTCTGGTTCATGGGATAATCTCGTTAACGTAACTGCTGACGATATATTTGGTAAACGATTAAAATCGTCTTTTTTCTCTTTCATCGTGACAACCTTTGGAATAATGTCTTTAACAGAAATACTCGATTCCTGGCCTGATAATCGATTTGTTAGACCTGATACTGTCGATGATTCCACGTTTTCACTTGATTTTTGCTGACGTTTTGCACGTGCAGCACCATCACTGCATGCTGCTATTCTTTTTTGGCAAATTTGCGAGTGCGATAGAAGTGCTGCTTTTCTGTCAAAACGCTTGCCACAACCACCACAACGTTGGAGCTCACCATCTGATTCCAAATGTGCCATCCATTCCTAAAATTTGAAGAAAAAAAAAATTAAATAAAATAATAATTTCAAATTAAAATTTAAAATAGTTAAAAATTATTCACAATTTTAAATGATTTTAGGTATTTTTGGGATACTTTTGAATGGAATATTTTGGGTAAATAATGGAGATACGCCCTTTTTGGCCTAAGGAGGTTTTTTTTATATGTCTTGGAGCAAAAAGGGCGTATCTCCATTATTTACCGAAATATTTTAGAAAAAACTACGAAAAAAATGGATTTTTTTTCTCAGATTTTCATTAATCTTTTTTTTTTTTTGGAGTTTTTTTTAAATATCTCGGAGAATAAGCGAGATAGAGTGATTTTTGTCTTAAGATGGTTTTAAAGAGAATTTCAAAAGCTACAAATATGTGTTGGGGTAAAAAGGGCGTATCTCCATTATTTACTGAGATATTCTGAAAAAATTGAATAAAATCCAGTTTTTGGAATTTTATTTTCTTGAAATATTTAGAAAAATAATGGAGTTACGCCCTTTTTTTACTCTAAAATACTTTTGTGGAGAATTTTGAGAGCTACAAAACTGTCTTAGGGTAAAAAAGACGTATCTCCATTATTTCACGATATTTTCTAGAAAAAATAAATCACTAAAAAAGAATTTTTTCAATAATTGAGTAAAATTCATTTTTTGTCATGCAGTTTTTTTGGAGTATCTCGGTAAATAATGGAGATACGTCTTTTTTGCCCTGAGATGGTTTTGAAGAGAATTTCAAGAGTTAAAAAAGTGTATTGGGGCAAAAAGGGCGTATCTCCATTATTTACCGAGATATTTACCAAAAAATCTACAAAAAATCGACTTATTCTCTTTAACTTTTTCACTAATCAACATTTTTTCGTAGTTTTTTGAAGAATATTATGGAAAATAAGTGAGATAACACAATTTGGCTCTTGAAAGTCTCTAAAGAACATTCTTAGAGCAAAAAGGGCGTAACTCCATTATTTAATAAAGATATTTTCAGATAAATAGATGAAAAAAAAAGAGAAATCAATTAAATTTGGATTAAAAATATACAAACCTCTGTTTCATTCATAATAGACTCATGATTATTATTTAATTTACTATTAGCACAGTCTTTCTCAATATCTTGAGCTCTTGTTGACTCAGTTCTGTACGCTTTTTCTTGGATTTGAGCACGAAGCTTTCGAACCTGTTCATTACTTTTCCTGTGAACTGAAAATTAAAGAAAAAAGAATACAAATTAAATAAAAACGAATATTTCCTTTTTTTTTTTGATAATTCCACATTATAATAGGTATTAATTTAAAGTATCATTGGAAATTGGAAAAATTTTAAGATAAAATACGAAAAAATTGTCAATTAGAGACATTTCGCTCATAATTTAAGGATGATTGGAAGGTAAAATCGTAAAAAAAAGTCAATTTTTTGTCTAAAATCGTTAATAACAATTTATAAAAGATGAAATTCTCAAATTTGATTCAGTGAATCTGTAAAGAATGGCATGAGGAATAAAATAAGCCTTAGAAACAAAAAAATATTTGAAAATTGAAGAAATTTCATTATTCTTTACATTTTTTCAAATTTTTCAAGATTTAAAGAAATGCAAAAACCAATGAAAATTTTTCAATTTTCAATTAATTTTTTGTTTCTAGGACTCATTTTATTTCTAATCACATTTTTTACAGATTCACTGAATCAAATTTGAGTATTCCATCTTTTATAAATTGTTATTAACGATTTTATACAAAAATTGAACTTTTTTTTACGATTTTTTCTCCCAATTTTTCACGATACTTTAAATTAATGATTATCAGCATGCAAATAAATCAAAGTAGGGGGAAAGGTGGGGTAAAACGGACCCGAATTGTTTTTGGTATTTTATACTATGAAAATTACTCGAAATATTGAAGATAAATTTTTCCTGATGATTCCATCGAAAAGATGAGAAAATTTCCCATGAAAATCATATATCGGAAGTTATTTTTAGGAATTTTTCAAAAATTTCATTTTTCGCGCGAGATTTGAAGGTAAAACTCTTCTGTTTTTGAAAAAATTTCAGGTTTTCGAGAATATCTCTGGTTCTATTGATCGTAGCGACCTGGGATTGATGTTAAATGAAAGGTGAGCTCATTTTCCATCGATTTATGGGGTTTAAAAAGAAAAATATCAATTTTTTCAAGTACTTATAGGGCAAAAACAGATTTTCAGCAAAATGACCTATAAATATTTGAAAAATTGATTTTAAAAAAATTTGAACCACATAAATCGATGAGAAATGAGCTCACCTTTCATTTAAGATGAACCCCAGGTCGCTACGACCAAAAAAACCGAAGATATCGCAAAAAAAGTGAATTTTTTCGATTTTCAAAAGGAAAATCCCTTCAAAACTTGGCCAAAAAAAGGAATTTTTCCCTAAAAATTGAGAATTTTTTTTTTTTTTTCAAATTTCCTCAGTTTTTCAATGGAATCATTATAAAAAATTTCTATTCCATTGAGAAACCATTTAATTAGAGTGTCCATTTTAGCCCATTTTCCCCTTATTTTGATGATAATAATAATAATAATAATAAAGTGATTTTTCATACTTTTATATAAATGACGATAAACACCCCATGGATTTGTAAATAAATTTTCACAGCATGGACATGGATAAACCATTCTGTGTGGTGTATGCAATGATTTCATATGAAATGTTAATGTTTTTTTAGTTGAAAATTTTGCATCACAAATTTTACAATTAAGATTAATTCCATCAACTGATGAATTTGAACTTGTTGAATCATCATGATTATTATCATATGATTGTAATGGGCTGTCACTTTTTTCCATTTGATGATTTAATTCAATTAATTGTCCATCAGGACCAAGTACAGCTGTATCACGACTTAATATATTTTGTACTTCATTAGCTTGAGCTTTCATTAAATCATATTTAACAATATCATTATTTGTTGGCTCTAAAACAGTTTGATAAGCTACATTATTTGTTTCAATTAATTCTAATAGAACCTGTTCATTATCAGCATATATTCTCATTGTTCCATTATTATCAAATTGATAATCATTGTCTTTTTCATTTTTTTGCTGTAACATAGCAACAACTGTTGTCAAATCTTTTTTAATTGGTGATTTTATACCTGATTGACTACGTAATTGTCTTTCATTTATTTTATTACAATTCTCTTTGCTCTCTGTGTCTGATACTGGTACTTGAATTGTCTGCTTCTAATTAATATGAAAAAAAAAAAGAAAAAAAAACATTTATTAATTATTTTTATACTTTTTTTTTGGATTTAAAAGGAAAAATGTGCAAAGAAGAAAAAAAAATTTAATTAATTATTTAATTGATTATTCTTAACTAATTAATTATTTAATTAATTATTTCTAAATAATTAACTATTTAATTAATTATTTTAATAACTCTGTAATTATATTTTTATATTTATTTTTTGAATTAAGGGGAAAAATTGTAAAAGTTGATAAAAAGGAATTTTTCATGAAATATCTGTTATTTTTTTTAGTTTTTTGAAAGGATCTCTTAAACTAAGGGAGATAGGGAAATTTTTGTAGAGACCTTTTTTGTAGGTCTTGAAATTCTCTACAAAAAAGGATTCTAGTAAAATCGCTCTATCTCGCTTATTTTCCGAGAGATTAAAAAAAAACTAATGACAAAAAAAAAGATTTTTCTCAATTCTTCTAAAAATTAATTTTTTTGTCATTAGTTTTTTTTTAATATCTCTATAAATAATGGAGATACGCCCTTTTTGCCCGAATCTTGTTTTATAGCTCTCGAAATTCTCTACAAAAAAGAATTCTTGGAAAATCGCTCTATCTCGCTTATTTTCCGAAAGATTCAAAAAAAACTAATGACAAAAAAATGGATTTTACTCAATTTTTCGAAAAATTTATTTTTTGTCATTAGTTTTTTTCAAATATCTCCATAAATAATGGAGATACGCCCTTTTCACCCTAATATCCTTTTTTAGCTCTCGAAATTCTCTTTAAAACCAAATCGAAACTTTTTGGTCAAAAAGGGCGTATCTCCATTAATTACCGAAAAATTCTCCGAATTTTCTCAATTTTTCACAAATTTCGAGACTTTTTTAATGGAAAATTCGCGAAAAATGCTTTCGACTCTTCAAATTTCGCATTTTAAGTACTAAATCCATCAAAAATTCCTCGAAATTTAAGAGAAATGAACGAAAGTAAACGATGCACGCTTGTAGCTCCATTTCTCCACGAGGAAAGAGGTTATTACAGAGAAATTCCACCAATTCCCCATAAATATTTCGATATTTCATGAAAAAAAACTCAATTTCTCAATTGAAATTCACTTTTTTTTTACTATTTTCCTCAATTTTTTGAGAATCGTGAAGACTCCTAGAATATTCGCCTATTATTACAAATGCATTTAACTTACAAATTAATTTTCCCAAATTTCAATTACATAATTACACAATTTCCCATAAGAAAAAGAAAACCAAAACAATTAATACAAAAAAAATAAATAAATAAATTAATTAATTCAAAAAAATCAAATTCAGGGCTTTTTCAGCACTTCCAACCTCACATAAACCAAAAATCACGATTAAAAAATCAATAAAATCCCCAATAATTCTCCAAACTCATCAAAAAAAAAGAAAATTAAACATTTTGAATAAAAATTTAATTAAAAAAAATAAAAATAAAATTTTTCTTCTTTTTAAATTGAATTTTCTTCAGAAAAAAAGGCAAAAAACTCAATTATTTCAATTTTTTTCCCAAAAAATAAGGAAAATTATCTTAATTTTTATCCCAAAAAAATAAAAATAAGAAAATCTTAAATAATAACAATAATAATAATAAATAATAATAAAAAATCTGTTGAAAAAATGGGAAAATCTTCACAATCCTCAAAAAAATTAATTAAATTAAATTAATTAAATTAAATTAAATTTATGAATTAAATCTTAGAATCAAAAAGGCACAAAAAAAGCACTTACGCCCCTTTGATTCCAAGGCAATATAAATAAATAAATAAATATTTCTTACCATTCCTGGTGGATCAATGGCATTTTTGTCAATAGTTATATCATATTTAACCCTACAATAAACTCTCTTGTGTGATATAAAATTAGCCAAACTACGAAATAAACTTCTGCATATTTTGCATTCATAAATAATTTCACATTCATAATCAAGTATTTGTTTAACTTCATCACTTCCATTGTCAAATAATTTTGTTACTTGTCTCAAGCTTGAAAGACTAGTTGGTATTGGTTTACGTAAATTTGACAAATCAATGATATTATTATCATTTTCATTAATTAATTGGGTTACTTCTTCAGTTTCTTCCTCTTTTTGTTGTGGATACTTTAATCTACTGAATTTACGTACATTTCTCTTGCTCTTACTTTTTGCCTTCATTATTGTAATTTTTTTTTGATGGAGAAAACAGATTTCTTCTTCGATATATATATATATATATATATATGTAGAGATATAGAATGGATTTTCCCCCTGAAATTCAGAAGGAAAAATATGAATTTATCAATAAAATATGGAAATTTCACAATTTTTTGGACAAAAATTTGAAATTTTTGGATAAAATTGGAATTTTTTGTCTAAAATTGGAAATTTTTGTTTAAAATTTGAAATTTTCGTCCTAAATTGGAAATTTTTGTTTAAAATTGGAAATTTTCGTTCAAAATTGGAGATTTTTTGTCGAAAATTTGACATTTTTGTTTAAAATTGGAAATTTTTGTCTAAAATTGAAATTTTTTGTTTAAAATTGAAATTTTTTGTCTAAAATTGCAAATTTTTGTTTAGAATTGCAAATTTTTGTTTGAAATTGTAAATTTTTGTCTAAAATTGGGATTTTTTTTGTCTAAAATTGGAATTTTTTGTCTAAAATTGGAAATTTTTGTCTAAAATTGGAATTTTTGGTCTAAAATTGGAAATTTTTGTCTAAAATTGTGAATTTTTGTCTAAAATTGTGAATTTTGGTCTAAAATTATAAATTTTTGTTTAAAATTGTGAATTTTTGCCTAGAATTGTAAATTTTTGTCTAAAATTGGAAATTTTTGTTTAAAATTGGCATTTTTCGTCTAAAATTGGAAGATTTTGTCTAAAATTGTGAATTTTGGTCTAAAATTGTAAATTTTTGTTTAAAATTGCAAATTTTTGTTTAAAATTGCAAATTTTTGCCTAAAATTGTAAATTTTTGTCTCAAATTGGAAATTTTTGTTTAAAATTGTGAATTTTTGCCTAGAATTGTAAATTTTTGTCTAAAATTGGAAATTTTTGTTTAAAATTGTGAATTTTTGTCTGAAATTGGAAATTTTTGTCTGAAATTGGAAATTTTTGTTTAAAATTGTGAATTTTTGCCTAGAATTGTAAATTTTTGTCTAAAATTGGAAATTTTTGTTTAAAATTGGCATTTTTTGTTTAAAATTGGAAGATTTTGTCTAAAATTGTAAATTTCTGCCTAAAATTGTAATTTTTCGATTAAAATCGTAAATTTTTGTCTAAAATCCACAAAAAAAATTCAAAAAAATAAAAAAAATTGATTTTTTTCTGAAAATTTGAGATTTTGGGCTAATAATTATAATAATAATAATAATAATAATAGAAAAATAGTAATTCACCTTCTGGATCTCAAAAAAGTCTCGAAAAAGTGCAATTTACCTTAAAAAACGAAAAAAAATTGCAATTCTTCCAAAAAAAAAAATTTTCCAATTTTTTTTTTGATTTATTAATTTTCGATTTTTTTTCAGGATTTTTTGAGATTTTTGGAAAGATTTCTGGCAAAAATTCTTCACATTTTGCAGTTCCACATCTGTACAATGATAAAATCGAAGACAACTTAAGGTACTAGTCTCTCCTCGATATTACAATTAATAAAATTAATAAATAAAATTAATATTAATAAATAAATAAAGTTTATTAAATTTTTTTACCCTTTGTTGTATTAATAAGTTGTGCGATTGAACTTATTACGATTAAAATTATCGATGAAAATTGGTAATAAATGCTTCTTCTTTTTTTCTTTCAATGGTAATTCTCTCTCAAGACCACCGGTCGTCCTCCATGTTTTTTTTTTTTTTTTTTTCTTCGATCTTGCAAGTTCGAGGATTGGCCGTTTGGTGGAAAATGGGTTTTTATTGGCTTCGAGAGAAGGAAAACAGATTTCTTTTGGATTTTGGATTTTTGGGAGAGAAGTGCAGAAGTGCACATAAAGTGCATAAAGTGCTAAAGTGTGGAGGAAAGGTGAAAATTGCTTTTTTTTAATTTTATTTCATTTTTTTTGGAGTCAAGAATTGTTTTAATGGATTTTTTTTGAATTTTTTCTGCAGGTGAAGGGAAATTTGGAGGAAAATCATGAGTAGAATGCAGACGTTGTCATTGGTTAGGGTGAGTTTATGGGGTTTTTGAAAAATTTAATGGGTAATGAGGATTTTTGGAGTTTTTTGGAGATTTTTGGAGATTGTGAGGATGATGATAAAGAGAAATTACATTTTTTTTTACTCTAAAACGATTTTTTTGGGGGATTTTGAGAGTTTTTTGTAATTCTGGGATTTTTAAATTTTTGTGTTTTATCTATTTTAATTGTTTTTTTTTTTTAATTTAATGGGTAATGAGGATTTTTGGAGTTTCTTGGAGATTTTGAGGATTATGACAGAGAGAAATGAGCTTTTTTTTACTTCAAAACGATTTTTTTAGGGGAATTTTTGAGGTTTTTGTAATTCTGAGATTTTTAAATTTTTTAGTTTTATCTATTTTAATTGTTTTTTTGCAAATTTTAATGGGTAATGGGGATTTTTGTTTTTTTTTGGAGATTGTGAGGATTATGACAAAAAGAAATTACATTTTTTTTACTTTAAAACGATTTTTTTAGGGGATTTTTGGAGGTTCTTGTAATTCTGGGATTTTTAAAATTTTGTGTTTTATCTATTTTAATTGTTTTCTTGAAAAATTCAATGGTAATGAGGATTTCAGGGGTTATTGGGAGGGTTTTGGTGTCTTTTGGAGATTGTGAGGATGATGATGAAAAAAAATCAATTTTTTTTACTTTAAAACCATTTTTTAGAGGATTTTTTGAATTTTTTGTAACTTTAGGATTTTTTAATTTTTTGTAACTTTAGAATTTTTAATTTTTTTAGTTTTAATGGTTTTTTTTTGGAGCATTTTAATGTGTGATGAAAATTTTTGGGGTTTTTGAAGAGTTTTGGTGTCTTTTGGAGATTGTGAGGATGATGACAAAAAGAAATGAGCATTTTTTCTACTTTTTAACGATTTTTCTGGGGGATTTTTAGTCTTTTTTGTTACTCTAGGATTTTTAAATTTTTTAGTTTCATCTATTTTAATGGGTTTTTCCAAAAAAAAATTTCCCAAAAATTGAAAATTTTAATGGATGGTGAGGATTTTTGGGGTTTTTGGAGGATTTTGGTGTGTTTTGGAGATGTTGAGGATGATGACAAAGAGAAATGAGCATTTTTTACTTTGTAAAACTTTTTTTTGGAGTTTTTAGTTTTTTAGAATCTTGGAATTTCACAATTTTGTATTTTTATCTATTTGAATTGTTTTTTTTAAATTTTATTTTAATGGATGATGAGGATTTTTGGGTTTTTGGAGAGCTCTGATGTCTTTTGAATATTGTGAGGATGATGACACATAGAAATCAACTTTTTTCCTTATTTTTGAACATTTATTCAGTTTTCTTGAATTCTAGAATTTCACAATTTCTTTATTTCTACACTGTTCATATATACCTATATACATATTTTTTTACTGCGTAGTTTTACTAATTTCAGGAAAATCATTGCAGATTTAAAGACTCAAATTTGAATGAATTCAATAGAATTTTAATAATTAGCAGCAAAATAATTCCTTTTTACTTCAATTTCAATGAATTTTCATGAAATAACTTTTATTTTATTAATCTTTTGATAATATTTCGAAAATTAAGCAAGATGACGCAATTGTTGCACAAACTTCATTTTTGTAGCTCTTCAAATTCTCTATAGAACAGGATTCGCCTGAAATCGTTGTATCTCGCTTAGTTTCCAAGATATTTAACAAAAATTACTGACAAAAAAGTGGAATTTACTCAATTCTTTTAAAAATCCATTTTTTCTCATTCGTTTTTTTGAAATATCTCAGAAACTAATGGAGATACGCCTTTTTTGCCCCAATCTGGTTTTGTAGCTCTCGAAATTCTCTACAAAAAAGGATTGGGATGAAACTGCTCTATCTCGCTTAGTTTCCGAGATATTTAACAAAAATTAATAACAAAAAAGTAGAATTTACTCAATTCTTTCAAAAATCCATTTTTTCTCATTCGTTTTTTTGAAATATCTCAAAAACTAATGGAGATACGCCCTTTTTGCTCGAATCTGGTTTTGTTGCTCTTGAGATTCTCTACAAAAAAGGATTCCTGCAAAATCGCTCTATCTGGCTTAGTTTCCGTGATAGTCTTCAAAGTTTCCCCATTTCTCACGAATTTCGAAATATTTTTTTAGAGAAATAGACATAAAACATTAAATTAAATAAAACATTAAACGAAACATTAAATTTCTTGATTTTATTGATTAATTTATTGTTTTTTTATGAAAAATTTTAGGTGGTGACGAGGAATATTGGATCGAGACCTGATTTTCCAGGAAATCTTCAATCATTATGCAGATGTCGAGCTGCAGCAATTCCTTTAAAATCAGAAATTGGGAAAATCAGAGAGTTCAGCACATCTCCAATAAATCATGTTATCGCCAGTTCAATCGCTGAGGAGGAAGGATTCATTCGTAGAACTTTAGGAAATATGAAATTCTGGCTCTCCACCAAGTATGTAAGTTTCTGTTTCCATTTAGAGACTAGTTATCACCAAAAATTCCTTCATTTTGCAGATTTTTCTGTCTTTTAATAAGTAAATTATGAAAAAAAATAAGAAAAAATGAAAATTATGCGCATGTAAAAATTTTAAAAACACTAGTTTTAAATGCTAATTTTGAAAAATAATTTTTTTTTATAATTTTTCATTTATTTATAATGATTTATTTATTTAGCGAAAATTTGAAAAATTGTTAGAGCTTCTGCTAATTTTATTATTATTAAAAAAAGAAGAAAAATTAGGAATATTTCACATAATTTGAGATTTTTTCGAAATCTTGAGATTTTGAGATTTTGAGAATTTTTTAAAATTTCATTTTTCTTCAACATTTTCTAAAAAATTTATTTCCTTCAGATTTTGGAGTAAATTCCAAAAATATAGAAAATATATTAAAATAGAGGGAACCTGTTACTTTTAATCAGTTTTTCTAAAATGAAATCGTTGCTTTTCTTTATTTTCAGAAATTAAGGCCTTATGCATGGCTGCTGTACAGAGACACTATGGACAGAATTGACTATCTCGGTTTTTTTAAAGGTGAGATTTTGAATTTTCTAGTGGAATCAATTCAGTAGCTAAAAGATAGAACAAGATAAGTCTATTTTCATCCTTATTTATCCTTTTTAGAAAAAAAAATGAGTAATACTGCCTTATTTCGCTATGTTTCCCACATATTTCCTTCAAAATGATCACAAAGATGAGTCGATATATCCTGTTTTACCTCTTCACTACTGAATTATTGATGTTTTTGTATTTTTCTGATGAGTAATTTTATAATTCATTAAATTCCAGAGTTCAGAATGCCGGATACATTTTTTGCCTGGTTTCTGGTAACTGAATTACACGTCTGGATGCTGATGGTGAGATTGATGGCAGAGGGTAGAGAAGGAACAGAAATGAGGAAATATATTGTCGAAGCCATGTGGCAAGATACTGACGTCAGGAAAAAACAACTTGGAGTAAGTTAATTATTAAAAACCCTAAAATTTCTACTAAAAAAGCAAAAAATTGCAAAAAAATCCCTAAAACTCCAACAATTTGAATTCTCTATTGCCTTTAAGGATGATTGGAAGGTAAAATCGTTAAAAAAAAGTCAATTTTTTATGTAAAATCGTTAATAACAATTTATACAAGATGAAATTCTCAAATTTTCATTATTTTTTAACATTTTTTCAAATTTTTCAAGATTCAAAGAAACGTAAAAAATAACGAAAATCTCTCAATTTTCAATTAATTTTTTGTTTCTAGGGCTTATTTTATTGTTTATTACATTCTTTACAGATTCACTGAATAAGATTTGAGAATTTCATCTTTTATAAAATTTTATTAACGATTTTATACAAAAAATTAACTTTTTTTACGATTGTACCTCCCAAAAATCCTTAAATTAATTCTATGATAAATTATTATTTTAATTAATTCTTTTCCTTATTATTTATTCAAGAATGTCAGAGAATCAGTAGTTAAAGGTCATGTTGAAGAAATGGGACATCAATTTAATGCAGCTATAATGGGATATGACGAGGGACTTTTGACTAACGACAGAATTTTAGCTGGTGCTATTTGGAGAAGATTTTTACAATGCGAGTGTAATAATCCAGAGCAAGTTGAAAAATTAGTGGCTTACATTCGAAAAACGGTAAATAAATTAAATAATATTAAGAAATATTAAATAATAAATATAATAATATAATGATAATAATAATAATAATAATAATAAAATATTATGAATAATTTTAAATATTGAATAATCCTTAAAAAAAAAAAAATTCCATTCAAAAAATTCATTTTTTTTTTTCACTAAATTCTTTTATAATCATTTTTTGCAGATGATTATGCTGGATAAAATTCCATTCCACACTTTCACGAAAGGAAGAGACATCCATTGGTTGGATTACAAAAAAATTACGAACTAACGTAGAATTTCGAGTTAATTTAATTCAGGTAAAATTTCGTGATTCTTCTCTTGTAAATACAAAAAACAAAAATAGTTGTTAATAAAATAGACGAAAATGATTATTTTAATTGTTTTACACGATTAAAAAAATTTATAAAAAATATTAGATGCAATATTATTATTATGATTTAATCAATTTCAATGTTTTTGATTGGTTCGCGAGAATTTTAGTGTTTACTGCAGCTCGTTACAATTGTGGAGACATGTTCTTGTAGACAATCATCGTTGCAATTTTGATTGATGGCAGGATCCGCATGTTTATGATAATTCCTGTTAATAAACAAATTTCAATGTTAAAAAATCGCATGAATCACGATAATAATATTATCGCCTTAGAAATAAAGTGGTGTAAGTGCTATGTATGAGCATAGCACTTACGCCACTTTATTCCTAAGGCAACGATATCTCACCTATGATATTTGTTTAATCTCTCTCCGCCTCTACTCATGTCAACAATGAAATCATGAAGACTTTCTTTCGACAAATCCTTCAGATTATACTCGTCCTTAAAAGTGTAGAGTTTGTACCACCTTGGTCGTTTATTCGGCGTTAAATTGGCTTCCGTTATATTATAAATCCAGGTATCTGCGTTTTCCACTTCCTAATGCCCAGATCAAAAGCCTTTACTCTCAAGTTTATAAAAAATTAATTGAAATAAAATTCTGAGGAATTGAACTCACGTAAGAATCACTATTGACAGTATAAGTTCTGTAATTTGGATTGAGCTCCGTAAAAGTAGTTACACTTCCTCCATTCCACGCGATATTTACGATCGTTTCATTGTCATCAGGATGATAGAAAACGTTGAATTCGTCAGTATGCGTGTGGCCGTTAAATTGTGCAGCTATTATGTGAGAGAATCTTCTAATTATTCTGCGATATTCTTGACTCCAGGTGTGTTGGACTTCAGGTGAACCGTTTGGCATGTGTCCGAGGATGTGGACGATCTCGTTATTTTTTTCTGCACTTAGTAATGTATCGGCGAGCCATTTCAATTGACCAGATATATCCACCGGCCTATAGATCACCCACCTAAAAATAAGAAGATGAAGTAAAAAAAAATGTTTTTTAGAATTTCAAGAGCTACAAAAAAGAATTCAAGCAAAATCGCCCTAAATGAAATATTCTGGGATTTTTTTTGAATCATAATTCTCACCAATTGTATATATACGCCATATTATTATTTATTCCAATAATACGAAAACCTGGTTTGGGAGAAATTGTGTAATATCCACCGATTAAAATTGTTTCTCGCGTTGATTCTGGAAGCCATCCAGCATCGATCCATATGTCTGCCATTAATTTATACAACCAGCTTGTGGAGAAATCCTCCTCGTCAATATCACTTGGTGCGAATCTGAAAAAGGAGAATATTTATTACATAATTCTTATTTTTTTCAAAATTTATTCATTTCTGGATTTTTCTTTATTACTGGTTCAGAGGATTTGACTCGTGGTTTCCTATTACTGGATATATCGGCTTTTCTCCAAACGTTTCTTTAATCTCCCTGAAGATCTTCTGGATACTCTCCTCGTTCTTCTCGCGCGATGTCTCCCAGATACCATGATCAATTATGTCACCAGTAAAATAAATGAGATCTGCGTCCTAAAAGAGTTTTATCGATTACTCTCGACAGTTTTTTAAGAACATCTCGAAAACTAAGAGAGATAGGGCAATTTTAATGAAACCATTTTTGTAGCCCTTGAAATTCTCTACAAAAAACGTTTCTATAAGAACCCGCTATCTCGTTTAGTTTCCGAGATATTTTTCAATAACTAAAATCATTAAAATCCCGAGTTCGCTTAAATTCCCTGTTTTTCTCAAATATTTCGGAAACCAAGCGAGATAGCGAAATTTCAATGAAATCATTTTTGTAGCTCTTGAAATTCTCTACAAAAAACGTTTCTATAAGAGCCCGTTATCTCGCTTAGTTTCCGAGATATTAAAAAAAAACTGTTGGAAAAACCGTCTTACCCCATGTCGTGTCTTCATTTCATCGAGTGCATCATGAACAGCATGCCAAGGTGTATCGCAATTATTATAGTCCCCCCAGTATCCAGCCAATGCCTCATTTCCTCCAGTATTATCCTGTCCCTCTCTGCAGCAAACGGGTTCGTCACAATCTGTACGGCCATTTGGCTCATAAAGTGGATCATAATGAATATCACTTATTTGCAAAATTTTTGTCGTTTCATTTGATGGTTTAACATCTTTAGGCATCGGTGGATTATCATCAATGTCAATTGTCCAATTGTATCTCTCTGGTAAATCGTGACACTCCTGATTCTGGAGAATCAGTCCACAGACATCAGATTCATGTATCGTAGGATCATTTTCCGCAACGTAATCAATTATTGGCTATATAAAAAAGAAATTATTAAATAATATTATAAAAATGAAATATTCATTTTTTTTAAAATTAAATAAATAGGAAAAATTGATTTTTGATTATTTTACTTAAGAATTTCAAAATTTGAGATTAAATTGTGATTTTCTTTCTTTTTTTTTTAAATTAATTATCTAATTAATTATTTATGAGAAAATTTATTATTGAAATTTGAATTTAGAAATTTATAATCTGATAATTTTGATGAAAAACTTACGTAATTGAGTTCAGTTAAACCTTTGCAGACGCTTTCAGTTTGTAAATTTAGCCAAGTGCATAATGTTGCTAATGATGTTTTGATGATATAGCTAGGTGCTATTTTTCTCAACTTCAAAAATGCTGTTATACTTGCTCCGCAAATTGTACACATGGTATCGGCTTTTTCTCCTTTAAATTTGGCCCAGTTGAGTCTCCGCCATTCTTTCGGAATAGCGTATCGCTTCACATATTGAGTTAGACCATCTGACTTGACTTTTGTTACTGTCCAGTTCTCTATTTCCCTCGCGAAATCATTGATTACCGCTTCATCTGCTCAATTTTAGAAAAAAAACAGAAAAAAGGATTTTAAGGTAGTATGTTAGTGATTTTGAGTACAGTTGATTCCTCATTTTTTTGATGCCACATCAAAGATGATGTTTTTTTACATTTTTCTGAATTTTTTCATAATTTTTGTCCGTCCAGTTTATGAGATATGAATTATCAAAGTTACTGAAAATACCGGTGGTGGGGATGAAACGCCCTAAATCGGACGGAAATAACGAAATTACTAAAAAACCACAGGATTGACCCATTATTTAAAAACAATTGGCGAAGAGAACAGCATTTTAACTAAATAATAGAAGAAAAAAATACTCAATTCACCGTATAGTTATTGAGATATTTTAATTAGAAGGTAGTCGTAACTATTTGCCTCTCTCTCTCTGTCTCATGCATGTGATAGGAGATTAGTAATGTAAAAAAAAATTCGAGAAACAAAAAAAAATTATATTCACAAGCTGAAGATATGACTTTCGAATAGTTTAATCACTTTTTTTCGGGTAAATTAAAGCACATTTTTCCCCGAATTATCAGGAATTAATTGAAAACTAAATTTGAGATTGGAGATTCTTTGGAATTCATCAATTTCGTTTAGGTTTTTTTGCAGTTTGTCAGAGAATACTGATGTAATAGCACGTGAATCGAGGTAATTTGGATGAATTTTGTGCTATTGTTGAAATATTCCTTTTTTTCCAGAGCAACTTTAAAAAATTAAAAATCCACGTGAAATCATCAAAATCCCCCAGGATTTTTTTTTCGGACTGAAGGACTCTGAGGAAAAATCTGAAAAAATTCCTCTAGGTGCTCCAGAATGTCTACACTGTTGTCTAATTTTTTCAGATTTTTCCGTCAAGTCGCCGTTAAAATTCACCGTATAATTATTGAGAAATTTTGATGAGAAGGTAGTCATAACTATTTGCCTCTCTATCTCGATTTTTGGATAGTTTAATCACTTTTTTTTTCGGGTAAATTAAAGCACTTTCTATCGAATTAAAATTTCAAAGCAACATCTCAATTATTTTTAAAGTACTTCGCAATCAAAAATCCTCATTTTGCCAAAATCAACTCATTGATTAATGATGCGAGCAAAAAGGAAATCTCGTGAGAAAAACAAAACATGAGAATAACTAGAGAAATATCAATTATAAAAAAGGATTTCTAGAATAAATTACCTGGTTTTGCACTTTCAGAAATCGTAAAAATAGCACAGCAACACATCAACAATAATATATTCATGATTATCTTTTTTTTTTTTTTACTTTCTGCGAGGAATTCCGCAGAAATTCATTCAAACAACTGCGAATAATCCACTGCTTCTGATTTTCTCAGGGGGTTTCTGGGGAGGGGAGGGGGGGGGGGGGGGCTTCAATCAGAAGATCCGGGTTAATGAAAAGATCAAGAAAAAAAAACCATTAAGATTAATCAAATGTTTCTAGTTCAATTGCAGATACGCCTTAGTTTTTTATTTTTAAGAATTCAGTAAACCTGGAATTTTGCAAAAACAGAAGAGTTTTACCTTCAAATTTTGCGTAAAAAATGAAATTTTTGAAAATTTTTGAAAACAAATATTTTCATAGATTCAACATTATTATAATTTAATCAATTTCCAACTTTTCTCAGTGCCTGACAAGCACTTTCGTCATTACTGCTGCTCTTTACAATTGCGCAAACATGCGCTTGTAGACAATCATCATTGCACTTCTTTTCAAGCGCAGGGTCCGCATATTTATGGAAATTCCTGTTAACAAACGAATTTCAATGTTAAAAAATCGCATGAATCACCATAATAATATTATCGCCTTGGAAATAAAGTGGTGTAAGTGCTATGTATGAGCATAGCACTTACGCCACTTTATTCCTAAGGCAACGATATCTCACCTATGATATTCGTTTAATCTCTCTCCGCCTCTACTCATGTCAACAATGAAATCATGAAGACTTTCTTTTGACAAATTCTTCAGATTATACTCGTCCTTAAAAGTGTAGAGTTTGTACCACCTTGGTCGTTTATTCGGCGTTAAATTGGCTTCCGTTATATTATAAATCCAGGTATCTGCGTTTTCCACTTCCTAATGCCCAGATCAAAAGCCTTTACTCTCAAGTTTATAAAAAATTAATTGAAATAAAATTCTGAGGAATTGAACTCACGTAAGAATCACTATTGACAGTATAAATTCTGTAATTTGGATTGAGCGCCGTATGAGTAGTTACACTTCCTCCATTCCACGCGATATTTACGATCATTTCATTGTCATCAGGATGATAAAAAACGCTGAATTCGTCTTTATGCGTGTGGCCGTTAAATTGTGCAGCTATTATGTGAGAGAATCTTCTAATTATTTTGCGATATTCTTGACTCCAGGTGTATTGGACGTCAGGTGAACCGTTTGGCATGTGTCCGAGGATGTGGACGATCTCGTTATTTTTTTCTGCACTTAGTAATGTATCAGCGAGCCATTTCAAATGACCAGATATATCCACCGGCCTATAGATCAACCACCTAAAAATAAGAAGATGAAGTGAAAAAAAATGTTTTTTAGAATTTCAAGAGCTACAAAAAAGAATTCAAGCAAAATCGCCCTAAATGAAATATTCTGGGATTTTTTTAAAATCATAATTCTAACCAATTGTATATATACGCCATATTATTATTTATTCCAATAATACGAAAACCTGGTCTGGGAGAAATTGTGTAATATCCACCGATTAAAATTGTTTCTCGCGTTGATTCTGGAAGCCATCCAGCATCAATCCATATGTCTGCCATTAATTTATACAACCAACTTGTAGAGAGATCCTCCTCGTCAATATCACTTGGTGCGAATCTGAAAAAGGACAATATTTATTATATATAATTCTTATTTGTTCAAAATTTATTCATTTCCGTATTTTTCTAAATTACTGATTCGGAGGACTTGACTCGTGGTTTCCTATTACTGGATATATCGGCTTCTCTCCAAGCGTTTCTTTGATCTTCCTGAAAATCTTCTGGATAGTCTCCGTGTTCTTCTCGCGAGATGTGTCCCAGATACTATGATCAATTATGTCACCAGAAAAATAAATGAGATCTGCGTCCTAAAAGAGTTTTATCGATTACTCTCGACAGTTTTTTAAGAATTTCTCGAAAACTAAGAGAGATAGGGCAATTTGTAATGAAACCATTTTTGTAGCTCTTGAAACTCTCTACAAAAAACGTTTCTATAAGAACCCGCTATCTCGTTTAGTTTCCGAGATATTTTTCAATAACTAAAATCATTAAAATCCCGAGTTCACTTAAATTCCCAGTTTTTCTCAAATATTTCGGAAACCAAGCGAGATAGCGAAATTTCAATGAAATCATTTTTGTAGCTCTTGAAATTCTCTACAAAAAACGTTTCTATAAGAGCCCGTTATCTCGTTTAGTTTCCGAGATATTTTTCAATAACAATTGGAAAAACCGTCTTACCCCATGTCGTGTCTTCATTTCATCGAGTGCATCAAGAACAGCATGCCAAGGTGCATCGCAGTTATTATAATCCCCCCAGAATCCAGCAAATAAAATTCCTCCAGTACTATTCTTTCTGCAGCAAGTGGGTTCGTCACAAGCTGCATAGCCATTTGGCTCATAAAGTGGATCATAATGAATATCACTTATATGCAAAATTTTTATCGTTTCATCTGATGGTTTAACATCTCTAGGCATCGGTGGATTATCATCAATGTCAATTGTCCAATTGTATCTCTCTGGTAAATCATGACACTCCTGATTCTGGAGGATCATTCCACAGAAATCAGGCTCATGTATCGTAGGATCATTTTTCGCAATGTAATCAATTATTGGCTGTATAAAAAAAAAATTATTCAACAATATGAGAAAAATGAAATAATGAATAAATTTCAAAAGCTACAAGAAATGGTGATATTCATCATCAAAAGTACGAAAAACATGGATTTATCATTAAAATCAACATTTTTTAAGAATCTCAAAATTTGAGATTGACCCCCGACTTTTCCTGTTTCTTTAATTAATCATCTAATTAATTATCTATGAGAATATTTATCAGTGAAATTTGATTCGAGAAATTTATAATCTGATAATTCAATAGTGAAGAGGTAAAACAGGATAAGTCTCTTCTTTTCTCATCAAGTTTTTTGAAAATACCTCAGAAAATAACCGAGAAAGAGCAATTTTGCCCTGAAACTCTTTTGTAACTCTTGAAATTCTCTACAAAAACAGATGCGTAATATCGCCTTATCTCGCTTAGTTTCCGAGATATCTCCTTCGAAATGACCTTCAAAGATAAGTCGATTTATCCTGTTTTACCTCTTCACTACTGAATTTTGATGAAAAACTTACGTAATTGAGTTCAATTAAACCTTTACAGACACTTTCAGTTTGTAAATTTAGCCACATGCATAATGTTGCTGCTGATTTTTTGATGTTATAGCTAGGTTCTATTTTTCTTAACTTCAAAAATGCCTTTATACTTGCTCCGCAGAGTGTGCATATGGCATTGGCTTTTCCTTTTTCAAATTCGGCCCAATCGAGTCTTCGCCAGTGTTTCGGGATACGGTATTGGTTCACATATCGAGCTAAACCATCTGACTTGACTTTTGTTACTGTCCAGTTCACTATTTCCCTCGCGAAATCATTGATTACCGCTTCATCTATTCAATTTTAGAATAAACAGAAAAAAAAGGGGTTTCAAGGTACACACAGAAAAATCTAGCCATAGGTTATGTACTTCATCAGCATAATTCATGCGAAATTGTTCATAAAATATGATTTTGACATGCCATGAATTATGCTCTAATAGTGCATAATTTATGTACGAGGTTTTTACATGAAACATGTTCTAATAGGAAACATTTTATGTTGAAAAAAAAGTGCAAAATTCATTTAGGAGTACATAATTTGTGCTCTATTTTAATGTACCCAGGAAAAAATGTTCAGATCTGATCAGATCAAATTAGATCTAATCAGATCTAATTAGATCTGAGTTCCTTAGATCAGATCAGATCTGAGAATTGGCACGCTCTGATCAGATCAAACTAGATTTGAGTTCTTTAGACCTGATCGGATCTACTTAGATCTGAGTTTCTCAGATCTGATCAGATCCAATTAGATCTGATCAGATCTGATGAGCCAATATGAATGAACTCAATCAGATCCAGTTAGATCTGAACAGATCTAGTTATCTCTGACCATATCTAGTTGGATCTAATCGGATCTAGTTAGATCTAAACAGATCCGATCAGACTTAGATCTAATTGGATCTAATCAGATCTAATTAGATCTAACTAGATCTGATGAGATCTAATCAGATCTATTCATGTTAAAAATTTCCATATTGTCAGATCTAATTAGATCTAATTAGATCTGATCAGATCTAATTAGATCTAATTAGATCTAATTAGATCTGATCAGATCTAATTTGATCTAATCAGATCTGAACATTTTTTCCCGGGTATTTTTGAGAACATGAATCATGCGCTATATCAGCATGAATTATGCACGCAAAATGTAACATGATTGATGCACAATTAGTGCATATTCACGTCACTAATAGTGCATGTTTTATGCCCAAGACACTCATGCACGAATAGTGCATGATTTATGCGCAAGAAGCTCATAACTCATGGTTAGATTTTTCTGTGTAGTATCCCAGCTAACTCGAGTAGAAGAAAGAAGCAGATGAAATCAAAATTGTTAACTATGTATCATAAATTATTCAGAACTGATAGTGAACAGCAAAGAATCGAGACAAGAGCCATTAAAATCGTTATTGCAAATGTCAAAGAAGAGTTGAATTACAAAAATTCAGAAAAATTCATGCCAACAATAAACAAGATTATTTAGGCCAAAAGACAACATTGACATAGAGAATTCACAAATTGTTGATAATAATACGATAATGAGCAGCTCACGATGTAATTTTCAGGACACGTCTATCGTCGATAAAAAGTACATTATCACTAAATGTGAGGATAAAGTAAACATGATCGGTGCATACTACGAGCAAATTAACTCACCTAGTGTTTGAGCAATAACACGAGTCTAAAAAATATCATAGATAACAGAATCGAACATTTTAAAAATGAGTTAGAAAGCGAGAGAGCCATTGGTTTGACAATAACAAAATTTCGATGAGTCAAAAAACGCAGTACTAAACAATAACAATAAAATTGCTAAAAAATATTTCATTAACATCCTCGAAGTCAACTCATTAATAAAATGACTCGCTAATGCAAATTGTTATAAAACACTTCCCAATGAGAATGAAAAATATTATTACAATCATTTTTGATGATGCTCTGAATAACTTTTATTAAAAGTAAAGCAAAAATAAAAAAGTAGAGTAAAAATGAAAAAAATAAAAAAGTTTGAATAAACAATATCAATTATGAAAAATTATTTTAGAAAAATTACCTGCTTTTGCAGTTTGAAAAATCATGAAACCAGCACAGAAACACATTAACAATAATAAATTCATGATTATCGTTGCTACTGACTTTCTGCGAGGAATTATGCACTTATTCAAACGACTGTGGAATAATCCACTGCTTCTAACGTTTTTTAGTTTTTCGAAAGATCTGAAAATTAGATTACAAACTCAATTTTAGTCCAATTAATGACGTCATTTAAATGCTCATTTCACTTACTACAATTGACAAAACAACAAAAGCTCCACTATATGTGCATAATTCGACCATAATATTATGAGAAATTGTTGAAATGTAAAAAATATTTCACGATCACATTGCTTCCATTCGAAAGTTCAAATTATAGAAAATCGTACTTTAATAAGATTAATGAAATTAACAAAGAATTATAGTAAAATAAATTAAAATTAAAATTCGGACTATTGTTATTAACACGAAATAGTATAAATGAATAATAATAATAATAATTCATATACAGTAAAAATTGACAGTTTATGTACATAAATCTCAGTCCAAAAGGCTTTTGCATATATTTGAGTGAAGTTTTTGGGATTTTTCCAGTCAATTGTGGATAAGTGGAGGGAAGGGGGGGAGGGGGGTTATCAATAATTCTATTATTGATACTTTCTTAGTTCTTTTTGTCATGAAAAATTTACTATAAAATTTTTATTAATACCGCTTTAGCTGTAGTTGTAGGTTGGCGATGAGGTCAAAAACACTCGATAATTATCACGATTATATTTATCTCTTTATTCACTAACGTTTCGATTACAATTGTGTCAGACTTTCTTTCCTCGAGTCCGATTAGTCACTATCCACCACCCAAATACTTTACACGTTACGATAGATTAGGAATTATACAAGACGTGAACAATGTCCCCACATTTTATCATATAAAAAGACATATGTATAACAAAAAAATACCAATTTAAGGAATTCTCGAACAGACAGTAGAGATGAAATATTCCAAAGTCATTCCTAATAAAGATGTGAACGATAAATCTCGTCTATGAAGAACGTATTGGTGGCTCGATGATAGAGCTGTCCATATAGAAGAACTCAAAAAAAGATTGACCAATAAAACATATCAATCTTAAAAAACACAATGATTAATAATAAATTATTGAAACTCCTTTTCTCCTTATATATCGCTATGGTGATTTTTTTTCTGTTAAATCTTTAGATTTTTTCTTTTTTTTTTGTATACTCGATTTTCACCATATTTCACACAGGTAATCTGATAAACAGCTTGAAACTGTCCTAAACAGATGATTATTAATTATCAGATATTGATTGTAATGAAAAAAAAATGTACTAACGTAGAATTTCGAATGAATTTTATTTGGGTAAAATATCGTGATTCTTCTCTTGTGAATACAAAAAAAATTGTTACTACTAAAATAAACGAAAATAAATATTTTTATAGATTCAACATTATTATAATTTAATCAATTCCAAATTTTTTCATTGTTTGGCAAGCACTTTCATCATTACTGCTGCTTTTTACAATTGTGCAAACATGCGCTTGTAGACAATCATCATTGCACTCCTTTTCAAGCGCAGGGTCCGCATATTTATGAAAATTCCTGTTAATAAACAAAATTCAATGTTAAAAAATCGCATGAATCACCATAATAATATTAGCAACTCAGAAATAAAATGGTGTAAGTGCTATGTATGAGCATAGCACTTACGCCACTTTATTCCTAAGGCAACGATATCTCACCTATGATATTTGTTTAATCTCTCTCCGCCTATACTCATGTCAACAATGAAATCATGAAGACTTTCTTTCGACAAATTCTTCAGATTATACTCGTCCTTAAAAGTGTAGAGTTTGTACCACCTTGGTCGTTTATTCGGCGTTAAATTGGCTTCCGTTATATTATAAATCCAGGTATCTGCGTTTTCCACTTCCTAATGCCCAGATCAAAAGCCTTTACTCTCAAGTTTATAAAAAATTAATTAAAATAAAATTCTGAGGAATTGAACTCACGTAAGAATCACTATTGACAGTATAAGTTCTGTAATTTGGATTGAGCTCCGTAAAAGTAGTTACACTTCCTCCATTCCACGCGATATTTACGATCGTTTCATTGTCATCAGGATGATAGAAAACGTTGAATTCGTCATTATGCGTGTGGCCGTTAAATTGTGCAGCTATTATGTGAGAGAATCTTCTAATTATTTTGCGATATTCTTGACTCCAGGTGTGTTGGACTTCAGGTGAACCGTTTGGCATGTGTCCGAGGATGTGGACGATCTCGTTATTTTTTTCTGCACTCAGTAATGTATCGGCGAGCCATTTCAATTGACCAGATATATCAACCGGCCTATAGATCACCCACCTAAAAATCAGAAGATGAAGTAAAAAAAAATGTTTTTTAGAATTTCAAGAGCTACAAAAAAGAATTCAAGCAAAATCGCCCTAAATGAAATATTCTGGGATTTTTTTAAAATCATTATTCTCACCAATTGTATATATACGCCATATTATTATTTATTGCAATAAGACGAAAACCTGGTTTGGGAGAAACTGTGTAATATCCACCGATTAAAATGGTTTCTCGCGTTGATTCTGGAAGCCATCCAGCATCAATCCATATGTCTGCCATTAATTTGTACAACCAGGTAGTCGACAAACTCTCGTCCACATCATTTGGTGCGAATCTAAAAGAAAAAAGAATATCAATTATGCATAGCACTTACGCCTCTTTGTTCCTAAGATGATGATATAATTTTTATTTTTTTTTATTTATTGTCTTTTGCAATTTTTTCATTACTGATTCAAAGGCTGCGACTCGTGATTTCCTATTATTGAATATATCGGCTTGTCTCCGAAAGTTTCTTTAATCTTCCTGAAGATCTTCAGGAGACTCTTCCTGTTCTTCTCGCGGGATGTCTCCCAGACACCATGATCAACCATGTCACCAGTGAAATAAATGAGATCCGCGTCCTAAAAGAGTTTTATCGATTACTCTCGACAGTTTTTTAAGAATATCTCGAAAACTAAGAGAGATAGGGCAATTTGTAATGAAACCATTTTTGTAGCTCTTGAAATTCTCTACAAAAAACGTTTCTATAAGAACGCACTATCTCGTTTAGTTTCCGAGATATTTTTCAATAACTAAAATCATTAAAATCCCGAGTTCACTTAAATTCCCAGTTTTTCTCAAATATTTCGGAAACCAAGCGAGATAGCGAAATTTCAATGAAACCATTTTTGTAGCTCTTGAAATTCTCTACAAAAAACGTTTTTATAAGAGCCCGTTATCTCGCTTAGTTTCCGAGATATTAAAAAAAAACTGTTGGATAAACCGTCTTACCCCATGTCGTGTCTTCATTTCATCGAGTGCATCAAGAACAGCATGCCAAGGTGTATCGCAGTTATTATAATCCCCCCAGAATCCAGCCAATATCTCATTTTCTCCAGTACTATTCTGTCCCTTTCTGCAGCAAGTGGGCTCGTCACAAGCTGCATGGCCATTTGGCAGATAAAGTGGATCATAATGAATATCAGTTATTTGCAAAATTTTTATCGTTTCATCTGATGGTTTAATATCTTTAGATATCGGCGGATTATCATCAATGTCAATTGTCCAATTGTATCTCTGTGGTAATTCGTTGCAACCTTGATCCTGAAGGATTAGTCCACAGAAATCATTGTCATCAATCGTTGGATCGTTATCCGCGATGTAGTAAAGAATTGGCTAAATAAAAAACAAATTATTAAATAATATCAAAAATATAAAATATTTTTTAAAAAATTAAAAAATTAAAGAAAGTGAAAAAAAATCACTTATAATGAATTTTTAATTAAATATTCCGATAAATAATGGGGATACCCCCCTTTTTTTTACCTTGAGACACTTTTTAAGAGAATTTCGAGAGCTGCAAAAGTGTCTTGGGCGAAAAAGGGCGTATGTCCGTTATTTTAGAAGGAATTTTTGATGAAAGAACCAAAAAAAATGACTTTTTCTATTTTTAAAATTTTTTTTTTGAGAATATCGCGGTAAATAATGGAGATACGCCCTTTTTTCTTATCTTAAGACTCCTTTTTAGAGGATTTTAAGAGCTAAAAAAGTGTCTTAGGACCAAAAGGGCATATCTCCATTATTTACCGAAATTATTCGTAAAAAATAAATTAAAATTTTTTTTTTCTACGTTTTTTTCGTCTTTTTTTTGAGAATATTTCGTTTGAATAATGGAGATACGCCCTTTTTACTCGAAAACTCTTTTGTGGAGAATTTCAAGAGTTACAAAAGTTTCTTATAATGAAAAGGGCCTATCTCCATTATGTTTTTGAAGATATTTTTTAATAAAAGAGTGAAAAACATGAATTTATCAGTACAATCAGATAATTGATTATCTATGAGGAATATTTATCAGTGAAATTTTTTGATTGAGTAATTTATAAACTGATAATTTTAATGAAAAACTTACGAAATTGAATTCAGTTATACCAGCACAAACTCTTTCAGTTTGAAAATTAAGTTTTGCGCATAGTTTTGCTACTGTTTCTTTGATTGCAGCTGGAGGCTGTGTTAATTTCATTCTTAGAAATGCTCTTGCAGCTGATTTACAGATCTTGCACATTAGATCGGCTCTTTCTCCGGTGAATTTGGCCCAATTGAGTCTTTGCCAGTCTGTTGGGATGGCGTATTGGTCCAGATATCGAGTCAGTGCCTCTGATCGAACTTTTGTTACTGCCCATTTCTCTATTTCCCTCGCGAATTCATCGATTATTGCGTCATCTGTTCAATTTTTGAATAAACAGAGAAAAAAGGGTTTTAAGGTAGTATCTCAGTGAATTTGAGTACAGTTAATTCCTTATTTTTTTAGTGCCACATCAAAGATGATATTTTTTTACATTTTTCTGAATTTTTTCATAATTTTTGTCCGTCCAGTTTATGAGATATGAATTATCAAAGTTACTGAAAATACCGGTGGTGGGGATGAAACGCCCTAAATCGGACGGAAATAACGAAATTACTAAAAAACCACAGGGTTGACCTATTATTTAAAAACAATTGGCGAAGAGAACAGCATTTCAACTAAATAATAGAAGAAAAAAATACTCAATTCACCGTATAGTTATTGAGAAATTTTAATCAGAAGGTAGTCGTAACTATTTGCCTCTCTCTCTCTCTGTCTCATGCATGTGATAGGAGATTAGTAATGTAAAAAAAAATTCGAGAAACAAAAAAAAATTATATTCACAAGCTGAAGATATGACTTTCGAATAGTTTAATCACTTTTTTCGGGTAAATTAAAGCACATTTTTCCCCGAATTATCAGGAATTGATTGAAAACTAAATTTGAGATTGGAGATTCTTTGGAATTCATCAATTTCGTTTAGGTTTTTTTGCAGTTTGTCAGAGAATACTGATGTGATAGCACGTGAATCGAGGTAATTTGGATGAATTTTGTGCTATTGGTGAAATATTCCTTTTTTTCCAGAGCAACTTTAAAAAATCAAAAATCCACGTAAAATCATCAAAATCCCCCAGGATTTTTTTTCGGACTGAAGGACTTTGAGGAAAAATCTGAAAAAATTCATGAAGATGTTACAAAATGTCTAGAATCTTGTGTAATTTTTTCAGATTTTTTTGTCGAGTCGCCCTTAAAATTCGAGAAGATAGAGAATTTAAAAGATTTTATCAGAAAAAATTCTGAAAATATCGAAATCCTTCAGGATTTTTTTTCGGACGGAAGGACTTTGCGGAAAAATCTGAAAAAATTCCTCTAAGTGCTCCAGAATGTCTACACTGTTGTCTAATTTTTTCAGATTTTTCCGTCAAGTCGCCGTTAAAATTCACCATATAATTACTGAGAAATTCTAATTAGGTTTTTTTTGCAGTTTGTCAGAAATGATCACAAAAATTCGATTAACAAAACTCCAATTACCTGGGGGAAGAGGCGTACACATGAATCCATTGAAAATCGTCAGCAAGACGAGAAGCCATCCAAAGATGTTCATTCTTCGGATTCCGAGTGTAACTAATTGGGAATTTGATAATCACACCTGTGATATATTGATAGCAGTTGAAATCTTATCGATAAAAATCCAACGATTCACATCTTTTCTCTGATTGGAACTGATTATTTTTTTTTTAGGTGAAATTACGAAAAATCTGTTATTTTTTAGATTTTCATGGGTTTTATTTCAAAATAATGATTTATTCCACTTTTTGAAAGATTCATAACTTTTTTTTTATGAAAGATTTTTCTCTCAAAATTCGTGCAGATACTCTTCATGATATCGAGAACCTTCAGAAAAAATTTGGGAGTGATATCTTGATTATTTTTGGAGTACTGCTCAATCGAAAAATCGACATTTTATTGATTTTTCAATATTTTTCTATTCTAAGACTCAAAAATGCCGCAAGTTCAAGTTTTGGAGATTTTTTTGTCTTCACCATAGGCTGAGTGGTCCAGTGGTCGAACGGATAAGACTCGTCAGACACCAGTGAACGAACATAAAAATTTCGATAATTACTGATGTATTTAACGGTTTCATAGGCTCTTATTCAACTTCATGAACATTATTTTGCATTTCTAAGATGAGAAAAGTTATATTTCGCTGGATAACCATTTTTCCCCAGGAAAAATACGTTAAATAGTTCGATCACTGGATGAGTTCAAACATTTCAACTTCATTTTTTTCAATTCTCTAAAAAAGCAAAAATTCACGATTTTCCCCATTTTCAAAAATTCATAACATTTTATCGATTGACGATTTTTCTTTCAAAATTTAGGCAGATACTCTCCATAGTTTTGAAAAGCATCAAAAAAAGTTTGGAAATGATATCTCATTAATAAATGTATTGTTAAAGTACTTCTCATTTTAAAATCCCAATTTTTTTCGAGTTTTGCACATTTTCCAGTCGTGAACCTCCGAAAACCCAAAATCAGTCAGGGATGAATTTCGGAGGATGTCGACTCTTCGAGTCTTCATAACGGTTTTTGAAATGCTCAGAAAATCGGGTAAATTTTCCGTATTAATGCGGATGCTGTATATTCATCGCGAAATACTGGTAACAATGCAATAATTATAGAGTTATTTTGACCAGTTTTTGTTAAACCGTAGTAATGCCATATCATTAATTCTCATTTTATCATCCCACGTTCCACAAAATCGTTATCATTCATAGATTAAATATCTGCAAATAGATTTGCTCAATATCGTCTGGATCTTTTCCGTCTCCTCATAGAATTCCTTCGATGTCAATAAACAATTTTTGATTAATTGGGTCAAGGAAAAAATTAAAGTATCATGTACAATAGTTCAGTATTGAGAAATAAAGATGTTTCTTGATGAATATGAGAAAAAATCCATAAAATACGATGAATTGCATGAAAAAGAAAGGACTATTCCTTAAGAATCTCTAAATTTTGAGATGAAATCGTCTTTTTTCTTGCTCACGAGGCTAAAACATTCATTCATCATACCCTTTGACCATGGAGCTCAGAATCGGAGCTCATAGCCCTGAAGATGCAAACTGCAACGTTTGCGAAACGTTGGCGCAACGCTGAAACCAAACGCGGCATCCATCCGGAAGCCAAACATATCAATAATGACAATGGCCGCAAAAGCCTAAAAACTGAGATTCATTCATCATGAATTTCTTCGGTAATTATGCAGGAAAGGGGCCCCCCCTAAAATTAAATAATAATCGAAGTCAAATCTTCGGAAAAAAATATGGAATGCGCAAGCAGGATTTGAACCCACGACCCTCTGATTACATGTCAGGTACTCTGACCACTGAGCTATTGCGAGTTCCTATATTTTCCTTCAAATTTTTGACCAGGATATATTATAACCTTTTCGCCACCTCCCTTCCTGAGGTAATTTAAATTAATTTTAAATTAATTTTATTTGGATGGGCCGCTTTTCTGCATATTTACCATTTCTTCTTCAATTAATAAATCAGACGTTCTAAAAAAAACGCAAAGAAGCTTTAAAAAAACAAAGAGATGAAGTACTGATAACAAAAAAGTAATTCCGATTCCTTCCACGGCTTCTTTATATTTCCAAAGTTTGCTCATTAATCATTGATACAAATGAGTCAGATAAGAAGCTATATCTGAATATGCAGAACAGATGATCAAGAAGCAGTTTCCTCAATTGATTATAACAAGTTGTTATTCATCACGACCAAAGAAATGCAGGATCTCACTGGAAAAGTAGCAATTGTTACGGGAGCTAGTTCCGGTATTGGTGAAGCTATTGCTAGAGTTCTAGTGCTAGTTGGTGTTCATGTTATTGGTTTAGCACGAAGTAGAAAAGACTTGCAGACAGTTGCCGAGAGTCTGAAAGGTAACAAGGGAACATTTCATTCATTTCCCGGGGATGTACGTATCGAGGAAGATCTTCTGGATGTGTTTGCTTATGCTGATCATAAATACGGGGGTATTGATATTCTTGTGAATGACGCTGGTATTTCCTATACCGAATTGGTGACGAGTGAGTTATGAATTTATAAATCAAATTATTTGGATTATTCCTAGTGTAACGGATTTATCTATTATTTTTAGACAGCTCTACTGACCATCTGCGAGATGGTTATTATACGAATACTCTTGCTGCTGCTATTAGTAATCGAGAAGCAGTGAAGTATATGGTGAAACATAGTGGATCGGGTCGTATTATCAATTTACTCAGGTAAATCTTGAAAAAGTGCAATTAACTCAATTTGTTTCGCTGAATTTTTCTTTAAACATTATTCAATAATAAAATGAATTATTAATAGAGAGGCACTTCGGAAAATTCTTGAAAAGAGCTCATCAGGACATATTGTCAATATTATCAGGTAAGAAATTTCTATAAAATTTTCGATGAATACGTATTTTGTATGTATTATTTGGATTTATTCTTAATTCAAGTGCCATGGTTCTCAAAGGACCTTCATCATTTTCTGTTGGTAATTATCCATCCAGTAAATTCGCATTGCATGCAATAACTGACGATGTACGACAAGAGATAACACAAAGCTTGTATCCAATTAAAATCACTGTGAGTTATTCATTAATTAAGTAATTGAATGAATGAAAATTAGACATTTCTTTGATTTCAGGGAATTTTTCCAGATGTTGTGAATACACCGATTTGGAAGAAAGGAGGATTACCAGACGATTTTATCAAGAATACACCTCATTTAGAGCCTGAAGATGTTGCAGATGCTGTTTTATATGCACTCAGAGCACCACATAATGTCCAAGTGAGTTTGATCATTTTTGATGGATTAAATCTGCAGAAAAACATATTCATAATTTTTCTCATGATTTTTGCAGATTAATCGAGTGACAATCTCAGCGGTTGGGTCACAGTCTTAGAACACTCTTCGATTTTACGAAAATATTTTGTAATACCCATAATTCAACATTGCCGGACATTTATTCATCCCGTAAATTATTTTATTCATAGACTTCTGTCATCAATGACTAAATCATTCAGTATCTTCTCCATACTAACATGAAGATAATTCAAGCTCAATAAATGATTGGAATCAACTCCTATCTATCTACTCGAATTCTTAATTATATTATATTATATTTCTTTGCCTTAGAAATAAAGTGGCGTAAGTGCTAAAAATGCTGCATTCTGGAGTGAAAGCAAAATTTCTCATTCTTCACACCCCTAGCGATTCCGAAAACACAGTATAAACACCGTTCAAAAACGGTGAAAACACTGTGTTTACACCGTTTATTTGTGCAATTTTTTCACAGTTTTTCTACCGTTTTCACACGGGATTACACAATTTTTCAACGGAATGTACACAGTGCTTGCACAGTTTTCAAACGGGCTTTACACAGTTGTTACACACTTTTCAAATGGAATTTACACCGCATAAATCTTGCACAAAAAAACGGTATATATACCGTGTAAATTCTGTGTAAACACGGTTTTTACACTCCAACGGTGGAAACACTGTGTTTACACCCCATTTTCGGAACCGCTAGGGACTTTACTCCTCCTTCACCGCCGCTGCCACTTCTCGCTTGAATGCCGCATAGCTGGTCCCAAAAAAATTCAATTTATTTCCGTACTGGTTCACAGCTGTGAATATTCGGTTTCTGAGCCCGTTTTGAATATAGGACCGCTTACTTATCGGTACCTCGAGTATTCTGCTCTCCCTCAGACATGAATTATTGATAAGAAAACAAAAAATCCCAATTCCTCCAACAGTTTTTTTCATATACTCCAATAATATTGATCAAGTCTGCTTATCCATTGACGCAAATGAGTCAGAAAGAAAGATATACTATGAGATATCGAAATCGTGAGATTCTAAGGAAGGCAGTGATTTAAAACGCAGCTTCATCGAATTGTTTCTAACATATAGTTATTCATCATTGCCAAAGAAATGGAGGATCTCACTGGAAAAGTAGCAATTGTCACGGGAGCTAGTTCCGGTATTGGTGAAGCTATTGCTAGAGTTCTAGTGCTAGTTGGTGTTCATGTTATTGGTTTAGCACGAAGTAGAAAAGACTTGCAGACAGTTGCCGAGAGTCTGAAAGGTAACAAGGGAACATTTCATGCATTTCCTGGGGATGTACGTATCGAGGAAGATCTTCTAGATGTGTTTGCTTATGCTGATTATAAATACGGGGGTATTGATATTCTTGTGAATGACGCTGGTATTGTCTATAACGAATTGGTGACGAGTGAGTTATGAATTCATAAATCGAATTATTTGGACTATTCCTAGTGTAACGAATTTATCTATTATTTTTAGACAGCTCTACTGATCATCTGCGAGATGTTTATTATACGAATACTCTTGCTGCTGCTATTAGTAATCGAGAAGCAGTGAAGTATATGGTGAAACGTAGTGGATCAGGTCGCATCATCAATTTACTCAGGTAAATCTTGGAAAAGTGCAATTAACTCAATTTAATTCGCTGAATTTTTCTTCAAACACTATTCAATAATAAAATAAATTATTAATAGAGAGGCACTTCAGGAAATTTTTAAAAAGAGCTCATCAGGACACATTGTCAATATTATCAGGTAAAATATTCTTATAAAATTTTGATGAGTACGTATTTTGCATTTATTAATTGGATTTATCCCAACTCCAAGCACTGAAGGTCTCAAAGCAACTGGAAACCCTTTTCATATTGGTAATTATCCATCCAGTAAATTTGCATTGCGTGCAATAACTGAGGATGTACGACAAGAGATAACGCAAAGCTTGTATCCAATTAAAATTACTGTGAGTTATTCATTAATTAAGTAATTAAATGCATGAACATCAGACATTTCGTTAATTTTAGGGAATTTATCCGAATGCAGTCAATACACCGATTTACGCAAAGGGAGGATTCACAGAGGATGTTATCAAGAATCTGCCCCTTTTAGAGGCTGAAGATGTTGCAGATGCCGTTTTATATGCACTCAAAGCACCGCGTAATGTTCAAGTGAGTTTTATAATTTTTGATAGATTACATCTGCGAGCAAACAATTTATCTTTCTTCGAATTATTGTTGCAGATCAACAGAGTTACTATCGCAGCGATCGGCTCTCCATATTAGAATGCTCTTCAGAATGATGATGAAAATAAAAGAACAAAGAAGAAAATTCATATTTTTTATCGAAAAAAATTCATACTTTTCATTAGAACAGAAGAGAATCATGCTAGAAAACCAAATGTTGAAATAAATTATGTTGAGAAAAAGAGGTTGAAAGAAAAATGTTGAGTTACATGTTGAAATGACCGAATGTCAACATTTACGAATGTTGAATAGACCGTTAACAAAAAAATATGCAAAAAATGATAAATTTCAGACTCAAAAATATTCCAACTCTCCTCGGAATCTGACATCCCCCAAAATTCCGGTTCTGAAAGCTTCCAAACACCTTTGCCCTTTACCCTAGAAAGAATTGTCTCTCTATTTGCCAGAGGGCCGGACTTATAAAGAAAAATATGCAAAAAATGATAAATTTCAGATTTAAAAATATTCCAACTCTCCTCAGAATAAGACGTCCTTCAGATTTCCAGTTCCGGAGGCTTGCCAATATCATCGCCGTGCACTACAAAAAAAATCGTCTCCCAATTCACCATAGGAATGGACTTACAAAATAAATCCTTCACAGTCTCTCCAGTACGTTAATCCTAGATACATAAAATCATCGATTTTTTTGTCAGTCAATCTTGTTTTTCCTATTTCATCAAATCTCTTCGAATAAAAATGGAGATGAACGGTTTTTCTTACGAGACGCACGTGTTTTGAAAACTCATGTCAACCGACTTGATTCTTATTGGCCGATGAAAATACGAATTATCCAATAGGAATGAGAATAAACTGCAGACACGTCTGAAGTGAACCAATGTCATGTTCTTTTTTTCAAAGGAAGGATTAATCTCACTCAAAACATCAGATCAATCAATACAATTATGATTTCACCTGATTTGTCAATATCACCTGGATATTTTCTATCAATTCACTGCATTGTACTAGTCCAATAAAATGATACCATTATTACGATCAAGAAAAATCTAGGCTGTTCGAGAATGTTCCAGAATGTTTCAGAAGGTTCTAAAATGTTTGGCAATATTTTTGAATGTTTCATAATATTTAGCATAGTTTTCAACCTTAGGAGGAGCTTGCTGTTCCATAATGTTCAGAGATGTTCAAAAATATTCCAGACTTTCACCAAAAGGTGAAATTCTATTAGCAATCTCATGAGCTATTTGGCGTAAATCTCAGATTTTTTTGAAATTCATACTTTGACTTCCCCGAAAGTCGATTTGATTACTTTTGTATACCTTTTCCTATCATTCGTAGACATCTAAGAGATTTGAATAATTAGACAAAAAAATGATACAAAAAGTCTTTCCACTTGGAAACAAGGGAATGAATATAAATTAATTATAAAAAAAATCTAATAATACCAGTTTCTCCTTCAGCTTTTTTTTTATGAAATTGAATAATATTTACCAAGTTGCTTATTTATTATTGATACGAATGAGTCAGAAGAAGAAATATACCATTAGATGAAGAAATTCTGAGATTATGAGGAGAGTAGTAATTTAAATCGCAGTTTTATCAGTTGTTCTTGATTAACATATTGTTATTCATCATTGCCGAAGATATGGAGGATCTCACTGAAAAAGTAGCAATTGTCACGGGAGCTAGTTCCGGTATTGGTAAAGCTATCGCTAGAGTTCTAGTGCTAGTTGGTGTTCATGTTATTGATTAAACTACGGTTTTACAATAAAATCTTCAAATCATCGAATCAAAATCTTATAATGTTCTTCAATTTCATGGAAATATATCGTAAAATGAAAGGATTCAAAATTTCTTAATATTTCTTCATTGAAAAAAAAACGCGGAAGTTCTGAATTTATGATTTAAAAAAAGTATTCTTCATTATTCTCCAAAAGATAGAAGATCTTCATAATTTACATGGAATTCTTTCGAAGTCAACAAAAAATTTCGATCAATTAATTTCAAGGATAAAAAAATGGAGGTATCCTTCGTATTAGCTCATTATGATATTAATCAGAGTATGAACACAACATTTATCACTCCCCTTGAGTCCTTCGATTAATAAATCTGATTATCTTCTTGTGTAATTGATGACTTTTAACGAAATTTATTTAAAAAAAGAACAGGAAAAAGCTTTGAGAACACAAAGAATGGAATTTTTAATGAGTAGACAAATAATACTCATTCCTTCTTCAAATTTCGGAATAAACTCGGATGACATTTGCCAATTCTGCTGATTGATTAATGACGTTAATGAGTCAAGAAAGTACATATATAAAAAGATGCAGAAAAGATGATCAAAAAGCAGTTTCATCAATTTTTTTTGAACAAATTGTTCTTCATCACTGCCGAAGAAATGGATGATCTCACTGGAAAAGTAGCGATTGTCACGGGAGCTAGTTCCGGTATTGGTGAAGCTATTGCTAGAGTTCTAGTGCTAGTTGGTGTTCATGTTATTGGTTTAGCACGAAGTAAAAAAGACTTGCAGAGAGTTGCCGAGAGTCTGAAAGGTAACAAGGGAACATTTCATTCATATCCTGGGGATGTACGTGTCGAGCAGGATCTTCTGGATGTTTTTGCTTATGTTGATCAGAAATACGGGGTTATTGATATTCTTGTGAATGACGCTGGTATTCTCTATGCCGAATTAGTGACGGGTGAGTTATGAATTCATAAATCAAATTATTTGGATTATTCCTAGTGTAACGGATTTATCTATGATTTTTAGATAGCCCTACTGATCATCTGCGAGATGTTTATAATACGAATACTCTTGCTGCTGCTATTAGTAATCGAGAAGCAGTGAAGTATATGGTGAAACATAGTGGATCTGGTCCCATCATCACTTTACTCAGGTAAATCTTAAATAAGTGCAATCAACTCAATTTAATTAGCTGAATTTTTCATTAAGGGGTAACACCACTGTAGAATTTTCAAAAAATCGATTTTTTTTTCTTGCTTTAAAAATTACTTTGGGCCCTCCAGGATATGGGCAAGAAAAGTTATCACCTGAAACCCATTATTTCACATGAAATTTTGAATTTTTCCCAAGGCATTTCTTCATATTCATAGCCCAAGTCAAAACTTCAATCGTGTTTTTCCTCGAAACATGATTTTTCAAATTGGCACGCAGCATAACTCCAATAATTTTCATTATTTTCATTTGAATTTCCCCACAGCATCTTGAAAACAATACTTCGAACAGAAATACGTAGGGAATTTTCAAAAAATTGATTTGCACATTTTTTATTGATAAAAAATTGCCGATTTTTTGGCCGAAATTTGAATTTTTTCATTCAAATGGTCACCAATCCCACAAAAAACAATATTTTTGAAATCCCCTACGTATTACTGTAGCTATATGTATCTAGACTGAGCCAATTCTTTTTTTTTTCAATTGAAATTTGCACCAGTTACACTGCGTGCAGCAGAGTGTTTTAAATTCGAGGAGCCTCGCAAGAATGGCTCTTGTGTCGTCATTTTTTGATATATTTCGATGATTTTCTTTTCTGAAGACTCAAATATATGCTCAATCACTCCCTCAGATATCATTATTTTATTGCCACCTTTTCTATAGAAGAAAAAATAGCCAAAAAAACGCCTTTTTTCAAACTTTTACAGTGGTGTTACCCCTTAAACATTATTCAATAATAAAATGAATTATTAATAGAGAGGCGATTATGAAAGTTTTTGAAAAGGGTTCATCAGGACATATCGTCAATATCATCAGGTAAAATATTTTGACAAAATCTATCATCAATACGTATTCAGTATTTATTAATTTGATCCAAAATTCAAGTGTCGCTGGTCTCAAACCAACTATATTCGGTAGTATTACGGGTAATTATGCATCCAGTAAATCCGCACTGCATGCAATAACCGAGGACGTACGACAAGAAATAACACAAAACTTGTATCCAATCAAAATCACTGTGAGTTATTTATTAATCAAGTAATTGAATGAATGAAAATTATAAATTTCTTTAATTTCAGGGAATTTATCCAAATGCTGTTAATACATCGCTTTACACAAAGGGAAGACTCACACCGGGCATTATCTCAGTTATGCCTCATGTACAGCCTGAAGATATCGCAGAGGCTGTTTTATATGCACTCAGAGTGCCACACAATGTGCAAGTGAGTTTCATAATTTTTGATAAATTAAATCTGCAAGCAAACATATTTATCTGTTTTTTCATATTTTTTTTGCAGATCAATAGAATGTACATCGAAGCGATTGGGTCTTAATTTAAAAATTTTCATCATTTTTTATGGAAAATATATCGTAAAATAAAATAATTTAGCATTTCCTGAAGTTTATTCATTCCTCCTGTCATTTCAACGTCAACTAGTTCGATGAAATATTTTTTTGAAAATCAGTTAATTTCTCTAATAAGAGAATCTTCACTAATAAATGAATTACATAATCATAAATCAATTGATTTAATATTTTTCAATACAATGATATCATTATCTTCAAAACAATTATTTCGTTCGGTTTAATTCGGTTGAGAGAAAATATTTCACTTGATAATTAAAATTGCAATTAATTAAAGATTATTGGATAAAAAAAAATTCAATAAAACAAAATTCTAAGTTTCAATTTAATGAAAATATTCTAAGTTCCAGTTGGGCAAAAATATATACGCAGCACTTACGCCCCTTTGTTTCTAAGGCGACAATATTATTATTATTCTATAAAAAAAAGGCCAGAGGCACGGATTTCGTTATCGTCAATGAAGTATTTATTGCCGAAAGCTTATTAACAGAACATGATTATCGTTAAATGTACAATAGAAACAAAAAATAGAAGGAATCGATGGAAATCAATTTTTTCATTCTTTGTATCCAAAAAGAACGCACTCTCCCCGAAGACAGGCCTAAAAAAAAGCAGAGTTATATATATTCGATCTAGACTACTTAATTAATTGATTAATCAATTAATAATGACTTACAAGGTATTCTTTGCCCCAAATTTGTCCAGAATAGTTACATTGGGCCCCATCTTCTGGTGATTGATCCAATGTCTTCACTACTTCACCATATAACGCACATTCTATTTTATTCTGGCAAATCTCTACTCTCGATTCCGGCATGACCTAAAAGAAACAAGCAGGAGCCCCATTACTTGTGTGTAATTTGAACATCGTATATTTAATATTCTGCCAATGCAATTGACTTTGTGCTCATCAGATGTATAACCTCACAAAATTTGGGGTCTCTAGCTCGATTATTCATTAAGTTATAGAGGAATCAAGATTTTTACGAAAAATGTCTCGAAAGTTTTATACTGGATAAACTAAAAATCTGAGCTCTCGCCACCCCAGAGGTCAAAGATGTAGCTCATAAGCGCGCATCTCCTCACTGAGAGCGGACGCTGGAATTTCATTTTTCATCGAGAAACGTCGAAAACACTATATTTCGACATTTTCATTTTTCTCAGGAACTATCCGGCCGATTCAGCTAAAATTTTGGTTAGAGCTCGGGGCACGCATGGTTACCACACGGTAGAATTTTCAGATCGCTAGCTAACCCCGTTTCAGAGTAAAGCGGAAAACGCGTCATCACACAGAGACACACATACACACGCACAGACATTTTTTGAAAACAGTGGTTCTTGACATTTTGGGTCATTTACAGTCATATTATGATGAAATCTCAAACTCTAAAAAAATTACGATTAGAAAGCTTCCATTCGGAAGCAAAAAAATGATAACTTCACTAATTTTACCCAATAAGCCCTTTGGTTATTGACAGCTTCTCTGCAAAGATTGTGAGGATGTTTCGGGTGAGTCTTAGGTACTAGTTCTCCATTGAATTCCACGTTTTGTTCAGCGAGAGAGAATTCTGGAAGAAATGCACGCCTTTATTGTAATTGAAAATGAACAAAATAAATTTTTGGAAAATGATTTTGGATGAATTACCTGCATTTACACTTTGAGAAATCATGATAATAGCACAACAACACATTAACAACGTTAAATTCATGATTTTCGTTCTTTTTGACCTTTCCTCGAGAAATTTTGCACTTATTCAGACAACTGTAGCAATAATGCTACTGCTTTCGATCTTTTATAGTTACTCGAGATATCAAAGAATCAAACTAAACACACGAAATTGTCTTGGAGTCAATAAAAAAATCGATGATCAATTAGGTCAAGGAAAAAAAGAAAGGTATCATGTGCATTAGCTCATAATGCTGAAAGATTCATTCATCATTAATATGTTAAATCAGCATATGGATACATAACAATGCCCTTCAGCTAAATTTATTCGAAAAAAGCTTAAAAAAAACAAAGAAGTGAATTACTGATAAAAAAAGAAATAATATCAGTTCCTCAAACAGGTTTTTTTTATATACTCGAATAATATTGACAAAGTATGTTAATTCATTATCGATGCGAATGAGTCAGATAAGAAGATGAAAAAAATAGCTTGATCAATTGTTTTCGACAAGTTGTTATTCATCACTGCTGAAAAAAATGGAGGATCTCACTGGAAAAGTAGCAATTGTCACGGGAGCTAGTTCCGGTATTGGTGAAGCTATTGCTAGAGTTCTAGTGCTAGTTGGTGTTCATGTTATTGGTTTAGCACGAAGTAGAAAAGACTTGCAGACAGTTGCCAAGAGTCTGAAAGGTAACAAGGGAACATTTCATTCATTTCCCGGGGATGTACGTATCGAGGAAGATCTTCTGGATGTTTTTGCTTATGCTGATTATAAATACGGGGGTATTGATATTCTTGTGAATGATGCTGGTATTTCCTATGCCGAATTGGTGACGAGTGAGTTATGAATTCATAAATCAAATTATTTGGATTATTCCTAGTGTAACGGATTTATCTACTATTTTTAGACAGCTCTACTGATCATCTGCGAGATGTTTATTATACGAATACTCTTGCTGCTGCTATTAGTAATCGAGAAGCAGTGAAGTATATGGTGAAACATAGTGGATCGGGTCGTATTATCAATTTACTCAGGTGAATCTTGAAAAAGTGCAATTAACTCAATTTCATTCGCTGAATTTTTCTTTAAACATTATTCAATAATAAAATGAATTATTAATAGAGAGGCACTCCAGAAAATTTTTAAAAAGAGCTCATCAGGACACATTGTTAATATTATCAGGTAAAATATTTCTATAAAATTTTTATCAAGATGTATTTTGTATTTATTCCAAATTCAAGTGTTTTAGGTCTCAAAGCCACTGGAATCCCTGTTTTTAGTGGTAATTATGCGTCTAGTAAATTCGCACTGCGTGCAATAACCGAGGATGTACGACAAGAGATAACACAAAACTTGTATCCAATCAAAATCACTGTGAGTTATTCATTAATTAAGGAATTGAATGAATGAAAACTAGACATTTCTTTCATTTCAGGGAATTTATCCGAATACAGTAAATACACCGATGTACACAAAGGGAGGATTCTCAGAGGATCTCGTCAAGAATACGCAGAATTTAGAAGCTGAAGATGTTGCGGATGCTGTTTTATATGCACTCAGAGCACCACGTAATGTCCAAGTACGTTTCATAGTTTTTGGTAGATGAATTTTGCAAATAAACATATTTATCTTCTCTTTCTCATGATTTTTGCAGATTAACAGAGTTACTATCGCAGCACTTGGGTCGTAATTTTAGAATGCTCTTCAATTTTATGCAAATATATAGCAACATGAAATAATTCAAAATTCCTTGACATTTATTCACTGGATGTGGTTATCTGCACAATACATTTCAAAATAATTCCAGAAAAAGTTGGGTAGTCCTGTACCGGAAGTCGAACCGAGGATCTTCCAATCTCGCATCAGCCGCTCTGCCGATTAAGCTATCCAATTCTATACCAAATTTTCATTCAAATTGCCTTGAAAAGTCACTCGCGTAGTATATATATCCCGACTTCTGCCCATCATGCAGTAATTTCCATTAAATTTCAACCATATTTTTGGTATATTATACTTTGAGTGACTTTTGCGTGTATTGTGCAAATAGCGTGATCCTTATTTACTCCTCAAAATTCTTTTAACTTCATTAATTTAGTTCGTGAGTTGATAGTAGAGAGAAAAATACTCAGTTCTTTTCACCACTTAACTAATATTTCTGTCACTTTTCGAGAATGTCTCCGTCGAGAATGGAGATATGTCTTATTTCCTCGATTCCATATTTGGAGAGTTTGGAGGAAAAGTGAAGATGAACGTTTAATTCAACAGTCAAGAAATAAGACAAAAAGTCGATTCCTTTTGTCTCTTTCTTTTGAAAATATCTCGACAATTCAGCGAGATAGAGCAGTTTTGCATAATACTTTTCCGTAGTCCTCTCAATCTTGTATGAAAAAGCACTAGACAAAAGGGACTCATCTCTATCAGTTTTGAAGATACTCTCAAAAACGAACGACAGATGCTCATATTTTAGTCTTTATTCTGTTTATTGTTAAAAATAAAGAGTGGAAAAAACTCATAATTGTTCTCGACACGATTGATTATTTTCCAGATTCAGAAGATATGCAATTAATCCGTATAAATAGCATAACCAATTGAAGGAAATATTCGTATAAAAAATTATTTTATTGACATGAGCCAGTAGGCCCAGAAAATTTTAACTGCGCCACCTCGCAAGCTTGGGTAAAATCATAAAATCTATCTCCCTGCCATCCACCGGCATCCATAGCTATGAGGCCCAGGTAGGCCACTATAATAGAATTTTTTTTTTTTTTTATTTCTATTAACCGCTTCTAGGCCCTGTGTGGGTCCATTCAGCGTCACTATAATAGAATTAACTTCTCAAAAATTAGCAAGCCTGTTTTTTAGAATCCAGGCCGTTCTCTCGGGACCGAACAAGGACATCGACAGCGCTGATTATCTGGGCTCGTTTACCTTTTCATATACTCGAATAATATTTACCATGCCGCTTATCCATTAATGCAGATGAATCAGAAAAGGCAATATACCTTGAGATGCAGATATCCTGTGACGATAAAAGTAGTGATCTCGAGCACTTTCATCAATTGTATTCAACAAGCTGTTATTCATCACGACCAAAGAAATGGAGGATCTCACTGGAAAAGTAGCAATTGTTACGGGAGCTAGTTCCGGTATTGGTGAAGCTATTGCTAGAGTTCTAGTGCTAGTTGGTGTTCATGTTATTGGTTTAGCACGAAGTAGAAAAGACTTGCAGACAGTTGCCGAGAGTCTGAAAGGTAAGAAGGGAACATTTCATTCATTTCCCGGGGATGTACGTATCGAGGAAGATCTTCTGGATGTGTTTGCTTATGCTGATCAGAAATACGGGGGTATTGATATTCTTGTGAATGATGCTGGTATTTCCTATCGCGAATTGCTGACGAGTGAGTTATGAATTTATAAATCAAATTATTTGGATTATTCCTAGTGTAACGGATTTATCTATTATTTTTAGACAGCTCTACTGATCATCTGCGAGATGTTTATTATACGAATACTCTCGCTGCTGCTATTAGTAATCGAGAAGCAGTGAAGTATATGGTGAAACATAGTGGATCAGGTCCCATTATCACTTTATTCAGGTAAATCTTGAAAAACTGCAATCAATTCAATTTAATTCCCTGAATTTTTCTTTAAACATTATTCAATAATAAAATGAATTATTAATAGAGAAGCACTCCAGAAAATTTTTGAAAAGAGCTCATCAGGACATATCGTCAATATTATAAGGTAAAATATTTCTATAAAATTTTTATCAATGAATATTATGTATTCATCAATTTGATTTATTCTAAATTCAAGTGCTTACGGTCTCAAAGCAACTCCAATTGTTGTTCCTGGTGGCAATTATGCATCTAGTAAATTCGCATTGCGCGCAATAACTGACGATGTACGACAAGAGATAACACAAAACTTGTATCCAATAAAAATCACTGTAAGTTATTCATTAATCAAGGAATTGAATGCATGAAAATTAGACATTTCTTTCATTTCAGGGAATTTATCCGGATGCTGTGAGGACACCGATTCAAACGAAAGGAGGATTCACAAGGGAAGATTTCAAGAATATACCTCAGTTAGAGCCTGGAGATATTGCAGATGCTGTTTTATATGCACTCAGAGCACCACGTAATGTCCAAGTGAGTTTTATAATTTTTGGTAGATTAAGTTTGCAAAACAAACATATTTATATTTTTTCTCATGATTTTTGCAGATTAACAGAGTTACTATCGCAGCACTTGGGTCGCAATTTTAGAATGCTGTTCAATTTTATGCAAATATATAGTAATATGAAATAATTCAAAATTGCTTGACATTCATTTACTCCCCGAAATTCTTTTATTAATAGATTTCCATCATTTCACTGTCGTCAATGATCGAATCATCCAACATCTCGTCCAGAATAACATAAGGATAGCGGAAGCTGAATTACTCATCAGAATCGACACCTATCTGTCCCCTCGAATCTCTGAATATATTCATATTTTGGCGCATTTCCAGGTCTTCTTTCAGTTCCTCCAAAAATTCATTGTAATCGGTGAAAAAAAAGTGCGACCACATTTCAATGAAAATAAAAAAGCGCAGACTCTTTCAGAAAATTAGAAAAGAGACTAGCTTATTCAAAGTACTCATTAATAGAAACAGCTTCTTCATGAAGATAGAAAATTCCCCTAAAATTTCCACAGAGAGTTCTGCTGGAAGTTCCCCTGAAAGTTCTTTTAAAAGTTCCCCTGAAAGTTCTTTTAAAAGTTCCCCTGAAAGTTCCTCTGGAAGTTCTCCTAAGAATTTTCAACGTTCATAAAGTTAGTTGGAACTTTATAAATGTCAGATCAATATTCATAACCATTTAGAATGTGTTTGATCTAGAGGCAATTTCAGCTTAGATCAAACCGTACACCAATGCCTCAGCTCTATTAATCAAGTTATGATGATAACAAGACGCTTACAAAAATTTTATCAAAATTTTTATGTTGATTTTTCATCAAGAAAGGTCGGAAAAAATGATTTTTCACGATTTTCCTTCTTCCCAGGAACTATTGGACTGATTCAGCTCAAATTTCGGTATACACACACATAGACATTCTTCAAAAACAGTGCTCCCGACTTTTTGGATCATTTGCAGTTATCTTATGATGAAATCTCAAATTGAGAGCCCAAAATAAAATTAATTAACCCTCTGAAGACAAACTCCGTCTCCCCACCACTGAGTCAGACCGAACAACGAGTGATTCGGCCGTATGGTGGGACGCAACATCCAGTGTCGGCGTATCGCGTGGGGGTTTTTTGATCACAAAATAACTGAAAATATGCTTTCTTTGAACTTCCTGTCTCTAATTCATGGATAACTTCTATGTTTCCAATAAATTCGTCAATCTGTGTAGATTCAACATTATTTGACCATGCACACTCTCCATCTTCTGCTTCTTCTATGTCATTTTCTACATCGAGTTCACAACCATCAGGAAAATCTGAAAATTCACTCTCACAATCACTCAAATCCTCCACATCAACAGAGCTTCGTTTTTCATTCGATTTTGACTGGGCAGAATTCCTGGTGGAATTTTTTTCATTCGGTTTTGAGACAGGGGACCCTTTTAAAACATGTATTTTCTTTGATTTTAACAGAGAAGGATTTTTGGTAGAGAACCTGACATGTAATCAGAGGATCGTGAGTTCAAACCTCGCTTGCGCATTCCATATTTTTTTCAAAGATTTGACTTTGATAATTATTTAGATTTTATGGGGGCTATTCTGCATATTTACCATGAGGAAAATAAATCAAGATAATATAACTTCCATTCGGGAGCAAGAACAAGCAATACTAATGCCTCGTTTACTTTTCCATATACTCGAATAATATTTACCATATCGCTTATTTACTGATGCGAATGAGTCAGAGAGGAAAATATACCTTGAAATGTGAAAATCATGCGGTTATAAGGAAGGCACTTAATTTAAAACGCAGTTTCCTTAATTGATTACAACAAGCTGTTACTCATTACTGCCGAAAAAATGGAGGATCTCACTGGAAAAGTAGCAATTGTTACGGGAGCTAGTTCCGGTATTGGTGAAGCTATTGCTAGAGTTCTAGTGCTAGTTGGTGTTCATGTTATTGGTTTAGCACGAAGTAGAAAAGACTTGCAGACAGTTGCCAAGAGTCTGAAAGGTAACAAGGGAACATTTCATTCATTTCCCGGGGATGTACGTATCGAGGAAGATCTTCTGGATGTTTTTGCTTATGCTGATTATAAATACGGGGGTATTGATATTCTTGTGAATGATGCTGGTATTTCCTATGCCGAATTGGTGACGAGTGAGTTATAAATTCATAAATCAAATTATTTGGATTATTCCTAGTATAACGGATTTATCTATTATTTTTAGACAGCTCTACTGATCATCTGCGAGATGTTCTTTATACGAATACTCTCGCTGCTGCTATTAGTAATCGAGAAGCAGTGAAGCATATGGTGAAACATAGTGGATCAGGTCGCATTATCAATTTACTCAGGTGAATCTTGAAAAAGTGCAATTAACTCAATTTATTTCGCTGAATTTTTCTTTAATCATTATTCAGTAATAAAATGAATTATTAATAGAGAGGCACTTCAGAAAATTTTTAAAAAGAGCTCATCAGGACATATTGTCAATATTATCAGGTAAAATATTTCTATAAAATTTTGATAAATACGTATTTTGCATTTAATGATTGGATTTATCCGAAATTCAAGCACGACAGGTCTCAAAGCTACTGCATACGGTGGTCATAATGGTATGTATGCATCTAGTAAATTTGCATTACGTGCAATAACTGAGGATGTGAGGCAAGAAATAACACAAAACTTATATCCAATTAAGATCACTGTAAGTTATTCATTAATTAATTAATTGAATAAATGAAAATTAGACATTTCTTTAATTTCAGGGAATTTATCCAGATTTCGTAGATACACCGATTTTTAAAAAAGCAGGATTACCAGATGATTTTATCAAGAGTATACCTCATTTAGAGCCTGGAGATGTTGCAGATGCTGTTTTATATGCACTCAGAGCACCACGAAATGTCCAAGTGAGTTTCATAATTTTTGGTTGAATAAACCAGCAAGAAAACATATTCATCTTTTTTTCCATCATTTTTACAGATCAACAGAGTTACTATCACAGAGGTTGGGTCATTATTTTAGAATGTTCTTCAATTCTATGGAAATATATAATAACATGAAATCATTAAATATTGCCTAATATTTATTCACTCCTTAAAATTCCTTTATTCATAGAAATCTGTTATTTCACTGTCATCAATGACCAAATCATCCAACATCTCTTCCAGAATCACATAAGGATAGCCCGAGCTGAATAAATCATTAGAATCAGCACCTACCTGTTCACTCGAATCCCTGAATATATTAATATTCTGGCGCATTTCCCGGTCTTCCCCGAGTTGCCCCAGAAAATTATAAAAAACACTGACTTATTCTTAATACTCATTTATAGAAACAATTTCTTCATGAAAATGTTTCCCTGTCCTGTTTCTCCTTCAATTGATGAATCACATTAATGTCTCGTGTATGTAATGACTTTTAACGAAATTCATTCGAAAGAAAAACACAGAAAAGTTTTGAGAAGAAGCAGAAATGAATTATTGATTAAAAAAAAACAAGTAATACCAATTCTCACAGCTTTTTTTGGATACTCAAATAACATTTGCCAAGTCTGCTGATTAATTATTGGTGCAAATGCGTCAGAATGGAAGAGACATAAAAAGATGCAGCAAAGATGATCAGAAAGCAGTTTCATCGATTGTTTCCAACAAATTGTTATTTATCACGCCCAAAGAAATGGAAGATCTTGCTGGAAAAGTAGCAATTGTCACGGGAGCTAGTTCCGGTATCGGTGAAGCTATTGCTAGAGTTCTAGTGGTAGTTGGTGTTCATGTTATTGGTTTAGCACGAAGTAGAAAAGACTTGCAGACAGTTGCCAAAAGTCTGAAAGGTAACAAGGGAACATTTCATTCATATCCCGGGGATGTACGTATCGAGGAAGATCTTCTGGATGTGTTTGCTTATGCTGATTATAAATACGGGGGTATTGATATTCTTGTGAATGACGCTGGTATTGCCTATGTCGAATTGGTGACGAGTGAGTTATGAATTCATAAATCAAATTATTTGGATTATTCCTAGTGTAACGGATTTATCTATTATTTTTAGACAGCTCTACTGATCATCTGCGAGATGTTTATAATACGAATACTCTTGCTGCTGCTATTAGTAATCGAGAAGCAGTGAAGCATATGGTGAAACATAGTGGATCGGGTCGCATTATCAATTTACTCAGGTAAATCTTGAAAAAATGCAATTAATTCAATTGAATAGGCTGAATTTTTCTTCAAACATTATTTCAATAATAAAATGAATTATTAATAGAGAGGCACTCCAGAAAATTTTTAAAAAGAGCTCTTCAGGACATATTGTCAATATTATCAGGTAAAATATTTCTATAAAAATTTGGTAAACACGTATTTTTTATTTATTAATTGGATTTATCTCAAATTCAAGTCAATCAGGTCTCAAAGCAACTTTATTGAGTATTCCTACTGGTAATTATATATCTAGTAAATTAGCATTGCGTGCAATAACTGAGGATGTACGACAAGAAATAACGCAAAACTTGTATCCAATCAAAATCACTGTAAGTCTATTCATCAATAGAGTAATTGAATTACTGACATTATGAAATTTCTATTTATTTCAGGGAATTTATCCACATATTGTAGATACACCACTTTACAAAAAGGGAGGATTCTCCGAGGAAGTTAAGAAAATACCACATTTAGAGGCTGGAGATGTTGCAGATGCTGTTTTATTTGCACTCAGAGCCCCAAGAAATGTGCAAGTAAGTGCAACAATTTTTAATAGAGAAGAGTAAAATTAAGCAAAATGGACCTCTATAGAGCAACATGATCCAGGAATTTTTTTCAAAGTGAAGAACTTCATGAAAAAATCCGAAAATAATTTGAGAAAATGCTCCAATAGATGAAAATTGTTGGTGAATTTTTCAAGAAAATTTCATACACTCCTTCACCCTCAAAAAAAATCCCAAATAATTTTGATCTACTGATCCATTTTGCCCCAGTCTCCCGTAGATTAATTCTCCAAGCAAACATAATTATCTTTTTTCTCATATCTTTTTACAGATCAACAGAATTGAGATCGAAGGAATTTCATCACCGACCCCGAATTCTTCCCAGTCCCATGGAAACAGATCGTAACAGAAAATAATTAAACATTTCAAGGTACTGTACTACAGAGAATTGCTGTGCCTTTCTCGTTAGTGTGACTTAAATGCACATCAAGGCTCTGTATGAATCCGACGGTGCTGATCAGTGTTTTCCATGGTTTCCCCTGGTCTCCAGCAAATGCGGTGCAGTATGGTAAGAACTTGATCCATGGAGTCACAAGGGGGGTTGGAAAGGAAAGCAAAAATGTAAAAAAACCGAAAAGTCATACATGGCACGAATAAAAATAAAAAATAAATGAAAAAAAAAAAAAAACATTTCCTCACATTTGTTACTTCTCCAAAAAAAAATTTATTCATAGACCTCCGTCATTTCACTATCATCAATGACCAAATCATCCAGCATTTCCTCCAGAGTAACCTGAGGAAACCCAGATCCGAAAATATCATTAGAATCAACTCCTATCTGTTTGCTCGAATCCCTGAATATGTTGATATTCTGCCTCATCTCCGGATCTTCTTCCAGTTCCTCCAAAAATTCATTGTAATCACTGAAAAAAAGCGCAATAGAGTTATTAATGAATTCAAACAAGTGGATAATAGTATTGCTTTCCAACTGATATAGCTCTTTCTGCTGATACTTTAGCAGTATGCTTCCGAATGGAAGTGATACAACTTTTTTCAAACCATCATCAAAATATCAAATTTTGAAGAAATTCATTAAAACGCCAATAACTCGAGAACTAATCATGCAAATAAGCTCAAAATTCACAGGCATCTAACTGATACAACTCTCGAGATAATATATGAGTATAAATAACATCAGTTCAATAATTTCCAGAAATTCCATTAAAAACTGATTTTCGAAAAAAGGACATATCTCAAAAAGTATCGATCGGATTCTCTTCAAATGAAGCTTAAAAAATAGAGTTTGTCGAGAGGAAGTTTTCCACAGAATATGAAATTTTTCTATAAAACCGTTTTGCTGTAATTGAGACTTTTATGCACACACAGACATACACACACACAAACACACAGACATGCGCTAAAAATATAATTTTCTCTCTATTTGGATCATTTCAAGTATCTTCTATTCAAAAAAATTACAATCGAAAATTCTGATGATTACATAACTTCCATTCGGAAACAAAAAGAGCAGATCGCTTCCAAAAAACTAAAAAAATACTAACTTGTTCTCAGTGCCCATGGAAACAACTTCTTCATGAAGATGCTTCAACTTCCACATCCTCGCCCTGCGCCTCGCAGTTCTATCATTGCCATAAAACTTCTTAACAAGAATAACATCAGGAATATCATCGGCCGATAATTTATCGAAGTTTGCATCATTGATGTTGCTGTCGCCAACAGCATAGCCCATTGCCGAGTCTCCGGGCTTCAGGAGGTGCCCTAAATGAGTTCTTGCATGAATCTGATTGTCGTTGACTCCAAGCTCCGAAGCCTTCACCAACCAGACATCAGCAATCACGTGTTTATTAGAAATTGCTCCTTGTCCCGGAAAAACTTTCCTTTCCTTGTCCTTAAAAGGTAACAAAAGATCCATTAAATGTCAAATTCCATAATCGTCACCTTAGGAACAAAAGGGCGTAAGTGCTGTGTATAAGCATAGTACTTACGCCCCTTTGTTTCTAAGGCAAGATGTATATAAGCATAGCACTTATGCCCCTTTGCTTCTAAGACAACTGTATATAAGTATAGCACTTACGCCCCTTTGTTTCTAAGGCAAGCTATGTATAAGCATAGCACTTACGCCCCTTTGTTTCTAAGGCAAGTTGTGTATAAGCATAGTACTTACGCCCTTTTGTTTCTAAGGCAATTGTATATAAGCATAGCACTTACGCCCCTTTGTTTCTAAGGCAAGTTATGTATAAGCATAGCACTTACGCCCCTTTGTTTCTAAGGCAAGATGTATAAGCATAGCACTTATGCCCCTTTGCTTCTAAGATAACTGTATATAAGTATAGCACTTACGCCCCTTTGTTTCTAAGGCAAGTTATGTATAAGCATAGCACTTACGCCCCTTTGTTTCTAAGGCAAGATGTATAAGCATAGCACTTACGCCCCTTTGTTTCTAAGGCAAGTTATGTATAAGCATAGCACTTACGCCCCTTTGTTTCTAAGGCAAGATGTATAAGCATAGCACTTATGCCCCTTTGCTTCTAAGACAACTGTATATAAGTATAGCACTTACGCCCCTTTGTTTCTAAGGCAAGTTGTGTATAACATAGCACTTACGCCCCTTTGTGTTTTTAAGGCAAATTGTGTATAAGCATCGCACTTACGCCCCTTTGTTTCTAAGACAACTGTTTATAAGCATAGCACTTACGCCCCTTTGTTTCTAAGGCAAGATGTATAAGCATAGCACTTATGCCCCTTTGCTTCTAAGACAACTGTATATAAGTATAGCACTTACGCCCCTTTGTTTCTAAGGCAAGTTGTGTATAACATAGCACTTACGCCCCTTTGTGTTTTTAAGGCAAATTGTGTATAAGCATCGCACTTACGCCCCTTTGTTTCTAAGACAACTGTTTATAAGCATAGCACTTACGCCCCTTTGTTTCTAAGGCAACTGTGTATAAGCATAGCACTTACGCCCCTTTGTTTCTAAGACAACTGTTTATAAGCATAGCACTTACGCCCCTTTGTTTCTAAGGCAACTGTGTACAAGCACAGCACTTACGCCCTTTGTGTTTCTAAGGCAACCATATTTTTTCGTTCCATTCTTACCTTAATGATCTCGATATCCATCACGACGTACTCCGTCAGCTGTTTTGGATTGCAGATACTATTAAAAGGATGTCTCCAGAAGACAGTAGCACTGACCTCCGCAATCTGCCCCGAAGAAACATCGATCAAGTGCAGCGAATTCGTCGTCCTGTAAACAAGTGCAACCGGCGAAATTCCCCCCAATTGCTGGGTTAACTTTCTCGGAAGACAGACAACGCTGTCCTTCGAAACTGGAACAATCTCTACGCTATAAGTAAATTTGTAGTTATAAATATTGCTGCGTATATCATGAGAAATGAGTTTTTTGGAATGTTGATAGCGAACTGGCAGTACAGATACCAAAAAATCAATCATCTTTCTTGCTGCCGCTTCATTCGCGTAATAAAAGTCTAGACCCTCGTGAATCGGTTTGATTCCCAAAGTCTGTTCATGTGCTTTGTGCTTCAAAATGAGCTGTTCTAGGTAGTAGAACGTCTTTTTGTTGATTGCTTTTTGACGAACTTGAACGGAAGCTCGCCAGAAGTCCTTTGCCTCTGTTCTGTGGCAGTCATCGCACATTTGATGGTTCACAATGAACTCAACTATGAAAACCTGCTGAAGAACAGTTCCTCCGATAACTTCTGCATGAACGGTTAGTTTGACTCTTATTCTTTTGGAGTGTGGCTCGGTCCAAACGAAACCAGCATCGATCAGCTTTACGCGTTGGAGGCCTTTCAGCTTCTTCAGACAGATCGAGAGAAGCTCACGAGACTCTAAAGCTGCGTGGATCCATTCGTTGGGCGGCTGGAGATAACGCTCGCAGTTGCGGCAAAAGTGGAGAGTCGCTTGCTTTGGGATTCCCTCGGTTATGTCGATTTCCGTTCGCAAACAGGCAACGCACATGTTTGAGGGATTTGGCTCGATTAATATTCCACAACGACAGCATAGTCTGTGGGAAGAAATCGTTTGAATGCATAAATGCATTAATTGTTCATAAGGATTTTCGAAAAATAATTAACAACATTGAAATTATCGTCAAATCACTTTGCTCGATTTGATTGCAAGTCAAGTGCAAATCGCTAGCGATTTGACAATAATTTGATGTTGTTAATTATTTTTTTAAAATCCATATGAACAATTAATGCATTGAATTAACTCATATGGAAATGAATCCAATGATGAATAGTGTGAATGTTATGGAAAATAAATTTATCCATATGAATTGCTTTGGAGGGAAAGGGGCGTAAGTACTGCGGTTATATGTAGCACTTACGCCCTTTTGTTTCTAAGACGATGATATGCATATCGTTGGCTTAGGAACAAAGGGGCGTAAGTCCTGTCTACAAACACAGTACTTATGCCCCTCAGATACAAAAAGGCGTAAGTCCTGTGTTCAAGCACAGGACTTACGCCCCTCTGTTTTAAGGTGATGAAATAATACTATGTAAGATAGAAAAAAAATGAATATTTCTTAAGAATTTGAAAAATTCAAATTAAATTGTAATTTTTTTTTTTTTTTTTTTTGGAAAGAAAGGGGCGTAAGTGCTGGGGTTATGCGTAGCACTTACGCCCCTTTGTTTCTAAGGCAACGATATGATATTTACTAAAAATAGCAGATTTCTGACAATTTTGAGATTTTTTTGTTTTTTTTTTATAAAAAAATTTATTTTTAACCAATAAAAAATATGGGTATATAAAAAATTCAAAATCTATGATTTTGAATTTTTAAAAATATTTTTTGAATATGTATTTATTTGTAGAAAAAAAAAAAAAACGATCAAATTTGTCGAATGTGTACTAATTTCATTGTTACATGAAATTATTGGAAAATTTTGAGGTTGAAAAATTTGTTTTTGGGACTTACACTCGTGCTGTTGTTGCTGTAGGCTCGTCTATAGTCTCTAAATACTCCATTTTTACTGATAAAGTGATTCTATTCAATTAAAATACGTTTTAATCCTCAAAATTATCACAAATTGTCAAAATTATGGAGAAACCACAGGACCACGTGTGTTTTTTCGAGAGTTTCTGGAGTTAAATTCACTGAAGCGACATCTGCGTGACTCAGTCGGTAAAATAGAGTGGCAGGGATCTATATTACCGATAAAAATCTTAAAAGGGCGTATCTCCATTATCACCGGATATTATACCGAGAATTTGCAGATTTTAAGGGGTTAATGGGGGCAAAATGGACCTAAAACCAAAAATCAATTTTTTTCTTTTTTTATTGCAAAAATAAATTTGGATTTTTTTTGGGGTGAAGGCCTCTTCCGAAAATTCTGAAAAAATTCAGCAATAATAAATATATGTTGGACCATTCCCCCAAATTTTTTCGGATTTTTCCGCGAAGTCCTTCACCTCTAAAAAAATTATTGGATCACTTTTATGTAAAAATTCCATTTATTTGATGAAAGTCGAATAATTCAAAAATCCTTGCTCTTTGTTTTTTTGAGAATATCTCGGTAAATAATGGAGATACGCTCTTTTTGTTGAATACTGATTCCGTAGAGAATTTCAAGAGCTACAAAAAAGGACTCATGAAAAATTGCTCTATCTCGCTTATTTTCCGAGATATTGACAAAAAACTACAGAAAAATTGAATTGACTGGATTATTCGATCGATAAAATGAAAAAGTCAATAAAGCAGGGTTCTTCCTTACCGACAGAGTTCTTAAAAGCGCGTTTTCATAAATTTCAAACGCCTCAAATCCCCGGACATCAATCCCAAATCATTTTTTCCCAAAAAATCACTAATTCAAAGTTCATCAAATAAAAAATAAAATAAAAATTAATTTAAAAAATAAATAAATTCAAATGTTTGAGATTTTTTTAATGTTTAGGCGCGAAAAAAAGGCGTGGAACTTTGAATTCAAATTGAAGCATAAACAAATATTGATTCAACGGTTTCCATAGTTTCAAACCCCCAAAAAAATAATAAATCCAAAACTATTGAATAAAAAATATGAAAAATGAGTTTTTCTTGAAAATCAAATAATTTTTTCTTTTTTATTGCAAAAAAAAATCATAAAATGATGAAAAAAAAGTATTTTCCGGGATTTTCTTTGCGCAGTCGCGAATTTTATGGATTTTCCTGCCCCCGAGGAACTCTCCACATTATACATACATATATATATATAGATATATATATTGTCGCCTTGGAGTTAAAGGGGCGTAAGTCCTATATATAAATACAGCACTTACGCCCCTTTAATTCTAAGGTGATGACATATATATATCATCACTTTAGAGGTAAAGGGGCGTAAGTCCTCTGTATAAGCATAGCACTTACGCCCTTTTGTTTCTAAGGTGGTGTTATATATATATGTATATATTTATATATATATATGTGTGAAATGGACGAAAGGGAGGGGTTTGCAGGAGCGTAATACAGAGTTTAGCAAAGGTGCGGCATTTTCACAGTAGTTGTGACACACGAGGGAAAAATATATAAAGAGGGGATATGCAAGACGAGGCATACGTGTAAGAAAAAGCACAAGTGATCTATACAAAAAAGTGCATATCCCCCCAAAAAAAGTGCATTTTGAGGAAAAAGTATTTTAATTTAAATTGATTTAATTTCAAGAATTTAATTTTCTTAAAAAATTGATTTTAATTGAAAATTTGTCGTTTTTCCTCATTTTTTTCAAATAAAAATAAGAAAAAAACGAAGAAACATGATTTTTTTATTGAAGTGAAGAGTTTTTTTTTTGGGTGTCATGTGAAGACTTGTGTCCTGTGGATTTTCCTGTCTTTAATTATGTAAGAATTATTTTAATCAAAAAAAAAATGAATTAATTTCAATTTTTTTTTTAAATTGTGAATTTTGAAAATAATGAAATTTTGTATTTTTTTTAATAATTTTTCTTTAGTTCTGCACTTTTTTTGCCACGTATTATCGATAAAACACACTTCATACTATTATTATCATTACTATTATTATTATCGAGATATCGATTTTTATTAACCTTTTTTTTTATTTTTTTAAGGAAATAAAAGATAGTGATAAAAACTCAATGTTCTGAGATGGAAATAAGTGCATGAAGAATTTCGAGTGAGTCCCCTCGTGCTTCAACCTTCTGTTATGAGGATAAAGCGCAAGAGGAGGGGGAAGGAGAGGGGGTGGGGGTCTGACCAATAACATTGCCTACTCCTCAAAAGCTCCCACTCTCGTGCACTTTTTTTTAACTTTAATAAAGAAAAAGGAAAATTTCCTAAAAACTCATGAAAATTGCGAAATTTACATTAAAAAATGGGAAAAAAATTTATTGAGAGAGGGGGAGGGGAGGGAGGAGGGGAGGGAGGAGGTGAGGGGGAGGGGGGGGGGGTTGACCAATGAGATTGCCTACTCCTCAAAAGCTCCCACTCTCGTACACTTTTAATTTTAATTTTAAAAAAGGGAAATTTCCTAGAAATTCATGAAAATTGGGATATTTACATAAAAATATTGAGAAAAAAATATTGGGGGGGGGGGGGGGTGGCTGACCAATGACATTGACTATTCCTTAATAGTTCCCACTCTTGTGCACTTTTTTTTGTAACTTTAGTAAAAAAGAAAACGAAAATTTCCTAGCAACTCATGAAAATTGCGAAATTTGGATAAAAATGTTGTTTAAAAAAATGGGGGGGGGGGGAGGGGAGGGGTTGACCAATGACATTGCTGGTTCCTCCAAAAGCTCCCACTTTCATGCAATTTTTTTTTAACTTCAATTTTAAAAAAGTGAATTTCCTAGAAACTCATGAAAATTGTAAAATTTACATAGAAAAATGGGAAAAAAACTGAGGGGGGGGGAGGGGCAGGGGTTGACCAATGAGATTGCCTTTCCCTCGAAAACTCCCACTTTCATGCACTCTTCTTTAACTTCAATCAAAAAAAAAAAGAAAATTTTCTAGAAACTCATATAAATTGTAACATGTACATTAAAAAATTGAAAGAAAAAATTTCTTGGTGGGGGGAAGTGGGAGGAAGTGGAGAGGAGGATGGTAGGGGGGGAGGTGAAGAGGGGGGGAGGGTTGCCAATAACATTGCCTGTTCAATTAAAAAAAGGAATCTCCTAAAAACTCATAAAAATTATTAAATTTACATAAAAACATTGAAAAAAAATTCATTTTTGGTGGTGCGGGGAGGGGGAGGGGGGGGGGGGGGGGTTGACCAATGACATTGCCTCTTCCTCAAAAGCTCCCACTCTCGTCCACTTTATCTTTCCCGATAAAAACCAGGAAATTTCCTTGAAACTCATGAAAATCGTACAATTTACATAAAAAACATTGAAAAAAAAATAGGTTTTTTCGGGGGGAGGGAGGGAGGGGGGGGGGCTGTAAAAATAATCGAAAAAATGCGGAAAGCACTTCCTTCCTCCTCAGACCACATCCTTGAGAAGTACTAACACACTCGCGCATTCTCGCGCCTGTGTTTTCCCCCTCCACTAGTGACCAAGAGGAGGGGGGAGGGATGGCAGAAGAGGGAGGAGGGGGGAAAGGAGGGGAGTGTTTGCACGAACAGTCAAAAACGCGATTTTTTTTCGCTGTTTCTCTCGCGAAATCCTTTTTTTTTTCGCATTTCATGACTATATATTCTATTTTTTTTATATTTTTTTCATCACTTGTGAAAAGATTCTTGTGAGTTTTAGCGATTGTTAGTGTATGGAAGTGATAATTATCATAATGATGTGCATAATAATTGTCTACCTATATATTACCTCATAGCGAATATTTTTTTTTTTTTTTTTTAAAGCAAATTCGAAGGATTTGCGGATAAAATTAACGAGTTATGTAATAATTATTTTCGGTAATTATTGAGGGGGGGGGGGGGGGGGGTGATATTGGAATTGAGTTAATGAGATTTTCATTATTAATTTGTTAATTATATCAATTGATTGAGGGAAAGTAGGTTATTATTGATTAAAAATGGAAAGTTCAATAAATCGACGAATTTATGAAAAAAAAAAAAAAAAAAAAAAAATTATTCTTCATCCATTTCCTGTTATTAAAATGAAAAATTGAACAAAAAAAATAGTAATAAATGTATAGACACCTTTTGTTAACATGCGACCTCTTCTGCACCTGTTATTCCTCCTCCCCCCCCTTTGATCGTAAATTATTTATCCACAAATACGCGCAGACACACGCAGGTATCACATTCCTATCGTTTCATCATTTTTTCATTAACAAAAGTGCATTGAAACACTTTTTTTTTCTCACAATTGTTTAATTTATTAATGGAAAAAAATTAATTTCAAATTAGAAAAAAAAGGACAGAATTTAATTTTAAATTTAAAAAAAAGCGGAAAAATTGATTTAAAATTAAGAAAAAAGGGAAAATTTAATTTTTAATTTAAAAAAAAGCGGGAAAAATTGATTTTAAATTAAGAAAAAAGGGAAAATTTAATTTTTAATTTAAAAAAAAGCGGGAAAAATTGATTTTAAATTAAGAAAAAAGGGAAAATTTAATTTTTAATTTAAAAAAAAGCGGGAAAAGTTGATTCTAAATTAAGAAAAAAGGGAAAAATTGATTTTAAATTTAAAAAAAAGCGGGAAAAATTGATTTTAAATTAAGAAAAAAGGGAAAAATTGATTTTTAATTTAAAAAAAAGCGGGAAAAATTGATTTGAAATTAAGAAAAAAGGGAAAATTTAATTTTTAATTTGACAAAAAGCGGGAAAAATTGATTTTAAAATAAGAAAAAAGGGAAAATTTAATTTTAAATTTAAAAAAAAAAGAAAAAAGTGATTTTAATTTGAAAAAATGAGAAAAATTCAATTTTTTAATCTAAAGAAGCTAAAAAATTGATTTGAAATTGAAAAAAAGAAGGAAAAATTCAATTCTTAATTCAAAAAAAAGAAGAGGAATTAATTTTGAATAAACAAAAAAAGAGAAAATTCAATTTTTAATTTAAATAAACGGACTAATTAATTTCAAATTTATAAAAAAAAGGAGAAAAATTAATTTTGAATTTAAAAAAAGCGAAAAAATTCATTTTAAGTTGAAAAAAAAGGGAAAATTTAATTTTTAATTCAAAAAAAAGAAGAAAAATTAATTTTTAATTTAAAAAAAAGGACAAAATTCAATTTTTTTATTTAAAAAAGCTAAAAAATCGATTTTAAATTAAAAAAAAAGGGAAAATTTAATGTTTCATTCAAAAAGAGAAGAGGAATTAATTTTGCATTGAAAAAAATGAGAAAACTTAATTTTAAATCTAATTAAACGGACTAATTAATTTCAAATTTATAAAAAAAAATGAGAAAAATTAATTTTTAATTCAAAAAACGCGAAAAAATTGATTTTAAGTTGAAAAAAAAGAAAATTTAATTTTTAAGTAAAAAAAAAGTGGAAAAATTAATATTCCCGCATTCCTTACGCGTTAAATTTATGAGGACTGTACAAATGAATTAATATCATTGCCTTAGAAACAAAAGGGCGTAAGTGCGTTTGCTTATAAATAGCACTTACGCCACTTTGTTTCTAACATGAGGATTCATCGAAAGTCAATGAAAAAAAAATTATTTAAAAAAAGTGAGGAATCGATAATCAAACCAGTTTTATTATGAATTCATAATTATTATCATTATTATTATTACTTGATATCTTGTATTTCCACGTGTTTTTTTTCTTCTTTTTTTAATGTCTATTGCTGGTTTTTTCAATGTCTCGTAGTAGGCGGTGCATCAACTCCCTCTTCTAATCACTCAAAATGAGGCGATAAGATAGAACTGGCCTCCAGTTAATCGCAAATAGTCGATCAGGTGAATTCAAACGATAGTTTCATATTCGACCTGTTTTATTGTTGCAAAAAAAAAAAAAACATTGTTTTTTTTTTATTTTAGTGATTTTTTTGTGATAATTAATGCAATTCAATGAGGATATTTAATTAATTTGATTTTTTTGAGTGAAATAATTCGGTTAAAAAGTGGTAAAACGAGATAAATCGATTTTTTTACTTTTTTTTGTGAATATATCGGAAACTAAGTGAGATGAAGCGATTTTGTAATTTAGCACCTTTTTTGCAATTCTCGAAATTCGCAATGAAATTATTTTTAGAGTAAAAAGGGCGTATCTCCATTATTTTTATTATTAAAAAGAGAAAACAAAAAAAGGAAAAAAAAATAGTGTGGTAATTTTTTATTTCTATTTTAGTGAATTTGTGGCAATAATTAACTCAATTGATTGAGGATATTTAATTAATTTGATTTTTTAGTGAAATAATTCGGTTAAAAGGTGCTAAAACGAGATAAATCGATTTTTTTAGGATTTTTTTGGGAATATCTGGGAAACTAAGTGAGATAAAGCGATTTTAGGACTTAGCACTTTTTTTTGTAGTTCTTGAAATTATTTATAAAATCATCTTTAGAGTTAAAAAGACGTATCTGCATTATTTTTATTAGAAAAAAAAAGTGGTAATTTTTGATTTTTATTTTAGTGAATTTTTGAGGATAATTAACGCAATTAATTGAGGATATTTAATTTATTTGATTTTTTGAGTGAAATGAGTCGATTTAAAAGTGGTAAAACGAGTTAAATCGATTTTTTCCTAATTTTTTAAAGAATATCGCGGAAATTAAGTGAGATAAAGCGATTTTGGGATTTTGCGCTTTTTTTGGAGTTCTTGAAATTCGCTATGAAATCATCTTTATAGTGAAAAAGGCGTATCTCCATTATTTTTATTATTAAAAAGAGAAAAAATAGCAAAAAAAAATATTGTGGTAATTTTTTATTTTTATTTTAGTGAATTTGTGACGTTAATTAACGCAATTAATTGGAAATATTTAATTTATTCGATTTTTTGAGTGAAATAATTCGATTAAAAAGTGGTAAAACGAGATAAATCGATTTTTTCCTAATTTTTTAGAGAATATCTTGGAAATTAAGTGAGATAAAGCGATTTTAACCGAATACTTTTTTTTATAGTTCTTGAAATTGTTTAAAAAATTATCTTTAGAGTAAAAAAGGGCGTATCTCCATTGTTATTATTATTAAAAAAAGAAAAAAGGAAAAAAAATTGTGGTCATTTTTTTATTTTTATTTATTGAATTTTTGCTGATAATTAATGCAATTAATTGAAATTATTTGATTAATTCAATTTTTGAGTGAAATAATTCGATTAAAAAGTGATAAAACGAGATAAATCGATTTTTTCACAATTTTTTTGTGAATATCTCGGAAATTAAGTGAGATAAAGCGATTTTGAAATTTAGCGCTTTTTTGTACGTCTTAAAATTCTCTAAAAAATCATTTTTAGAGTAAAAAGGGCGTATCTCCATTATTTAGAGATATTTTCAAAAAATTATTGAAAAAAAGGATTATTTTGCTATTTTACCTTTTCGCGTTTACAATAAATTTTTTTTAATGCAATTAATTATATATTTCATTGTTTAATTAATTTAATTAATGCAAACAATTGTTATTATTAATTTTATTAATTTTTTTTAGAGTGAGACACCGAATGTCGAAGCAGAAGGATCAACCTTTTGTGCGATTTCCATAATCGCCGAAATAAATCTCAGAACCGCAGAATTTTTAAACTGAAAAAAAAGGAAAAAAATAATAATTTAATTATTAATATCGGAGGATTATGGGATTACTTCGATTATCTTTGAAAAGATGCTTTATTTACGTGTTTTGTGCAACTGGAATGATACTGGTGGTGATGAATGTACGACAAAAGGATCTATGGCATGCAATAAGAGCTGATAGTGGACAGACACAATCATTGCGAGCATTACCTGATGTCAATAAGGTAAAAAAAAGGAATTAATTTGAAATTAAGTCTGAAAAATTGCAGCGAATAACAGAAAAAATTATGATTAAAAAAAAAAAATTAAAGGAATTTTTTTTCTAAATTAAAGTAATTTTTTTTCTAATTTAAACGAATTTTTTTTTTTAATTATTGGGAGAAAAGGGGGAAAAATGGTGATTCTGATGAAATGGTTTGAGATAGATATTTTCTGATGATTCCATTGAAAAGCTGAGAAAATTTTAGTCGGAAAACATGTGTCACATGATTTTTTAAATTTTTTTTCAAAATTTCGATTTTTTGAAAATTCTAATTTTTTGAGTAAAATCGAAAAAATTCAGTTTTTTGGGGATATCTTGGGTTCTATTGGTCGTAGAGACCTGGGGTTGATCTTAAATGAAAGATGAGCTCATTTGCCATTGATTTGTGTAGTTCGCACTTTTTTTTGGATGATTTTTCAATTACTTGAGGCCCATTTTCCGAAAAATCAGTTTTTGCTCTATATTTATTTGAGAAATTTGTAATTTTTTTTTGGAAACTATATGAATTTATGGGAAATGAGCTCATCTTTCATTTGAGACCAACCCCAGGTCGCTACGACCAATAGAACCGGAGATATCCCCAAAAAAGTGAATTTTTTCGATTTCGATCGAAAATTTCGAATTTTCAAAAAATCGAAATTTTCAAAAAATTTCAAAAAAATCAAGTGGCACATGTTTTCCACCTAAAATTTCCTCAGCTTTTCAATGGAATCATCAGAAAAAATCTATCTCCAATATTTCCATCGATTTAATCAATTTTTTAAATGAAATTTTCCAAATTTTTCATTTTTTTCATAATTTTTCCTGTTTTGGTGGAGAAAATAGAAGTAAAAATTCAGGAAAAAATCGTACATTTCAAATGAGCCCTCAATAAACAAAGTTTTGGCACTCATCCATGTAGAGTCCACTTTGCCAAGTGCCTCTAGTATCACTCGAAAAAAAAACGAAGCCCCCTCAATTTAATTCGATATTTCCCCTAAAAAAAAAAAAAGGGAAAAACCGTATTCTTAGGTACAGACAAACAGAGAAAAAAAAACAACTTTCCCACACAGATGAAACTATTGCCCGCGATAACTAAGGGTCCATCATCATCGAGAGTATCGCGTAAAAGGCAGAGTGTCCAGAATAAATCAGCAGTTAAAAAAATTGAGGTAAAATCCTCGAAAAAGTGATTTACTCGACGCTAGTGCTTTTTTTTAAATCAAAATTCAAAAATTAAAAAAAAAAAAATCGAATCGATCGAAATTGAGAGATATTTTATTTTATACACGATTACGCTTTAGAAAAAGAGCTTTTGCATTAAAAAAAAAAAATTATTCAAAAAAATCGAAAAAAAAAATTGAAAAAAAAAATCGAAAAAAAAATCGAAAAAAAAAAATTCTTCAATTTTTATTTTTTGAATATTTCGGTAAATAATGGAGATACGCCCTTTTTGGTCTGAGAAGCTTTTGTAGAGAATTTTAAGAGCTACAAAAAAGGATTGAAGCAAAAAGGGCGTATCTCCATTATTTACCGAGATATTTAGAAAAAAAATAAAAAAAATTGAATTTTTTACAAAAAAAAATTTTGAAACTTTTTAATTTGAGTTTGAAAAATTGATAAAAAAATTATATTTAATCGACAATCGTCTGCTTTTAAATAGTTCAGAGAGTAGCCTGTCGACTAGGTCGACATAGCCAGACACGTGTTTGTGCAATTAATATATAAAACGCAGTATTGCCTGTTATTGAACAGCTATTAGAACAAGAGCACAGGTTAAATTCCAAAGTTAATTCATCACTGATGTATTACGATTGAATTTATTCAATGAACGATAGTCCTTTTCGCCACAAAATAGAGTTCTGTATGCAAAATTAAAAAAAAAAAAAAACTTTTTTCAAAGCTTTTTTCAGTGGATTTTTACGTATTTATGTATGAAAAATCCAAATTAATTTTTTTTTCCTGTAAAATCGTCGAATTTTTTGTTATTAATTAACATTTTGAATGATTAAAGCGTGAAATCTCGTAAATTAATTTTTTTGAATTTTTTTTCCTTCTTATATCATCGAATTTACCCTCAAAAAAATGAAGAAAAAATGGATTATTCATTTTTCCCCACTGATTCCACTAAAAGAATAACACCACTGTAGAATTTTCAAAAAATCGATTTTTTTTCCCTGCTTTAAAAATTACTTTGGGCCTTCCAGAATACGGGCAAGAAAAGTTATCACCTGAAACCCATTATTTCACATGAAATTTTGAATTTTTCCCAAGGAATTTCTTCATATTCATAGCCCAAGTCAAAACTTCAATCGTGTTTTTCCTCGAAACATGATTTTTCAAATTGGCACGCAGCATAACTCCAATAATTTTAATTATTTTCATTTGAATTTCCCCACAGCATCTTGAAAACAATATTTCGAACAGAAATACGTAGGGAATTTTCAAAAAATTGATTTGCACATTTTTTATTGATAAAAAATTGCCGATTTTTTGGCCGAAATTTGAATTTTTTCATTCAAATGGTCACCAATCCCACAAAAAACAATATTTTTGAAATCCCCTACGTATTACTGTAGCTATATGTATCTAGACTGAGCCAATTTTTTTTTTTTTCAATTGAAATTTGCACCAGTTACACTGCGTGCAGCAGAGTGTTTTAAATTCGAGGAGCCTCGCAAGAATGGCTCTTGTGTCGTCATTTTTTGATATTTTTTGATGATTTCTTTTTCTGAAGACTCAAATATATGCTCAATCACTCCCTCAAATATCATTATTTTATCGCCACTCTTTCTATAGAAAAAAAGATCCAAAAAACGCCTTTTTTAGGCTTTTACAGGAATTTAAATGGAATTTTTTTGTTTTTTTAATAGCCATCGAATCTAACGGGGACTGCAATTTCTCCGGATCCAATTCCAGACATCACAGATCCAAGCAAAAGGCCATGGTACATGAAAGGCGGTATGAGAAGACCCATACCTGTTGCAAGATCCAAGAAAACTGGACGAAGAATAGCTAAATTGTGGCCAGATGAAGACGCCAATGATGACAGAGTCACAAATCAGGTAATTATGATAATAATGATAATAATTGATTGTGATGATCATTTTCATGTTTATAAATTCAGTTTTAGGGATGATAGGACGTTATCCGGTTGAAAAAACGATATATAAGGTGGGGTAAAACGGGCACGGGTGGATTTTTGTATTTTATACTATGAAAATTAGGAGAAATGAATGGAAATATTGGAGATAGGTTTTTTCTGATGATTCCATTGGAAAGATGAGGAAATTTCCCATGAAAATCATATGTCAGAAGTTATTTTTTGGAATTTTTCAAAAATTTCATTTTTCGCGCAAGATTTGAAGGTGAAACTCTTCTGTTTTTGAAAAATTTCAGGTTTTCGAGAATATCTCTGGTTCTATTGATCGTAGCGACCTGGGGTTGATCTTAAATGAAAGGTGAGCTCATTTCCCATCGATTTGTGGGGTTTAAAAAGAAAAATATCAATTTTTTCAAGTACTTATAGGGCAAAAACTGATTTTCAGAAAATGACCTATAAATATTTGAAAAAATTGATTTAAAAAAAATTTGAACCACATAAATCGATGAGAAATGAGCTCGTCTTTCATTTGAGATGAACCCCAGATCGCTACGACCAACAGAACCGGAGATATCGCCGAAAAAGTGAATTTTTTCGATTTTCAAAAGGAAAACCCCTTCAAAACTTGGCCAAAAAAGGAAATTTTTCCAAAAATTGAAAAAAAAAATTTTGACACATGTTTTCTGCCTAAAATTTCCTTAGCTTTTCAATGGAATCATCAGAAAATTTCTATCTCGAACCGTTCAATCGGAATATCCATTTTACCCCACCTTCCCCTATAAATTCAGATTAAACACTGTAATGTGTAATTAAATTATTCCTGGAATTATTAATTTTTGATATTTTTATTAATATTTCAGTTGATGTTTTTACCATCTGATTACAACAAAACTGGGACAGATACAAAACCAAAGAGAATAATGGTGCCACATGGAATGAATGAAGCTAAAACAGGAGGTGAATTGTTTCATCAGCTTGGTTGTCCTGTTAATACATGTGTCATAACACGTGACAATCCAGAAACTGCTGATTTAATTATCTTCAAGGATTACGTTAGTCATATGGGATATAGACCTCCAAAACAAGTAAATATTAAAGGGAAAAAGCAAATTTTTATCATTTTTTTTCTTTTTTTTTTGAGAATATTTTGATGAATAAAGGAGATACGCCTTTTTTTTTGTTCTAAAATATTTTTGTATTTTTTTAAAAAGTCTTTAAAATACGGATTCAGACAAAATCGCTCTATCTCGCTTAATTTCCGAAATATTCTGAAAAAAAATAAATGAAAAAAAAATTAAACAAAAGTAAAAATAGAAAAATTTCATTTTTTTCATCAGTTTTTTAAGAATATCTCGGAAAATGAGCGAGATAGGACGATTTTACCTCAATCCTTTTTTGTAGCTCTTGAAATTCTCTACAAAATAGGATTTCAGCAAGAAATCACCTCATCTCGCTTATTTTCCGCTTATTTTAATAAAAACAAACTCCAGAAAAGCTCTAAAAAAAATTAAAACAAAAAAATTCCCTTTTTTTTACAATTTTTATCAAATATCTCGGAAAATAAGCGAGATAGAACGATTTCACATCAACCCTTTTTTGTAGCTCTTGAAATTCTCTACAAAATAGGATTTCAGCAAGAAACCACCTCATCTCGCTTATTTTCCGCTTATTTTTATAGAAAAAATCTCCAGAAAAGCTCCTAAAAAAATTAAAACACAAAAATTCCCTTTTTTTCATCAATTTTTCTCAAATATCTCGGAAAATAAGCGAGATAGAACGATTTTACCTCAATCCTTTTTTGTAGCTCTTAAAATTCTCTACAAAAAACCTATGAAGCAAAAAGGGCGTATCTCCATTATTTACCGAGATAATCTCAAAAAACTGTATAATTTTTTTTTTTTTCCAAAATTCTTTAAAAAAAATTTTTCTTTCCTTTTTTTTAATCTAAAATTTTTTTCTTCTTCTTCCAGGTTTGGATGTTATATTTTCTGGAATGTCCTTATCACACCCAGGTCGTTAAAAATGCTGTTGTAAATTGGACAGCAACATACAGAAGAAGCAGTGATATTGTTGCACCTTATGAAAGATGGCAATATTACGATTCACGTGTAACACAAATACCTCAAACATTTAATTATGCTTCTAATAAAACGAAAAAAGTAGCCTGGTTCGTATCAAATTGTCATCCACGAAATCAAAGAATGAATTATGCCAAAGAATTATCTAAATATATACAAGTTGATATTTATGGTGCCTGTGGTAGTTTAAGATGTTCACGTTCACAAGCACAAACTTGCTTTGAAATGCTTGATGCTGATTACAAATTTTATCTTGCATTTGAAAATTCAAATTGTCGAGATTATATAACGGAAAAATTCTTTGTCAATGGTCTTGGGTAAGTTTTATATTTTTTTGATTTTTTTTTGATGATTTTTAAAATATTTGATGATTTTTTATGATCTTTTAATGATTTTTAATGATTTTTGATGATTTTTTAATGATTTTTGATGATTTTTAATGATTTTTAATGATTTTTTAATGATTTTTTAATGATTTTTAATGATTGTTAATGATTTTTAATGATTTTTAATGCTTTTCAATGATTTTAATGATTTTTTCATGACTTTGAATGATTCTAATGATTTCTTAATGATTTTTGATAATTTTAAATGATTTTTAATGATTTTAAATGATTTTTAATGATTTTTAATGATTCTTTAATGTTTTTCAATGATTTTTAATGAGTTTTTAATGATTTTTAATTATTTTCTGATGATTGTTAATGATTTTTAATGATTTTTTAATGATTTTTAATGTTTTTTTAATGACTTTTAATGATTTTTGAATGATTTTTAAAATATTCAATGATTTTTAATGATTTTTAATGATTTTAGAAATTAATTCTTTGAAATTTAATTTTTTTTCAAACATTTTTTTTGAAAATATTTCGGTAAATAATGGAGGTACGCCCTCCTTGTTCCAAGACACTTTTTTTAGAGGATTTTAAGAGGTCCAGAAAAGTGAATTGATGCAAAATCGCTTTATCTCACTTATTTTCCATGACATTTTCGAAAAAAACAAACTAAAATTAAATTAATGAATGAATTAAAACGAAATAAATCGATTTTTTTGGGAGTTTCTTTGAAATATTTTGGTAAATAATGGAGATACGCCCTTTTAACTCTAATAAATTTTTGTAATTCTTATGGGAAAAAGGGCGTATCTCCATTATTTACCAAGATATTCTTCAATAAAAGATAATACTGAAAAAAAAAACTTTCAATTAATTTTTAAAAAAATTAAAAATTATTAAGAAGCGGAAGGTGGGGTGAAATGGACACTTCAATTGAACTGTTCGAGATAGAAATTTTCTGATGATTCCATTGAAAAGCTGAGGAAATTTTAGGCGGAAAACATGTGTCAATTTTTTTTTTTCAATTTTTGGAAAAATTTACTTTTTTGGCCAAGTTTTGAAGGGGTTTTCCTTTTGAAAATCGAAAAAATTCACTTTTTCGGCAATATCTCCGGTTCTGTTGGTCGTAGCGATCTGGGGTTCATCTCAAATGAAAGATGAGCTCATTTCTCATCGATTTATGTGGTTCAAATTTTTTTTAAATCAATTCTTTCAAATATTTATAGGTCATTTTCTGAAAATCAGTTTTTGCCCTATAAGTACTTGAAAAAATAGATATTTTTCTTTTTGAACCCCATAAATCGATGGGAAATGAGCTCACCTTTCATTTAAGATCAACCCCAGGTCGCTACGATCAATAGAACCAGAGATATTCTCGAAAACCTGAAATTTTTCAAAAACAGAAGAGTTTTACCTTCAAATCTCGCGCGAAAAATGAAATTTTTGAAAAATTCCAAAAAATAACTTCTGACATATGATTTTCATGGGAAATTTTCTCATCTTTCCAATGGAATCATCAGAAAAAACCTATCTCCAATATTTCCATTCATTTCTCCTAATTTTCATAGTATAAAATACCAAAATCAACTCGTGTCCATTTTACCCCACCTTCCCCTAAATCAAATTAAAAAACAATTTAAATTAAAATAATTTTTTTTTAATTTCAGGCACAATGTCCTGCCTATTGTCATGGGTGCACATCCAACAGATTACGCAAAAAGTGCACCATACAGATCATATCTTCACGTAGATGAATTCAAATCACCACGTGAACTTGCTGATTATCTTCATCGTTTGGATCGTGACGATGAACTTTATAATTCATATTTCAAGTGGAAGGGCACTGGTGAATTTATTAATACGTATTTTTGGTGTCGTGTTTGTGCTATGCTACATGACGAAAGACCAGCAACATGGTACGATGATGTCAATGAGTGGTGGCGTGGTGATAATGTCTGCACTCAAAAATCCTGGAGGGGTATTGATGATAATGATGTTAATTTTAAAAATTCATGAATATCATGATAAATTTGGGGATAATTATGAGATTGAAATTATCAGACATTTGAGAATTTTTTAAAAAAAGTAAAAAAAAAGGAATTTGTGTTTTTTAAAATGCTTTTAAAAAGTCTGATTTTGGTATTTTATGCTATGAAAATTACGAGAAATGAATGGAAATATTGGAGATAGGTTTTTCCTGATGATTCCATTGGAAAGATGAGAAAATTTCCCATGAAAATCATATGTCAGAAGTTATTTTTTGGAATTTTTCAAAAATTTCATTTTTTGCGCGAGATTTGAAGGTAAAACTCTTCTGTTTTTGAAAAATTTCAGGTTTTCGAGAATATCTCTGGTTCTATTGATCGTAGCGACCTGGGGTTGATCTTAAATGAAAGGTGAGCTCATTTCCCATCGATTTATGGGGTTCAAAAAGAAAAATATCAATTTTTTCAAGTACTTATAGGGCAAAAACTGATTTTCAGAAAATGACCTATAAATATTTGAAAAAATTGATTTAAAAAAAATTTGAACCACATAAATCGATGAGAAATGAGCTCATCTTTCATTTGAGATGAACCCCAGATTGCTACGACCAACAGAACCGGAGATATCGCCGAAAAAGTGAATTTTTTCGATTTTCAAGAGGAAAACCCCTTCAAAACTTGGCCAAAAAAGTAAATTTTTCCAAAAATTGAAAAAAAAAATTTAGACACATGTTTTCCGCCCAAAATTTCCTCAGCTTTTCAATGGAATCATCAGAAAATTTCTATCTCGAACCGTTTAATTAGAATGTCCATTTTACCCCACTTTGCCCTATGACTGAAAATCCTTCAAAAAAATTCAAGAAAATTTTTTGTTCGAAAAAAAGCGTCAGGACGATTTTTTATCAGTCAAAAAAAAGCATGTTTTAAATTTTTCGTTAGTCAGAATTGAATTTTTTAATATAGCTATAGACATATAAAAAAATCGCACTTGTTCTCTAAAATTTCTACATGTGCCATTTTTTTTAAATTAATTAATTTATTTGGAAAAAAATTGTTAATTGTCAAATGTCTGCTATTATTCATTCATTATCATAAAAAAATTAACGATTTGAGAGATTCAATGAGAAATTGTCTAAAAAAAATTGCACAAGCTTCCTAGTCGTTGGTAATTTAATTGAAGTCGAGTATTTTCTGTGGAGAAAATAAATTCTTCCAGAAATAAAGTGTAATTATTAGAGGAAAAAGGGAATTTCTCTTGTTTTTAATATAAATTTCAATTTTTTTTTGATGGATTCATTTAATTTATGAGTAATTAAAGATATATTCGATGTTTTTGAAGGGAAATTGTCTGATCTAATTAGGTATAATTGAGTCTAACGACGAAAAATCATAAAAATTCATTGAAATCTCATGAAAATTAAAAGAGAATCATCGTTTTTTTAATCAAAATAAAGACTGCGCCTATTTAATACACTAATATCAAAAAATGATAGTGAATTAATCGGTTTCGCATTTATTTTTATTTAATTTATAAGTGAATATAGTATTGATTGAAAGCACGCACTTAAGTTTATTGTGAATATTATCTTTTAAAAAAGAATCAACGTAATTAAATTAATAATTTTATTTGAGGAGAAAAGGAAAATTATGTGCAGTTTATTGAGATTGTTGATATTTCTTTGTGTGAATGAGTTTCTTGTCTTTGATATGGTTCCTAAGAATTATTCAAAATGAGGAAAATAATTATTTAAGGTAGTATCCCAGAGGATGGTCGATAAAACAGAAAAAAATGAGGATTTGTAGGGTAATTTTCAATTAATTGCTGATAATTCGGGGAAAATGTGCTTTAATTTATCCGAAAAAGGTGAATTTTAACGGCGACTGGACGGAAAATTCTGAAAAAATTAGACAACAGTGGAGACATTCTGGAGCATCTAGAGGAATTTTTTCAGATTTTTCCTTAAAGTCCTTCGGTCCAAAAAAAAATCCTGAAGGATTTCGATATTTTCATAATTTTTTCTAATAAAATCCTTTAAATTCTCTATCTTCTCGAATTTTAAGGGCGACTCGACAAAAAAATCTGAAAAAATTACACAAGATTCTAGACATTTTGTAACATCTTCATGAATTTTTTCAGATTTTTCCTCAACGTCCTTGAGTCCGAAAAAAAATCCTGGGTGATTTTGATGATTTTACGTGGATTTTTAATTTTTTAAAGTTGCTCTGGAAAAAAAGGAATATTTCAACAATAGCACAAAATTCATCCAAATTACCTCGATTTACGTGCTATTACATCAGTATTCTCTGACAAACTGCAAAAAAACCTAAACGAAATTGATGAATTCCAAAGAATCTCCAATCTCAAATTTAGTTTTCAATTAATTCCTGATAATTCGGGGAAAAATGTGCTTTAATTTACCCGAAAAAAAGTGATTAAACTATTCGAAAGTCATATCTTCAGCTTGTGAATATAATTTTTTTTTGTTTCGAATTTTTTTTTACATTACTAATCTCCTATCACATGCATGAGACAGAGAGAGAGAGAGGCAAATAGTTACGATTACCTTCTAATTAAAATTTCTCAATAACTATACGGTGAATTGAATATTTTTTTCTTCTATTATTTAGTTAAAATGCTGTTCTCTCCGCCAATTGTTTTTAAATAATGGATCAATCCTGTGGTTTCTTAGTAATTTCGTTATTTTCGTCCGATTTAGGGCGTTTCATCCCCACCACTGGTATTTTCAGTAACTTTGATAATTCATATCTCATAAACTGCACGGACAAAAATTATGAAAAAATTCAGAATAATGTAAAAAAATATCATTTTTGATGTGGCATCAAAAAAAATGAGGAATTAATTGTACTCGAAGTTCACTGGGATACTATCTTAAACGGGCCAGAGTCTGTGATACATTTGTGACACCGAATAATACTTGCCCGTGCCATAAAAAAAGCGAATAATTGAAATTAATCGTTAAAATTAGAGAAAATTTCAATTTAAAAAAATGGCTTCATTTTCTAGAGAATGCGCACACTGCCAATTAGAAAAATCCTCCTCTTTTCTTTTAATAACTATAAAATTTCCCAAAAAATTGTTTTTACTACATCACCACTTTTTTTTTATAAATATCTCGGAAACTAAGCGATATAGAGCAATTTTTAAAGAAACCTTTTTTGTAGCCCTTAAAATTGTCTTCAAAAAAGATCTCTATGAAAATCGCTCTATCTCACTTAGTTTCCGAAATATTAAAAAAAAACTGTTGACAAAATAAAAACAATTTTTGTGAAAATTTTACATTTTTTTTTATGATTCTCCAATTTTATTGTACAAATGATTTATAATTTTCTTTTTTTTTTTCATTTTTAAATAATTGGAAAATGCATTTATAGATAGCGCACAATATATAGACCTCTTTGTCATTACATTCCACGTCATTTAGATTTTTTTTAGGACATAAAATAGGACGAGAAGAAACAACGATTTAAGAATATATGCATTTAATTATTATTATTATTATTATTATTAAGTGCAATTTTATTTTCATCGTTACAAATAGAAATTTACGCACAAATTACCAAAAATATTTTATTTTTTATTTTTGTTTTAATTTAAAAAAAGCACAAAAATAAGAAATCTTTGTTTGAAAAGAATTTATGAATTTATTTATGAAAAAGGAATTAAAAAATGAAAATTGTTTTTTCTTTTTAATTTTTTGTTCCTCTAGTCTGAGAATAATTGAAAAGAAAAAAAAATTGATAATTGTAATTAATTAATAAAATAGATAATTAATGAAGCACGATACTCATGGATAATTGAGATAAACCCATGATTCTGTCAATTTTTGATTGTTAAACTGTACAAATAATTAGAGATTCAATTATCAAAATTTTTGGAATTTTTTTATTGTCTCTTTCAATTAAAAATTGAATAAATTTTTTAAATTATGAAATTTTCAGGAAAAAAAATTCATTTCGATTTTTAAAAGGATCTCGGAATCTAAGCGAGATAGAGCGATTTTTGAAAAGACCTTTTTTGTAGCCCTTGAAATTTTCTACAAAAAAGGTTTCTTCAAAAATTGCTCTATCTCGCTTAGATTCCGAGATATCTTAAAAAAGCAAATTTAAAAAAATGAATTTCTCTAAAAAATTTGAATCATTAAATTTTTTTATTTGTAAAAAAAAATTATTGTTAATTGAGGATTTGGGAACATATTTGTTATACAGTTTTAATTAATTTAAGTGGTGCTGATTGGTGCAATTGGAATGAGAACCTAAGAAAAAAAGAATTATTATCATTATAATTATTATAAAAAAAAAAAAATGAAACGAGGCAGAAAAAAAAGAGATTAATAATTTTTTTGCATAAAAATTATTTAGAAAATGAATTAGATTATCAATGCCATTAAATATTTTGTAAATAATTAGCTTGTAATGAAAAAAAAAGAAGAAAAATGTTAATGATGAAACGTATAAAGAAAAAATTTCTGTAATAATTCTTTTTAGAATTATTAATTAAAGAAAAAAAATTGTTTATGACGTGAAAGAATGAAATGGAAAAAAATCCTAATTAATATGAATAAATAAACAAATTCATGTATTATATCATTATAATGCATTTCTAGTGAAATTTATGGTGTCATTTTTTATTTCCATTAAATTAAGAAAAAAAAAAAATCAATTTTTTAATTTTTTTTCATTTTTTTTTTAATTTTTTAAAAAATTATTTCTTTTTTATAATTTTTTTTGTAATATCCATTAAATTAATTGCGACTGTAAATGATGCAGATTAATTGATATTAATTGTGGGTGCAAATGCATTGTTTGTGGTGTCATGGGAGTGGGAGAGGGGGGGGGTCCAATGTAACTTGCCCTAATTAATTTAATTATTTCGAAATTATTTCGTGGTAATACTGGAATTATTGATGAAAACGTCAATCTGCACTATTTTCCTGATTTCCCAGGGCTTTTGAAAAAAAAAAAAAAATTGTCATTAATCATCGATGGAAAGTGACAGAAGTCAGTCTCATTAAAATTTCGATTCATTGAATTTAGTTCAAAGAATTTTAATTAATAAGGTTTCGATGAGTTTCACGAATGCAATTGGATTTTTCAATGAACTTCGACAAAATCAATCATGTGATATTAATTGATGAGGGAGGGGGAGGGATTAAAGGGCATTGGGGGGGGGGGGGGGCGGGGTGAGTGGTTTCGATGATGGAAATGAGTTCATTTTCAATAATTCTGAGGGATTTATGTAATTTTTTGACCCATTTTATAGTTTTTGGGTTTTGTGAGAAGAAAAATTCCTTAAAATCGAAAAAATGACGATTTTCGATTAATCGCTACTGCTACAATAATCGAGATATCGCTCCCAATTTTTTTTTGAAGCTTCTGGGGGCTATGGAGAGTATCTGCCTATTTTTTGAGAAAGATATTCCCAACCGCAAGAAAGTTGTGAATTTTTGAAAATTGGGATTTTTGGGATTTTTCGTGTTTTTGAAGAAACGACGACTTTCGATTAATCGCTACTTCTACAATAATTGAGATATCGCTTCCAATTTTTTTTGAGGGTTCTGGGGACTATGGAGAGTATCTGCCTATTTTTTGAGAGAGATATAATTAACCGCAAGAAAGTTATGAATTTTTGAAAATCAGGATTTTTGGATTTTCGTGTTTTCGAAGACACGACTTTCGATTAATCGCTCCTTCTACAATAATCGAGATATTGCTCCCAATTTTTTTTTGAGGGTTCTAGATGGTATAGAGAGTTTCTGCCTAAATTTTGAGGGGGAAATCTTCAATAGGAATTGAGTTATGAATTTTTAAAAATTGGAAGAATTGGGAATTTTGCGTTTATTAAGGGATATTTTTTTCTCGCGTTTTTAGAAATAATGAGGATTTTCAATTGAGCAGTACTTCTACAATTATTGAGATATCGTTCTCAAAATTTTTTTGAAACTTCTAGGCACTATGGAAAGTATCTGCCTTTTTTTTGAAAAAGATATTCCCAACCGCAAGAAAGTTATGAATTTTTTAAAATTGGGGAAATGGGGAATTTTGAGTTTTATTTAAAGGAATACTCATTTCTCGCGTTTTCCGTAAAAATCATGATTTTCGAGTGGACCGTACTCCTACAATAATCGAGATATCACTTCCAAATTTTTTTGAAGCTTCCATATGCTATATAGACTTCCTGCCTAAATTTTGAAGGGAAAATCTCTCATAGGAATGAAGTTCTTAATTTTTTTAAATCAGAAAAATAGAAAGAAAATTTTAAAAAAATCGAAAAATTCTATTTTTTCGAAGGGATATCCCTTTCTCGCGTTTTTCGGAGCCAAAAAATCCCATCAAATATGCTAGACCTCGAAAAATCCCCAAAACCCATCCCTTGCACCATCTTTCGCCCTCAGAAACCTAAAAACTATAAAAATCGTAAAAACGCCCATTTTCGATTAATCGTTCCTCCCCCAATAATCTCGATATCGTTCCCAAATTTTTATTGAACCTTCCACACACTATCTCGAATACCCGCCTAAATTTTGAGAAAGATATCTCCATCCGCAGCAAAGTTACAAATTTTTAAAAACCGTCAAAACTTTAAATTTTCCTTTTTTCAAAAAAAAAATCAAATTATTTCCTTGATTTTTCCAAGTAATTTCAAGAAGCTTATCAAATTTTATCTCATGCGATTACTCTGAAATCATGCTAGTGTCAGTGTTAGCGAACTTGCCCCAAATCCTCCCCCCCCCCTCCCCCTCTCCCCCCTTTAACCCCCACTTGAGAGTACAAGTAGCTGCGATGAGTAATTTCGGAGTAATTCGAAAACTCCCGCAAAAGTTTTTGCCTCCGTTTCTACGAGAAGTTAAAGGGAGGGGGAAAAGGGGTGGGAGGAGGGGAAGAGGGGGGGGGGGGGGGTAAACGCCTGTTAGCATTTCCATCACTTGCACGTACACGAAACTTCTGTCCTTCATTTACAGTAGGAAGAGACGAGTTTCTCGCGAGTTTGAAGCTCTGAATCGACGAATTTACCTTTTTCCCCTCAGAATGTACCTATATATATATGGGTACATATATATATATGTAATTCCATATGACTTAAGAAACTTTTACATGTATGCAGTAATGTATGCATTAAAATCGCAGCTCATTCCACTTTTCAAATGCGAAATATTTCCATTTTTCGCTTAAAAAATTAAAAAAATTAGAAAAAAAACACATTTTTTTCTTCAATTTTTTAAAATTTATTCGAGTAAATGAATTATTTATTCACTCTATTCATTTATTTATTATTTTTTCTGTTGTTTTCGCTGTTATGATCATTATTATTATTATTATTATTATTATTATTATTATTATTATTATGATTAAAAAAAAAAAATTCTTCAATTTTTTAAATTTATTCGAATGAATTAATTATTTATTTACTTTATTTATTTATTTAATTAATGTTTTTGTTGTTGTTGCTGATATTATTATTATTATTATTATTATTATTTAAAAAAATATATATTTTTTCATTGTGTGGAATTAGTTACGCGTTCACCGATAGATGGCGAAGCGCCACTTTTTTGAAATTCGCGCCATTCTTTCTTCCGCAAGCGGTCTTGCATATACTCAATCACTATATATGCCTGTTTTGTTGGGGCACTTTTCGTACTTGCTTCGGCAGTACATATACTAAAATTGGAACGATACAGAGAAGATTAGCATGGCCCCTGCGCAAGGATGACACGCAAAATCGTGAAGCGTTCCACATTTTTTTGCGATTTTTTTTCGTTAAAGTAAAGATTTTAAAGGAAAATTCGTGAAAAAATGTGAAACACTTTACGATAAACTTTTTCGTGTCATTTAAGAATTTTTTAACAAAAATCTGCACTTTTTTGCGATATTTGGATTTTTTTGAGGGTGAAGGACTTTTCGAAAAAATCTGAAAAAAAATTTAAGAACATTCCTCAATATATCTGGCATGTTCTCGAATTTTATTTTACCGTAAAAATAAATGTTAAACAAACATGTTTCTCTAGATAAAAAAACCTGTTGATCAATTTAATAACATCGTCGCCTTAGAGTAAAAGGGGCGTAAGTGCTAAAAACACGAAATTATGGTGTGAAAAGGGCGTATGTCCACTTATCATTCCAAAATGTTTTTTATGGCCTCTGGAACATTATTTGGATAATTGAAAATTAAAATAACAAAGTAGCGTAACTACCAATTTTAAAATGAAAGGGACTTATCTCCACACTTACGCCCTTTTGTTTATTTTCTTTTTAAACGCTATATAATTGTTAAAGTTAAAGTGAAAAGGACGTATCTCCGCACTTACGCCTTCTTTGTTTTTATAATTTTTTGTTATCTCATGAGAATATTTGGAGTTACGCCCTTTTTGTTTTTAGGATTTTTTATCCGAATTTTGGCACTTACGCCTTTTTTGTTTTTAGCGATTTTTATCTAAACTATGGCACTTACGCCTCTTTGTTTTCAATTTTTTTTCCGATGATTAGAGAAAATTCAATGAAAACACTAAAAACAAAGGGCCGTATCTCCGGCACTTACGCCCCTTTGTTATTAGTCAGTGGTACTTACGCCTATATGTTATTATTTTTTATTTTTTTACCAATATTGCGTAAAAGGCCTTGGAAAGCATATTGGAGCAATAATAGTGGAGATACGCCTTATTGTTATTTTGAAGGAAAAAAATCGGAAAAAATGGCACTTACGCCCCTTTGTTATTAGTCAGTGGTACTTACGCCTTTATGTTATTATTTTTTATTTTTTTACTAATATTGCGTAAAAGGCATTGGAAAGCGTATTGAAGCAATAATGGTGGAGATACGCCTTTTTGTAATTTTGAAGAAAAAAAATCCGGAAAAATGGCACTTACGCCCCTTTCACTCTAAGGCGACGATATAACTTACGTTCAAACATTTATTTTATTATAAAATTAATTATTCCAATCAAATTTTTAATTACAATAGTAATCAGAATTGTTGAAAAAAAAATATTAATTTTCTAAACTAATGAAAAATTAAAAAATCCAAATTTTTCATCAAAAAAGTAATTAAAATTTTTTTGATAAAAATTACAGAAACAAAAAAAATTAAAAAATTAAAAATGTGAATTTTGTTTAATAAATAAAATAATAAATAATTTAAAAAAAGGCGTATCTCCAATTATCTAAAAAAAGAACAATTCCCTTTTAAAAAAGGCCTCGAAGTAATTTTATCTCATGAAGAAAAAAGCCTGTAGAACGTAAAATACGCTTGAATAATTAAAAAAGACGTGATAATTCACTGCAAATATGTCCTTTTTTTAAATACATTTTTTTACTTTGAAAAATGTGAAGTCGCAGAGGTGTGAGCAATTGACAAGTAAAGTGTGTACGAAAGGGTAGAAGGGTAGAAGAAGTGTGCCTGTATCATACGTAGTTACCCTCGAGTGACTCAAGAGGGACTCCGCTTTCTCTTTTGCTCGATAGTGGAAGAGCGAAGCGATAGGGATATATGTATACACAAAGGGTCACGTGATTAGGTTTCAGTTGACCCTCTTCAGGCCTTTCGTTCTTCTTCAATGACCCCCGGATTCCTTTAATCATTCAGTGTTAATAATTCACTTCGCTAATTTGTCAAACTGAGTGGAAAATTTTTCCAAATATAGACACATGAAGAAGGGGGGGGGGGGGGCGGGGGGATTTTATCCAACTAATGCGACAAGTCTTCCGTATTATGGGAGAAACGAGCCAGCCATTAAAATAGCCTAATACGATGGATGAGAATTACTCTATTTTTATAGATATTACCTTTTTGCTTCCGAATGGAAGCATTGTAAACGCGATTTTTTTCGATCTCGAGATTTCATCGGAATATGACTCAGAATGTTCCAAAACGTTGAGAAATGACATTTTTAAAAAATGTCTGTATGTATGTGTGTGTGTGTGTGTGTGTGTGTGTTTGTGTGACAGATATCAGCTCATTGCTCCAGAACGGTAATACTTGGTGATCTGAAAATTTAACAGTACTTTCTCTCCCCATGCAAATTGCTCTCCGTGAAATTTGAGCGAAATCGGTTGAGTACTTTTCGAGAAAAATCAAATTTTCGTAAAATCGTTTTTTCGATTTTTCTCCGCGAAAAATTGATTCACAGCCCCCACTCTCAGCGATGAAATTCATCTCATTTGAACACACAATTTTCACTCGGGGTAAATTTTGCTGCGATTTTTCGTTGGCGGATAATTTCAATTACAGTGTTTTTTATGCTGAATTTTGTATACACGATAGCTCAAAAACTATTTGAGTTAGAGACTCGAAATTTCGTGGGTTTGTGCATCTAATGAACGAAAAGTTTGGTATTGAAATTGGGCGAAATCGGTCCAGTAGTTTCTGAGATATTGCACAAAAACCATTTTATGAAAAGAGGTTATATCTCGAAAACTACTGGAGCGATTTCGCCCAAGTTCAGCTTAAAAGATTCATCTCAATGAGCCCCACAAATGGTGAGAATTTCAGATTTTTCAGAGGCAGTCTCGTGTAAGAGTTTTCGATAACTTAGTTTTTTCAAAAATCACGGTTTTTCTTAGCTTCCTCCCTAGGAACACTACTATTTTTTATTTCACCATTCGAAAGTAGATAATTGTTTCTACAAAATGATGACAATCGGAAAGAATAGAAATCCTATTTGGAACCTGAACTTCAATTTTTCAGATTTGTCGTACGATCATCCATTTATGATTGAAAAATTGATGGTTTTTTTTTATGGAAACAATGAATAAATAAAGTTCACCGAAGATCAAACCATCATTGAATTTGTCCCCATAAGTACATATTTGTTGAGAAGATCATATTTTGTTACGGCATTTGGAATAATGAGAGATATAAATAGTAATTTCATGAATACCGTATTAAATTTCATTCGGAAGCATTTTGCCAATTGAATTGGCAAAATATTAAATGTCGCATCAGGAGTGGGGTTTGCAAATAACGCACAGGATACAACGCCTCTGCTTGTTTTTCTGGTTTATAGGTTTTTTGGGGATTTTTGAGCAAGAAGGATTGATGAGAACAGGTTTTTTTTAATATGGATTTTTTTGGAGGGGAAGGACTTTTTGGAAAATTCTGAAAAAATTTGGGGTGATTCTTGAATATGTTTTTAATTTTGTGGAATTTTTTCAGAATTTTTGGGGGAGACCTTGCAGGAGAAAAAAATTGGTTTTATATTGATTTATTGAATGATTAATTGATCAGAACAATATTTTTTGGGAAATGGGGATTTTTTTGCTGGGGAAGGACTTTTTGGAAAATTCTGAAAAAATTTGGGGTGATTCTTGAATATGTTTTTAATGTTGTGGAATTTTTTCAGAATTTTTGGGAGAGACCTTGCAGTAGAAAAAAATCCCATTGACATTAATTTAACTAAATGATTAATTGATCAGAACACTTTTTTTTTTTTTAAATCTGGATTTTTTGGAGGTGAAGGACTTTTTGGAAAAATCTGAAAAAATTTGAGAAGATGCTGCACTATATCCGCCATATTGTGAATTTTTTCAGAATTTTAGGAAAAGATCTTCCCACAGAAAAAAATCCCCTTCCTCTTCATTTATCAAAAAAACTTAATTAATCATACCATTTTTTTTTTCGATAATCCTGATTTTTTAATATATGAAGGACTCTTCAAAAAAATCTTCAAAAATTCAGGAAGATGCCTCGAAACATCCACCATATTGTCAAATTTTTTCAAAATTTTCAAAAGAGCCTTTCTCCCCCCAAAAAATCCCAAAGTCTCTACAATCGTCTCTTTTCTCATTCATCAAAAGAATAAACTGCAAAATTCCTCATTTTCCAATTTCTTTTCTCTAAGGAACGCGAATTCTTAACATAGTCACGACAAATCTCATAAAGAATAAAATCCCCAAAGAATAATTCAATTTAAAATAAAAAAATAATTCAATTTAATATTATTTGAATACACTTCTTTGAACAATATCCTTGCCTCCCCCCCCCCTCCTCCCCCAAATCTGTAATTCACTAAATCTGAATATTAAATTCATTCGCATATTTTCCATTGAATTTCATCTGTTATCATAAATATTAAATTCTCATCGCATATCACTCGGATTTTCATACAAATCTCACAATTTCCAATTTCAAATCATCTCTTTAATAATTACAGCAGTTAAATCCACTGGAGAGAACTTGTTAAACGCTAATTATTCATGAAAACCACTGAGTGATAATAATAATAATAATAATAATAATAATGATATGGAGTGCTCTTCTACCTCAACCGATTAATATTTGAAGTCCTTTCGCACAATTCAAATCTCTCAAATTTCTTCCAAAATTAATTTTAAAAAAAATCTAAAAATGAGTCAATTTTTTCTGATATTTTAGCAAACAGTGGAGATACGCCCTTTTTGCTCTAAAGACACTTTTATAGCGAATTTCAAGAGCTGCAAATAAGAATTCGTGTGAAAAGGGCGTATCACCCTTATTTTCCGAGAAATTTTCAAAAAAAACTACACAGAGAGGAAAAAAGTTGAGAAATTTCCCTTTTTTCCGGGGAATCATGTCGTCGCCTTAAGGTAAAAGGGGCGTAAGTGCCATTTTTCCCAATTTTTTCTCTTCAAAATAACAAAAAGGCGTATCTCCACTATTTTTGCTCCAATATGCTTTCCAAGACCTTTTACGCAATATTAGTAAAAAAATAAAAAATAATAACATAAAGGCGTAAGTACCACTGACTTATAACAAAGGGGCGTAAGTGCCATTTTTCCCGATTTTTTTTCTTCAAAATAACAAAAAGGCGTATCTCCACTATTTTTGCTCCAATACGCTTTCCAAGGCTTTTTACGCAATATTAGTGAAAAAAATAAAAAATAATAACATTAAGGCGTAAGTACCACTGACTTATGAAAAAGGAGCGTAAGTGCCATTTTTCCCGATTTTTTTTCTTCAAAATAACAAAAAGGCGTATCTCCACCATTATTGCTCCAATAGGCTTTCCAAGGCTTTTTACGCAATATTAGTAAAAAAATAAAAAATAATAACATAAAGGCGTAAGTACTACTGACTAATAACAAAGGAGCGTAAATGCCATTTTTCCCGATTTTTTTCCTTCAAAATAACAAAAAGGCGTATCTCCACTATTATTGCTCCAATATGCTTTCCAAGGCCTTTTACGCAATATTAGTAAAAAAATAAAAAATAATAACATAAAGGCGTAAGTACCACTGACTAATAACAAAGGACCGTAAGTGCCATTTTCCCGATTTTTTTTCTTCAAAATAACAATAAGGCGTATCTCCACTATTATTGCTCCAATATGCTTTCCAAGACCTTTTACGCAATATTAGTAGAAAAATAAAAAATAATAACATATAGGCGTAAGTACCACTGACTAATAACAAAGGAGCGTAAGTGCCATTTTTCCCGATTTTTTTCCTTCAAAATAACAAAAAGGCGTATCTCCACTATTTTTGCTCCAATACGCTTTCCAAGGCTTTTTACGCAATATTAGTAAAAAAATCAAAAATAATAACATATAGGCGTAAGTACCACTGACTAATAACAAAGGGGCGTGAGTGCCGGAGATACGGCCCTTTGTTTTTAGTGTTTTCATTGAATTTTCTCTAATCATCGGCAAAAAAATTGAAAAGAAAGAGGCGTAAGTGCCATAATTTAGATACAAATCGCTGAAAACAAAAAAGGCATAAGTGCCAAAATTCGGATGAAAAATCCTAAAAACAAAAGGGCGTAACTCCAAATATTCTCATGAGATAAAAAAAAATTATAAAAACAAAGAAGGCGTAAGTGCGGAGATACGTCCTTTTCACTTTAACTTTAACAATTATATAGCGTTTAAAAAGAAAATAAACAAAAGGGCGTAAGTGTGGAGATAAGTCCCTTTTATTTTAAAATTCGTAGTTACGCCACTTTGTTATTTTAATTTTCAATTATTCAAATAATGTTCCAGAGGCCATAAAAAAACATTTTGGAGTGATAAGTGGACTTACGCCCCTTTCTCACCAGAATTTCGTGTTTTTCGCACTTACGCCCCTTTTACTCTAAGGCGATGGAATGATGAATCGCTCTACCTTGTTTTACTCGTGAATTAATAATTAATTCATTCGTTTTATCAATATCACCGTAAAAAATTGCGCTTTGAAAAAAGCGCGGTTTACCGCGCAAAGAAAATACAAGCAAATGGTCAACTAGGCGTCGTTCATAAGCACCGATGACCGTGCTTGTTAAATCTAGCGTTTAGCAGAAGCAAACGCGGTTGAAGAGAGAGACAGACGCTCGGTCCATGACTCTCTCTCTCTCCCTCTCTAGCTCGGCTCTCTCGCGATCTATCCAGGCATATCCGAGTTTAATCTCGGCTGAGTGGCCATTTTCCCCTCGGAGAGTCAATCGGCCATGATAATATAGGGTTACAAGGCTCTACTTTTGTCGTGAAAAGGGAGAAAAAAAATTGTTGAGTAACGCGCGGGAGAAAAAAAACAAGGAGTTATGATGTAGGGGGTGGGGGAGGGGAGGGGAAGGGGGAGAGAAAAAGGGAGGTTAGGAAACGAGCCGTTAAGCCTTTTTACGGGGCATCCAGGCATGCAACTCTTGTGGCGCCATCTAACAGCGAGGGTTGGGAGTAGGGGGGAGGGAGTGCGGAGAAGTGGAAATCAAACGCATCGATGTATCTCAATTATTGGGTTGAGGGGATCGATGCGAGAGGGCGTTAGGGGATTCAGCAAAAAAAATCCCTCTGTTTGTTTATGAAAAGAATTTATTGAGCAGAACACTCATTTTTTAATAATTGGATTTTTTTAAGGGGGAAGGACTGCTCTAAAAAATATGAAAGAATTTGAGAGTAATGCTCAATATATCCGCAATATTGGAGAATTTTTTCAGAATTTTTGGGGGAGACCTTCTCCCTGAAAAAAATCTCCTCTTTATTCATTCATCAAAAAAATGGATGAATCGAAAGACTTCTTTGAAGATGATCAGGATTTTTTTTACGGGTGAAGGTCTTCTCTGAAAAATCTGAAAAAATTCGAGAAGATGCCGCACTATATTCGCAATATTGGGGAATTTTTTCAGAATTTTTGGGGGAGACCTTCTCCCTGAAAAAAATCCCCTCTTTATTCATTCATCAAAAAAATGGATGAATCAAAAGACTTCTTTGAAGATAATCAGGATTTTTTTTACGGGTGAAGGTCTTCTCTGAAAAATCTGAAAAAATTCGAGAAGATGCCGCACTATATTCACCATATTGCGGAATTTTTTCAGAATTTTTGGTTCAGGCCTTTTTCCGGAAAAAAATCCGAAAGTCAGCGCAATCGTCTCTATTCCTTTAAAAGAAAAGAACTAATTAATCAAAACCCTCGTTTTAAAATCCGGATTAAGGGTACAGGGAGGGAGAAACAGTAAGGCAGGTTATAAAACGAGTTAACCCTTTCTAGGGGCCTTAAAGGGGGGGGGGGGATAACCAGGCATGCAGCGCACGTGGCGTCATCTCGCGGCCAGGATCGAAACTACGAAAAAGGGAACGGAAAAACCTAGAAATCAAACGCTTCAATGTAACTCAATTATTGGGTTTAAGTGATCGATTCGAGATGGCGTTAGGGTATTCGGCATTTATTTGAATTAGATATGAAAAAGATGAAGAGATGGATATTTACGACTCGAGGCGTATCTCTTACGAAAATGGATGAATGAGTGGTTGAGGGTCATCGCGACCGTAAATCTATCACTTTTTTGGTCAAGCTGCGGTGGTGGAAGTAAGGGGGGGGGGAGGGGAAATGGGTGAAATATGATCGGGAGAATTGATGGGGAGTTAACAATAACTGGGGAAATGCGGAGTGATGCTTCTGAAGAATCAACCGTAAGGGATGAAGTGATGCCAGTGGGACAACGACAGCTTCTGGAGACGTAAACAGATTTACGACTTCTCGGTGGATCTACTAAAGGCTGAAGTGGAAGTGGAAGACTGGGAGACATTGAATGGAGGGAAGATGAATTTTTTGGGGTAACTCGCGGATTTATGAGATTTTAGGGTTTTTTTTATTTGGGATTTACATTTTTAGGGGGTGAGGGTCGGGAAAACCTCTTGAAATTGGAAAAATTACAATTTCCAATTGGACAGAACTCCTGAACGGTCCGAGATATCAATTCCAATTTTTTTTTAGGACTTCTTGATGCTGTGGAGAGTATCTGCCTCAATTTTGAAAGAAAAATCTTCAATAGAAAGAAAGTTATGAATTTTTGAAAATCGAGAAAAATCGAAAAATCCGGGTTTTGCCTCAAAATTCAGGAAAAAATGACAATTTTTGATTTAGCATCCTTCCTACAATAATTGAGATATCGCTTCCAAAATTTTTTTGAGACTTCTCGATGTTATATAGAACATCTGCCTCAATTTTGAGACAAAAATTCCAAAAAAGAAAAAAGTTATGAATTTTTAAAAATCGGAGAAAATAGTGAATTTTGAGTTTTGCCTTAAAATCGAAAAAAGACGATTTTTGATAGAGTACCCCTCCTCCAAAAATCGAGATATCGCTTCCAAAATTTTTTTGCTACTTCTTGATGCTATAAAGAATATCTGCCTATATTTTGAGACAGAAATTCTGAACAGGAAAAAAGTTATTAATTTTTGAAAATTGAGAAAACCCCAATTTAGCCTTTTTTTGAAGATCTGCCCTTTTTTCTGATGAAAAAAATCAGGAAAAAAATTCACGCAAGCCACATTAATGGAAAATTCTCCATATCCCCGTAAGGATACAATCTCCAATCTAATTATCCCAAAGCAATTCCCTATCTTCTCATGACCTTCACCAAAAAATAAACGAAACAAATCCGTGTTATTCACCCCGAAAACTCATCCCTGGGAAATCATTTTCCTCGATACACGAAACTCTCCTCCTCCCTTTTTTTTTCCTCTCCACCTCTTTCTATTCTCTGAAGTGTGATGAGTCCAAACGCAGTAGCTAGAGAGGCGAATTCATTCGGCCCTACCTATCGAACGTCATATTTCAATGAAAAGCCAGATGGCCGAATGTTTCCCCAGTTTCATTCGCCAATATAAGACTTTGATTGACTTTTTTTCTTCCCCCCCCCCCCCCCCCTCCCCTCTGCACAGCTTCCCTCGCCCTAATTTTTTTTTCTAATTCGCCCTCTTTTTTTTTGGAGCTTTCATTTTTTTGATATTGTATCTATCACTGAATGAACTCGCGGGAGTCCAATATTTGGAGTTTTATTCAAATATATTCAATTCTCCCCCAGTGTCTGACCGACGAATTATCTTAAGGTAGTATTTTAGTGAATTTGAGGATAATTAATCCCTTATTTTTTTGATGCCCTATCAAAGATGATATATTTTTACGTTTTTCTGAATTTTTTCATAATTTTTGTCCGTGCAGTTTATGAGATATGAATTATCAAAGTTACTGAAAATATCGGTGCTGGGGATGAAACGCCTTAAATCGGACGGAAATAACGAAATTACTAAAAAACCACAGGATTGACCCATTATTTAAAAACAATTGGCGAAGAGAACAGCATTTTAACTAAATACTAGAAGAAAAAAATATTCAATTCACCGTATAGTTATTGAGAAATTTTAATTAGAAGGTAGTCGTAACTATTTGCCTCTCTCTCTCTCTGTCTCGTGCATGTGATAGGAGATTAGTAATGTAAAAAAAAATTCGAGAAACAAAAAAAAATTATATTCACAAGCTGAAGATATGACTTTCGAATAGTTTAATCACTTTTTTTCGGGTAAATTAAAGCACATTTTTCCCCGAATTATCAGGAATTAATTGAAAACTAAATTTGAGATTGGAGATTCTTTGGAATTCATCAATTTCGTTTAGGTTTTTTTGCAGTTTGTCAGAGAATACTGATGTAATAGCACGTAAATCGAGGTAATTTGGATGAATTTTGCGCTATTGTTGAAATATTCCTTTTTTTTCCAGAGCAACTTTAAAAAATTAAAAATCCACGTGAAATCATCAAAATCCCCCAGGATTTTTTTTCGGACTGAAGGACTTTAAGGAAAAATCTGAAAAAATTCCTCTAGATGCTCCGAAATGTCTACACTGTTGTCTAATTTTTTCATAATTTTCCGTGCAGTCGCCGTTAAAATTCACCTTTTTTACTTTTTTCAGGCAAATTAAAGCACTTTTTCCCCGGATTAACAGCAATTAATTGGAAACTAACCTTCAAATCCTCATTTTTTTCTGTTTTATCGACCGTACTTTGAAAATGACCTTAAATTTGAAAATAACCCTTTTTGCTTAAAGACACTTTTGTAGAGAATTTGAAGAATTACTAAAAAAAAAAACACTGCAAAAAGCGCGTATCTCCATTATTTACTGAGATATTTGGAAAAAAACTAATAATAAAAAATGGGCTTTCTTTGATTTTGATTTCAAAAAATAAGAAAATCAATAACTTCGAAAATCTCAAACTTTTCATCAACTTGCGATGGACGTAGTCTCGTTAGAGACACCCAGATTATTAAATCCCTGTGGACAATATATCAAATACCGTTCGCTCAATTCCGGCATCTGAGCCTGTCGAAACGATGGATTGACGGCTATTACGTAAAATTACCCGGAGAGCCCCAGTGTATATATATATATAGTTGACCCGTCAATTTGATCGGTTTCATGTCAACTCGGACTCTTATTTTCTCTTTTTCCTATGAAAAGAAATCAAAAAAAGAAAAAAAGAAAAAATTCGTCGAACGAAGTTCATAATGAGAAAAACACTAAAGTCGAAGTTTTAGTAGTAAAAGTCAATGTATTTCCGACATTGTTAGGAATTTTTGAGGCAATTTGTTATTTTTTTAAAGAAATTAAGAAATTTTGCATGTTTAGATTGCTCTAGAGACTCGATTAAATCCCCCACCCCCTCCCCCCCCCCCCCTCTCACCACTTTCAATTTATGGAATTATGAAGAATTAATTGACTTGTGAAGACGTAAAACGGGTTAAGTCAGCATTTTTTCATGTTTTTTAGTGAATATCTTCGTAAATAATGGAGATATGCCCTTTTTTCTCTGAGTTTTGTGGATAATAGTATTGTTTTCTAACTGATACAGCTTTTTCTGCTGATGCTTTAGCAATATGCTTCCGAATGGAAGTGATACAACTTTTTTCAAATCATCATCGAAATATCAAATTTTGAAGAAATTCATTAAAACGCCAATAACTCGAGAACTAATCATGCAAATAAGCTCAAAATTCACAGGCATCTAACTGATACAAATCTCGAGATAATATATGAGTATACATAACATCAGTTCAATAATTTCCAGAAATTCCATTAAAAACTGATTTTCGAAAAATGGACATATCTCAAAAAGTTTCGATCGAATTCTCTTCAAATGAAGCTTAAAAAATAGAGTTTGTCGAGGGGAAGTTTTCCACAAAATATGAAATTTTTCTATAAAATCGTTTTGCTGTAATTGAGACTTTTATGCACACACAGACATACACACACACAAACACACAGACATGCGCTAAAAATATCATTTTCTCTCTATTTAGATCATTTTAAGTATCTTCTATTAAAAAAATTACAATCGAAAATTCTGATGATTACATAGCTGCCATTCGGATGCAAAAAATAAAAAAAATTATTAGAGGATTTTTTTCGCGCATTTTGCGAATATCTTAAAGGCGAGTGGATTTAGGGAAAAATTGCAAGAGACCTTTTTTGTAGAGAATTGAATTTTACACAGAGAGGTCATAAGGAAAAAGACGTATCTCGATTAATTTCCGAAATCCTTATTATTTACTAAAAAAACTTCATTTTATCTAAAAAAAAAGTCTCTAATTTACATTTTGATAAGGATCTCCAAAATGATTAGATTTTGAGAAAAATGTCAAGAAACCTTTTTTGTAGAGAATTTAATTTTCTACAAAAAAGGTCTCTTGCAAAATTCACACACACATACACACATAGACATGCGCTAAAAAAATCATTTTCTCTCTATTCAGATCATTTTTAGTATCTTCTATTAAAAAAATTACAATCAAAAATTCTGATGATTACATAGCTTTCATTCGAAAGCAAAAACAATCAAATATTGATATCATTGGTTTTAAGCGAATATTTCATTCGAAATAATTGAAAAAGTTGTTGAATTCCCTGACTTCAGTGAATTTAACAAGTTTTTTTTTATTATTTCGAAAAAGATATTTGTTTAGGAGCAATAACATCAATATTTGATTGTTTTTCCCACTTTTTATTTTTTTTCCAACGTAAATTTTCTACAAAAATAGGTCAGAGTGAAAAAGGCGTATCTCCATTACTTTAAATATTTTTGAAAAAAAAACTATTTTTTTCTCACGAGTTGGTAGAATTAATTCTTGAATAAATTTTTTTTTTTTTTTAATGCAATAAAAATTGGGAATGGAAAAAAGGGAAAATAGAGACGAAATGGGTATCGATCGGTGAATAATCGTGTGTCGCTTTTCCTGCGGTGATACATCGGCTTTCGCCTTCGCCTTGGCAAGTTCCGAATTGATTTCCCTTAGAAAGAGAAAGAGAGAGAGAGAGAGATAGAGAGAAAGAGAGATAGATAGAGAAAGAGAGGACTGAATTTTCGTGGTGACTATCGACAATATATAGCATCTGACATGGAATTTAGACGGAATACCAACGTCAGTCGCTCTTTCTTCATAAATTTTTTACTGTCTCAAAATTTCAGACACGTCCTGCAAAAATATTCAAATTTTTTTTATTAATTTTTTTTTTCAATCGAATTTATAAAAAAAAAAAAATCTATTTTTTTTTTATTCATTAAAATAAGAAATTCCATTTTTTTTATCATTAAAAAAAATCTGTTCTTTTCTCATGAGAGAAAGAAAAATTTCAATTTTTTTTAAATAAATGAAAGAAAAATTCCAATTTTTTAAAAATAAATGAGAGAAAAATTCCAATTTTTCTGAAATAAATAAAATCAAAATTTCCATTTTTTTTAAGCGAATGAAAAAAAATCGTTTTTTCTTTTGATTAAATCATAAAAAAAAATCTGATGAAACGAACATTTTAATGAAAATGTTTCAATTTCAAAAAAAGGATGGAAAAAAATGTTTTTATTCTACTGATCAATAGAAATTGGAAAAACCGCTCTAATTGATTCGTTATTCATTGTGAATGACAAAAACTAGTGTTTTCCTTGAATTCAATGAAAAAAAACTTTTTTATTTTTTTTCTATTGTAAATTTATTCACGTTTTTTTTTTTTGATCAATACTCTCTACAAAAAGCCCTCATTCCATTGTTTATTTTTACAGAAAATAAATAATAAAAAAAAAACAGCAAACTCTGTTTCTTTCATACTATTTGCAAATGATAAAAAATGAGAAAAAAATAAAAAACATGACAAATGTATGGAAACCTGAAATAAAATGAATAATAAAAAAAAACTTGACTTTGGCACATTTTCAATTTCTCCAGAAAATAGTTTCAAAGGTGAATGAAGGGAGAAACGAGTCATCCGTATCATGTTCGATAGGAAATGTTCCAACTTTTTTAATGATAGTATACATTCCAATTCCATTCACCAAAAAAAAAAAAAAAAAAAAAAAAAAAATGAAAAAATAAATTATGAAAATTATTGAAATAAAAGAAGTTTATTCGGTTAACATTTTCCTAATCATTTGTATTTATTAGTTCAATTAATTGATTAAATGATTAAATGATTTATCAATTAATTAATTTATTTATTTACTAAAATAAATTAATAAATATTTTTTTTTACTCAAAATAAAAGGGGAAGGTGGGGTAAAATGGACACTCCAATTGAACGGTTCGAGATAGAAATTTTCTGATGATTCCATTGAAAAGCTGAGGAAATTTTGGGCGGAAAACATGTGTCAAATTTTTTTTTTTCAATTTTTGGAAAAATTTACATTTTTGGCCAAGTTTTGAAGGGATTTTCCTGTTGAAAATCGAAAAAATTCACTTTTTCGGCGATATCTCCGGTTCTGTTGGTCGTAGCGATCTGGGGTTCATCTCAAATGAAAGGTGAGCTCATTTCTCATCGATTTATGTGGTTCAAATTTTTTTTAAATCAATTTTTTCAAATATTTATAGGTCATTTTCTGAAAATCAGTTTTTGCCCTATAAGTACTTGAAAAAATTGATATTTTTCTTTTTGAACCCCATAAATCGATGGCAAATGAGCTCACCTTTCATTTAAGATCAACCCCAGGTCGCTACGATCAATAGAACCAGAGATATTCTCGAAAACCTGAAATTTTTCAAAAACAGAAGAGTTTTACCTTCAAATCTCGCGCAAAAAATGAAATTTTTGAGAAATTCCAAAAAATAACTTCTGACATATGATTTTCATGGGAAATTTCCTCATCTTTCCAATGGAATCATCAGAAAAAACCTATCTCCAATATTTCCATTCATTTCTCGTAATTTTCATAGTGTAAAATACAAAAATCAACCCGTGTCCATTTTACCCCATCTTCCCCAAAAAATAATACTCCTAAGATTAAATGAAATTCGAAAAGTAATGCAGTTGGCACGAATTTCGAATGCGCAAGTGAAAACGGAACGGCATTGGTCAGACGCGAATTCACTGCCTCTTTCCCCGAAAAAATCTTCTTTATCTCATTTTTGCTTGCGAATGGAAGCTATGTAATCATCAGAATTTTCGATTGTAATTTTTTTAATAGAAGATACTTAAAATGATTTAAATAAAGGAAAAGTGGCAGAATTATTTTTTTTCAATTTTTTGAGAATTCGATTTTTTCTGAGATTTTTGAGGGGTGAAAGCCTTTTGATTTTTGAGCAAATCTAGTTTTTTGAAAATATCTATGGTTTTATTCGTCATAGCGACCTGGGACCGATTTTAAATGGAAGATGAGATCATTTCCCATCGATTCATGGGGTTTTGAATTAAAAAATATCGATTTTTCAGACAGTTATGGGAACTTTTGTGAAAAATTATGATCATCGGTTTTTGTCCTATAACTATGTGAAAAATCGATATTTTTGAATTCAAAACCCCATAAATCGATGGGAAATGATCTCACCTTTCATTTAAAATTGGTCCCAAGTCGCTACGACCAATAGAACCAGAGATATTTCCAAAAAACTGAAATTGCTCAAAAATCGAAAGGCTTTACCCCTCAAAAATCCCAGAAAAAATCAAATTCTCAAAAAATTGAAAAAAATTAATTCCGCCACATGTTTCTCGACTAAAATTTCCTCAGCTTTCCGATGGAATCATTAAAAAAAATCCATCTCCAATATTTTCATTCATTTAAAGATTTTTTCAAAATATATGCATAAAAACTCAAATGTGTGAATTTTGAGCTTATTTGCATGATTAATTCTCGAGTTATCGGCGTTTTAATGAATTTCTTCAAAATTTGATATTTTGATGATGATTTGAAAAAAGTTGTATCACTTCCATTCGGAAACATATTACTAAAGTATCAGCAGAAAAAGCTGTATCAGTTGGAAAGCAATCCTATTATCCACTTGTTTCAATGAAAAAATCCGTTTATTCTCTCGAATTTGACGCTTTTTCCCACAAAAATATCATCTCCCCCATTTTCGATGCTTCCGCAGAGTAAAAAGAGCATTTGAAAGTGCCCAGACGCAGTTACAAGCTACTCGAGAACATAAAAAAAAAAAAATGAAAAAAAAAAGAAATAAAAAAAAAAATAGTTGCCACCATGAAGAGTAACACGCAATGGTAAAAGTACACGAGAAAAGAAAAAACAATAGAATTTCTGGCACGATTTCGAGAGTCTCTGACTGTCCACATATATATATATATATATATACATATATAGATATATATATTCACAGGGGGGATTGAATGCTCTCGCTGGCCGAATAAAAGTAAGAGACGAGAGTAGTCTCGAATGTCTCGTGTAGTTCAGCAGTGAAGAGCAATTTCTTTTCTCATTCGTTGAAGTCATTTTTTTTTTTTTTTTTTTTTGGAAGTCTTGTAGCTGATGGAAAAGTGCCGAGAGGATAATTCCAGTTTTGAGATTTTTTTCTCCTCCTTTTTTTGAGAATATCTCGGTAAATAATGGAGATACGCCCTTTTTGCCCTGATATACTTTTTTTGAGAATTTCAAGAGCTTTAAAAAGATATTCGTATAAAAAAGGCGTATCTCCATTATTTACGGAGATATTTTGAAAAAACTAGTGAAAAAAAACGAATTTTTACCAATTTTTGACAGAATAACGTTATTTCATCGAGCTTTTCGATTTCTAGTTCAACAAGACTGTTTACAACTGGATTCTAATCTCTTCCGGAAACACGCAATCATCCCCTCCTCCTCCCCCCCTCCCCCTTCTTCACCCCCCCTCCCTCTCGAAGGGTTGGGGTAAATCCAGGAAACGTCTGCTTAAATCACTAATAAAACTTTCAGGATTGTTCCCCAGATGGAATCTACCCAAAAAAGGAATTATCCAGTGATCTTTGGGATTGTGAAGGGAGTTAAGTGGATGTGGTAAAAAGTAGAGTCAACAAATTAAAATGGGGTTACTTCGAAAATATATCAATTTTCTTGAATTGTTTTTTAATCGGAGGGAAAACAGTTTGCTTGGTAATTATTCGATAGTTTTAGTTTTTTTTTTGAATTCATGATTAAGGTAGTATTTTAGTGAATTTGAGGACAGTTAATTCCTTATTTTTTTGATGCCACATCAAAGATGATATTTTTTTACATTATTCTGAATTTTTTCATAAGTTTTGTCCGTCCAGTTTATGAGATATGAATTGTCAAAGTTACTGAAAATACCAGTGGTGGGGATGAAACGCCCTAAATCGGACGGAAATAACGAAATTACTAAAAAACCACAGGATTGACCCATTATTTAAAAACAATTGGCGAAGAGAACAGCATTTTAACTAAATAATAGAAGAAAAAAATACTCAATTCACCGTATAGTTATTGAGAAATTTTAATTAGAAGACAGTCGTAACTATTTGCCTCTCTCTCTCTCTGTCTCATGCATGTGATAGGAGATTAGTAATGTAAAAAAAATTCGAGAAACAAAAAAAAATTATACTCACAAGCTGAAGATATGACTTACGAATAGTTTAATCACTTTTTTTCGGGTAAATTAAAGCACATTTTTCCCCGAATTATCAGGAATTAATTGAAAACTAAATTTGAGATTGGAGATTCTTTGGAATTCATCAATTTCGTTTAGGTTTTTTTGCAGTTTGTCAGAGAATACTGATGTAATAGCACGTGAATCGAGGTAATTTGGATAAATTTTGTGCTATTGGTGAAATATTCCTTTTTTTCCAGAGCAACTTTAAAAAATTAAAAATCCACGTGAAATCATCAAAATCCTCCAGGATTTTTTTTCGGACTGAAGGACTTTGAGGAAAAATCTGAAAAAATTCATGAAGATGTTACAAAATGTCTAGAATTTTGTGTAATTTTTTCAGATTTTTTTGTCGTGTCGCCCTTAAAATTCGAGAAGATAGAGAATTTAAGGATTTTATTAGAAAAAATTCTGAAAATATCGAAATCCTTCAGGATTTTTTTTCGGAGTGAAGGACTTTAAGGAAAAATCTGAAAAAATTCCTCTAGATGCTCTAGAATATCTCCACTCTTGTCTAATTTTTTCAGAATTTTCTGTGGAGTCGCCGTTAAAATTTACTTTTTTCACTTTTTTCGGGTAAATTAAAGCACATTTTTCCCGAATTATCAGCAATTAATCGAAAATTCCCCTAAAAATCCTCACTTTTCCTATTTTATCGACAATTCTCTATCACACCACCTTAAAATCCCCCCCCCCCCCCAAAAAAATTCTGAAAGCCCCAATTCCCCAAAAAATCTAAACCAACCCAAAAAATAACCTCCAAAAACCCAAAAAAAAACATTTAAATCACCCAAAATCCCTTTCCCTCTTCAAAAATCCAGAAATAGCCCTAACATCTCCCTCAGCTTCCACTCCATCGCCCTTAAAGCCCAACTCTTCCAAGAAAAACAATAAAGAAAAAAAAAGAAAAAACGTCCCCTACTTTGAAAAAAAAGAACTTTGAGAACAAATTTACCATAAACAAGAAGACTGAACAGAGAGAGAGCGATGAGTCCAGTTAAAAGGGCCGATATGTGTTCATGCACGCTCAGATGCATGTGAGTAACACGAAAGGAGGGGTAGGTGAGGAAGGGGCAGAAGAAGGCGAAGATGAAGGGGGGAGGGAGGGGGGTGGGAGAGGATTGTGTGCACGCGAAAGCACAGTATCTAACGTTTCTGTGTGTGTGTGTAAAAAAAGACTTCGTGCAACTGATAAAAAGCCCATGGAAAAATGTGTAAGACGTGTGTTTGAGGGGCTGGAGGGGAGGGGAGGGGGGGGTGATTGAAGAAGGGGTTTTTGAAGTCACTGACGCGGGACATTCAGGGCGCTGGCGCATGGAGGTAAAAAAATAAAATTATGGTGAAAAGAAATAAGTGGAGGGGGGAGAGGGGAGGGGAAAGGGGGGGGGGGGGGAGAAAGGGAAAAAGCAGTGGGTGAGGGGGGAGGGGTAGGGAGAAAGGGAAAAAAGCAAAGGGGAAGAGGGGAGGGGGTGGAGGAGGAGGAGGGGAGGGTGAGGAGGGGGGAGGGGGAGAAAGGGAAAAAGCAGTGGGTGAAGGGGAAGAGGGGAAGGCAATGTTAAACTCTCTCTCGCTCTTGTGGCAGCAGTGGCACACAAGTATCGGGGGTGAGAGGGGAGGGGAGGGGAGTACCTATATTTGCGCAAGGCCGTCCAATAGGGCGCAGTATCGTCGCGACTCTCGTCGCGTCAGTACGTCGCTCCTAAACTCCGTTTCTTCGGGTGCGAAAAAAAGAGTAAAAAAGTATTCGGAATTTTATTTATTTGAAGATAGTATTGAGAAAAAATTAAATTTCATTAAATGCCAGAAAATTAATATTAAAAAAAATTGAATTAAAGGAGAAATTGATGTTTTTTTTAACGTAAATTCAGTGAATTATTTAAATTAATTAATTTTTTTTGAGGAATTTTTTAATTGTTTTTTTTTAATTTTCTTTTTTGTTGAAGTGAATTTGTGAATTAAGTGGACGATTTTAATGACGAATTATTGGTAATTATTAAACAAAATTTAATTTTTTTTTTGTTTTTTTGCAGAATTTTTTGCAATGGCAAATTTCCATTATTAGTGCATTATTGCAGTTAATTTTACGGAAATTATGAAAATATAAATATTAGATTGGAGAAGATGAATATTTTGGAAATTAAATTCTATTGGAAAAATAAACAAACACATTAGGCTATTTTGTGTGGGACATGAATATGTATTGAGTATAGTGACCTCGGGTGATTTATATATCTTTCTCTCTCTTTCTCTCTCTTTCTCTGTTTTTCTTTTTCTCATTCTGGGCAATTGGCGCGAGCGGTTGAACGTGAGCTTTAAATATCCAGTTTTGTATATCAATAATGAGAAAAGGAATTTTCCTTTCTTTTTCCTTAAATAATTCATTTAAGAAAAAATGAATAAAAAATCAAAAAAAAAAATTCTAATTTTTTTATCATAAAATCGAGAAAAAAATTAAGGCTTTATTTCTTTGAATTCAAGAATTTTTTTTTTTTTTTTCGTAAAAAAATAGGAAAAAATTGATTTTTGGAGCTGAGAAAAATGCGCGGGAATTAAAGCGCCTTTTTCAATTTTTTAAACATTTTTGACGTAATTATTTTATCGTAAAATCCAAAAAAATTAAGATTTTCATTTTTTTTAAGCTTTGATAAAGTGAAAAAATAGGAAAAAACTCATTTTTGGGGGTGAAAAAAATGCGCGGGAATTAAAGCGCTTTTTTCTTTTATTTGAACATTTTTGACTAAATTATTTCATCGTAAAATCAAAAAAAAATTGATTTTATTATTTCTTTGAATTTTAATGAAGTGAAAAAATGAGAAAAAAATGATTTTTGGGGTTGAAAAAAATCCGCGGGAATTTTAGCGTTTTTTTCCAATTTTTCAAACATTTTTGACTCAATTATTTTTTATTCTATCGTGAAATTGAAGGAAATTAAGATTTTTATTTCTCTGAATTAATGAAGTTTTGTTGTTTTTTCTAAAAAAATAGGAAAAAAAATTATTTTTGAGGCTGAAAAAAATCCACAGGAATTAAAGTGACTTTTGTCTTCTTTTTTCAAAGCATTCTTGACTCAATTTATCAGGGCAAAAGCAGATAAGAAGTGGAGAGAGAGTCTTTGTTGAGGGAAAGAAGCTTTTCAGGTGATATTTGCAGGGATTTTCTTTAGGCACATAAAAAACTATCAAGTTAACGTAACAAATTTCTCGCTTTATCTCGCAGCATTCATCGATTTTTCCACCTTTATATATATATATATATATATAAATATATATATAGATATATATAAACGCCCTCTTCTGTATATTACACCCCCCCCCCCTCCCCCCCTCTATTTTCAGACAGTTTCGTGTCCTACTGGTACACTTGGGCATATCAAGAAACTTGGTATTTTGATAATTCTCATTATTTCAAGATTTATCATGATCTATAGAGCTATATATATAATACACTAAAAAAAAAAATTTTCTTTGTAAGAAAATTTTGTTAAAAATTTTTTTTTTTTGCTAAAAGAATTTTTTTTTCTCAGTGTACTTATTTGAAGTAGTGTATATAGCACTCACAGTGCATATATATAGCACTTATAGTATATATAGTACTCATTTCAATAGAGCTATATGTAGTACTTTATTTGCGATTAAATAGAATTCAGAGAAAATGTAAAAAAAGGGAAAATTCGATTTTTGTCATTTTTTTAGTTTTTTGAGAAATTTTTGGGTCAATAATGGAGATACGCCTTTTTTTTGTTATAATGCACTTCTTTGGAGAATTTTTAGAGCTACAAAAGTGTCTTAGTACAAAAAGGGCGTATCTCCATTATTTATTCAAAGATTTTCATTAAAAAAAAGGCGTTTTTCTATTTTTTTGTCATTTTTTCAAGATTATCCCAATAAATAATGGAGATACGCTTTTTTTTTTGCTTGAAGACATTTTTGTAGAGAATTTCAAGTGCTTATGAAGTGTCTTAGGGCAAAAAGGGCGTATCTCCATTATTTACCAAGATAATCTTAAAAAAAATGAATTAAAAAATAGAAATTTAATTTTTTTATTTTTTAAATTTTTTTTTTAGATTATTTGGGTAAATGATGGACATACGCCCTTTTGCCTCAAAGAATTTTTTTTAGGATTTTAGAGCATACAAAGTGTTTTAGAACGAAAAGGGCGTATCTCCATTTTTTTACCACGATAATAATAAAAAATGAATTCAAAAAATTCTGCAATTTTCTTTTTTTTTTTTAAATTATTCTGTGAATTTCTCGGTAAATAATGGACATACGCCTTTTTTTGCTCTAAGACAGCTTTTTAGTTCTTTAAAATTCTTTATAAAACCGTCTTGCAAGTAAAAAAGGGCGTATCTCCATAAATTCCCGAGATATTTTAATAAAATTATCGAGAAAAAAATTGACTTAATTTCCATTTCATTAATGCTAAAAAAAAAAAAAAAAAATTCAAATCACAAGAAAAACGATTGTTTTAATTAATGCCAACAGTTTGCGATCTCTTCTGCTAATTTTTTTCTTTCTTTTTTATCACTCCTCCTCTCATTCCTCTTTTTTTTTTTTTTATTATTAAACTCCTCTCATTTTAACCCCCGAAAATTCACCCGAGTACACCATCTGCCATCAGATTTTTCCTCTCTTTTTCCTCCTCCTCCTCTTCTTTTTTTTTTTCCTATCCAACTCTAAGTGGAAGTAAAAATTGAGGGCAGAGGTTGATGTGGAAAAAAGGGAGAAAGTCGCCAGAAAAAAAAAAAAAAATGCCACTCACTCCCAAATTTTTTTTTTCTTTTTTTTTTTTGTTCCACCCAACCTCATAACTTTATCGTGGATGCTGCTGGAGCACTCAGGGCTGGTTTGATGTTCGAATAGTTGTAAAAATGACGAGGAAAAAGAGGGGAGGGGGAGGGAGGGGGGGGGGAGGAGGAAAACAGGGGAAAATGTAAAAAAAAAAAATTTGCTGGTATTTCCATCGGGAAATATATTCGCGAGGTAAAATGTCATCCCTCCCCCCTCTCGAAAGGGGGGGGGGTGAAATGTTTGGGAAGGGGGGGGGGAGGGGAGGGGGGATCCGCGCCTTTCTCCTGTTGTGCATATCGTGGAGAATGTCGAGATTTATGGACAATGTGGCCTTTTCTTTTTTTTTTTTTTTTTTTTTTTCTTTCATTTTTAGGTTTTTCTCATCTTTTTGTTATCTTTAGCTTCTTTTCAATTTTTTTTTTTTTTTTTTTTTTTTTTTTTGTGCAACTGTTTTCTTTTCATTCGAAAGTCCACCCCTGCTCATTTTCTTCAGATCCTGTCTCTTCTTTTGCCCCTTATTTTTTCTTTTTTTTTTTTTTTTCCCTTCTTCTCAACACCCTTTGTCAGTGACAATCTCGGGCAAAAACTGGGTTACGACTAATCTACATTTTATTGCTGGGCTCAATGTTTGTTTCTCTCGTTTACTGATTTATGGGGAAAAATCGGGGGTGAATTAAAGGGAAAATTGAGATTTTTTTATTAAAGGGGTTGAGATGAATTTTTTTTTGATGATTTTATTGGAAAACTGAGGGAAATTTCAAGTGGAAAATATGTATAAGAATTGTTTTTTTCATTTTTCAAAAAAATTCGATTTTTTTCCGAAAATTTTCGTTTTTTTCGAAAATTTTCGATTTTTTTTCGAAAAATTTCGAATTTTTTTTGAAAAAATTTGAAATTCTTCCAAAAAATTTGAATTTTTTAAAAAAATATTCCGGAAACTAAGCGAGATAAAGCAATTTTGGTTTGTTATATATATACACTCTCAATTAACAATTGATTCAATTTTTTTCTTTTCTTTTTTTTCAAGTAAATAAAAAAAAAGTGTAAAATTTTCGAAAAAAATCCCTTTTACACTATTTTTTTTTCTGTTTACTCGCACATTTTATGGTAAATTCATTGCCAATGTTTTTCTTGTCAACGCATATTTATGGAGAGATAAAATGTGAGAGAAGCCCTCCGTTGTTGGATGCATTGCGATAGTGAAATACCGCTCGAATGGGTATTAGTTCTCGATTCTGAACGAGAGATAGCATACAATACAATGGAGAAACCTTGCGCGTATTGCCTCTTTCTCTTCCTTTTCCCTTTTTTTTCTTTTTTAACTCCATGATTGTATTGTGACGAGTGAAAAGTCATTTTACTGTGAGATTTTCAATGAAAACAGACATTTTTTCCTGGATGAATAAAATACTTTCATGGAAAAAGAAGCTTTCATGCAAAATTTTTATTATTTCTCTTTTTTTTCAAAGTTAGAGTCCCTTATTTTTTTTACATTTTTCTGAAGTTTTTCATAATTTTTCTTCGTGCAGTTTATGAGATATGAATTATCAAAGTTACTGAAAATACCGGTGCTGGGGATGAAACGCCCTAAATCGGACGGAAATAACGAAATTACTAAAAAACCACAGGATTGACCCATTATTTAAAAACAATTGGCGAAGAGAACAGCATTTTAACTAAATAATAGAAGAAAAAAATATTCAATTCACCGTATAGTTATTGAGAAATTTTAATTAGAAGGTAGTCGTAACTATTTGCCTCTCTCTCTCTCTGTCTCATGCAAGTGTAGGAGATTAGTAATGTAAAAAAAAATTGGAGAAACAAAAAAAAATTATATTCACAAGCTGAAGATATGACTTTCGAATAGTTTAATCACTTTTTTTCGGGTAAATTAAAGCACATTTTTCCCCGAATTATCAGGAATTAATTGAAAACTAAATTTGAGATTGGAGATTCTTTGGAATTCATCAATTTCGTTTAGGTTTTTTTGCAGTTTGTCAGAGAATACTGATGTAATAGCACGTGAATCGAGGTAATTTGGATGAATTTTGTGCTATTGGTGAAATATTCCTTTTTTTCCAGAGCAACTTTAAAAAATTAAAAATCCACGTGAAATCATCAAAATCCCCCAGGATTTTTTTTCGGACTGAAGGACTTTGAGGAAAAATCTGAAAAAATTCATGAAGATGTTACAAAATGTCTAGAATCTTGTGTAATTTTTTCAGATTTTTCTGTCGAGTCGCCCTTAAAATTCGAGAAGATAGAGAAATTAAAGGATTTTATTAGAAAAAATTCTGAAAATATCGAAATCCTTCAGGATTTTTTTTTTGGACTGAAGGACTTTAAGGAAAAATCTGAAAAAATTCATGAAGATGTTGCAAAATGTCTAGAATCTTGTGTAATTTTTTCAGATTTTTTTGTCGAGTCGCCTTTAGAATTCGAGAAGATAGAGAAATAAAAGGATTTTATTAGAAAAAATTCTCAAAATATCGAAATCCTTCAGGATTTTTTTTTCAGACTGAAGGACTTTAAGGAAAAATCTGAAAAAATTCCTCCAGATTCTCCAGAATATCTCCACTGTTGTCTAATTTTTTCAGAATTTTTCGTGTAATCGCCTTTTATTTCCAATAGTTTAATCACTTTTTCCCCTAAATTATCAGCAATTAATTGAAAAAAAATCTAAAAATCCTCATTTTTCCCTGTCTTATCGACCATCCTCTGTTACACTACCTTAAATTAAACAATTCTAGACGAAATTTCCTTCGAGATTGTATTTCGTGGCTGACAGAGACATTTCTCTTACTACTGACGTCCCATTGTGCAAAAGTTTTAGGCAGTTGCAGTTAAAATAATGGCACATTGTAACTTTGCAAATGCTCTTTTTGCTGCCTCAATTGTAAGCGAGTCTGGCATAAACAGGATTTTACTACTTAATCTTAATTCGAAGCACTCGAAAGGTATTATTCTTGCAGTTTTACAAGGCTTTTGTTTTCAAGAGATTTTCAAGAATTAATTAAAGAAATGAAAATTTAAAGCTCAAGTTATATTTATTCATTGCACTTTATTTCAATGAATATTAATTTAAAAAAAAATTAGTAGTAAAAAAAAAAATTAAATTTTTTTAAAATATTTGCGAAATAAATTATTTCAAAAATTAATTGTTAAAAATAATAAATTATTTAAAGAATTAATTGTTTAAAAAATTAATTATTTAAAAAATTAATTATTTAAAAAATTAATTATTAAAAAAATTAATTATTTAAAAAATTAATTATTAAAAAAATTAATTATTTAAAAAATTTATTATTTAAAAAATAAATTATTTGAAAAATAAATTATTTAAAAAATTAATTATTTGAAAAATAAATTATGGAAAATCATCAGTTAATTAATGGAATTAATATTCCATCATTAAATTAATAATTTTCCACTGTGAGAATTGACAAATCCCATGAGACACACAAACACACACAAATTAGATGATTTATTACATCAAAATGGACACTTAATTCCCACGACATTGTCATGTTATACACTGACGCTAATTATTGGAGGAATTATCGTTATTCCATAGGTTTGCAATGAATAAAACATCAAGTCAGTCTATCTTGACTAGTGTTTGAATTTATAATTATCCTTTGGGTTCCTTTCTCAAGCAATTTAATTACTAAAATTCTGAAAATTAGTTTTGTTCTAATATTTAAAATTTTTTAGAATTTTCGAAATTTTTATGAAAGTTTTATGAAATTTTTATAAAATTTTTATGAAATTTTTATAAAATTTTTATAAAATTTTTATAAAATTTTTATAAAATTTTTATAAAATTTTTATGAATTTTTAATGAAATTTTTATAAAATTTTATGTTTTTTTTTTAGATTTTTTTTTAATTTTCGAATTAATTCAATTTAATTAAAATTGAATTCAATTAAATTAATAAAATTAAACTAAAATTCAAAAAACTAGAAATTTTCCAAGGAAAAGAGATTTTTTCATTGAAATTCAGTAAATTTGGAACTGGAGATGACAAAACATTGGGCAGTGCCTAAAAAAAAGTAAAAAAAACGTCAGTCTTTGATGTTTCAGCTTTTGGCCTCTTTTTCGAAGTGTTTATAAATGTTTATGAGTATAAAAAAAAGATTTATTTTTGAAAATTCCACGAAAATGTTCGAGTTTTGTTGTTAAAAGCAGTCTGAAATTACGTGCACTTACGTAATACATGATTTAGTGAAAATATTGTGTTTTACCTATTGTATAAGATGTTAAACATGATTTGTTAATGATTTTATTTAAATAAATAAGTAAATTTAGATTTGAATGGATTTTAGACTTCTGGATTTTTTCCTGGAATTTTTGGAATTATTTAAGGTAGTATACCAGAGTTTTGTTGATAAAACAGGAAAAAATGAGGATTTTTAGGGGAGTTTTCAATTAATTGCTGTTAATTCGAGGAAAAAAGTGCTTTAATTTATCCAAAAAAGGGAAAAAGACGAATTTTAACGGCGACTGTACAGAAAATTCTGAAAAAATTAGACAACATTGTGGATATTTTGAAGAATCTTCATGAATTTTTCCAGATTTTTCCTTAAAGTCCTTCAGTCCGAAAAATAAAATCCTGAAGAATTTCGATATTTTCAGATTTTTTTAAAATAAAATCCTTTAAATTCTCTATCTTCTTGAATTTTAAGGGCGACTCGACAAAAAAATCTGAAAAAATTACACAAAATTCTAGACATTTTGTAACATCTTCATGAATTTTTTCAGATTTTTCCTCAAAGTCCTTCAGTCCGAAAAAAAATCCTGGGGAATTTTGATGAGTTCACGAGGATTTTTAATTTTTTAAAGTTGCTCTGGAAAAAAACGAATATTTCACCAATAGCACAAAATTCATCCAAATTACCTCGATTTACGTGCTATTACATCAGTATTCTCTGACAAACTGCAAAAAAACCTAAACGAAATTGATGAATTCCAAAGAATCTCCACTCTCAAATTTAGTTTTCAATTAATTCCTGATAATTCGGGGAAAAATGTGCTTTAATTTACCCGAAAAAAAGTGATTAAACTATTCGAAAGTCATATCTTCAGCTTGTGAATATAATTTTTTTTTGTTTCTCGAATTTTTTTTTACATTACTAATCTCCTATCACATGCATGAGACAGAGAGAGAGAGGCAAATAGTTACGATTACCTTCTAATTAAAATTTCTCAATAACTATACGGTGAATTGAATATTTTTTTCTTCTATTATTTAGTTAAAATGCTGTTCTCTTCGCCAATTGTTTTTAAATAATGGGTCAATCCTGTGGTTTTTTAGTAATTTCGTTATTTCCGTCCGATTTAGGGCGTTTCATCCCCACCACCGGTATTTTCAGTAACTTTGATAATTCATATCTCATAAACTGCACGGACAAAAATTATGAAAAAATTCAGAAAAACGTAAAAAAATATCATCTTTGATGTGGCATCAAAAAAATAAGGAATTAACTGTCCTCAAATTCACTCTAAAATATTAATGCACATGAAACTCAAGATAATACTAAATGACAACAATGATTTTCTGGAAATGCTGAAGCTTCCATATAATTAAATTCGCATGCATTATGAAGATACAATGGCAACCATACTATAATAGTGTGAGTTTGACAAACACCCTGTTTACACGTAAAACAGTGTTTACACAGTCTATGTACACTGAGAGAGTTCGACTTGGGTTTGTGTCGTCTTGCCACTGCGTAATGTGAGAAAGATGAAATCCAAGTGGAAACAAAACGATTTTCCCTCATAAAGCAGAGAATAATTCAGCAGTGAAAATTTAGTCTATTTTTACTTTATTTCCTTTTTCAAATAAAAAAAATAAAAAAATCTCATTAAATAATGGAGATACGCCCTTTTAGTCCTAGAAACACTTTTGCACTTTTTAGAGAATTTTAAGAGCTACAAAAAAAAGAATTGAGGAATAAAAGGGCGTATCTCCATTTTTTAATGAGATATTCATTAAAAAATTATGCAATTCACTAGGAAAAAATAAAAAAAATCAAATTATCCTCAAAATAAAGCGATATTATTTTATTTCCAATAAATTTAGTGACGAGTCGATTATTTAGCAAACATCTTGGGAATTATTGAGTTTATGGGGAAAATTTATCAGGGGAATTTTATATATAAAGAGAGTTTATGATTCCCTTTAAGAGGGAAAACCCCTCTCTGATAATTCTCTCCCTCCCCTCCTCCCCATCCCTCCCCCTCTCCTCCTCCCTCCCTTAAATCCACTCGTTTCACGTATATTTGGGAATAAATCTACATTCTGAGAGGTGGATATCGATTTAGGCTCTAGTCGTGAAATATTCTGTCGTAAATGACAATTTAAAGAGGAGGATTATTAATATCCATGTATTTAGGGGAAAATAAGAGAAAAAAAAATGCAGATAAATAGTGGAAAATTGGGAGAAATGAATTTATGGAAATGAGAAGGAGGGGGGAGGAATGAGAAAACAAGAAAAAATAAGAGAATTATGCAGAATGAATTTCAAGTGGAAAAAAAACGATTTTTTTATGCAAAAAAAAATTAATAATTCAGGATTTAAAAAATTGAAAAAAAAAGCAGAATAGTTTTTTTTTCATTTTTTTTAAATTGAAATATTCTGGAAAATAAGGGAGATACGCCCTTTTTTGCTTTAAGACACTTTTTTAGAGAATTTTTTTGAGTTACGATGAAGGTTTCGGGGGAAAAAGGGCGTATCTCCATTATTTAATGAGATATTTGGTAAAAATCAATGAAAAAATTAGTTTTTTTTTTGGAGAATATTCAGGGAAATTAAGCGAGATAAAGCGATTTTATTTGAATTTTTTATCTATTCCTCTTGGAATATTTAAAAAAAAATGATAAGGAGAAAAAGGGCGTATCTCCATTATTTAACAAAATATTTAAACAAAAATTAACAAAAAAAAAAATAGATTCTTTGGGAATATTCTGGAAATTAAGCGAGATAGAGCGATTTACGTGAATCATTTGGTCGTATCTCTATCATTTTCTAAAATAGTAAAAAAAAAACGAATGAAAAAAAAATAGAATTTTTCTTAATTCTTCTAAAAATCATTTTTTTTTTAATCATTAATTTTTTCCTTTTGCATGTTTCGAAAAATGATGGAGATACGCCCTTTTAAACCGAACACACTTTTTTGCACCTCTCAAAATCCTCTAAAAAAACCATCTTAGAATAAAAAGGACGTATCTCCATTATTTACCGAAATATCCACAGGTAGAGAGTAAAAAAAATCACGAGAAATGAATTAATGAAGATAAAATGGGGGGGGGGGGGAGAGAAGGAAGGAGAGGGAGGGGGAGGAGGGGAAAGGAGGGGGAGGGAGAGAAAATTGGGATGAAAAATAAGAGAATTATACGAAATAAGCTCTAATTCTGGTCTCGATAGCACTATTGGAGCAATCCCTTCCTCCCCCCCCCCTCCCCCCTTTTTCCTCCCTTCCCCTCTTTTCTCTTTCATCTCAACGAAGAGAAGGATGTTCCAATTAAATGTTACTCCCTTTTTCCTGGGGAAATGTTCTTCGTAATTCTCGAACAAGAAAGTGAGGAAAAGAGGAAGAGGAGGGAGGGGGGAGGGGGGGGGAGAGAAAGAGGGAAAAGGAGAAGAAAACTCGGGATTCATAGCGCGTGTGGAATGTGTTTCCATAGGCTCATAAATTTTTCGATTACGTTCGGAAAAAGTACCTGGAGCCATGTTTTTATGGGAAATAAAGCAAGTTCAAAGATACTCTTATTTTTAACAGAAAAAAATGAAAAAAAAAAAATTCAGTCATTTGATTTGATTCTATTGATTTTTTTTTCGATTCAATTCAATTCGATTGAATTTTTTTTTTTACCTGAAAACACGATTTTTACTGGAATCCTCTTATTTTCAATGGGAAATAAAGAATTTTCACTCGGCAAATTTATTCTAGTACTCTCAGTTTGAAAACGATTGCATCAGTAGAATGAGTTTCTCAATTCAGTGAAACTCAATGAGAAATTCTCAGTTTAATCTCAATTTAAATTTCTTCATTTATTTTTTTTTTTTCACTGATTTAATCAATTGATTTAATTTTTTTTTTTTTTAGAGTATCTCAGTAAATAATGGAGATACGCCCTTTTTGCCCACACTTTTTATTTTAGATAATTTCAAGAGCTACAGAAGTGTCTTAGGACAAAAAGGGCGTATCTCCATTATTTTCCAAGATATTAAAAAAAAAATTAATGATAAAAAATGGATTTTTGGAAAAATTAAGAAAAATTTCTTTTTTTCTCATTCGTTTTTTTTTAATATTTCGAAAAATAATGGAGATACGCCCTTTTTGCTCAGAAAAGGTTTTATAGAGAATTTTTAGAGATGCAAAAGTGTTTCAGGACAAAAAGGACGTATCTCCATTATTTAACGAGATATTTGAAAAAAATTAATGATAAAAAATGAATTTTTGGAAAAATTAAGAAAAATTCCTCTTTTTCTCATTCGTTTTTCTTTTATATTTCGGTTAATAATGGAGATACGCCCTTTTTGCCCTAAGATGGTTTTATAGAGAATTTTGAGAGATGCAAAAGTGTTTTGAGACAAAAAAGGCGTATCTCCATTATTTTTTAAGATATTCAAAAAAAATTAATGATAAAAAATAGATTTTTTGAAAAATTACGAAAAATTCCTTTTTTTCTCATTCGTTTTTTTTTAATATTTCGAAAAATAATGGAGATACGCCCTTTTTGCTCTGAAAAGGTTTTGTAGAGAATTTTGAGAGATGCAGAAGTGTTTTAGGACAAAAAGGGCGTATCTCCATTATTTTTTAAGATATTCAAAAAAAAATTAATGATGAAAAATAGATTTTTTGAAAAATTAAGAAAAATTCCGTTTTTTCTCATTTGTTTTTTTTTTAATATTTCGAAAAATAATGGAGATACGCCCTTTTTGCTCTGAAAAGGTTTTGTAGAGAATTTTGAGAGATGCAAAAGTGTCTCAGAACAAAAAAGGCGTATCTCCACTATTTTCCGAGATATTAAAGAAAAATAAATGATAAAAAATGGATTTTTACAAAAATTAAGTAAAATTCATTTTTTATTATTAGATTTTTTTTTAATATTTCGGTGAATAATGGAGATACGCCCTTTTTGTCCCAAGATGGTTTTGTAGAGAATTTCGAAAGCTCCAAAAATGTCTTCTGAACAATTTTGTACTAGAAAAAAGGGCGTATCTCCATTATTTTTCAAAATATTTTCAAAAAACTGTAGAAAAATAGAAAAAAAGAAATTTTCTTATTTTATATTCAAATTACTGAATTGACTCAAAAATAAATTTAAAAAAAATGAATTAATTTGAAGACGAAATTATTTTTAACTCATTATCTCACGAATTCAATCTATTTTTTTAAATAATATTAATTAATTGAATCTATTATTCCAATTAATTTAATTAAATTTACATTATTTTCTCGTAAAAATTCCAAGTAAATTCTTTGAAAAATTCAACTGAAAATTAAATTTTCTCTCACTATTCTCAACAATTCGTCTCCACTGGCATCAATTTCGTGTGAAAATACCACTGCAATATGTCTCTCAAGAGGTCCAAGAGTGAACACAACAAGTGATTTATGTTCCTCTACTTCTTCTTGCAAGTTCAAGTTTCCTTATTATTTTCTTTTCTCGTCAGTATGTTAACTTGGCAAAGTCATATTCCATTGTGTCCACGAAAATTCCCAAAGTTTTTCCCCTTTTTTTTTTTTTCTTCAGAAACTGAAGAAAAAAAAGTGATTATCCCCTTTTTCTTTTTTTATTCCAGATTTTCTTTTTTTAGTTTGAAAGAAAAAAAAATCCTTTTTTTTTCAATAGAAAAAAGAAATTCCTTTTTTTTTATTCGAGAAAACAAAAATCCTTTTTTTTTAAGTTGAGAAAGTTTCATTTTCCCTTCAACAGAATTTAACTGTGTGACAATTTATTTGCCACTTTAATTGAATTCCAGTTGAATTTATTTACGAAATGAAAAAGAAATAGGGAAAATAATTTTTATTATTCCCTTTTTTAATACTTCGATTTACTGGAGTTTGACCCAATTCTCATATTTATAGATTTGTCTTTTTTTTTCCATCAATTTTTCTTCTTTTTTAATTTTTTTCCCTTTTTTTCTTTCAATTTTTCTTCTTTTTTAATTTTTTTTCCTTTTTTTCTTTCAATTTTTCTTCTTTTTTAATTTTTTTCACTTTTTTTCTTTCAATTTTTCTTCTTTTTTAATTTTTTTTCTTTTTTTCTTTCAATTTTTCTTCTTTTTCAATTATTTTCCCTTTTTTTCTTTCAATTTTTGTTCTTTTTTAATTTTTTTCCCTTTTTTTCTTTCAATTTTTCTTATTTCTTAATTTTTTTTCTCTTTTTCTTTCAATTTTTCTTCTTTTTCCATTTTTTTCTTTTTTTCTTTCAATTTTTCTTATTTCTTAATTTTTTTTTCTCTTTTTCTTTCAATTTTTCTTCTTTTCTAATTTTTTTTCCTTTTTTCTTTCTATTTTTTCTCTTTTTAAAATTCTTTTTCTTCATTTTTCCATTAAATTTCTATTTTTTGCCAAATATTAATCGAATTTACATGGATGACCCAAATCTTTCATGTCATTAAATTATTCAGAATGATTAAAAATAGTTCGAGCACTTCTTTTTTTTCTCTTCATAAATCACAATTGAAGTGACTGATTTAATTAACGATTGATTGAATTAATTGGGTAAATTTGGAAAATTTTCAATTGGCAAAAATTATCGAAAAATTTAAAAAAAAACTTCTTTGGATCCATTAACTAATTTTTGATTGATGATACTTCGTGTCTGGTAAATTAGTCTAGTTAATTCATGAGATCATACATCTCAATTCAGTTTAGCACCCCCCCCCTTCCCTCCCCCCTCCCCTTATACGTCAGTCAGTGGAATAATCAGAGTGAATTGAATGGAAAATCGAGGAATCGAAAATTTCAATAATTAATTTGTGATTAAATAATGAAAATTGAGAGAAATTGGGAGAAATATTGGAGATAGAATTTTTTTGATGATTTCATTGAAAAGCTGAGGAAATTTGAGATGGAAAATATATGTCATAATTCATTTTTGATAATTTTTGGAATTTTTTTGAAAAAATTTGATTTTTCAATTTTTTTGAAAAATTTGATTTTTTTAATTTTTTTTTTGAAAAATTTGATTTTTTTTTGTAATTTTTTTGGAAATTGGTGGAGATACGCCTTTTTTGTGCTAAGACACTTTTGGAGAGAATTTTGAGGATTATGGAATAGGTTTGAGGGTGAAAAGGGCGTATGTCCATTAATTTTTTGAGATTTTTTCAGAAAATTATTGGAAAAAAGACGTTTTAATGTTTTATATTATGAAAATTGGGAGAAAATGGTGGAAATATTTGGGATAGAATTTTTCTGATGATTCCATTGAAAAGCTGAGGAAATTTTAGGTAGAAAGCATATATCGGAATTTATTTTTGATGATTTTTTGAAAATTCGAGGTTTTTAGGGGAAAATTGGGAATCTAACTCTTTACGAAATTGAAAAATTTCACTTTTTTGGGGATATCTCCGGTTCTGTTGGTTGTAGCGACTCGGGACCGATCTTAAATGAAAGGTGAGATCATTTGCCATGAATTTATGGCGTTTTCCAAAAAAAATTATCGATTTTTGGAATATTTATAGGGGAAAAACAGATTTTTCATGAAAGTGGTCATATGTACCTTGAAAATCGATATTTTTCGTTTCAAAACCACGTAAATCGATGGGAAATGATCTCACCTTTCATTTGAGAACGACCCCAGGTCGCTACGACAAATAGAACCGGAGTTATTCCCGAAAAAGTGAATTTTCCCAAAAACGGAAAGGATTTGACCCCCAAAATCCCTCAAAAATCCCCGAATTTTCAAAAAATAAAAAAAAAACTGCGACACATGTTTTCCACCTAAAATTTTCTCAGCTTTCCAACGAAACCATCAAAAATCCTCCATCTCAAGTATTTCCCCCCAATTCCCCCGATTTTCACCCCCTAAATCCCCCAAAAATCCCCGAATTTTCGAAAAAATTCAAAAAAATACTGTGACACATGTTTTCGACCTAGAATTTCCTCAGCTTCTCATTGAAACCATCGAAAATACCCCATCTCAAGTACTTTCCCCCCTTCAAACCTTCCCCCCAAAAAAATAGAATTTTCAAAAAAATTCAAAAAAATCCAACACATGTTTTCCACCCAATATTTCCTCAGCTTTTCAATAAAATCATTTAAAAAAAACAAAAATTCAACCCCAACCCTTCCATAAAAATCCCCCTTTTCTCCTCAAAATTCATTTATTTTTACCATTCGCTATTTCACGAGTGTATAGTATACACTGTATACATATATCTCTAAAACCACATTTTCAATAAATTTCACAAGTGCACTTCGCAAAACTATTTTTTATTGTTGAAACGTAATTTAATGGGACAAAACTACTGTGCGACTGTTACCATCGTTAAAATTAAAGTTTAATTCAATTAAAAACAGAGGAGGTAGCCGCATGAATCGGGTAGGGGGATGGGGGGATGAATAGGGGGAGAGGGGGTTTGAAGGAGAGCTTCAAACCTGATTGCACGCTACTGAGGGCGAAATGATGAAAAGCGAAAGGAGAAAGTGTCTAAAAGTTATGCTTGCTTTTACTTTAAGTGAATAGAGTCGACAATGAATTAAAATTCACCGACAAAAAGAAGAAAAAAAAGAGAAAAAACAAAAAACTTTTGTTTTAAAGAATTTTTCCTCATTCTCAAGAATTTCATAAAAAAAGGAAAAGCACAGGAAAAAAAATTTGAAAAATTACTTTGGCTCTTAAACGATTTATCAAAAGTGAATTCGGAAGGATTTTTTGGCTTTTCCGCAGGAAAATAAATATATATATCAAACAAGTGGATAATAGTATTGCTTTCCAACTGATATAGCTTTTTCTGCTGATACTTTAGCAATATGCTTCCGAATGGAAGTGATACAACTTTATTCAAATCATCATCAAAATATCAAATTTTGAAGAAATTCATTAAAACGCCAATAACTCGAGAACTAATCATGCAAATAAGCTCAAAATTCACAGGCATCTAACTGATACAACTCTCGAGATAATATATGAGTATAAATAACATCAGTTCAATAGTTTCCAGAAATTCCATTAAAAACTGATTTTCGAAAAATGGACAAATCTCAAAAAGTTTCGATCGGATTCTCTTCAAATGAAGCTTAAAAAATAGAGTTTGTCGAGAGGAAGTTTTCCACAAAATATGAAATTTTTCTATAAAATCGTTTTGCTGTAATTGAGACTTTTATGCACACACAGACATACACACACACAAACTCACAGACATGCGCTAAAAATATCATTTTCTCTCTATTTAGATCATTTTGAGTATCTTCTATTAAAAAAATTACAATCGAAAATTCTGATGATTACATAGCTTCCATTCAGAAGCGAAAAGAAATACATTTTCTCTTTTTCTTTATGACTTTCGCATATATTTCCCAATTTTTTGTTTCTTTTTTTTATTATTTCTATTTTCTAGAGTCCAGTAGTTTCATGGTACGCCAAGTTCTCGATTCGACAACCTCTCAAATGCCATTGTAGTCCTTTTCAATTTGACAACGTGCTCCTATTTTTCACTGACATTCGCTGTGACGCTGACAATCTTGCAATTGTTTCTCTTTTCTTTTTCTCTCTATTTCCAATGTTCATTCTCTTTTCTCGTTATTCAAAGAGAATATTTTAGGGATTAAATTGAATTCAAAATTATTACAACGTGAACCATAAAATTGTGAGAATAAAACTCTTGTTGATTGAAATAAAATTGAAAAGAATCTTTTTTACGTAAATATTTTCATGAATAATGAATATTTCCAAGGAATCAAAGGGTTTTTGTGGTTGCTCATGAAAAAATCATTGGAGAGCGATGAACTGAATCGATTTCAATAATAAAATAATTAAAATCTCCTTTAATTGAACGGGTAATAATTATTCATTCGAGTGAATAAATGAAAATTTGTATTTTTAGTCGTAAAAATTCAATTTAATTTCTTCCTATAAAAAATAAATGAATAATTTAAGGAAGTATTCCAGAGTTCGGTCGATAATACAGAAAAAATGAGGATTTGTAGGTTGGTTTTCAATTAATTGCTCTTAATTCCAGGAAAAGTGCTTTAATTTACCCAAAAAAAGTGATTACACTATTCGTAAGTCATATCTTCAGCTTGTGAATATAATTTTTTTTTGTTTCTCGAATTTTTTTTTACATTACTAATCTCCTATCACATGCATGAGACAGAGAGAGAGAGAGAGGCAAATAGTTACGACTACCTTCTAATTAAAATTTCTCAATAACTATACGGTGAATTGAATATTTTTTTCTTCTATTATTTAGTTAAAATGCTGTTCTCTTCGCCAATTTTTTTTAAATAATGGGTCAACCCTGTGGTTTTTTAGTAATTTCGTTATTTTCGTCCGATTTAGGGCGTTTCATCCCCACCACCGGTATTTTCAGTAACTTTGATAATTCATATCTCATAAACTGCGCGGACAAAAATTATGAAAAAATTCAGAAAAATGTAAAAAAATATCATCAAAAAAAAGCTACCTCAAAATATCAAATTAAATGTATTTATCTTCTCCAATAATTAAAAGTATTCTCTTCACCTCAATATCTTCGCAACTTCAGACAAAAGAGTACAAAATTAATTGCCTGCAAGAATCGTTTATCCCACGAATTAATATTCCACCAGAAAGCGAATAAACTCCAAGAGAAAAAATGAGATATTCTTGTTGAAAAAAAAACACATTAAAAAACCGAGAGTCAATAAATAATGAATGCAATTAGTTGTTGAGAGGCGAGTTGGATGACTCCCAATTCTCTCGGGTTCTAATACTACCGACTAATTCAATGCCGTGATAAAAACGAATTCCCCCCTCCCCCTCCCCCCTTTTCCCCCACCCTCTTACCTTTCTGGTAATGTCATTTCACGTGGAGTGGGGGCAATCGTGGGATCGGCAAAAAAAAGAGAGGAGTAGGTCAGGACGAAAGTGAGGAAAAAAAAAAGATGAGGGAGAAGAATCGAAGTGAAAAAAAAAAAAAAAAAATTGAGAAAATAAAATGAAAGAGGGAACGAGTGGTTCATGGCAGGTGGAGGAAAGTGCCAGGAGGGGAATGATCCCAACGGTATATTTCCCCGGAGCACCGGCTGTCCCCGATCGAGCCAACTGGATAGTTTAGACTCTGACACCAATCGATTTTATAGCACATCTACAACAGTCTACTTGCATCCCTCCACTGAATTCGTATGTTCTTCTCTCTCTCTCTCTCTTGCCGTCATTTTCTCCACTGTTTCACCTCATTTCACACTTGCAATTGAAATCACTGGTCTTTTCCCTCCCTTTTTTTTTTCTTTTTAACGGTCAGGTTGATGTTATTGGGAGGTATTTTTCTGTTAATTTTGGTTTGTCGATTCAATTATTGAAAAACAAGGTGATGGGGATTTTTTTTTCAGCAAATGGCTTATGGGAAAATTTCGAAAAAATTAAGTGACGATCTGGACACTTTTGAACAACTGCCAGAATTTTTTCAGATTTTTCCGAAGAGTTCTTCATTTGGAAAAAAATTCCGATCCTTTCCGCCTCCGGTATTTCCGGTTTTACCATTGCATTTTCATTGGGAAATCAATCGGAGGCGATGGGAAATGATGTTATCGTTAATTTCCGGTTGATTTCAATCCTCCGTTATCCTCGGAATAGAAAAGCTAGAAAAAGCACAAAAAATTCCATCATCCCCGTTATTTTCCCTGAAGAACCATCAAAATTTAATGAAAAATCTTCATCATGAACTTCAATGAAACATGTTGATTCGATTCCAATAAATGTTTAATTGATCAATTCTGCAATGTTCAAGTTACCACGTTTGAAATCCATCTGGTGAGTTTTGTGTGACCGCAGAGAGTTGAGTTTGAAAGTGACCGAGAGAGCTGGGTATTACCAAACTGTTTGAAAGAGTTCACGCAGAGTATCTCCCTTGTGGGACAGTAACCAATGGCCATAGACCAGTGGTAACTGCGATTTGTGATGCTTGATCAGAGATACACAACGACTTGTTCCACATCACCGCCCATTTCCCCTTTTTGGAGTTAAACATAACCTATTTATGCCATTTTTATGGGATATGGCTCATGAAGATAATGACTTATAATTAACAATTCAGGCAATTTTTGGAATTAGTGTGATATTTTGATTGATATGAAAAACAGAATCATAACTTCTTTATCGGAAGTTTGGACGCAACAATCGATCAAATTACTGCATGATGATCAATTAGTCAATAGGATTTGATTCTTCACAAACATAGTACATGAATTTTAGCATTCTGATGGACAAGTTTCACTTCTAACGCATGGCATTCCACACACCCTCTTTTTTCCCTTTTTACAAAGAATTAGTGAATAACTCCTTTAGAGCGTCAAGCCTACAATATATAGGGGAGACCGGGGCAAAATGGGGTACTTTAAAAGACATGCCCCCGTACTCCATTTTGCCCCGGTCTCCCCTATATATATGTAGGCTTGGTACTCAAGTCGTCTACAGACGATTCTGAGTCTCGACATCGAATTAAAATAAACCCATGGTCTACCGTTAGAAGCCTGACCAATACACGTTAAGATCCTGGTATTGAATTTAACCAATTGCACCGTACGCCAAACGAGGCTCATGCGATGATAGACTCGTAAGTCTGCCACCTAGTAGTTTCACATTGTATTGTATATATATTTATATCGTCAGCTTAGAAGCAAGGGGATGTGAGTGCTATGTATGAGCATAGCACTTACGCCCATTTGTTCCTAAGATGACGATATGATACAGAACAGAGATATTTTTCGGCTAGTTATGTCAAGGATTATTAACCAACATGGATTAGAATCTGAGAGAATATACTTTCATCAACATTAATTGATGCTGTTTATATGAAAAGTATATATTATGGAATATTGAGGTTCCATTATGTCAATTTTTAGAATGAATGCATGCATCTTGATGAAATCTGCACAGACCAGACGAAAAGTTGTGGCGCGTTTGGATGTTTTTTTTGGGTTTTATCCATTTTTGTTTGTGGAGTGACCACAATGGCCCTCTCCCAATTTGATAACATAACCTATTTACATCTATCAAGAGCGTCAGATTTCCTATACGAAAAAAAATCCGTTAGTTTCAATTATTTTCCATTATTTATTGTGAAAAATTGCTCTCGATTTCTCTGTGCCTATCTCACCGTCCGGAAAAAATCAAAATAAATGGCAGAGTCAAAGGGGTTGAGATTTAGGAGCCAAGAGTTGTGTGCCATTGGGTAGATAGCGGCTTCTGAAATCCCGGCTTACGGGATGGGATTATTATAGAAATGGGATATACATTTCTCACGGTAACCAAGCGAAAGCCGTTATCCAAACAAACACAAACATACATACATACATACACATGAGAAAGAGAGAGCCACTTCTGTGTGTCTCGAGAGAGATCTATCGCGTGATGCCCTGGGCGTATCTTCTTCGTAATATTCTCTGAATTATGTTCTCCACATCATCTCATATTTACTCCAAACAATTCGAAGAAGTGAAGTTCTGAAGTGATAAATCTTTGTTATGATGTCTAGTTCACTTTGTAGCCAATGAACGAGAATGAGTTAATCACGTGACACGTGATGCGCGCGCAGGTTCTTTGTTCTTTTTTCCCGCCATAATTAATATGAATTATTAAAAAATGGAGTTTGATGACTTAATTTGACATTTAAAGGTCATTATGAATACTATTATTGATTAATTTTGGCTAGAGGATTGTTTAGACCTGAATAAAAATCTATTCATGAATACAAATTTTCTTTTTCAATTTTTTTTTTTAAATATTTACATCATAATTTAAATATCATCTATTGTTTCTCATGTTTAACAATCCACAATTTATTTTCAATCACCCTCTCGATTTTCCCACGTCATTTACATGTCAATTGTGTTCTCTCTGAAAGGAAAATATGAATATGCATTGGAAAAACTTCGATACATCAAAAAAAAATATGGTTAAGGAATTTGCATGGAATTCAAATATTTAAAAAAAAATGAATACTATGGGTTCTTGCTTTTGAATTTAAAAAAATGAAATACGGTAGAGAAAGACGAATGGTTATGTGCGACAGTAACGCTTTACATTGGTGAACGTAAGAAATTCGAATTTCGTGCACGTTCTAGCTCCTTACGTTGTCCCAGTTTTCACGTGAGAGAAAGTGCCTTATGCAATTTGTGTGAAGTTCTATAAGAGAGAAACAAGAATGATGAAATGAGAGAAGAGCCCAAGAAAAAGATGGTTTGAAGTTGATGCCTGCTCCTCTGAATTACAATTCACAAGTTCCAATGAACTAAATACGTAATCCCGTGGATATTCATTTATTATTAAATTCATGAATAATGAATATTTCCATAAAACCGAAGGATTTTCGTGGTTGCTAATAAAAAAATCATTAGAAAACGATGAATCGAATTGATTTCAATGAAAAAATAATTAAAATCACTTTTAATTAAACGTGTAACGATTATTCATTCGTACGAATAAATGGAAATTTGTACTTTCCGTCACATAAAAATTCAATGAGCAAAAATCAATTAAATCTTCTCCAATAAAAAAGGAAAAAATGAATTTAAAATGAGAAATTGGATGGATTTATAGTTTCTCAATAATTATTCATCCAGATGTCAACGTAATAAAAGAATAATATCGTTCAAATCCATAGAATTTTCTATTCTATTATTTTAATAAAAGCCAAATTGAATAAAACGGAGGATTGAAGAAACTGAATAAATTTCCAATTACTACAATTGAAAACACCTCATCAATGAAATCCAGAAGAATATTCAATCACAATAGAATAACAGACGAAGAAATCAAGTTATTGAAAATACGTCTATTTTAAAATACGTTATTCCAACACTAGATTCGATCAAGTGGCACTCAACTTCAATTTCTGTCCACTCAATTTCATTTGTTCTATTAAATCCATTCATAAATTACCTCTGACATGAAAAAAAAATTATATTTGCATTTTTCAAGAAATTTCCTTCGATTTTCGTTGAAATCAATTCAAGATGAAAGAAGTTAAGTTAGATTGAGCCATCAAAGGGTCCAGTCCTTCTATTATAAATAAGACGTCATGAAAAAAAACTCCATCAGACCGAAAATTCAATGAATCATGTCAATATTTAAGCTCAATCCAACCTTCATTCTCCATCTAATAACTACATCATTGTAGACTGTGTTGCATTATTCGATTTTCAATCGGCGAAGAGAGAGCCTCCGGATAATTTACATTGATTTATTCTGTGGCAGATTGGAATCCAATCTTCCTTGTGGTTAAACTTCGTATAGACATATATATAGTCATACATGAGAATATTATAGGAGAGATTGGAGTTATTGAAGTCTACATCATTTATATTCCATTGTGAATTTTAGATTGAAAAGGGGAAAAATCGATGGATTTGCAGATGATAATGAAGCAATCGAGGGGTGGATTATATAAATTATATGGAATGCCTTATTTGAATAGATTCATTGCTTCCTATATTTCCTTTCAATTGTTCCGGGAATCGAGAAATGGTTCTTTTGCTTTCGAATGGAAGCTATGTAATCATCAGAATTTTCGATTGTAATTTTTTTAAATAGAAGATGCTCAAAATGATCTAAATAGAGAGAAAATGATATTTTTAGCGCATGTCTGTGTGTTTGTGTGTGTATGTCTGTGTGTGCATAAAAGTCTCAATTACAGCAAAACGGTTTTATAGAAAAATTTCATATTTTGTGGAAAACTTCCTCTCGACAAACTCTATTTTTTAAGCTTCATTTGAAGAGAATTCGATCGAAACTTTTTGAGATATGTCCATTTTTCGAAAATCAGTTTTTAATGGAATTTCTGGAAACTATTGAACTGATGTTATTCATACTCATATATTATCTCGAGAATTGTATCAGTTAGATGCCTGTGAATTTTGAGCTTATTTGCATGATTAGTTCTCGAGTTATTGGCGTTTTGATGAACTTCTTCAAAATTTGATATTTTGATGATGATTTGAAAAAAGTTGTATCACTTCCATTCGGAAGCATATTGCTAAAGTATCAGCAAAAAAAGCTATATCAGTTGGAAAGCAATACTATTATCCACTTGTTATGATTCCATATGAAATATCCATATGACGGTTTTGTAAAGATTTTGGAAACTCACAAAAAAGTCAGAATATATGGAAAAAGCTGATAAATAAGACATCTTTTTTTGATCAATCACTCGAATACTCACTCATGTTTGAATCCCCGTTAATCACTGCTCTCTCTCCAAACTTTTCCACTGTGTGTAGCCCTCGAAAACTTTTGAATTCAACGTCAACTCCAGTAACAATGGAAATCGAAGGAAAACTATTGAGCCTGGAGTTCTGATTGTTCAGTTAGTTCTGAAAGGTAAATTGAAATCGATCACTTCGTATAGTGAATGAAAAAGTGAATTACTGTAGTTATAAGAAAATTTCAATGATATACATTGTGTTAGTGTCAATGAAATTTCAGTTTGCTTCTATTGAAACAGTAACTTATGAGCTATTACATCTGACGAGAGTAATTAACCACTCGTAGCTGTGTTGGTTAATTGAATGAAATGGATGTCGGGTTGTATTCGAATTGAGGAGAAACCATCGTATCGTATTATTCGATAAAGTTGGTTCTCAATGTCTATCATATACTCGGTATTGGTTTAGTGTATGAATCTATGCCACAAATCGATATTAATCAGCTATTGAAAAAATGATGATTTTCAGTTGAGTAGAACTGCTACAATAATCAATATATCGCTTTCAAATTTTTTTTGGGGAGCTCTAGAGGATATAGATAGTGTCTGCCCAAATTTTGGAGAAGAAGCTTTCATTAGAAAAGAAGTTATGAATTTTTGAAATTTGAGCAAATTGGCAAATTTGGAGTTTTTGCTTGAAATTTGGAAAAATAACTATTTTTGATTGATTAGTACTCTCACAATAATCGATATATTGCTTTGAAAATTTTTTGGGGACTTCTAGATGCTATAGAGAGTGTCTGCCTAAATTTTGAAGAAGAAACTTCCAATAAATAAAAAGTTATGAATTTTAGAAAATTGTAAAAATATTGTTACATTCTAAAAATCAAATTTCCAAATCTGTCAAAAGAATTGATATGAATCTACAGAATTTTCTGCATTGTGCCTCTACTTTTTCTGGCAAAAGAACGGAAATGACTCTCTGTATCTAAAGCATTATTCCATTTCTCTGATCAACAAACATGAGAACGTGAATTTGCTTGTGTCAGCTCTGATATTACAAAATGTCAATTCAAATGGAATTTTTTTAAGAAAAATATTCACCATATATGCTGTGGAGGTGAATAATAAAAGTAAGAGGGAAAAATATTGCGATGGAACGAGAAGAAAAGCAGAACTTATCCTTAAGTAATCTGAAGAGCCCGAGAGACAGAGAAATAATGGAGTACTTGCCTATACATTGCGTATTTATTCAACATTTAATATTCATAAGATATGCAGGAAGAAAATTTAAGAAACTCTAGATACAATATTATATACAGATATTCAACGTTCAATTTCTCCTTAAAAACAATCGTTTTAAAATCTTCAGAATTTTTCGTTGAAATAAACGTCATGAAATATTCATCATAAAAAGAGAACAATGATAAAACAATTTGAGTGAGTTTAATTCAATTTTTTGATGCGATATCAAAGATGATATTTTTTTTACACTTTTCTGAATTTTTTCATAATTTTTGTCCGTCCAGTTTATGAGATATGAATTATCAAAGTTACTGAAAATACCGGTGGTGGGGATGAAACGCCCTAAATCGGACGGAAATAACGAAATTACTAAAAAACCACAGGGTTGACCCATTATTTAAAAATAATTGGCGAAGAGAACAGCATTTTAACTAAATAATAGAAGAAAAAAATACTCAATTCACCGTATAGTTATTGAGAAATTTTAATTAGAAGGTAGTCGTAACTATTTGCCTCTCTCTCTCTCTGTCTCATGCATGTGGTAGGAGATTAGTAATGTAAAAAAAAATTCGAGAAACAAAAAAAAATTATATTCACAAGCTGAAGATATGACTTTCGAATAGTTTAATCACTTTTTTTCGGGTAAATTAAAGCACATTTTCCCCCGAATTATCAGGAATTAATTGAAAACTAAATTTGAGATTGGAGATTCTTTGGATTTCATCAATTTCGTTTAGGTTTTTTTGCAGTTTGTCAGAGAATACTGATGTAATAGCACGTGAATCGAAGTAATTTGGATGAATTTTGTGCTATTGTTGAAATATTCCTTTTTTTTCCAGAGCAACTTTAAAAAATTAAAAATCCATGTGAAATCATCAAAATCCCCCAGGATTTTTTTTCGGACTGAAGGACTTTGAGGAAAAATCAGAAAAAATTCATGAAGATATTACAAAATGTCTAGAATATTGTGTAATTTTTTCAGATTTTTTTGTCGAGTCACCCTTAAAATTCGAGAAGATAGAGAATTTGAAGGATTTTATTAGAAAAAATTCAGAAAATATCGAAATCCTACAGGATTTTTTTTTTCGGACTGAAGGACTTCAAGGAAAAATCTGAAAAAATTCCTCTAGATGCTCCAGCATGTCTCCACTGTTATCTAATTTTTCCAGATTTTTCTGTGGAATCGCCTTTTATTTCCAACAGTTTGATCACTTTTTTCGGGTCAATTAAACCACTTTTTCCCCGAATTATCAGCAATTAATTGGAAATTAACCTAAAAATCCTCATTTTTTCCCCTCTTTCATCGACCTCACTCTGGAATACTACCTTAAAAATAATTAAACTGACATAATAACCTGCGGCAAGACTCGCGGTGAAGGGAGAATGTGAAAAGTGAATTATACCTCCACCAACATATTCTCCCATGAAGCTTTGAACTTCCTGTCTCCATTCTGACGCGCTTTGTTCCAAAGGACAAAGTAGTGAATATCGATTAATCATTTAATGGAGCATTTCAATGATTCAATTACCCATTTAATCATTAAAACTACTCTAAAAAAAACGAAAAAAAACCACAAAACATTTCTGTCACATCAATTTATTCTAATTGAAGCTATTCACTCCATCACCATTAATACAAATTAATGAAAAAAAAATATTTTTACGCTTACAATGTTTTTCTTGGTATAAAAAAAACACGTAATCCAACTACCTAAATAACATTTATTCCCTCTATTTTCATGTTCATGGAAAAAAAAAGTGAACAAAAAAAAAATGAATTGAAATAATGCATCAATGTGTTTAGTTTCACGCGAGTGGCCATGCAAAAACGTGTCTTATCGCAAGGAAATACACAATGCCAGCAGAAAAAACTTACACTCTATATACTGTATTCAGTATTCGTGAATTTTTTACTATTTTTTTTTCATTTTTATTTCTTTCTACTTTCCTGACTCTTTTCTCTATTGTTTTTTTTTTCTCCTTCATTCCCTGTTTTATCTTCATTTCAATGCTCATTTTTTTTTTTTTCGCTTTTTTTCGGTGTATCGTGCAATTATGAGTGCAACGTAAAAAAAAAAAAAGACCAATTTGCAAAATAAGAATTTTTTTAAGCAAAAAAAAAAGTACATAAAATATTTTTTGACAATAAAACTGAAAAAAAAATTGCAAAAAATTCGAAAAATTGCAAAAAATCGAAGAAATGAAGAATAAAATTTTGGCGAATTTTCGGAAATAATGGAGATACGCCCTTTTATGCCTAAGCCCCTTTTTTTGCATAATTTGAAGAGCTAAAAAAAAAAATTGGAATAAAAAGGGCGTATCTCCATTATTTATTTAAAAAAAAAGATATTCGTCACCTTAGGAACAAAAGGGCGTAAGTGCTGTGTATGAGCATAGGACTTACGCCCCTTTGGTTCTAAGATGACGATATTTTAAGGAAAAGGAAAAAAGACTAATAATAAAAATCTGTGAAATAATTCCTGAGGATTTTTTTTTATCCACTTTAACCTTTTTCGTCAATTGTGTGTGTTACAGTTTTGAGAGATAGTGAGGGAGTTATATTCTCATGGACTGCAAATAGAATATAGAGAAAGAGTGAGTCTAACCAACCGCCTAACGTATCGATCCCTCACAACTTGGTAAGTAAGGAAAAAATACATTCTAGTTTTCTTCTATATATATATATGTCTATTTTTCCACTTTTTTTCCGAGCAAAATGAATCTCACAAAGTTTCCACTTCACCTGGGGAATAAAAATAAATGATCAACACACATACAGAATGAAGGGAGGAGAAGGGGTGGGGGTAAGGGAAGAGGGGGGAGGGGGTGGGAGGAAGGGAGGGAGGGGAGGAGAGAAAAAAAAGGAGATAAGAGAATAAAACACTGGAGCATATTTGCAGTTGTGAAAGAAAGAGTAGAAAATGAGAGAAGAGATTGGAAGTTTTCAACGAAACGAAGATGAAATGAGAACTTTAACAGTAAGACCACGAGAAAGAGCGGTTAAAATGAGTTGGCAACTTCTCAGAATTGTTGAAGTCCCTGTAAACACACACAGAGAGAGGAAAAAAAGTGAAAATTTTGCAAAAAAAATGGAAAACTTCAGGGGAATTGTTATTTTTTATTTTTATGATTTTTTTCTCAAACAGATGGGTCATCTTGGAACCAAAGGGGCGTAAGTGATTGTGTATAAGCATAGCACTTACGCCCTTCTGCTGATACTTTAGCAATATGCTTCCGAATGGAAGTGATACAACTTTTTTCAAACCATCATCAAAATATCAAATTTTGAAGAAATTCATTAAAACGCCAATAACTCGAGAACTAATCATGCAAATAAGCTCAAAATTCACAGGCATCTAACTGAGACAATTCTCGAGATAATATATGAGTATAAATAACATCAGTTCAATAGTTTCCAGAAATTCCATTAAAAACTGATTTTCGAAAAATGGACATATCTCAAAAAGTTTCGATCGGATTCTCTTCAAATGAAGCTTAAAAAATAGAGTTTGTCGAGAGGAAGTTTTCCACAAAATATGAAATTTTTCTATAAAATCGTTTTGCTGTAATTGAGACTTTTATGCACACACAGACATACACACACACAAACACACAGACATGCGCTAAAAATATCATTTTCTCTCTATTTAGATCATTTTAAGTATCTTCTATTAAAAAAATTACAATCGAAAATTCTGATGATTACATAGCTTCCATTCGGATGCAAAAAATAAAAAAAATTATTAGAGGATTTTTTTCGCGCATTTTACGAATATCTTAAAGGCGAGTGGATTTAGGGAAAAATTGCAAGAGACCTTTTTTGTAGAGAATTGAATTTTATACAGAGCGGTCATAAGGTAAAAGGCGTATCTCGATTAATTTCCGAAATCCTTATTATTTACTGAAAAAAACTTCATTTTATCTAAAAAAAAAGTCTCTAATTTGCATTTTGATGAGGATCTCCAAAATGATTAGATTTAGAGGAAAATGTCAAGAAACCTTTTTTGAAAATAGCATTAAAAATGATTTTTTTTTCAGAATCCATTTTTTTTCGTAAAATTAGTATTGCAATAAAAAATGATTAAATTCAGGGGAATTTTGTCTTCAATGACTCTAGTGTCACCGACAAATTGTTGCAAAAAATTGAATTATGAGGAAAATTGAGGGAAATTCTTGTGGCTTACCTCTGCCTCTCTTTCTCTCTTCTTCTTTTTTTTCTCCTGATTTATAGGCATTGATTTTTCTCATCCTTGCCTCTTTACTTAACTCCCGTGAATTTTAATTGAATTTATGCGAAAATCCTGCGGCCACTAGTTTTACTCCTTGAAAAAAATAAAAATAAAAAGTGCAACGCTCGGTATTGCATTCATGTTTTTTTTTCTCCTCCTTCTTCTTCTTTTACTACTACAAAATATTTATTCTCATCGTTGCTTCTTGTATATCTGTATTTTTTTGCACTCCCGGGCTTTTTTCATATCCATGGTATATCAGAGCCTTGTATATTGATAAAACTCATCCTTGAAACTTCCACCGCACATTTGCTGCTTCTGAAAAGCCAATGGTGTTGTGTAAATTTTTTTTTTCCTCTTGGTTCTTCTTTTTTTTTACTGTTTTCTCGATAAATACTGAAACATGAAGAAATACTTTGGTTATTGGATGAAAGAGAAGTGATTTTTTTTGCTTTATAAATTGAGAGACTTACGAATAAATGTATTTTTGAGGAAAAAATGAGGATTTGCAGGTTTTTTTCAATTAATTGCTGGTAATTCGGGAAAAAAGTGTTTTAATTTAGGAATAATTAACGGAAAATTTATGAAAAATTCTGGAAAAATTAGACAACAGTGGAGACATGCTGGAGCATCTAGAGGAATTTTTTCAGATTTTTCCTTAAAGTCCTTCAGTCCGAAAAAAAAATCCTGAGGGATTTCGATATTTTCAGAATTTTTTCTAATAAAATCCTTTAAGTTCTCTATCTTCTCGAATTTTAAGGGCGAATCGACAAAAAAATTTGAAAAAATTCCACAAAATTCTAGACATTTTGTAGAATCTTCATGAATTTTTCCAGATTTTTCCTTAAAGTCCTTTAGTCCGAAAAAAAAATCCTGAAAGATTTCGATATTTTCAGAATTTTTTCTAATAAAATCCTTTTAATTCTCTATCTTCTCGAATTTTAACGGCGACTCGACAAAAAAATCTGAAAAAATTACACAGATTTCTAGACATTTTGTAACATCTTCATGAATTTTTTCAGATTTTTCCTTAAAGTCCTTCAGTCCAAAAAAAAAATCCTGAAGGATTTCGATATTTTCAGAATTTTTTCTAATAAAATCCTTTTAATTCTCTATCTTCTCGGATTTTAAAGGCGACTCGACAAAAAAATCTGAAAAAATTACACAAAATTCTAGACATTTTGTAACATCTTCATGAATTTTTTCAGATTTTTCCTCAAAGTCCTTCAGTCCGAAAAAAAATCCTGGGGGATTTTGATGATTTTACGTGGATTTTTAATTTTTTAAAGTTGCTCTGGAAAAAAAGGAATATTTCACCAATAGCACAAAATTCATCCAAATTACCTCGATTTACGTGCTATTACATCAGTATTCTCTGACAAACTGCAAAAAAACCTAAACGAAATTGATGAATTCCAAAGAATCTCCAATCTCAAATTTAGTTTTCAATTAATTCCTGATAATTCGGGGAAAAATGTGCTTTAATTTACCCGAAAAAAAGTGATTAAACTATTCGAAAGTCATATCTTCAGCTTATGAATATAATTTTTTTTTGTTTCTCGAATTTTTTTTACATTACTAATCTCCTATCACATGCATGAGACAGAGAGAGAGAGAGGCAAATAGTTACGACTACCTTCTAATTAAAATTTCTCAATAACTATATGGTGAATTGAATATTTTTTTCTTCTATTATTTAGTTAAAATGCTGTTCTCTTCGCCAATTGTTTTTAAATAATGGGTCAAACCTGTGGTTTTTTAGTAATTTCGTTATTTCCGTGCGATTTAGGGCGTTTCATCCCCACCACCGGTATTTTCAGTAACTTTGATAATTCATATCTCATAAATTGCGCGGACAAAAATTATGAAAAAATTCAGAAAAATGTAAAAAAATATCATTTTTGATAGGGCATCAAAAAATAAGGCCTTAACTCAAATGGGGTTTTATTTAAATAATTTTGTGTCTCTGGTCAGAAGCAGTTGAAACACATTTTTAATGATTTCATCACGAATTAATATTTATTAATTAAAATATGTGGTTGAGATACGTCGAGTTGGACAACTTTGAGGGGTAGAAATGCCATACACTGGTTTCATGAATATGGAAGGGACTTTCGTAGCGACTCTCAGAGTGAGACGACTAAGTTCTACTTCAAATCTACATAAACACGTTCAGTGAACAAGCAATTGTATATATAGGGCGTTTATGCTTGGTTGACAGTATATATTCACAGAGCAAAACATGCAGAATATATTTCTTTTTTATGGAGAAGAGTCTGCATTATTCTAGTTGTGACGTTTGATATTGTGAAAATCGGAATAAATTAATGAAAATATTCGAGATAGAATTTTTCTGATGATTCCATTGAAAAGCTGAGGAAATTTCCGGTAGAAAACATTTGTCACAATTAATTTTCGATCATTTTAGTCGAAAATATCCGCAACAATTTCAGAAAAAAAATAGAATTCAAAATTTTTTCAACATTTCTCGAATTTTCACATATTTTCATTCAACAAAACATTAATTAGAATTGGCATATCCTGTCAACTACTCGAGCTATGTCAATAACTCCCACATCAACTGTCAATTAAAAAAAAAAAAAAAAAATTCGTAACACTCTGCAGAAATGATTAAAAAAAAAAAAATTCAGGATTTATTGGGAAAATCTCAATAATCACTTTTTTTTGACAATCAAAGAAAAATCACGTTTTTACTACCATTGATATATATTTCACTCCTGCCACTGCGACATGAAAAAGAGGGAGAGAAAAAATGGATGAAATTATGGGCTTTTAATATCGACTTTTTTGTTTTCCATGAATGACTATATATCAATCATTCGTGACTGCATGAAATTCCTCCAATTTTTCAATTTTTTGAAATGAAATTAATTAAATTCCTCAATTCTTCCAGATTTAAAGGCGAGTCGATAGAAAAATCTGAAAAAATTAGACAACAATGGAAATATCTAGAAGCAGCTTCCTGAATTTTTTCAGATTTTTCCTTAAAGTCCTTCACTTCAAAAAAAAATCCTTAAAGATTTTGACATTTTTACAATTTTTTCAAAATAAAATCCTCTAAATTCTCTAACTTTTCGAATTTTAACGGCGATTTGACGGAAAAATCTGAAAAAATTAGACGAGATTTGAGACATCCTGAAGCACCTCCATGAATTTTTTCAGATTTTTCCTAAGATTCCTTCAGTCCTAAAAAAAATCTCAAAATCGTTATTTGAGAATTTCCTCTAAATTTTAATTTTTTAATAATTAAAATTTTTTATTTTTTCAATTTGATAAATTCCAAAAAATTTTCAATGAAATGAATTTTTAAAAAAACCCTGAAATTATGGGCTTTTAATATCGATTATTTTTAATTTCCCCATTAAAAGACGATATATATCAATCATCCATGACTGCACGAAATTCCTTCAACTTTGTTTTTTTAAATTAAATTCCTTAATTTCTCCAAATTTTAAAGGCGACTCCACAGAAAAATCTGAAAAAATTAGACAACAATGTAAACATTCTGGAGCAGCTCCATGAATTTTTTCAGATTTTTCCCAAAATTCCTTCAGTCCCAAAAAAAATCCTAAAATCGTTTTTTAATAATTTCCCCTAAATTAAAATTTTTTTAATTTAATGAATTCTAAAAAAAATCCAATGAAACACAAGAAATGAATTTTCAAAAAAAAACCTGAAATTATGGGCTTTCAATATCGATTATTTCTAATTTCCTCATTAAATGACGATATATATCAATCATCCGTGACTGCACGAAATTCTTTCTATTTTTTTTTTTTTAAATTAAATCCCTTAAATTCCTTAATTTTTTCAAATTTTAAAGGCGATTCAATGAATAAATCTGAAAAAATTAGACAACAATGGAAACATCCAGAAGCAACTTCCTGAATTTTTTCAGATTTTTCCTTAAAGTCCTTCACTTCAAAAAAAAATCCTTAAAGATTTTGACATTTTTACAATTTTTTCAAAATAAAATCCTCTAAATTCTCTAACTTTTCGAATTTTAACGGCGATTGGATGGAAAAATCTGAAAAAATTAGACAAGATTTGAGACATCGTGAAGCACCTCCATGAATTTTTTCAGATTTTTCCTAAAAGTCCTTCAGTCCCAAAAAAAATCCTAAAATCCTTTTTTGAGAATTTCCTCAAAATTTTAATTTTTTAATAATTTAAATTTTTTATTTTTTCAATTTGATAAATTCCAAAAAATTTCCAATGAAATGAATTTTAAAAAAAACCTGAAATTATGGGCTTTTAATATCGATTATTTTTAATTTCCCCATTAAATGACTATATATATAAATCATCCGTGACTGCACGAATGAGTAGAGAAACACAGTAATATGTCAGACATACAGAACATAGAATTTATAGATTGCGTAGGCGATGTAAGCATTACTGGCTGGACAGTAAGCATCCAAACACAATGTTCATGTCATGAGGTAGAAATTCATATGGATTATCATCCCGAGGGTTTCTCCCTCTCTCTCTCTCCCTCATCCCCAATAAATACGTTAAATTGTAATCCCAGCTGTGTCTGCAGAAATCATTTGAGAATGTAGGTCATGGACGAGGAGGGGAAAAGATTAATTTCGATGTAAACTTCTCTCCTTTTTCTCTCTCTCTCTCTTTTCTTTTCATGAAATGTTAAGGAATATAAGGAAAATTGAGAGGGGAATGTCGACATTGAGATTAAATTTTCATTCAAGAGTTTAACAAAAAAAAGAAGAAAAGAAATTTATTACAATTTAATGGTAAAAAGATGGAAAAAAGCATTTTTTGGTCGAAATTCGAAATTTTCGTGATTTTTTCGACGAAATCCTGAAATTTTCGTCAGTTTTTTAAAGAAATTATGAAATTTTCATCAGTTTTTAAAGAAAATTCTAATTTTTCGTCAGTTTTTAAAAGAAATTCTGAAATTTTCGTCAGTTTTTTAATGAAATTCTAAATTTTCGTCATTTTTTCCTCGCAATCCTGAAAGTTTCGTCAGTTTTTTCGACGAAATTCTGAAATTTTCGTCAGTTTTTTAATGAAATTCTAAATTTTTGTCAGTTTCTTAAAGAAATTCTGAAATTTTCGTCAGTTTTTTAATGAAATTATGAAATTTTCGTCAGTTTCTTAGAGAAATTCTGAAATTTTCGTCATTTTTTCGTCGAAATCCTGAAAGTTTCGTCAGTTTTTTAAAGAAATTATGAAATTTTCGTCAGTTTTTTAATGAAATTATGAAATTTTCGTCAGTTTTTTAATGAAATTCTGAATTTTCGTCAGTTTTTTAATGGAATTCTGAATTTTCGTCAGTTTTTTAACGAAATTCTGAAATTTTCGTCATTATAGATATATATATATATTTTTTTTTGTAGAAATTCTAAAATTTTCGTCATTTTTTTGTCGAAATCTTGAAATTTTCGTCAGTTTTTTTAACGAAATTCTGAAATTCTCGTCGTTATAGATATATATATATCTACATATATGCTATATATATGCTATATATATGCTATATACATGCTATATACATGCTATATATATATCTATATGCTAAATGCTAAAAGAATGACATAACAGCCACACAGTTGAATGCTTATTTGTCACTGGGGGGTGGAGGGGGGAAAAAGGGGAGGGGGGGGGAGTCACGTGGGCGAATTCGAATGATAACGTGATATTTTGATTGATTAAATTTCCTTTGACATGTGATTTTTCTTTTCTCCACAAAAATAATTTAAAAAAAAATTGGAAAAAAAGTGGAAAAATCCAATATATATATATATATAATTTTTTTGAAAATTGTCCTTTTTTTTTCGTTCATCGAAATTTCATTTTGAAGATTGTGCAAAACTTTTTTGAAACTCATCAGAAAAGATTTCAACTAAAAGTTTTTCTGCTAAAGTTTTTTTTTTTATTTTTTTTTTTGATGAGAAAAAAAAGGGGGGGGGGGAATCGACGAGGAGAAATATGAGAAAAAGCAAGAGTATGGGTCAACAGAGTAGTGTAGCCTTTTTTTTACGCGCATTTTCTTCTTGGAAATTGGAAGTGTCCACAGTGGACAACAAGGCACGTTCGAAATTGAACGCGACCCCTGAGAATTCTAGAAGGGATGAGAGAGAAATATACAGTTGTATATGGTCCAGGAGTTATCTAAGTTGTTTTCGTGTAATATTAGAGGGGTTGAGAACAGAAAGAAGAAGAAGAAAAAAAAGGGATGGTATATGTCTACACGATATGTTGGACAATTTCCTCATAACTGAATGGAGAAACTTCGCAAAGTGATCCTCAAATGTTGACTTTATCATAATAATAATAATTTTAAAGGAAAGGCTTTGATTTTTATTTGAAAAAAAAAGTCTTTTCATTGAAAATTCTTTGAAAAATCACTTCTTTCCTAATGAAATCACTTAAATTCTTTAAATTGGGGGGATTTAACGGCGACTCAAAAAAAAAATCTGAAAAAATTTGAGATAAATGAAGACATTCTGGAGCACTTTCTTGAATTTTTTCAGATTTTTTCACAAAGTCCTTCATTCCGAAAAAAATCCTGAAGGATTTCGATATTTTTAGAATTTTTTAAAATAAAAATCTTTTAAATTCTCTAATTTTTTGAGTTTTAACGGCGACTTGACGAAAAAATCTGAAAAAATTAGACAAGATTCTAGACATCCTGGAAAGTCTCCTTGAATTTTTTCAGATTTTTTCGCAAGGTCCTTCACCCCCAAAAAAAATCAAACAAACAAATTTTGATGATTTTATCCACATTTTCAATTACTTTTTAATTCTTCTGGAAAATCAGTAATATTCCCCCAATATTTCACCAAATTTATCCCAAATTACATCGATTTACGTGCTATAACATCAGTATCCTCTCCTAAACTTCCAAAAAACCTGACCAAAATTTTATCAAATCCAATTTAACAAGAAAAATCCTTCGAACATTGGATCACAGCCGAAAAAATTTAAAAAGTTTTACCAAATTTTTTCAAGCACTCGCCCCATTAACCTCCCAACTTTATCCATCAATTTTCACCCCCCCCCCCCCCCCCCCCCCCCTCCCGAAAAAAAATTCAAAACCTTTCAAACAATATTCTGAACACAATCCAATTTTCTCCGTTCAGAATATCAAAGAGTCACGAAATCACGAAGTAATTCTCTAAAATAAATTCTATAAAAATTAATTAATTACACTCACTTAAATTCTGTGTAATGGATATGAGTGGAATTTTTTCTTTTTCCTTCTTCTGAAAAATTAAATTAAGTTAATTGAAATAATTTCATATTACACGGTAATCAAGCAATAATAATATCTCTGAGGAAAAAAAATTATTCAATTATTCAAGTTAATGAAAAAAAAGAAAAGGGAGGGAAAATAATTCTATTTTAATGATCTAGTGGATTACTGTACATTAAAAAGTTCTTTGTATTGATTTTTTTTGAATTGAGTACTACAATGGCATTAACTGACTATTCTTCAATCAGTGGAATTCATAGAAAATATATATATATATATTTTTTATGGCTTCGAAACCCTATTTGGGTCCATTCAGCCTCTTTCATAAAATATTATCGTTGAATTTTCATTTCTGGGGGGATTAAGATTTTTTTGGGGGTGAAGGGCTTTAAGAAAAAATCTGAAAAAATTCCACCATCAAGCAGAGATGTTATACCACTTTCCTGAATTTTTTCAGATTTTTTTGAAGAACTGCACAAAAATTAAAAATGTTTTTATTGATAGAATTCTACTGAGAGTTGTTAAGTAATAGAAATTATCGTTGAATTGAATTTTCGGAGAGATTATAATTTTTTGGGGGTAAAGATCTCTGTTAAAAAATCTGAAAAAATTCTGTAATAATGCGAAGATACTAGACCATCTTCCTGAATTTTTTCAGATTTTTTCGAGCAGCTGCACAAAAATTAAAAATGTTTTTATTGACAGAATTCTACAAAAACCTCTCATTTTATAGAAATTATCGTTGAATTTCAATTTCGGGGAGATTATAATTTTTTTGGGGGTGAAGGGTTTTGAGAAAAAATCTGAAAAAATTCTGTAATGATGCGAAGATACTAGACCATCTTCCTGAATTTTTTCAGATTTTTTTAAGCAGCTGCACAAAAATTAAAAATGTTTTTAGTCATAGAATCCTACAAGGACCTCCTATTCCATGGAAATTATCGTTAAATTTCATTTCCTCGGGGATTATGATTTTTTTAGGAGTCAAGGGTCTTTAAAAAAAATCTGAAAAAATTCTCTAACACTCCAGAAGTATTACAGCATCTTCCTGAATTTTTTCAGATTTTTTCATCCATCTGCACAAAAATGGAAAATATTCTCACATAACGACTCTTGTATATCATCATCATCATCATCATTATTATTATTATTATTATTATTGGATGATAATCCAAGGATAAAATATGGAGAACAAGTTCGCTGTTACATTTTCAGAAGAAAAAAAAGGAAAAAGAAAAAAAGCTCAAATGCCAGCACAATAGGAGAGAAAAGAAACTGAATATAATACAAAAGAGAAGTGAGAGAAAATGTGAGCTTCTCATTCACGTCTAGATGGTGAAGAACTCGTGACTCACTTCCGCATTATACTTCATCATTCTAGAAATCGCCCCAACGCTTTTGAGATACTCGTTATCAACGCCCACGTTATCCCTTGGATCTGTGTGGCTTATATAAAATTCAGTACGTTTAGGTATTTAGTAATTCAGTACTTTTTTTTCCCCAATTTTTTTTTTTTCTTAGGGTGACAGGGGAAAAAATTTTCCTTCTGAATATTCATTAAAAATTGAAAATCTGGGGTAAATAATGGTCTTTCATCGGATTAATGTGAGGAAGAAAAATGATGAATTTCTTTTTTTTTTAGAAAATTAATGGAAAATTGAAAATTGTGGAAATTTGAAGGGGGGGGGGGTGGATTTTTGAGATAGAATTTTTCTGATGATTTCGTTGAAAAGCTGGGGAAATTTGAGCTGGAAAACATATATAGGAACATATTTTTATGATTTTTTTTGGAAACTTGAAGTTTTTTTGGGAAAATTTTGAAAAATTTCACTTTTTTGGAATTTTTGAGATTTGAAGGATGTTAAAAATGATTATTTTTTCTGGGGAATGACATGAATCGATGGAAAATGAGCTCACCTTTCACCTCGATTCGGAATTTTTACGCTGCGACCAATAGAACCGAAGATATCCTGAAAAAACGTAAAAAATCGAAATTTTCGAATTTTCAAAAAATTCAAAAATTTCGAATGTTCGAAAAATTTCAAAAAATCAATTTCGACACATGTTTTCCCTCTAAAATTTCCTCAGCTTTCACCTCCATTTTGAATTTTTACGCTATGACCAACAGAACCAAAGATATTCTTAAAAAACTAAAAAAATTCGAATTTTCGCAAAATTCGAAAATTTCGAACGTTCGAAGAATTTCAAAAAATCAATTTTGACACATGTTTTCCACCTAAAATTTTCTCAGCTTCCACCTCCATCTAGAATTTCCACTCTTCAACCAACAGAACCAAAGATATCCTCAAAAACCCAAAAATTCGAAAACCAAAAAATTTTCAAAATGTCCAAAAATCAAAATTTTCTCTAAAATTCCAAAAGATACCTTCCGACATATGTTTTCCACCTAAAATTTCCTCAGCTTTCACCTCCACCCAGAATTTCCACTCTCCGACCAACAGAACCAAAGATATCCTCAAAAAACCGAAAATTCCAAAAACAAAATTTTTAAAAAATGTCCAAAACTCAAAATTTTCCCAAAAATTCCAAAAAATACCTTCCGACCTATGTTTTCCAGCTAAAATTTCCCCAGCTTTCACCTCCATCCAAAATTTTCACTCTTCAACCAACAGAACCAAAGATATCCTCAAAAACCCAAAAATTCCAAAAACTAAATTTTTTAAAAATGTCCAAAACTCAAAATTTTTCCAAAAATTCCAAAAAATACCTTCCGACCTATATTTTCCAGCTAAAATTTCCTCAGCTTTCCACTGAAGCCATCAAAAAAACTCTCCGACCAACAGAACCAAAGATATCCTCAAAAACCCAAAAGTTCAAAAAACTAAATTTTTTTTAAATTTCCAAAAATCAAAATTTTTCCAAAAATTCCAAAAAATACCTTCCGACCTATGTTTTCTAGCTAAAATTTCCTCAGCTTTCACCTCCACCCAAAATTTTCACTCTCCGACCAACAGAACCAAAGATATCCCCAAAAACCCAAAAATTCAAAAAACCAAAATTTTCCAAAAAATTCCAAAAAATACCTTCCGACATATGTTTTCCCTCTAAAATTTCCTCAGCTTTCACCTCCACCCAAAATTTTCACTCTTCGACCAACAGAACCAAAGATATCCCCAAAAACCTAAAAATTCAAAAACCAAAAAATTTTAAAAATGTCCAAAAATCAAAATTTTCCCTAAACTTCCAAAAAATACCTTCCGACCTATGTTTTCCAGCTAAAATTTCCCCAGCTTTCCACTGAAACCATCAAAAAAACTCTCCCTCAAACCGTTCCATCAAAACCCCCATTTTGCCCCCTCCCCCCTCAATTTCCCTCTCTAAAATCAAGTTTCCGCACAATTTCCCCCCAAATTCACACTTTATTAATAGTCTCTACATATCTTGGAACACTAATGATCAAACTAAATTCTCACTCGCCCCAAGAACCATTAAATATTAACTATACAACATAAACAGAGGCAAAACACCGAATCCTCATCTATCTTGAGCTCGGAAAATGAAAATTGATCAAGGGTGAATGAAGTCAAAGTGGCTTTCCAACTTAGTGGTAACATTGTGCATGAACTCTAAATACTTCCTGTATTTCTATGAATATTGCAAGTCATGTACACTTAAATCTTACATCGTTTCGAGCATATTACATGAGCTCAACTATTCCACATCACTTCTCGTGGCATTATGATGGTATTTATGTGAAATAACGTTTGCTGCCAAAAGGAGCTCATATAAATGTGCAAATGTCAGTGAATGGAAGAGCTCAGTACGTGCAACGTGCTCTCAATAATTCCAGATATATCACAAATTTCAGGGGATTGAAGCCGATCATTTCCCCACATTTCCATTAAAAAAAAAGATTTTTATTAGGGAGAAATGGCTTAAGGTAGCTCTATACCTGCACGAATTTAAAGATTAAAATCTGGAATAAATTTCAACTGAAAATCTGGAAAAATTAGACAAGATTCGAAACATTTTGGAACATTTTTATGAATTTTTTCAAATTTTTACTTGAAGTCCTTCATTAAGAAAAAAAATTCCTGAAGGATTTCGATATTTTCAGAATTTTTTCTAATAAAATCATTTAAATTCTCTATTTTCCCAAATTTTAACGGCGACTTGACAAAAAAATCTGAAAAAATTAGACAAGATTCTAGACATTTTGGAAAATCCTCCTGAATTTTTTCAGATTTTTCCTTGAAGTCCTTTACTAAGAAAAAAAATTCCTGAAGGATTTGGATATTTTCAGAATTTTTTCTAATGAAATCCTTCAAATTCTCTATTTCCTCGAGTTTTAATGGCGACTTGACAAAAAAATCTGAAAAAATTAGACAAGATTCTAAATATTTTGAAAAAACTTCATGAATTTTTTCAGATTTTTTCTTGAAGTCCTTTATTAAGAAAAAAAAATCCTGAAGGATTTCGATATTTTCAGAATTTTTTCTAATAAAATCCTATAAATTCTCGATTTTTCCAAATTTTAACGGCGACTCCACAAAAAAATCTGAAAAAATTAGACAAGATTCTAGACATTTTGAAAAAACTTCGTGAATTTTTTCAGATTTTTCCTTGAAGTCCTTTATTAAGAAAAAAAAATCCTGAAGGATTTCGATATTTTCAGAATTTTTTCTAATAAAATCCTTTAAATTCTCTTTTTCCCCAAATTTTAACGGCGACTCCACAAAAAAATCTGAAAAAATTAGACAAGATTTGAGACACTTCGTCAAATCTTCATGAATTTTTTCAGATTTTTCCTTGAAGTCCTTCACTACAAAAAAAAACATCCTTAAGGATTTCGATATTTTCAGAATTTTTTTATAATAAAATCCTATAAATTCTCTATTTCCCCGAATTTTAAAGGCGACTTGATGAGAAAATCTGAAAAAATTAGACAAGATTCGAGAAATTTTGCAAAATCTTCATGAATTTTTTCAGATTTTCCCTCAAAGTCCTTTATTAAGAAAAAAAAGTCCTGAAGGATTTCGATATTTTCAGAATTTTTTCTAATAAAATCCTTTAAATTCTCTATTTCCCCCAATTTTAAAGGCGACTTGATGAAGAAATCTGAAAAAATTAGACAAAATCCTAGACACTTCGTCGAATCTTCATGAATTTTTTCAGATTTTTCCTTGAAGTCCTTCACTACAAAAAAAAACATCCTTAAGGATTTCGATATTTTCAGAATTTTTTTATAATAAAATCCTATAAATTCTCTATTTCCCCGAATTATAAAGGCGACTAGATGAAAAAATCTGAAAAAATTAGACAAGATTCGAGACATTTTGAAAAAATTTTCCAAATTTTTTCAGATTTTTCCTTAAAGTCCTTCACCCCGTAAAAAAATCCTGAAAAATTCCCATAATTTTATGCACATTTCTAATTTTTTAAGTTGCTCTGAAAAAAGTGATATTCTCTCAATATCACAAAATTCCACCAAATTACTTTGACTCACATGCTATAACATCAGTATTCTCTGTTAAACCGCAAAAAAACCAGAACAAAATTGATGAATTCCAAAAGACTCTACAATAGAACCACTTGATCCTCTCTGCCAAAGACCAAATGAATAGCCCCAATGAATCCAATTTCTATTTCCAAGTATGTGCCTGAGGTTAGCTGATCTCCAAAGGGAATTTCTTGTTAAATCAAACGAGAATTGAATGTCAAAAGCTTCCAGCAAGTACCTTGAATTCACTACAATTCACCCCCAGGAGGGGCCTTCATCAATAAAGTTAAATTCAGTGATTTGAGGCAATTGGCAACAGCTATCAATTACCTACCAATTTCTCATTATTTCTGATGATTTCAGAATTGTAGAATGCTTCCATAGCTTGGGGCCATCGAATTCCATCTTACTGCATGGTTGAGCTATTGTGCATTCTGCTAATTAGGTCAGGGGTAAATGAGGGGGGAGGAGGGGGGGGGGGGTGAAATTTGCCTAGTTGGCACGATAGTTTTGGAGTTCATTTGAATTTATGGTCTTGATTGAATCTTATTTATTGCTCCTATTTCAGCCCCCCTCCCCCTTCCCCCAAAAAAATTTTTTTTAACCAAAATTTTCCTTCTAATTAGGATTTCTCGATAATTATAGGGTGAATTTTAACGGCGACTCGACAAAAAAATCTGAAAAAATTAGACAAGATTTGAGGAGTCCTAAAGTGACTCCATGAATTTTTTCAGATTTTTCCTTGAAGTCCTTCAGTCCGAAAAAATAAATCCTGGAAGATTTGAATATTTTTAGAATTTTTTCTAATAAAATCCTTTAAATTCTATATCTTCTCGAATTTTAACGGCGACTCGACGAAAAAATCTGAAAAAATTAGACGAAATTCTAGATATTTTGTAACATCTTTATGAATTTTTTCAGATTTTTGGTTAAAGTCCTTTACTACGAAAAAAATCCTGGAGGATTTGGATATTTTTAGAATTTTTTTTAATAAAATCCTTTAAATTCTCTATCTTTTCGAATTTTAAGGGCGACTTGACAAAAAAATCTGAAAAAATTACACAAAATTCTAGACATTTTGCAACATCTTCATGAATTTTTTCAGATTTTTCCTTAAAGTCCTTCAGTCCGAAAAAAAAATCCCGAAGGATTTCGATATTTTCAGAATTTTTTCTAATAAAATCCTTTGAATTCTCTATCTTCTCGCATTTTAAGGGCGACTCGACAAAAAAATCTGGAAGAATTAGACAGAATTCTACACAGTTAGTAACATCTTCATGATTTTTTTCAGATTTTTCCTTAAAGTCCTTCACTACGAAAAAAAATCTTAAAGGATTTCGATATTTTTACAATTTTTTGTAATAAAATCCTTTAAATTCTCTATCTTTTCGAATTTTAAGGGCGACTGGACAAAAAAATCTGAAAAAATTACACAAAATTCCAGACATTTTGTAACATCTTCATGAATTTTTTCAGATTTTTCCTCAAAGTTCTTCAGTCCGAAAAAAAATCCTGGGGTATTTTGATGATTTCACGTGGATTTTTAATTTTTTAAAGTTGCTCTGGAAAAAAAGGAATATTCCACCAATAGCACAAAATTCATCCAAATTACCTCGATTCACGTGCTATTACATCAGTATTCTCTGACAAACTGCAAAAAAACCTAAACGAAATTGATGAATTCCAAAGAATCTCCAATCTCAAATTTAGTTTTCAATTAATTCCTGATAATTCGGGGAAAAATGTGCTTTAATTTACCCGAAAAAAGTGATTAAACTATTCGAAAGTCATATCTTCAGCTTGTGAATATAATTTTTTTTTGTTTCTCGAATTTTTTTTTACATTACTAATCTCCTATCACATGCATGAGACAGAGAGAGAGAGAGGCAAATAGTTACGACTACCTTCTAATTAAAATTTCTCAATAACTATACGGTGAATTGAATATTTTTTTCTTCTATTATTTAGTTAAAATGCTGTTCTCTTCGTCAATTGTTTTTAAATAATGGGTCAATCCTGTGGTTTTTTAGTAATTTCGTTATTTCCGTCCGATTTAAGGCGTTTCATTCCCACCACCGTTATTTTCAGTAACTTTGATAATTCATATCTCATAAACTGCACGAACAAAAATTATGAAAAAATTCATAAAAATATAAAAAAAATATCCTCAAAATGAAAAATGGCCAAGGATAAAAAGCGAGTGTGAAAGCATGAAATAAACAACAAATTCAAGTGACTGAGAGAGAAAAGTTGAATTACTTTGGCTGTATATCTTCACCTATTCCTTTCAGCTTTTATCGGCTGGTGAGAGAAATTGGCTTTTTTCGGTTTTTCCTACAGAGAAAAGAGAGAGAGAGAGCTATCCACCCGATAACTTCTGGAGACACTCATTGTCGACGAAAACTCGATTGCTACAAAGCCCATCGCTTTCAGGATAGTACTGACGTCATGTGGATCTAAATTTATCGTAATAAAAATTTCCTGGATAAAAATTCTGAAACTCTTAGGTTTTTTTTTCATTTTTTTCCCCTTTTTTTCATTTTTTTTATCTTTTCTACTCTATTATTCAGTGACAATTTCATGCCAATAATTTTGCTCTCACAATAGAAAACAGAGAGGATGCATTAATAATTCATAAGTCATTTGGATAAGCTAAAGGATCCGGTGAACCAGTGAAATAGAGAATTATGGCGAATCGATTATACTCGAACGAAATAAATACAGATTCGAATTTCAGGGAATTTATATCGAATTCACGTTTATTTCGCAGCATATTCTGGATTCAAGGGGAGAAATTCTATATGTATATCTATGTATATATGTGCTTTTGTTGGGTAATGCTTCAATGGGCATGTAGAGTACTCTCAACCATTTGCACTTTATATAAATGAATAACATTTGCCTTTTTAACTGCCACTATTTACTTACTAGTGCGTAAATGTTTTCGTTTAACACAGAAAATACAATTCTATCAGTGAAAATATTTTTTATTTTCTCGCGAATCAATGGAAAAATCTGAAAAAATTCAGGAATATGGTCTGAAATCTCCACATTATTGTAGAATTTTTTCAGATTTTTTAAAGAAAGCCTTCACTCAAAAAAAAATTCAATCGAAAGAACTCTTTGTAGAATTATTTCAATAAAAACATTTTTAATTTTTGTGCGGTTCTTTAAAAAAATCTGAAAAAATTCAGGAAAATGGTCCAGCATCCCAAAATCATTGTGGAATTTTTTCAAATTTTTTTTCGAAGCCCTTGACCTTAAAAAAAATTATAATCCCCTCGAAAATTAAATTCAACGATAATTTATGTTATATGACAGGTTTTTATTGAATCCTATCAATAAAAACATTTTTTATTTTTGCGCAGTTCTTCCAAAAAATCTGAAAAAATTCAGGAAGATGGTCTAGCATTGCCAACTTCTCGTGGAATTTTTCCAAATTTTTCTACAAAGTCCTTGACTCCGAAAAAAAATCATAATCCCCCCCGGAAATGAAATTCAACGATAATTTATAACACACGACAATTCTCTGTCCTCCCAGGATTTCTTTTTGTATAATTTTCTCTTTCTGCAAATGCTCTCGACAGTATATAATACATTTTCCTACATACACACATAAGCGAGTCGGTTTACATTAGTGGAAATAAAAGAAAAAAAATGTGGAAAAATCGAGGATATTCAGAGAAGTGAGGGATGAATTTCAATGAGTCTAGGGAAAGCTAAAAATCGTTCTCTCCAGTATATGAATGATGGTAGAAATAATCTTCTTGTTTCTCTAAACTCGCACATCGCATTAATACTCCGAAATGCATTAAATCCCCCCCCCCCCCTCCCCCTCCCCCCTCCCACATTTATTATTATTTTTATTATTCCACAAGAAAAAATTGCACATGACAACTCTCTGTAAAATTCTATCAACAAAAACATTTTTAATTTTTGTGCAAGACAACAAAAAAATCTGAAAAAATTCAGGAAAGTGGTCCAGCATCTCCACAATATTACAGAATTTTTTCAGATTTTTTTTAAGATGTCTTCTCCCTCCAAAAAATTATAATCCCCCGAAAATGAAATTTAACGATAATTTAGACCCCAAGACAACTTTCTGCAGAATTCCATCAACAAAAACATTTTTAATTTTTGTGCAGGACAACAAAAAAATCTGAAAAAATTCAGGAAAGTGGTCCAGCATCTTCCCATCATCCCCGAATTTTTTCAGATTTTTTCTCAAAGCCCTTGACTCCCAAAAAAAATCCTCATTTTCATTATTCCCCCCAAAAAATCCTATTTTTTTGCATAATTCTCCAGTTTTTCTCAAATATCTCGGAGACTAATCGAGATAGAGCGATCATCTCCTCATCCTTTTTTGTAGCCCTCAAAATTCTCTACAACTCCACTTCCGGACCAAATCGCTCTATCTCTTTTAGTCTCCAAAATATCCTAAAAAAACTGAAAAACAAAATCCAATTTGTCCAATTTTCCTCCAAAAATTTGATATTCCTGTTTATTCCATGGACAAATAGTGTAGAATTTCAAATGACGTCAATTTTCGGTGCACGAACTTCCGAGGTGTCTTATTCCGTTGGTTACAGGCACCGGAAATGAGCAGTTGATGAATAGGCGAAGTGGCCGAAATAAACGCAAGAGAAATACCCAGGAAAATTCGAAATGATCGATAGCTAAAGAGGCTCTTCTTGATATCCGCTAGAATCATACGAGTCTTATACGAGCGATTTCCTATTAGGAAACTTTTTGATTGATGAAAGTGATAAAAGTTTTATGACTCTGGGTTTTTATGGTGTTGGCTAAGGAATTTGAAAGAAAAAAAAAAGAAAAAAAAACATACACAGGAAAAATCTCGTGAAAATCTTCCCTAAGACTCGAACTTTTTTTTTTTTTTTTTTTTCTGTTATTATTACAAAAAAGTTAATTAATTGACGTTGAATGAATGAATGGAAGAGTCATGTTGTGGCGATCAGAGTGTGAATACTTTATCAGAGTATATTGCAGTTGTATTCATTGGATTGAAGATAAATCGAGTGGAGACTGTGGATAATTAATTGGATTTTTTTTTAAATTGAAGGAAATTTCTATTTTTTTGGTATTTATTCTTTTGTTGATTAAAGAATATCTGGGTAAATAATGGAGATACGCCCTTTTGCGTCTTAAGACACTTTTTTGACTCGAAAAATGCTCTACAAAAAGAGAATTGAGGTAAAATCATGCTATCTCACTTAGTTTCCGAGATATTTAAGAAAAATTGTGGAATTATCACAAAAAATGCACTTTTTTAGGGAATAATAGAAGTTATCATTTTTTTTGGAAGTGAAGGAGTTTGAGGAAAAATCTGAGAAAATTCTGGGATGATGGGAAGATGCTGTACCATCTTCTTGAATTTTTTTAGATTTTTCTATACAGTTGCGCAAAAATTAAAAATGTTTTTATTTATAGAATTCTAGAAAGTTGCCATGGGACATAAATTATCGTTGGAGTTAACTTCTGGGGAGTTATGATTTTTTGGGGGATGAAGGGCTGTTTAAAAAAATTTGAAAAAATTCTGTGATGATTTTGAGATGCTGTACCATCTTTCTGAATTTTTTCAGATTTTTTTGAAGAGCTGCACAAAAATTAAAAATGTTATTATTGATAGAATTCTACATAGAGTAGTCACATGATATAAATTGTCGTTGAATTTCATCTTTGGGAGGATTATAATTTTTTTGGGAGTCAAGGGCTTCGAGAAAAAATCTGAAAAAATTCCACAAAAACGTGGAGATACTATACCATATTCCTGAATTTTTTCAAATTTTTTCAAAGACTTGCACAAAAATTAAAAAAATTTTCATTGATAAAATTCTATATAGAGTTCTCATCTGATATAATTTTTTTGCCAATGAAAGGCTTCACAAAAAAATTTGAAAAAATTCCACAATTTCGTCGAAATCCAAAACCATCTTCTTGAATTTTTTCAGATTTTTTCAAAGACCTGCACAAAAATTAAAAATGTTTTTATTGATAAAAAAAAAGGCTGATCTTTTTTTCCGGAAAAACTGATAATAAACTAATTAAATAATCATGTGATGAAGGGGAAAACTTTGTAAAAGAGGGGGATTAAACAAATTTAAAAGGCTGAAAAGCTATACATATGCTGAATAAATAATAATAATAATAATGATAATAATAATAATAAAAATAATTCCCCAAAAAACTAAAAAAAAAGCAATTCTTTTTCTCTTTCACCCCTTCACTTCGAGTATTTCTCCCCTAAAATCAATAGCTCTAGTGGAAAAGAATTGAATGATCCAATGGAACAGATAATTCACGTATCAACAAAGATAGTGTTTGATTATTGTTGGCCCCACTGAACGATACTGCTGTTGACAATCAGTCTATTACAGGTGATTGTGTGTTAATTCCTTCAAATCCAGTCGATAGTTTCGAATTCAATGACTTTTGAGGATGAAAATGTTGGATTATTGTCATTGTGTCATGTGCAGATGAAAAAATCGTTGAGATAAAAATTGCTTTACAATAAAAAAAAATCTATTCAGTCAAATGATAAATTCATTTGTCCCCTATCTCCCCCCCCCCTCCCCCCTCTTTTTTTCGCGATGATAAAATACGACGAATGATAAATTCGAGTAAAAAACTAAAAAAAAAGGGAAAGAGGCCAGAGATTTTTTTTTATCCTGTCCCAGATTTTTTCCTGCTGCAAAAAAAGGGAGAAAAAAATTGGACAAGTACTTTTGTAAAAAAAAAAAAGGCACAAGTAGAAAAAACCCAGCTGGTGTCTGGCGCCAAGTTCCTGGGGTGATTCCACTTGGTCCAGCAACTAAACTCACTCCACAAGTGGGATGAGCTTTAATTTTTTCCCTCATCAAACTCACTGACATCACAATCAAGGCACCATAGTGAAGTTTTGCTATTTTTTATTATTTTTTTATTTTTTTTAATTTTTTAAAAATTATTTTTCTTTTTTTCTGACTTTTTTTTCTTTGACAGTCGTGAAAATGTCATTTTTTAAGGGGGAAAAAAGGGGGGAAAAGGGGGGGGGGGGTGTTTTGGAATCTAAGCGAGATAGAGCGATGCTGCCCTGATTTTTCTAAAAGCAAATCTCTTGACTCCCACCAAAAAAAATTAGAATCCTTTGAAAATTAAAATCAACGTTTTTGTAGACTTTGTGAATAAAAGTATTTTTTATTTTTGTGCAGCTCTATGAAAAAATCTGAAAAAATTCAGGAAGATGCTGTGACATCTTCGTGTGATTGAGGAATTTTTTCATATTTTTTGTCAAAGCCCTTCACAAAAAAAAAAATTAGAATTCTCTGGAAATTAAATTTGATGAGTAATTTATATTGTGTGATGATTCTTTGGAGAATTGTATCGATAAAAACATTTTTTATTTTTGAGCAGCTCTTCGGAAAAATCTGAAAAAATTCAGGAAAATGGTCCAGTATCTCTAGATTTCCATGGAATTTTTTCAGATTTTTTCTCACAGCCCTTCACTTCCAAAAAAATTATAATCCCACCGAAAATGAAATTCAACGATAATTTCTATGATGTGTCAGATAATTGTAGAATTCTATCGATAAAAACATTTTTCATTTTCTCGCAGCTCTCCTGAAAAATCTGAAAAAATTCAGGAAAATGGTCCAGCATCTTCGAAATCTCGTGGAATTTTTTCAAATTTTTTCTCAAAGCCCCTCACTCCAAAAAAAAATATTTTTTTTTTTTTTATTGAATAAAAACAGCTTGTTCTACTTATTAGACTCTCCAAAAATGGAACGAGCTTTAATGAGCTTTAATTCTTTTCTTCACCCCAATTTCACTGACAAAACAATCAAGGCACCATAATGAAATTTAATATATATATATATATTTTTTTTGACACTCCTAAATATTCTATTTTTCTGGAAAAATAAACTCTCCAAATTTTGAACTTTAAGCCTGACTTAAACTCCTGTTCTAATATTATAGATTGAATTTGCTGTTAGTGAGTGAATTTAATCCCCCAACTTCACTCATGATAATCTCCTTAGGGCATTAGTCTGGACCGGCTTCTTGTTGAGGGAGAATATTTCCCAAAAGCCCTTCATTAACAGCTAAAATTTCAAAATTCAAACAATAATTTATACCACGTGAAACAACTCTGTGAAATTCTCTCAATAAAAACATTTTTAATTTTTCCGCAACTGCACAAAAAAATCTGAAAAAATTCAGGAAGATGGTCCAGCATCTTTCCATCATTACAGGATTTTTTCAGATTTTTTTGCAAAGGTCTTGAGCCCCAAAAAAATTATAATCCCCTGAAAATGAAATTCAACGATAATTTCCATCACGTAACGACTCTTTGTAGAACTCTATCGATAAAAACATTTTTAATTTTTGTGCAGCTGCACAAAAAAATCTCAAAAAATTCAGGAAGATGGTCCAGCATCTTTGAATCATTGCTGAATTTTTTCAGATTTTTTCTCAAAGTCCTTCACCCTCAAAAAAATCATTATTTTCATAATTTCCCCCAAAAAATTGCATTTTCTCGAAAAAAAAAGTTCGGAAACTAAGCGAAATAGAGCGATTCTATTTAAATCATTTTTTTTGCAGTTCTCAAGATTCTTTACAAAAAGGGCGTATCTCCATTACTTTACCGAGATATTCTCGAAAAAATTGAAATAAATAGAATTTTCCTATTTCACCTCTTTTCTACGAAGTGACTTCTCTAATATTTCAAATATTGATATAGTCACGTGCCAAAAAAATTGTTTAAAAACAAACTGCCCCTGTTATTTTAGCCCATTAACCCCAATTCAAATACAAACTGTGAAGATTCAAATGTTAATACAATTCATACACACACATATACATATATATTTTCGCTTAACAAAAAAAAGGGCGTAAGTGCTATGATTAAACACACATATATACATCTATATATAGTGGCCTTAAAGATAGCACTTACGCCCCATTGTTTCTAAGGCAACAAAATATATGTATATATATATATATATGTGATACAGTGAAACAATTAAAGGGGCATTTAGCTGAAATTGAAGGAACATTGTGTGTAGGTTTAAGCCGCAATTTGAGGTCACGTAAACTCACAGGTAGAATATACACGTGGGGGAGAAGGAGGGGGAGGGGGCCTAATACACACACACAATCGATAAGAACACAGAGGAGATACTCGTGAATGATTCAAATAATCAATATGACGTCCAATCAAATGAATTAGTAAAACACATTTGTAATAACTCATTTCACTTGGAATTTGATTTATAAAACGGGACAAATAGTGAAAGTGTTTTAATTTGTGCGAAAAAAGAGAAAAAGGTGAATTTTAACGGCGACTTCACGGAAAATTCGGAAAAAATTAGACAACAATATAGACATGCTGGAGCACCTAGAGGAATTTTTTCAGATTTTTCCTCAAAGTCCTTCAGTCCGAAAAAAAATCCTGGAGGATTTCGATATTTTCAGAATTTTTTCTAATAAAATCTTTTAAATTCTCTATCTTCTCGAATTTTAGGGGTGACTCGACTAAAAAATCTGAAAAAATTACACAAGATTCTAGACATTTTGTAACATCTTCATGAATTTTTTCAGATTTTTCCTCAAAGTCCTTCAGTCCGAAAAAAAATCCTGGGAGATTTTGATGATTTCACGTGAATTTTTAATTTTTTAAAGTTTCTCTGGAAAAAAAAGGAATATTTCAACAATAGCACAAAATTCATCCAAATTACCTCGATTTACGTGCTATTACATCAGTATTCTCTGACAAACTGCAAAAAAACCTAAACGAAATTGATGAAATCCAAAGAATCTCCAATCTCAAATTTAGTTTTCAATTAATTCCTGATAATTCGGGGAAAAATGTGCTTTAATTTACCCGAAAAAAAAGTGATTAAACTATTCGAAAGTCATATCTTCAGCTTGTGAATATAATTTTTTTTTGTTTCTCGAATTTTTTTTTACATTACTAATCTCCTATCACATGCATGAGACAGAGAGAGAGAGAGAGGCAAATAGTTACGACTACCTTCTAATTAAAATTTCTCAATAACTATACGGTGAATTGAATATTTTTTTCTTCTATTATTTAGTTAAAATGCTGTTCTCTTCGCCAATTGTTTTTAAATAATGGGTCAATCCTGTGGTTTTTTAGTAATTTCGTTATTTCCGTCCGATTTAGGGCGGTTCATCCCCACCATCGGTATTTTCAGTAACTTTGATAATTCATATCTCATAAACTGGACGGACAAAAATTATGAAAAAATTCAGAATAATGTAAAAAAATATCATCTTTGATATGGCATCAAAAAATAAGGGATTAACTGTACTCGAGTTCACTGAGATACTACCTTAATACATATTTGTTGCGTTAAATGAGCTCAGCAATTGAATATCAAACAATATATCCTATATTTGAATACGGTATGTTTTCTTTTTTTTTTTTTTTTTTGAATCGAGCGCGCAATTTCAGCTAATCAATGAGGAATGAGGAATAAACGTGTATAAATTTTTTCAAATAGGATTTTAGTACGGAATTTTTATTAATTATCGGTAAAAATAGGGGGCAATTCTCTAAAGTCCAATATTTGTACAATAAAAATATCAGACAAATGAAAAATAATATTTGGTACTCACTGTAATCGTAAATTCTTTATTCACTGCATTGAGCAAATGCACATATTTTATCTGCAACAAAAATAATTTGATTATCTCTCTCACAATGCAATAAAAATGTGCAATTCAAATTCATGGGGGATAAAAATATGGGCAAATTGAATTTTCCGCATTTTTCATATTTACGATTATTTATGTAGTTTTTTTTTTAATATTTCGGAAACTAAGCGAGATAGATTGATTTTACTCTAATTTTTTTCTTTAACGTAACAATTTTCTGTGGAATTCTATCAATAAAAACATTTTTCATTTTTGCGCAGCTTCACGAAAAAATCTGAAAAAATTCAGGAAAGTGGTATAACATCTTTCCATGATTGCTGAATTTTTTCAGATTTTTTCTCGAAGCCCTTGCTTCAAAAAAAAATTATTATTTTCATAACTTCGCAAAAAAATTGCATTTTTTTGGGATAATTTTGCAGTTTTTTAATAATATCTCGGAAAATAAGCGAGATAGAGCGATTTCATCCTCATCTTTTTTTGTAGCTCTCAAAATTCTCTACAAAACCACAAAAAGGCAAATTTGCTCTATCTCGCTAAGTTTCCGAAATATTCTAAAGAAAATTTTATCTACAAAAAAAATTATAGGTAAATTGAGTTTTCCTGATTTTCACACAATTAAGACACACAATGTGTGTTTAATAAAAGGGGGTTTAGGGAGAGAGGGAGGGGGGAGGGCCCTCCCCCTAAACAAAACACTGTAAATTACACTGACGTAATGCTAATTAAATTCCCTCATTGTCGAGTTGAAGAAAAACACGTCAGTTTAAGTAAATAGCCCTTGAGCAAGTTTTAGATAATACCAAAAGTTCGTTAACAACAACCTCCATTTAGCTGACACGTCTATCTTTGATACGGGTACAGTTTCATTATCCAAGAAAGATTACTAATTAACATTGCAAGATAACAAAATTAAAAAAAAAAAAAAAATTAAAGATTTTTCAAAAATAGGATAAATCCTTTTTTTTAACAGTTTTCTTGAAATATCTCGGTAAATAATGGAGATACGTCCTTTTTACCCGAATCCTTTTTTGTAGCTCTTTAAATTCATTAAAAATCCATATCAGGGCAAAAAGGGCGTATCTCCATTATTTACTGAAATATTTCTTAATAAAAGATCGAAAAAAATTGACTTTTTCTATTTTGACATTTTTTTAATGAATAAAAACATTTTTAATTTTTGTGCAACTTCACAAAAAAATCTGAAAAAATTCAGGAAGATGCTCTAACATCTCTCAAAGATTGAGGAATTTTTTCAGAATTTTTTTCAAAGTCCTTCACCCCCAAAAAAAATTATTATTTGTATCATTTCCCTCTAAAAAATCGTTTTTTTAAATTTCTTAAATTTTTAAATTATTCGTTTTTCTCAAATATCTTGGAAACTAAGCGAGATAGAGCGATTTTATCCTCATCCTTTTTTGTAGCCCTCAAAATTCTCTACAAAACCACTTCAGGGTAAAAAGGGCGTATCTCCATTATTTACAGGAAATATTCCAAATATTCCAAAAAGAATAATTTTATTTATTTTTTTAATTTTTCAATAATTTTTGAATAATTTTATTCGATTGAATGAATTAATTTTCAAGAAAAAAATTAATTAAATCGTCCTTTTTCGATGGAATCCTTGATATCCGGAAAAAAACGATTTTAGTCCTCATAAGGACACCCGATCACATTACATGCACTCCAGACATTCGAAAAAAAGGGGATATTGTCACCTTAGAATCAAAGGGGCGTAAGTGATATGCTTAAACATAGCACTTACGCCCTTTTGCTTCTAAGCCGATGATATGAAGCAACTGGATACGATTCTGTAAAGACCAACATGAGAAAATAAGCATCGATACTCGGAAAAACATTTTCATGCTCATTATATATATGTATATATATATATATAAGGTATGTATATATGTATATATATAGTGTATCTGCTTCGTATACTGTTACAAAGAATAAATGGCTCTCTTTTAAGTATAGTATTACGTTGGGCGCCAATAAATACCATCAGTTCAGGTTTTTTCCTCATTTTTTTTTTTTTCTCTTTTTTCTGTTCAAAGGTAGAAAATGAGCTTTAGATTTTCTTATTTCTGCATTTTCTCGTTTTCCCAGAAGTTTGAACTGAGGAGTTTAAGTCGTCGTTTTCTTTGGAAAAAAGCTTTTAGAAGAGCGCATTTACTTTGAACATTTTTGAAGATACTTGAAATGATCTAAATAGAGAGAAAATGATTTTTTTAGCGCATGCCTGTGTGTTTGAGTGTTTGTGCTTAAAAGTCTTAATTAAAGCAGAACGGATTTTGCAAGAGACCTTTTTTGTAAAAAATTAAATTCTCTACAAAAAAGGTTTCCTGATATTTTTCTCTAAATCTAATCATTTTGGAGATCCTTATCAAAATGCAAATTAGACACTTCTTTTTTTAGATAAAATGAAGTTTTTTTTAGTAAATAATAAGGATTTCGGAAATTAATCGAGATACGCCTTTTTCCTTATGACCTCTCTGTATAAAATTCAATTCTCTACAAAAAAGGTCTCTTGCAATTTTTCCCTAAATCCACTCGCCTTTAAGATATTCGCAAAATGCGCGAAAAAAATCCTCTAATAATTTTTTTTATTTTTCGCTTCCGAATGGAAGCTATGTAATCATCAGAATTTTCGATTGTAATTTTTTTAATAGAAGATACTTAAAATGATCTAAATAGAGAGAAAATGATATTTTTAGCACATGTCTGTGTGTTTGTGTGTGTGTATGTCTGTGTGTGCATAAAAGTCTCAATTACAGCAAAACGATTTTATAGAAAAATTTCATATTTTGTGGAAAACTTCCTCTCGACAAACTCTATTTTTTAAGCTTCATTTGAAGAGAATTCGATCGAAACTTTTTGAGATTTGTCCATTTTTCGAAAATCAGTTTTTAATGGAATTTCTGGAAATTATTGAACTGATGTTATTTATACTCATATATTATCTCGAGAGTTGTATCAGTTAGATGCCTGTGAATTTTGAGCTTATTTGCATGATTAGTTCTCGAGTTATTGGCGTTTTAATGAATTTCTTCAAAATTTGATATTTTTATGATGATTTGAAAAAAGTTGTATCACTTCCGCTCGGAAGCTTATTGCTAAAGTATCAGCAGAAAAAGCTATATCAGTTGGAAAGCAATACTATTATCCACTTTCTTTCAATTCAAAGGTAGAGAATCAGCTTTAGATTTTTTTATTTCTGCACTTTCTCATTTTTCCAGAAGTTCAAACTTTTTTCTAATTTTTTTTTTTTTTTAGAGAAAAGATGGAAAAAAAAGGGGAAGGTGGGGTAAAATGGGTTTTTCGATTGGGCGGTTGGAGATAGAGATTTTCTGATGATTTCATTGGAAAGCTGAGGAAATTTTGGGTGGAAAAGATGGGTTGAAATTAATTTTTTTCAATTTTTTGAAAATTTTACGTTTTTGGACGAGTTTTGAAGGGGTGAATCTTTCGAAAATCGAAAAAATTCACTTTTTCGACGATATCTCCGGTTCTGTTGGTCGCAGCGACCTGGGGTTCATCTCAAATGAAAGTTGAGCTCATTTCTCATTGATTTATGTGGTTCAAATTTTTTTTTATCAATTTTTCAAATACTTATAGGCCATTTTTCTGAAAATCAGTTTTTGCCCTATAAGTACTTGAAAAATTGATAATTTTTTTTTTAAACCACATAAATCGATGGGAAATGAGCTCATCTTTCATTTAAGATCAACCCCAGGTCGCTACGACCAATAGAACCCGAGATATTCCTGAAAACCTGAAATTTTTCAAAAAACAGAAGGAACTTGAGGAAAAAAATGGAATTTTTGAAAAAATCCAAAAAATAACTTCTGACATATGATTTTCATGGGAAATTTCCTCAGCTTTTCAATGGAATCATCAGAAAAAACCTGTCTCCAATATTTCCATCGATTTCAACCAATTTTCATAGCAGAAAATACCAAAACTAACACGTGCCCCATTTCTCTCCCAAAAAAAAAATAATTATCTGCAAATTCGCAGTTTTTTTTTGCGAAAAGTGATAAATTCAACTTCATCAAGCAATTATTAATGATGCTGATGTGTTTACCAGCACTTGGTCTCTGGTTAAGAACAAATTGCGTGGTTGCTGTGTCACGTGCACAATTTTTTTCGTTTTGGAATTTAAATTTAACTACCAATTACGTTTAACCTACGGTTTCATGAATAATTTGTAGTGTCTGTACACTGCATGTTGCACTTGCCGGGTTTATTATTATTATTTTTCTCTTTTTTTTTCACCCATTCTTCCGCAGTTTAAGCACTTTTTCAGGTGCCTGTAATTTTCCAATTCCCCTTTTTTTTTCTTCGATTTTTTTTACCATAAATTCAGTAGAAAAGTGGTAAAAAAGAATAAAAAATGAAATAAATAAAATGAATCAATATTTTAAAAATTCATTTTTTCGTGAATATTTCAGGAAATATAATAGGAGATACGCCCTTTTCCCCCCAAAATGGTTTTGTAGAGAATTTTTGAGAGTTATTGAAGAATTTTGAAGCAAAAAGAGCGTATCTCTTTTATTTAAAGAATTATTCTTTATAAAAAAGGAGAAAAAAATTAATTTATCATTTTTTTCTTCACTTTTTGGATTTTTTTTGGGTTTTTAAAAATATCTCGGAAACTAAACGAGATAGAGCGATTTTGCATCAGTTCTTTTTTGTAGAGAATTTCAAGAGCTACAAAAAAGCATTCGTATAAAAAGGGCGTATCTCCATTATTTACTGAGATATCCTTTAAAAAAAAGAGAAAATGATGAAATTATCGTTTTTTTTCAAAGAAATTTTGTAAATTTTTTTTTTTTTTTTTTTAAAGGTATATCTTGGAAACTAAACGAGATAGAGTGATTTTTGTCATAATTTTTCTTTTTTTTCATAATTTTTAGGAATAAAAATATGTTTTAGGGTAAAAAAAGGCAAATCTTCATTTATTTTCCGAAATATTCAAGAAAAATGAGGAAAAAAATGGAGTTGTCCTGTTTTTTTTTTTTTTCACTTAAATTTTCGGTACTTCCGTATTCTGTCATGAACGTGACATACATCTTTCAAGATAGAAGCAGTTACCAAAGTCAGGATGATCTATTCAGTTGATGTTATACTTGGTGCAGTCAGTACATGCCAGTAAACTTTCCATTCCCTGTGAAAGTCTCTCCAGAGAGAAGTGTCATCCTCGATAGTTCACTAAAATTTCCATTTCCCCAAAGATAATTGTCCGGAATTATTAAACTTTGTTGGAGGGTAATTTTCCTAAAATTAAATTTCTCTTTTAAATAATGGAAGGTTCTCTGAATTTTGATGATTAGAGTCTTGAAAAAAAGACAAAATAATGAGGATTTGTAGGGTATTTTACAATTAATTGCTGATAATTCAGAAAAAGGTGCTTTAATTTACCCGAAAAAAGTAGAAAAGGTGAATTTTAACGGCGACTTTACAAAAAAATCTGAAAAAATTAGACAAGAGTGTAGACATACTGGAGCAACTAGACGAATTTTTTCAGATTTTTCCTTAAAGTCCTTCAGTCCGAAAAAAAATCCTGAAGGATTTCGATATTTTCAGAATTTTTTCTAATAAAATCCTTTAAATTCTCTATCTTCTCGAATTTTAAGGGCGACTCGACGAAAAAATCTGAAAAAATTACACAAGATTCTAGACATTTTATAACATCTTCATGAATTTTTTCAGATTTTTCCTCAAAGTCCTTCAGTCCGAAAAAAAATCCTGGGTGATTTTGATGATTTCACGTGGATTTTTAATTTTTTAAAGTTGCTCTGGAGAAAAAGGAATATTTCACCAATAGCACAAAATTCATCCAAATTACCTCGATTTACGTGCTATTACATCAGTATTCTCTGACAAACTGCAAAAAAACCTAAACGAAATTGATGAATTCCAAAGAATGTCCAATCTCAAATTTAGTTTTCAATTAATTCCTGATAATTCGGGGAAAAATGTGCTTTAATTTACCCGAAAAAAAGTGATTAAACTATTCGTAAGTCATATCTTCAGCTTGTGAATATAATTTTTTTTTGTTTCTCGAATTTTTTTTTACATTACTAATCTCCTATCACATGCATGAGACAGAGAGAGAGAGAGGCAAATAGTTACGACTACCTTCTAATTAAAATTTCTCAATAACTATACGGTGAATTGAGTATTTTTTTCTTCTATTATTTAGTTAAAATGCTGTTCTCTTAGCCAATTGTTTTTAAATAATGAGTCAACCCTGTGGTTTTTTAGTAATTTCGTTATTTCCGTCCGATTTAGGGCGTTTCATCCCCACCACCGGTATTTTCAGTAACTTTGATAATTCATATCTCATAAACTGGACGAACAAAAATTATGAAAAAATTAAAAAAAATGTAAAAAAAATATCAAAAAAATTATTTATAATTAAATAATCGTAAAATCCTCTGAATTCAATTATGAGGCTTCAATCAATTTTAATCAACCCAGAACAACGTCTCAAATTGAGGAAATTAAACAGTTCATATCAAAGAGATGAAAAGGAAGATTGTTGAAGATGTGAAGTACCTGATGAGAGTCTATAATCGAGTTTCGTGGTTGAATCATTACAAGTGCACTTGGTGTACAGAGCCATGTACCAAGTTTATTTGCCTTCAAATGACTCTTTAAGCCTGTAAAGGAGGTACAACAGAAGAGCTTCAAATGCCACTCTAACGAACTCTGTAAACATTTCATCAAACAATGAATTAAAAAAAAAAAAAAAAAAATTTCCTCTTTTTTTAACGAAATACCTCAATAAATAATTGAAATACGCCTTTTTTGCACAAAAAAAGGGCGTATCTCCATTATTTATCGAAATATTCTCAAAAAATTGTTGAAAAATGGAAATTTATCCCAAAAATTCAATTTTTTCAATTTTTCCATAAAAATCTCTTTTTTTTATAAATCAGAAATTTTATTGATTTTTATTGGGAATTATTTATTGAATTTTTTTCAGGGTTGAAAAATCGTAAAAGCAGATTTTTTCTCTATTTAATAAAAAATGCAGTAAAAGTATCGGAAGTGTCTTCTTGCGTTATCTTATCTCATCGATAAATACTCTTTGAAAGCTTCGAACGTAAACGAGTCGATAAGAAACTACTCCGGAAACACGAGACTGATATTTTTCTAATGGAAAAAAAATAGACTTTTTTGCTCTTTTTTTTTTTTTCTTTTTATTCGGAGCAAGCTCAGAGCAAATGGAGGTCAAGTCCATTTCTTCACACTTGGCTGAGGGAAAAAATATGAGAGAAAGGAGCAGTAAAAAGAGTTATGTGCATTTATATTCGTGGTACAGATGTAGAGAAGAGGGATAATCTATTGGACGAGACATTTGGAATGGGGAGGGATGGAATATCAATTTTTTTGTGATCGATTTGAAGATTCTGGACTTGAACACTTTTTTTAAACGTGATTTTCCTCGTTTTTTGAAGGAAAATCAATAAAAATTTGGGGAAAAAGGGAAAAAACAGAGTAATGGGGATTTTTTTTTAAGGAAAGGGGCTTTCAGAAAATTCTGAAAAAATTCATGAAAATGGTGTGATATATCTACATTATTGTTGAATTTTTTCAGATTTTTATGAAGAAGGCTTTACTCTGAAAAAAATCAATTTTCCATCGAAAAATAAATAAAATGGAAAAAAAGTTGAATACAGGAAATGAGACAGCATTTTTTTTTGGAGGCAAGACCTTCATGAAAATTTTTGAAAAAATTCATGAAAATGGTGTGATATATCTACATTATTGTCAAATTTTTTCAGATTTTTGTGAAGAAGGCTTCACTGCAAAAAAAATTCAATTTTCCAGAAAAGAAAAAAATAAAATGGAAAAATAGTTGAATACAGGAAATGAGTCAGGACTTTTTTTTTGAGGGAAAACCTGGATGGAAATTTCTGAAAAAATTCATGTAAATGGTGTGATATATCTATATTATTGTCTAATTTTTTCAAAATTTTCCAAAAAAGCCTTCACTCCAAAAAAAAATCAATTTTCCATAAAAAAGTAAATAAAAGGAAAAAAAAATAGAAAAAAGGAAAGAAACTGGATTTTTTTTGTAGTGAAGGCCTTTCCAAAAAATTCTGAAAAAATTCTCAAAAGTGGTCCATCATGTCTCCATTCCCCCCTAATTTTTCCAAATTTTTCCAAAGAAACCTTCATGCCAAAAAAAAATCCGCAGCACCAAACGTCCGAAAAATCCACAACGTGTCTTTCCTCACGTTTGGAAAAGCCACGTGAAAAATTTCACTCAAAATTCTAATGTCTTATATTTATACAAGTAACGACTATATATTAACACTGATTCCGGCTTCGTGCCATTAGTCTTTCCATGAAAATCCATTACAGTATTAATAGGCATAACACACTGCGAAAAGTCACGTGCATGATTGATTAAATTCGCAGAAAAAATGACTAAAAAAAAAAAAAAAAAAATTTAATGAAATTCTCAAAAAAAAATTTTTTAAAAAATCGTAAAAAAAATTCAGGATTTTCCCTGAATTATCAAATAAAAAGGCAAAATGACCGAGTTTCTGCGCTTTATCACAGCGAACTTAAGCTCATAATGGACTGCATCATAAAATAAAAATTTTGCGCTAAAAGGAGTCCATCGACGAAAAGTTGAACAAATGCACAGAATAAATATTTAAAAACTGATTATACGCTGTTAAACCTCGTTTTTTTTCTTCTTATTTCATTGCTTACTCCAGTTTTCTTTACACTGGCTGTCGTTGAAGGGACTCGATCGAATATTTATGGACAAAAAGTAGCCCGCAAACTGCTGAAATAGAATTTTCAAAAAAAATATATATATTTTCTATTATTTTACGAAAAAACTGATTTTTCCATTCATAAAATTGCGAAAAATTCAGATTTTCTTTCATTTTTTTTAGGAATATTTCGATAAATAATGGAGATACGCCCTTTTTAGTCTAATTCATTTTTACAATTCTTGAAATTCATTATAAAAGTGTCTTAAGATTAAAAAGGGCGTATCTCCATTAATAACCGAGATATTTAAAAAAATAAAAAATAAATTTTAAAAAAGTAGAATCAGGATTCGTCAATTTCTTTTTGGCTTAATTTTTTTTTTTAGTAAATTTTTCTTCTAAATAATGGGAGAAGATACGCCCTTTTTGTCCCGACACATTTTTTTGTGCTTAGTAAAAGAAAAAAGGGTGTATTTTCCAATAGTCCCCGAGATATTCACAAAAAAAAAGAATTGGAATTGAATTGAGTTTACGGAAGAGGAGATAATACAAGAAAAATACTAAAATGACCATTTCCCCACGTTTTTACGGATAAAAAAGGATAAAAAGAGGGGGGGGGGAAACTCGTTAGGATCCTTTTAAAAACATAATTGCGTATTAGAGACTCTAATTAATGAAAAAAAACTCTTCATTGCCTATTAAGGTAGTATCCCAGTGGATTCGAGTACAGTTAATCCCTTATTTTTTTGATGCCACATCAAAAATTATATTTTTTTACATTTTTCTGAATTTTTTCATAATTTTTGTCCGTGCAGTTTACGAGATACGAATTATCAAAGTTACTGAAAATACCGATGGTGGGGATGAAACGCCCTAAATCGGACGGAAATAACGAAATTACTAAAAAACCACAGGATTGACCCATTATTTAAAAACAATTGGCGAAGAGAACAGCATTTTAACTAAATAATAGAAGAAAAAAATACTCAATTCACCGTATAGTTATTGAGAAATTTTAATTAGAAGGTAGTCGTAACTATTTGCCTCTCTCTCTCTGTCTCATGCATGTGATAGGAGATTAGTGATGTAAAAAAAAATTCGAGAAACAAAAAAAAATTATATTCACAAGCTGAAGATATGACTTTCGAATAGTTTAATCACTTTTTTTCGGGTAATTAAAGCACATTTTTCCCCGAATTATCAGGAATTAATTGAAAACTAAATTTGAGATTGGAGATTCTTTGGAATTCATCAATTTCGTTTAGGTTTTTTTGCAGTCTGTCAGAGAATACTGATGTAATAGCACGTGAATCGAGGTAATTTGGATGAATTTCGTGCTATTGGTGAAATATTCCTTTTTTTCCAGAGCAACTTTAAAAAATTAAAAATCCACGTGAAATCATCAAAATCCCCCAGGATTTTTTTTCGGACTGAAGGACTTTGAGGAAAAATCTGAAAAAATTCATGAAGATGCTACAAAATGTCTAGAATCTTGTGTAATTTTTTCAGATTTTTTTGTCGAGTCGCCCTTAAAATTCGAGAAGATAGAGAATTTAAAGAATTTTATTAGAAAAAATTCTGAAAATATCGAAATCCTTCAGGATTTTTTTTTCGGACTGAAGGACTTTGAGGAAAAATCTGAAAAAATTCCTCTAGGTGCTCCAGAATATCTTCACTCTTGTCTAATTTTTTCAGAATTTTCCGTCGAGTCGCCGTTAAAATTCACCTGTTTCATTTTTTTCCGATACATTAAAGCGCATTTTCCCTGAATTAACAGCAATTAATTAGTAAAATAATCTACAAATCCTCATTTTTTCCTGTTTTATCAACCGTACTCTGGGATACTACCTTAATTCCCCTTTTTTCCGATTATTTGAATTCCGGGGAGTTTTTTTTTGGAGGGGGGAGGAATAATTGATGATACGTCCACCTAAATGTTGGAATTCTCCGCGCGAGTCAGAGATAAACGGGGGAAAAAAGGCGGAAACAGAGAAATAATAGCGGTAGAGTAAACTGACAAGAGAACAGATCAATTTTCCTTTTTTTGCTTCACTCTCCCAATATGTTTCGCCTGTCCTCTGCTTCTTGCATAACTGATGCGATCAGGAGCACAGGGCAGAGGAAAAGCTCGAGGATATCAACCAGAGTGTAGAAAAGCTACAGACTGGGTTATCGAAGATGGCAGGAGGGAAAATGATGCTGAGGCTCGTACATATATTCATTATATGGAAACGTGGAGACGTTTCACAGGCGAGATTTTCTCCTCGGAAAATTTATATCTGTTGGCTTTTTTAACTCCTGGAAAATGTTGAATTTAAGGAAATTTCGTAAATTGGATTTGTTTGATTTTTTTTTTTAATGAAGGCTTCTTCAGAAAATTTTGAAAAAATTCAAGGAAATGGTCCAGCATGTCTCGATTATTGTCAAATTTTTTCAAATTTTTCCATAAAGTTCTTCACCCTCAAAAAAATTCAGATTCATTCAATCTCGCTATTTTCTTAAATACCCACGTTTTATCTTTCGAATTTTCAAATTTTTTTAATTCGATTTTTTTTTCAGTGACAGCCTTTTTCAAAAATTCTGAAAAAATTCCTGAATATGGTCCAGTATGTCCGAATTATTGTCAAATTTTTTCAAAATTTTTCGTGAAGGTCTTCACCCTCAAAAAAATTCAGATTCATTCAATCTCGCTATTTTCTTAAATCCACGCGTTTTATTTCTCGCCCAGTGGTTCTCATTCTTGCTATCGCATAAACTCTTCCTCATAAAACTCAATATATTCATGATTTCCCTTTTTTTTCTTCCAGATTCTTCCGCCTCTAGCAACAGTCGACCACCACAAATGCCAGCTTCATAAAGTCCTCTTCTCATCATAAAATTTTCATGGTAAGAAATATTTAAAATTCCTATTTTATCCAAATTTTGCTGTCTTTACGCAATCGCTCGTAAAAAAAATGAAGTCAATTCCCTCAAACCATAAAAGAAAAAGAAATTCTCTTAAACCCCAACGAAAGCATGAACCTCTTTGTAAATAGCAAAAAAAAGGAGAAAACAAGTGGATAATAGTACAGCTTCCCAACTGATATATCTTTTTCTGCTGATACTTTAGCAATATGCTTCCGAATGGAAGTGATGCAACTTTTTTCAAATCATCATCAAAATATCAAATTTTGAAGAAATTCATTAAAACGCCAATAACTCGAGAACTAATCATGCAAATAAGCTCAAAATTCACACATTTGAGTTTTTATGTATATATCATGAAAAAATCTTTAAATGAATGAAAATATTGGAGATGGATTTTTTTTAATGATTCCATCGGAAAGCTGAGGAAATTTTAGTCGAGAAACATGTGGCAGAATTAATTTTCTTCAATTTTTTCGAGAATTTGATTTTTTCTGGGATTTTTGAGGGGTAAAAGTCTTTCGATTTTTGAGCAAATTCAGTTTTTTGGAAATATCTCTGGTTCTATTGGTCGTAGCGACCTGGGACCAATTTTAAATGAAAGGTGAGATCATTTCCCATCGATTTATGGGGTTTTGAATTCAAAAATATCGATTTTTCACATAGTTATAGGACAAAAACCGATGATCATAATTTTTCACAAAAGTTCCCATAACTGTCTGAAAAATCGATATTTTTAAATTCAAAACCCCATAAATCGATGGGAAATGATCTCATCTTTCATTTAAAATCGGTCCCAGGTCGCTACGACCAATAGAACCAGAGATATTCACAAAAAACTGAAATTGCTCAAGAATCGAAATTTACCCCTCAAAAATCCCAGAGAAAATCGAATTTCCAAAAAAATTAGATTATTTTAAGTATCTTCTATTAAAAAAATTACAATCGAAAATTCTGATGATTACATAGCTTCCATTCGGAAGCAAAATGATTAAAAGAGAGGAAATCTTCAGTTTCATTGCTCCAATTTCCCCCCAAATTCTCCTGGGAATACTCAACGCATTATCAAACAATAGCTGATGAAAATTTGAATAAAAGAAAAAAATGAAAAAAAGGAAAATTCACGAAGATTGATCCTCCAGTTACAACTAGCCTTGACCTTTCCCCCGCGTTATCCACTCGCAGAGCGAAATTTATCTCAACTGTGAAGAAGAAGATGGAGTAAAAAAAAGAAAAAAAGTGGCAAATGGGACGCGAGTGGTTACCCAAGAGGAAAATAATTGATGATAAATTTTGTATATATTTTTTACCTTTTTTTTTATCACCACATCTTCATCTCGGTTGTCCCATTTCCTGCAAACACATTTACTTTAATATGATTTTTTTTATTTAAAAAAAAAAAGAGAGGGAGGAAGTGTTGGTTGAGGTGGTATTGGAGAAATGGTTGATAAAACAGAAAAAAATGATTAAACTGTTTAAAAGTCATATCTTGGGCTTGCGAATATTTTTTTCGCGATTTTTTTTACGTTAATTGGAATTTCTAATTAATTATACGGTGAATTTTAACGGCGACTCCACGAAAAATTCTGAAAAAATTAGACAACAGTGCAGACATGCTGGAGCACCTAGAGGAATTTTTTCAGATTTTTCCTCAAAGTCCTTCAGTCCGAAAAAAAATCCTGAAAGATTTCGGTATTTTCAGAATTTTTTCTAATAAAATCTTTTAAATTCTCTATCTTCTCGAATTTTAAGGGCGACTTGACTAAAAGATCTGAAAAAATTACACAAGATTCTAGACATTATGTAACATCTTCATGAATTTTTTCAGATTTTTCCTCAAAGTCCTTGAGTCCGAAAAAAAATCCTGGGGAATTTTGATGATTTTACGTGGATTTTTAATTTTTTAAAGTTGCTCTGGAAAAAAAGGAATATTTCAACAATAGCACAAAATTCATCCAAATTACCTCGATTCACGTGCTATTACATCAGTATTCTCTGACAAACTGCAAAAAAACCTAAACGAAATTGATGAATTCCAAAGAATCTCCAATCTCAAATTTAGTTTTCAATTAATTCCTGATAATTCGGGGAAAAATGTGCTTTAATTTACCCGAAAAAAAGTGATTAAACTATTCGAAAGTCATATCTTCAGCTTGTGAATATAATTTTTTTTTGTTTCTCGAATTTTTTTTTACATTACTAATCTCCTATCACATGCATGAGACAGAGAGAGAGGCAAATAGTTACGACTACCTTCTAATTAAAATTTCTCAATAACTATACGGTGAATTGAGTATTTTTTTCTTCTATTATTTAGTTAAAATGCTGTTCTCTTCGCCAATTGTTTTTAAATAATGGGTCAATCCTGTGGTTTTTTAGTAATTTCGTTATTTTCGTCCGATTTAGGGCGTTTCATCCCCACCACCGGTATTTTCAGTAACTTTGATAATTCATATCTCATAAACTGGACGGGCAAAAATTATGAAAAAATTCAGAAAAACGTAAAAAAATATCATCTTTGATGTGGCATCAAAAAAATAAGGAATTAACTGTACTCGAGTTCCCTAGAATACTACCTTAATAGCATTGAATTAATCCCCTACCAATAAATCATTTATTAGAAAAAAAAAAATGGAATTTTCCTTGTTTTTCCCATTTGTTCTGTCCTCGCGAGTCATCCGGGAGTCATTAATTTCCAAATGCTCGATGAATAGTGAATAGAGGTAATTGAATATCATGCTCACAAATTACGTAAATATTTGGGCTGGGAGGTAACCGTGCCTATGAAATTCACCTGAACGTGATACTCATGAGAATGATGTTTGTGGAAAATTTTCGAGATTTAATCGAATTAATCAGCTTTAATTGCATCAGAAATTGAGGAATTTACTAGTAAAAAAAAGGAAATTTTCCAAAGAAAAATGAAATTTTCCAGAAAAAAATGAATTTTCCAAAGAAAAATGAATTTTTCAAAAAAAAACATGAATTTTCAAAAAAAAAAAAAATGTCAAAAATTTCGAGAAATTGTAAAAAAAATTCAGGTAAATTGAGTAAATAGCAATCTCAGCTGTTAGTATCCACTGTGTGACGATAGTGAAGGAATGAGTTAATGGGCTTTGACCAAGAGATAGTGGAGCTTGAGGGTTCGTAATAAGGTTGATAACGCATTTCTCTTCACATAGAGTGGAGTCCTGGGATAGGCAATACACAGCAGGACACACAGAGCTGCAATATATCTAACGTGGAGGTATCCCCCTTCTGCATAGATGTGGGTAGAGGAAAGGGGGAAAGAGGGGGGGTAAAGAGAATGAGTTTGGGGTACAGGCAGCAGCAGCAGCCACCAGTAGAACCAGTACTGAGCCACTAACGTGGAAGTGCAGAAGGGGCCAATGTGTATAGCCCATATCTATCGACCGACCCACATATTACCTCCACCTCTTGTCAAACTATAGTCAATTGAGAACTCCCCCCCCTCCCCCTCTCCACCACCCACTCCTCTTGTCCATCGAACCTTTTGTGCCATAATTTTTTGAATTTTTTTGGAATTTTTTTAGAATTTTTTTAGAAATTTTTTAGAATTTTTTAGAAATTTTTATGTAAATACATTTTTATAAGTTGCAGATTTTTTTAAATAGTTTTCTGGTTTTAATTGAGGGATGAATTAATGGGGAAAGTGACTTTTTCGAGGATTTTTGGATTTTTTTGATTTTTTAGGGCTCGAAAAAATTTGGGAAAGGGTACATTTCTTATGTTTAATGATATCCTGAAAAAAAGGAAATTCATGATTTTTTCACGAAAAAACACCAAATTTCTTTTTTTTTAGATTTTTGAAAATTCATAACTTTTGTTTTTATGGGGATTTTTTTTTCAAAATTTAGGCAGATACTGTTTGGAGTATTTAGAAGCTTCAAAAAAATATTGGAGGGGGGGGGGAGGATATGTTGATTATTTTAGGAGGGGTGCTTAATTAGAAATTGACGATTTTGTCGATTTTTAGGAATTTTCTTTCCTTGAGGTTCAAAAATACCGGAAGGAGTGGATTTTGGGGATTTTTTTGATTTTAAGACTATCAGATACGCTTTTCGCTTCTTCTGTTCAATTTCTCCCAATTTCCAAAGAAAATCCCTTCTTCTGTTCAATTTTTACCGATTTCCAATGAAAATCCCTGTATTTTCAAGGAAAAAATGGTAAAAAAGGCGAAATTCACGATTTTTCTCATTTTCAAAAATTCATAACTTTTTTTCTATCAGAGATTTTTTTCTCAAAATTTAGGCAGATACTCTTCAGAGCATTGAAAAGCTTCAAAAAAAATTTGGAAGTGATATCTTGATTATTCTAGGAGGGGGGCTTAATCAAAAATCTTCTTTTTTCGATTTTTAGGATTTTTTTTTTCATTTAAGCCTAAAAAATACTGCAAGTTATAGATTTAGAGGATTTTTCGATTTCTCGTCTCTCAAATGCACTTTCAGCTAGTTCTGCTCAATTTTTGCCCTATTCCCAATAAAAATCTCTATATATTCCCCGAAAAATCCACGAAAAAACGCAGAATTCACGATTTGCCCAATTTCAAAAATTCATAACTTTTTTTCTATCCAATATTTCTCCCCCAAAAAATAGGCACATACTATATATAGCATCAAGAAGTCCCCAAAAAAATTTGGTAACAATATCTCAATAATTGTAGGAGTACCCACCAAAAAACCATCATTTTTCCCTTTTTAAGGCCCCAAAAAAAAAACCACAAGTGAGAAATTTGGAAAATATAAATTCCCCAGAATTTCCCAAAGATAAATTTCCTAAATTTTTCACTAAAAAAATTTAAAAAACCCCCCTTAATTACTGAACTAACCCCCCCCCCCCTCCTCCCCCTCCCCCTTTTTCCCCTCATTATGCTCTCATCTTTCCTAGTCTTCTAGTATCTCCAAAGATCATAAAAAACTGAAAGGAAACTAGAATAAACCGTTGAAGTTTATATCTAGGTTCAGTGGCACTCACCGTTTTTTGATGAAATTCACCCCCCCCCTCCTCCCTCCCCCTCCTCCTCCTCTCAATCTTCTGCCATAAGTCTGCATGAAGCACACAGTGGCAAAGGACATAGCTGCAAAAAAATAAAGGAAAAAAAATGTGAAAAAAGACGAGAGGTTACACAGACTAGAACGCTGGCGACAGAGAAAATGAATGAGTTGAAAGGAATAAGGCTGCAAAAAGAAAGAAAAAAGCAAAGAAAAAAAAAAAGGCATGAGAAAAAACACATTTTTACTGAGAAAATGCGACTAACCTTTTGGAAATACGGAAATGTAGTGAAAAATAAAGGCAGAACCCAGGGATGAACTGAATAAACGAGGTAAACGAGCTGCTGTACGCCACGTAACGATGCAAATTTATTTTTAACACTTCTTTTTTTTTTTTACTCTTTATTCTTTTTAACGCAATCATCGTCTCTCTCTTCGCGACTGTGTTCCATATTTTATTTTATTTTATTTCATTGCATCCCTCGGTTTTTCGTCCAATTCACTGCATCTCCATCCGTAGATTTATCTAAAAAAAAAAAAAAAAGGATGGAGATGACAATTTTATTCGATAATAATTGAATAATAAATTTTTCATCGATATTTCGAATTATTATTGAATTAAATGTGAATTAAAGTAGCGAATTTCCGGGGATATTTTTACGCACGTGTGATCTCTGTCGTGATAGTATCTATAGATGATCATATATATATGTATATAGACGAAGTGCCTCGTTAAAATGAACGGCGTCAGGACGGTGAGTACGTTGAGACGTATCACTTGGGTATTCAATTAAAATAGGAATTTTTTCGATTTTTTGCATATTTTGCGAATGGAAGGCAATCATCAGAATTTTCGATTGTAATTTTTTAATAGAAGATACTTAAAATGATCTAAATAGAGAGGAAATGATATTTTTAGCATATGTCTGTGTGTTTGTGTGTGTCTTTGCATAAAAGTCTTACAGCAAAACGCATTTTGCAAGAGACCTTTTTTGTAGAAAATTAAATTCTCTACAAAAAAGGTTTCTTGACATTTTTCTCTAAATCTGATCATTTTGGAGATCCTTATCAAAATGCAAATTAGAGACTTTTTTTTTTAGATAAAATGAAGTTTTTTTTAGTAAATAATAAGGATTTCGGAAATTAATCGAGATACGCCTTTTTCCTTATGACCTCTTTATATAAAATTCAATTCTCTACAAAAAAGGTCTTCTGCAATTTTTCCCTAAATCCACTCGCCTTTAAGATATTCGCAAAATGCGCGAAAAAAATCCTCTAATAATTTTTTTTATTTTTTGCATCCGAATGGAAGCTATGTAATCATCAGAATTTTCGATTGTAATTTTTTTAATAGAAGATACTTAAAATGATCTAAATAGAGAGAAAATGATATTTTTAGCGCATGTCTGTGTGTTTGTGTGTGTGTATGTCTGTGTGTGCATAAAAGTCTCAATTACAGCAAAACGATTTTATAGAAAAATTTCATATTTTGTGGAAAACTTCCTCTCGACAAACTCTATTTTTTAAGCTTTATTTGAAGAGAATTCGATCGAAACTTTTTGAGATATGTCCATTTTTCGAAAATCAGTTTTTAATGGAATTTCTGGAAATTATTGAACTGATGTTATTTATACTCATATATTATCTCGAGATTTGTATCAGTTAGATGCCTGTGAATTTTGAGCTTATTTGCATGATTAGTTCTCGAGTTATTGGCGTTTTAATGAATTTCTTCAAAATTTGATATTTTGATGATGATTTGAAAAAAGTTGTATCACTTCCATTCGGAAGCATATTGCTAAAGTATCAGCAAAAAAAGCTATATCAGTTGGAAAGCAATACTATTATCCACTTGTTTTTCATCAATCGTTCAAAGAATATCTCTGAAAATAACGGAGGTACGCCCTTCTTTCCCCAAGACATTTTCCTAGGCTCTCGAAATTCTCTAAAAACAGTGTCTCAGATTATCCACTTGTTTTTAATAATTACGAAGAAAAAATTGGAATTATTTTTTAATTAAAATGCATGATAACGTTAATACACGTACGATACTGCAAAGCACGTTGTAATAACATTTGCAATAATGGCGGGAAATTTAAAAGCATTGGAAAAAGAAATTAATTAAAGAAAAAAGACTGATCCACAGTTTTTTTCGATGTTTCTTTTTTTTTTAATATCTCGTTAAATAATGGAGATACGCCCTTTTTGCCCTAAGAAGATTTTGCAGAAAATTTGAAGAGTTGAAAAAATGTAGAGCAAAAAGGGCGTATCTCCATTATTTACCAAAATACTACGTGAATTCCAAATAACTTAATTATTTCCCTAAAAATGAATAAAAATTGAGGGAAATCCAGATTTTTCCAACAATTTTTCATGAATATCTCAATAAATAATGGAGATACGCCCTTTTTACCCAAACATGCTTCTCTAAACGATTTCAAGAACTCCAAAAAAAGGATTCGAGTTAAAAAGTGCCAATTTCCCCTTTTTTTAATCGAAACTCCCCCAAAAAAATGGAATAAAATGAAATCATACAATTTATTCTAAAAAAAAAGAAAAAATATTTCTGAATTATTATTTTCCCAGTATTTTCTCCATTTCAGTAATTCAATTAAATTGAACAATAGCCCATCAATAGTACATCCAGCCTTCAATGATAGTTGATGGTAAAAAAATTTATTTGTAAAATCCCCCCCCCCCCCCCTTAACAGTCCAGTTGAAAACTAGTCAACCTTTTGAACACAAAAAGAAGAAAAAAACAGTAAAAAAAAAAAAAAAACTGTCACAATTCAGTTTGTGTGAATGAGTGTATTGTTTCATTTAAATTGTGACTGAATTGCTAAATCTTTTCACACATATATATCTATATATATATATATATGTATACACAAAATAAAGCCAATGCATTCAAATGGCTGCATTAACAAACGTACCGATTCTCTCACAGAGAGGCACTATAGGTAATTCTGGTCCATCCTAGTCAGTCTACTCATTCCTCTCACCCTCTCCCCCTTCCCCCTCCCCTCCCCCCTTTTTCCCACCCCTCATTCCCCCTCAGATTTCCACATTGATTGCATTCAAACCCTAAACGTACACCAGCTTCTCTCAGTTTGTCCTGTTCTATGTGTATTTAGAATAGATCTATGTGCATATATATATATGTATATGTATATATGTATATAGATATATGTGTGGATGGGAAAACTCTGCAAACGTGCAAAAGCTCACACGTGTCCACTAACACTTGGATAGTTGTGGATAGTGAAATACACGTTTGAAAGGAATATATATATATGTATAATTGTATATATATATATATATATGTATATGTGGATAGAGAGTTTGAGGATCCCTTTTGGTTTCGTACCCAAAGGGTTTCACGTGGAATTTCCATGACATGGGGCAATGGGTAGATGAAAGTCAATGGAAAACACGTGAATTCTATGAAAATTAATTATTTTCACGAGAAACAATGAAAATTGAGGAATTTTCTGATTTTTTTACGATTTTTTAGGAATATCTAAAGAAAAAAGTGGTTTTTCTAGCTCTTGAAATTCTCTAAAAGAGTGTAATTGAGTGAAAAAAGGGCGTATCTCCATTATTTAATGAGATAACACCTAGATTTTATGTAAATTAATTATTTTCACGAAAAACTATGAAAATTGTGGAATTTTCTGTTTTTTTTACGATTTTTAGGAAATAATGGAAATACACCTTTTTGGCCTATTCCTATTATTTTGGAAAATTTCTGATTTTTTGAACAATTCTTTTTTGGAATATCTTGTTTAATAATGGAGATACGCTCCTTTTTGGTCAAAAAAGGGTTTTTCTAGCTCTTGAAATTCTCTAAAAGAGTGTAATCGAGTGAAAAAAGGGCGTATGCCCAATATTTAACGAGATAACACGTGAATTATAAATAAATTAACTATTTTCATGAAAACCAAAAAAATAATTAGGGAAATTTCTGACTCTTTTACTTTTTTTTTAAAGAATTTTTCGGTAAATAATGGAGATACGCCCTTTTACGACTTAAAGTGGTTTTGCAACTTTTGGAATTTTTTAAAGAAATTCTGAGGACAAAAAGGGCGTATCTCCATTATTTAATGAGGTAACATGTGAATTCTGTATGAATTAATTATTTTTACGAAAAACCAAAAAAAAATGGAAAATTTCTGATTTTTTGAACGATTTTTTTAGGAATATCTTGGTTAATAATGGAGATACGCCCTTTTTCGGTCAAAAGTGGGTTTTTCTAGCTCTTGAAATTTTCCATAAGAGTGTAATCGAGTGAAAAAGGGCGTATCTCCATTATTTAACGAGATAACATGTGGATTAAATATAAATTAATTTTTTTCTTTTTAAAAATGAATAAATTTGATGAAAATTCAGGTTCTCTATCAATTTTTTGAGGAAAAATTACAATGAATAATGGACATACGCCTTTTTTTCACTTAAATCCTTTTTAGTAGAAAGTTTCTAAAATGCTGTAAAAATTTCTATTTTTTTTTGGAAAAACTCATCTGATTGTGTTAATTTGTTAGTTTTTTATTTTTTACTAGCTTTCCTACCCTCGCTTCGCTCGGGTCAGATTTTTTAGCAGCTCCTATACTGACTTATAATTATGTATAATTCATGAAGGAAGATGAGTAAAACGGACATTCTAATTGAAAAAATTGAGATAGAGATTTTTTGACAATTCCTTGGAAAGCTGAGGAAATTTTAGGAACAAAAGATGTGTCAGTATTAATTTTCTCCAATTTTGATAAAATTTCTCTTTTTTGCCAAGTTTTGGAAGGATTACCCCTTTGAAAATCTACAAAATTCATTTTTTTGGTGATATCTCCGGTGCTATTAGTCATAGAAACCTGGGGCTGATCTCAAATGAAAGGTGAGCTCATTTCTCTTCAATCCAGTGGGGTCGAATTTTTTCAAGTCAATTTCTCAAATACTTTCAGGCCATTTTCTGGAGATCAGTCTTCACATTATAAGTACTTATAGATGAATAATTTCTTATTTCAAACTGCGAAATCGATGGAAAATCAGCTCACCTTTCATCAGAGATCAATCCCCGATTGCCACAACCAGTAGAACCAGAGATGTTCTCGAAAAAGTAAAATTTTTCAAAAGCAGTTCTGATTTATGATTCAATAGAAAATTTTCTCAGCTTTCTAATAGTATCATCAGAAAGGACGTATCTCCAATATTTTCATCAATATCGATTGATTTATTGGAGGAAGCTGGTGTAAAATGGGTATTCCAATTGAACGGTTCGAGATCGAGATTTTTCAAGAATACCATTGTAAAGCTGAGAAAAATTTAGGTGGAGAACATATGTCAGTATCGCTCTGTTTCAGTTTTCTAAAGTTTTATTTCTTGGGCCAAATTTGGAAAGAGTCCCCCTTTCGAAAATCAGACAAAATTACTATTTTGGCAGTATCTCCGATCCTGTTCATCCTAGTGACCTGGGATTGATCTCGAATGAAAGGTGAGCTTATTTTCCATCGATTTATGTTATTCAAATTTCTCTTCATCAATTTTCTAAATACTTATAGGCCATTCTCTGAGAATCGGCTTCTTCCCTGTGAGTCTTCGAAAAATGGATAATTTCTCCTCTTACACTACATGAATTGATAGGAAATGAACTCATCTTCCATTGAAAAATAACCGCAAATCCCTGCATCCAATAGTACAAAAAATATTCCCAAGAAACGGAAATTCTTCAAAAATAAAAGTCTTTTGTCTTCAAATCTTGAAAAAATGAAATTTTTGAAAAATTCTAGAAATTAAATCCTGATATAGAATTTTCGTGGGAAATCTCCTCAGCTTTCCAATGGAATGCTCAGAAAGAACCTTCCTTCAATATGTTCATCGATATTGATTGATTTATCAGAAGAAGTTGGGGTAACGTATATATTCCAATTGAACGATTTGAGATAGAGATTTCACCATGATTCTATTGAAAAGCTGAGAGAATTTTAGGTCGAGAATATGTATTACTATCACTTTCTTTCAATTTATTATTCATATGATTCCCATGAGAAGTTTTCTCAGCTTCCTAATGGGATTATCAGAAAGAATCTATCTCCAATATTTCCATCGATATTAATTAATTGATCAAGCCCAGAGTAGGATGAATCGGGCATTCCATTAGAGCGGTTCACGATAGAGCTTCTGCAACTATTTGATTGAAAAGTTGAAAAAATTTTAAATAGAAAACATGTGTCAGTATCGATTTTTCCCAATTCCCAATATTCTTGAGCTTTCTAGAATATTCTTGAACCTTTGAAGAAATTCCAGAATGTTCTCGAATTTCCTGAAACATTGGAAAATCTCTCCCAGCCTTTTGCAACATTCTCGAATCTTCAAGAACACTCTACGAAGTTTTCGAATGTTCTGGAACATTCCAAAATATTTTAAAATTTTTTGGAACATTTAAAAAAATTCTCGCACCTTGTCGGGCATTGTAGAATTTTTTCGAACGTTCTAGAATAATCTAGAACAGTCCAGAACAATCTAGAACATTCAAGAACAATCTAGAACACCTAGTACAATTCAGAACATCCTAGTACAATTTGGAACATTCTAGAACAATCTAGAACATTCAAGAACAATCTAGAACAATCTAGAACATCCTAGTACAATTTAGAACATCCTAGTACAATTTAGGTCATTCTAGAGCAATCTAGAACATTCTCGAACAATCTAGAACATTCAAGAACAATCTAGAACATCCTAGTACAATTTAGGACATTCTAGAACATTCCAGAACAATCTAGAACATTCTAGAACAATCCAGAACATTTTGGAACAATATAGAACATTCCCAGATCTTCTGGAACATTCTACATCATTCTTGAACTATCTGGCACCTTCTCGAACATTCCAGAACATTTTCAACTATTCTAGATCATTCTAGTAAAGTTTAGAATAGTCTAGAGCATTATTTTATATCCCCCATAAGGAGGTAATAGGTACAATACCCGCTTTCACCCCCATATCTCTGAAACCATCCCCCGTAGCCGAAAACGGAAAACTTCTTCATGGATGGGGGGTGGAGGGCTACTACACCATATAACCCCCATGGGGCTATGAGGGATGGTTTCTGAGTTTTATGTACGCGCACCCAGTAACACAAATATTTTTATTATATATATTAGATTTAAAAAAAATTCTCATGAATTAAACTTGTTTTTTTTTTTTTTTTTAATCTTTGTTTTTCTTCAATTTGGATAGCTGCATCAGTTATAATTTGAGAGTAATTGGAAATACTGAAGTCCCATGAGAGCTCTGGGGGTTAATGTTCTTTGGAAGAGATCGATATCGCATGTAACAAATGATGTGACATTACCAGAGCTCACGTTCATTTTCACCCATATATATATATATATATATATATATATATATATATATTAAGTCTGTTGAGCTACTAAAATATTCATTACATTAATGAAACTATGTACATTCTCCAGAAAATTGGCAAATATTCGTAATTCTATCTTTTTCATAAATTATTACTGAGAAATGATGAATTATCATTTTTTAAGATAAATTCAGGGGAATTCTTCGGTTTTTCATCATAAAATACCATTTATCATGAGTTTTTCAGACTTATCTTCAAGAATAAATCGAGTTCCCTTTATTTGACCCCTTTTTCCAATTTTTATCTCTAAAAAACAATTTTAAAAAACGGAATTTTGACATAAACTCTTCAGATCAGCAATCTCCATTTTTTTTGGAGGGAAGGCCTCTTCAGAAAAAATTGAAAAAATTCACCAACAATGTGGACCTATTGGACCATTCCCTCAAATTTTTTCAGATTTTTCCATCAAGTCCTTCAATCCAAAAAAAATCCTGATTTCAAAATAATTTTTTTTTAATAGTCAAAATCAATATTCGCCATTTTTTTTTCTAGTGAAATCCTTCTTTAAAAATTTCGAAAAAATTCACCAACAATGTGAACATATTGGACCATCTTCTCAAATTTTTTCAGATTTTTTCATCGAATCCTTCTTTCCCAAAAAAAAAAAAATATTACACAATTATTAAAAAAAAGGATTTTCGACAAAAACTCTCAAAATCAACATTTCCCAATTTTTTTCAGACTGAAAGCCCCTCCAAAAAAATCTGAAAAAATTCACCAACAATATAGACATATTACCCCATCATCTCAAATTTTTTCACATTTTTTTATCAACTCCTTCACTCCCAAAAAAAATTCTCCATCATTTTCCTCCACAAACCTCTGTTTTCTCCAAATTTTCTCAGACAAAATTCCTTCATCTCCTCAAATCTTCAAGTACACAAAATAAACCACAGTTCTAACTCCATTGCCTGTTCGTAAACTAGTTAGATTACATAGACCATGGAGAATCTTGTACTTGTACTTGTCTCTGTGTTTTGTTTCAAGAAAACAGAGGACACAATTCTTTGCGAGTTTGGAGCTACAATAGTTTTATTTGGGTCAGAGCCATGGCCAAACCGAGACTCTACCGAGTCTCGTTTACTCAGTTATATATATATGTCATTTACTGTTAGAAAAAAATGGAAATTTCTTAGACAATTTGATGGGAATTTTCATAAACGTGATATTGAATGTTTTTTAATGACAAAATGATAATAAAATCTGTGAGTTTCAGAGGAAATTCAAAGGAATCTATGAGTCTTAAGGCGTAACACCACCGTAAAAGTCTTAAAAAAGCCCTTTTTTGGCTATTTTTTTCTATAGAAAAAGTTGCAATAAAATAATGATATTTGAGGGAGTGATTGAGCATATATTTGAGTCTTCAGAAAAAAAAATCATCAAAAAATATCAAAAAAAAACGACACAAGAGCCATTCTTGCGAGGCTCCTCGAATTTAAAACACTCTGCTGCACGCAGTGTAACTGTTGCAAATTTCAATTGAAAAAAAAAAAAATTGGCTCAGTCTAGATACATATAGCTACAGTAATACGTAGGGAATTTCAAAAATATTGTTTTTTGTGGGATTGGTGACGATTTGAATGAAAAAATTCAAATTTCGGCCAAAAAATCGGCAATTTTTTATCAATAAAAAATGTGCAAATCAATTTTTTGAAAATTCCCTACGTATTTCTGTTCGAAATATTGTTTTCAAGATGCTGTGGGGAAATTCAAATGAAAATAATGAAAATTATTGGAGTTATGCTGCGTGCCAATTTGAAAAAATCATGTTTCGAGGAAAAACACGATTGAAGTTTTGACTTGGGCTATGAATATGAAGAAATGCCTTGGGAAAAATTCAAAATTTCATGTGAAATAATGGGTTTAAGGGGATAACTTTTCTTGCCCGTATTCTGGAAGGCCCAAAGTAATTTTTAAAGCAAGAAAAAAAAATTGATTTTTTGGAAAATTCTACAGTGGTGTTGCCTCTTAATATTATCTTGTTTTTCACATGCAATATCATCGAAAATAAAAAAGATGATTTTCTTGAGCTTCATCAATTGACACCACTTGATCATTATCAGAAAAAGGAAAATACTTCATCTCAGCAATTGGTTCACAAAGATTTAAAAAAAAAAAAAAAAATTATTTTTTAAAAATTGATACTTTGGTTGATTCAACGATTTTGAATAAACATAAATATTCTCAAATCTTAAAACATTGAAATGAGTAATTAAACTCAGAAGAGCATTAGTTTTTCCACAATTTGATGGTCCACAAAAAAAACTCGAATAGTATTTGGTAAAAGTGCTCCATGACGTTCATTTTTTCAATGACGTAATTATCTCAAATTTCAGTAGAAATGTGACTCGTTTCAAAATTTTCGGGATTTTCCATGGAAATTTTTTTTTTTTTTCCATGAAAAATTCAGACGAAAATTTTTAACAGTGTTTTGCTGGGTGTAATGTGTTTTACACGAATCAACTCTAGTTGGATGGCATATCTGGATCTCTGGATTACATTGTACTGAATTTTCACCATCCCAGAAGGCTTGTGACACTCTGAATAAAGGGAGAGAGGAGAACAAGAGAGTATAAAGTGCAGAGAGACTATGAGGGATTTGCATATTACATTTTTTTCTCTTTCTCTCTTCTTCTTTTTTTTTCCTCTTGATATAACATGAGGGTTTATTTTTTTTTTTTTTGTTATTACATGAGGGTATAAAATTTTTTTTCGCTCCTCCATACACGACATTTTTTTGTAGTTCGTAATGAAGAAAAATAGAGAAAAAAGGGCGAACGTGAAATTTTTTTTTCATATTTTCCTTTCACTTTGTTTGATTTGTTGAAATTTTTTTTTTTTTTTTTTTTTAATTTTTTGAATAAAAAATTTGAACTAAAGTTTCTTTTTCCTTTTTTTAGAGGATTTCTTGGGAAATGATGGAGATAGCCTTTTTTTTGGCTTGAGAAGGTTTTCGAGGGAATTTAAAGAGTTAAAAAAGTGGGTCAGAATGAAAAGGGCGTATCTCCATTATTTAGGGAGATATTTTCAAGAAATTGTTTTAAAAAAAATTTAATAGGAAAAATAGTGATTTTTTTTTTGTAATTTTTTTGAGAAAGTATCTCGGTAAATAATGGAGATACGCCCTTTTTGCCTCAAGACCTTTTTAAAGGCTTTTCAGGTCTTTTAAGGCCTTTTCAAGAGCTGTAAAACCATCTTAGGGCAAAAAGGGCGTATCTCCATTATTTAACGAGAAATTCTCAAAAAAAAGGAATTACAAAAATTTTTTTTTCTATTTTTTCATTATTTTTTTTTTAAATTGGAAAAAAATGGATTTTTTTCCAGTTTTCCCCCTTTTTACTGCGAATTTACGCATTTTTCCATCATTTCATGGATTTCTGAAGCACTCGCCTCCGCATTTGTTCCCCGTAATTTGCCAATGCAGCCTCGACAATCATCAAGCTAGAACGAATGAAAAAAAAAAAAAAAAAAAAAAAAATGTTTGGATTGCGCATTTACGAGACACGTAACACTCTCACATTGATTTTTCACCCACACAAAATTAAAATTCTCACAGTGTAATTGAAGAGAGTACCATGTTGTTCAATGAATTTGTGGATTAATGGATAATATATTCTCACAATTGGGTGAATTTATTTTTTAAATTTACGTAAATTGTAATGGAACTTGTTCCAAACACTCGTGTACACACAATTTTGTTTTTGTAATTTTTTTTTTGTGAATATCTTGTTAATTAATGGAGATACGCCCTTTCTATTTTAAGAAGACTCTTTTTTGAAGAAATCATCTATTTATCATTTTTTTTATTTTCATTTTTATTTATATATTATTTATTATTGAATTTTCAATTTTTAAAAATTTTTTTACTTTTTTTATTTTAGTTATTTTTAAAAAACTGTTGAAAAAAATGCAAATTTTTTAAAATTTTATTCATTTTTTAAGAAAAATAATCAATTAAAAAAGAGAAATTCACGTATTTTCTATTGAGTTTTGCTAAAAAAATCAATTGGAGGGGGGGGGATGTTCGCGAATTTTTTTGCCTATTTCACCCCCCCCCCCCTTCAAACCACCAAAAAAAAACCCCAGAAACGTCAAATTCATTACATTTGAAGATTTTTCATAGAAAAAAAATGAGTAAAAATGAAGTTTTTCTCTTTATTTTGACTTCATTCAGAGAGAAAGAGAGAATAATCCTCTGGGATTCTTCTTTTGGGATGAAAAGTAACTTATCCCCTGTGAAAATCGAACCACATATAACCCAGATCTTGAACACACACACAAACATAAAACCTCGATGTAACGATGAAAGGAGTACTACAGTGAAAGACAAAAGCACACAATGAAGGCAAAATGCTTTAGTAATACTCACCTTCAACTTTGATCAGTGGAAAACCGCTGAAAAGGAGGGGGAGGGGGGGGGGGAGGGGTGTTGAAGGTGATGAATTCAATGTGCTGAATGTGTGAGTTCATAACTTTTGGATTTTTTTTTTTTTTTTAATAAAATGATGAATAAGAGTGATTAAAAACTAGAAGAATTGGAAAAAGAGGAGAAAATATTAATTAAAAAAAAAAAACTGAAGTTTTAAGATAAATTCACTTTTTTAAAAATTTAATCATCAGTTTTTTTGAGAATGTCTTGGAGACTAAGCGAGATAGAGCGATTTTAAACATCGTGAGCCATTGATTTTTCATTATATTAAGAGAAAAAGAGGATTTCATTTTTCATAAAAAGGCGGGTCTTCAAAAAAAATTGAAAAAATTACGCAACAATATAGTTATATTGGAGCATGTTCTTGAATTTTTTCAGAATTTTTCGTAAAGTCCTTCTACCCAAAAAAAATAATAACAACGTGAACCTAAATTATTTGTTGATAAAGCTGATGAAGCTATTTCATTTCTCATAAAACTGCGGCTCTACAAAATTCTTTCAAAAAATTACAGGACAATGTAAACATGTTAAAGCATCTTCTCAAATTTTTTCAGAATTTTTCAACAATTCCTTCAACGCAAAAAAAAATTAACAATCACTTGAAAATTAATTATTTGAATTATTTGAATTTTTAATAATGATTCCAAACAAAAAAGGGCGTATCTCCACTATTTCCTGAGATATTTCATGGAGAATATCTCGAATCCATCCCCCCCCCTCCTTTTTTACCTCTTCAAATCGATTCATTCAACTCAAAGGAAAATAATTAATTTATCCCCCCATCCCCTCCCTCCAAAAAAATCTCTCCCTTCATCAAAAAAAAATAATAACTCTAACATTTCCGTGTAACTGACACATGGGAAATATTTCTCTGAGGATCAAACCCACGCTGCAATCCTCATTTCTCCTTTGACGATTAATTTCATCCCGTTGTTGCCACATTCTCATGCAATATCGATGAAATACTTCGTATTTATTGACCCATTTCAATGTGTAAGCGGTTAAAAAGATATTTTTTTCAATTTTTTGAGAATTCGATTTTTTCTGGGATTTTTGAGCAAATTCAGTTTTTTGTAAATATCTCTGGTTCTATTGGTCGTAGCGACCTGGGACCGATTTTAAATGAAAGATGAGATCATTTCCCATCGATTCATGGGGGTTTGAATTCAAAAATATCGATTTTTCATACAGTTATGGGAATTTTTGTGAAAAATTATGATCATCGGTTTTTGTCCTATAACTATGTGAAAAATCGATATTTTTGAATTCAAAACCGCATAAATCGATGGGAAATGATCTCACCTTTCATTTAAAATTGGTCCCAGGTCGCTACGACCAATAGAACCAGAGATATTTCCAAAAAACTGAATTTGCTCAAAAATCGAAAAGCTTTTACCCCTCAAAAATCCCAGAAAAAATCAAATTCTCAAAAAATTGAAAAAAATTAATTCTGCCACATGTTTCTCGACTAAAATTTCCTCAGCTTTCCGATGGAATCATTAAAAAAAATCCATCTCCAATATTTTCATTCATTTAAAGATTTTTTCATAATATATACATAAAAACTCAAATGTGTGAATTTTGAGCTTATTTGCATGATTAGTTCTCGAGTTATTGGCGTTTTAATGAATTTCTTCAAAATTTGATATTTCGATGATGATTTGAAAAAAGTCGTATCACTTCCATTCGAAAGCATATTGCCAAAGTATCAGCAGAAAAAGCTGTATCAGTTGGAAAGCAATACTATTCATCCACTTGTTTACATTTATTTTTCAATTTAATTTTCTTTATTTCTTTCACTATAAAGGATTGCACCGAGTCTCTATTTACGTACCCGCATGAGTTCACAGTTTTCATTTGTGCGAAATTGAAGTCGAGATTACGTTTATCATGATATATACATGTATATATCATGTTTTGTTACGTATAAACTGGAAATCCCGAAGCTTTTGAGAAGTTTCTATTGACAAAAACCGAAATTTCAATGATAAATATTTCCTGAATTTACACATTAATGGTAATAATTAATAAAATGATAAAATTTTGGACTCGAGAGAGAATTTGAAGAGCTGGAAAAAATTGTATTTATGCAAAAAGGGCGTATCTCCATTTTTTTCTAAATTATTTGTTAAACAATGAAGAAAAATCCGAATTTTCCTAATTTTTTTTTTTTAGGAAAATAATTAATTCATATGGAATTCATGTGGTATCTCGTTAAATAATGGAGATACGCCCTTTTTACTTGAGAACACTTTTGTAGAGAATTTCAAGAGCTAATAAAGTGTCTCAGGGTAAAAAGGGCGTATCTCCATTATTTACTGGGATATTTGAAAAAATCAGTAGTGATTATGGAAAAATTGATAAAATTTTAGAGTTATTGGGAAATTGCGGTAATTCTTGGACAATTGAACCAATGAAAGCGTTCAAAAATAATTAGATAACAGAACTGCGCAATCACGGTAATTTTCTCGGGTGAACAAAGTCGTTAGTTCTCTCTCTCTCTCTCTCTTTTTCTCTCTGTATTGCCGGTATTTATACCACATTAACCCACTCCACACGGTCTAACGATTGTTGAGTACGAGTGTACGTAACTAGAGTCGTTACTCGTGTAGAAATTAGAGGAGTTTTTGTGCTTAAGTTGTGCTGCAGATTTGAGATAAAAGAAAAAATTCTGGAAAAACTTGGATAATCTGAAATTTAGAAAAAAAAACTGTTTTTTCTAGGAATTATGTGGGCCAAAAACAGTTTTCGAAGTTAGGAAAATTCTGGAAAATTGAGGAGAATTTAGGAAAATTCTGAAAAATTGAGGAAAATTCTAGAAAATTGAGAAAAATTCTGGAAAATTGAGGAAAATGTAGGAAAATTCTGGAAAATGTAGGAAAACTCTGGAAAATTGAGGAAAATTCTTGGAAATTGAGGAAAATTCTGGAAATTCTAGGAAAACTCTGGAAAATTGAGGAAAATTCTTGGAAATTGAGGAAAATACTGGAAAATTGAGGAAAATTCTGGAAAATCTAGATTAAGGAAAATCAGTGATTTTTCAGGAATTAAATGGGCAGAGAAAAATCACCTGACTGGAAAAATTCTGGAAAATCTTGATAAATCTCAAATTAGAAAAAATAAGTGATTTTTCAAAAATTAAATAGGCAGAAAAAAATCGCATGAACTGGGAAAATTCTGGAAAATTTCGGAAAATCATAGGAAATTTCAAATTAGAGGAGAAAAGAGATCCATTTGGGAAAATCTTGGAAAATTTCGGATTAGATTTTTTAAAAACCTGATTTTGCAGAAATGCGCAAAAGGAAAATTGCCAAAAATGCTCAGTTTGAGAAAATCCTGGAAAATTCCGGAAAATCCTCAAAAACTCCGGAAAATTCCAGAAAATCTTAAAAAAAAACAAAATCAGAAGGAAAAAATCGATTTTTCAAAAATCATTAAAAGATAAAAAGGCCCCCGCAGTTTTCCAATTCCGGAAAATCCTGGAAAAACGTTGGAAAAACCCAAAAAAACCCAACTTACAAAAAAAAACCTTTTTATTCCATTCCCAAAATTCTAAAAATATAAGTATTCTCCTTTTTTAAAATAAAAAAAACGTTTCAAATCCCAAAAATCCCACTTTTTCACCTTTTTCAAAAAAAAACGTCTCAAATCCTGAAAATTCAGTTTTTTCACTTTTTTCAAAAAAAAAAGTTTCAAATCCTAAAAATTCCGATTTTTTCCCCTTTTTCTAGAAAAACGTCTCAAATCTCAAATATTCCAGTTTTTTCACTTTTTTCTGGAAAAAAGCCCTAAAAAACCAGATTTTTTCACCTCTTTATAAAAAAAAAGTTTCAAATCCCAAAAATACTGATTTTTTCCCCTTTTTCTAAAAAAACGTCTCAAATCCCAAATATTCCAGTTTTTTCACTTTTTTCTGGAAAAAAGCCCTAAAAATCCAGATTTTTTCACCTCTTTATAAAAAAAAACGTCTCAAATCCCATAAATACCGATTTTTCCCCCTTTTTCGAAAAAAACGTCTCAAATCCCAAATATTACAGTTTTTTCAGTTTTTTCCATAAAAAAAACCCTAAAAATTCAGCTTTCTTCACCTTTTCCTTAAAAAAACGTCTTTAATCCCAAAAATCCGATTTTTCCCCCTTTTTCCTAAAAAAAACGTCTCAAACCCTAAAAATTCCCTTTTTCCACCTTTCCCCAGTAACCACCAGTTTATTTTTTCTCCCCAATCGATTGGTCCAAAGTAGCAGCATCCTTTATTCATCCAGCTTCCACCCAAATATCACTTCTTTCCCCAGGTCAATAATTATCCGTCTATTTCCATCTTTTTTTCCTCTTCCATGTCTTCTATTTATACTAAAAACGTTATTTTCATTGAACTCTCAGTCAATTTTTTTATTTTGCCCTCAATTTTTTTTCTCTCATGAAATATCGAGAGATAAATCTCTCCTCTATTTTCTCAATTAATTAAAAGAGAGAAAATTTTGTTTTTTCGAGAGTATCTCTTGCCTGTCACGTTTTACTAGATACGTGTTTTTTTATATTTTTTTTTATTAGTAGATACGTGAGTCTCATAAGCTCAGTGGGTGAACAAACAGAATTATGATATCATTGACAAAAAAAAGGGGGGAAGGAGGGAAGGAGGGGGAATCCTGCTGGGAGTCGTTGAGGTTTCCTTTTTCTCGTGAGATCTCAACCACATGGCACCTGGGGGGTCTTTTTCTGTCAGATGCACTTGTCGGTTTATTCACAGATTCTTCGTGAAATGAATTTTTATAATGCATTATTATTATTATTGTTAGAAAAAAAAAATCAAGAGAAAAAAAAATTTCTTTGGATTTTTTTAAAATTTTTTTTTATTACTTTTTGGATTTATCATTTCTTATAAAACCGCGGTTCTTCAAAATTGTTCCAAAAAATTACACGACAATATACATATACTGGAGCATATTCTCAAATTTTTTCAAATTTTTTCGTGAAGTTCTTCACTTCCAAAAAAATTGACAAATATCTGAAAATTAATTGATTTTAATTATTTTAATTTTATTAGGATAATTCAACTTTTTGAATGATTATTCCAGAAGAAAAGGGGCGTATCTCCATTATTTTCTGAAATATTTTAATGAGAATATCTCATTAATGATTGGAATGGATTTTTATAACGCATTATTATTATTATTGTTAGAATAAAATTTTTTTTTGCGATTTTTTCATTTTTTTCAATTTTTTTTTATTAGTTTTGAGTTTTATCATTTCTTATAAAACCGCGGTTCTTTAAAATTGTTCCAAAAAATTACACGACAATATAGATATACTGGAGCTTCTTCTCAAATTTTTTCAGAATTTTTCATGAAGTCCTTCACTCCGAAAAAAATTGGCGAATATCTGAAAATGAATCAACTTTGATTATTTGAACTTTTTTTTGGATAATTCAACTTTTTGAATGATTATTCCGGATGAAAAGGGGCGTATCTCCATTATTCTTTGAGATATTTTAATGAGAATATCCCATTAATGATCGAAATGAATTTTTATAATGCATTATTATTATTATTGTTAGAATAAAAATTTTATTTTGCGATTTTTTTATTTTTTTCAATTTTTTTTCATTAGTTTTGGGTTTTATCATTTCTTATAAAACCGCGGTTCTTTAAAATTGTTCGAAAAAATTACACAATAATATAGATATACTGGACCATATTCTCAAATTTTTTCAGATTTTTTCATGAAGTCCTTCACTCCGAAAAAAATAGACAAATCTCTGAAAATGAATTAATTTTAATTATTTGAATTTTTTTTTGAATGATTATTAAGTCAACTTTTCGAATGATTATTTCGGATAAAAAGGGGCGTATCTCCATTAATTTCCCCTATATTCTTTTTCCAAAAATTTCATTAAAGACAAAAAAAAAAAATTTCTCCATTACTTCAAAATAATTCTTCAAATTTCTTTTTTTTGGAATGTACCAAAAACTTTTCCCAATAAATTCTCCCTAATCCCCATTTCCCCCATGATATTCATTGATAACGAGGGACCGATAGGCACGATCTTCCAGTGAATGATCATTGGAAATAAAAGAGGGAGATGAGGAAGGGGGGGGGGGGGTGAGGAGAGAGGAGGGAAGCTGGAAAATTGGGATTCTGCGTCTTTCTCAAGAAGAAACGAAAAGAATTTCATACACACATTCTTCTCAAATCCCTCTCTTCATTCATCTCCACAGAGATAAGCACAATAAAATTGTGAAGGTCTCTCTAATAATAATAATAAAAATAATAATAAATGATAATTATTAAAAAAAAAAAAAAAAATTATTTATTATATAATATATATATATATATATATATATATATATATATATATATATATATATATATATATATATATATATGTCCAGCGAACATTTTGATGACAACTTTTTTTTTTATTATATATGACTCGATAAAATCATAAACTTCAAATACCTTTAAAAATTTTTCGAAAATTTCCAAAAGCAACTGAGATATATAGGAATTAACGGAGGATGGACAATTTGATGACACCAAAAAAGCGGAACCTGGTCAGTTTCATCGCTCTATATAAATTATATATAGTCACTGAAATGACCATTTTCTGTACGTCATTTGCCATATATACAACCGATACGTAACATGGTCTGTACCATGACTATATAAATATTATATACAGTCACCATAATGACCATGCTGTGTAAGGTTTTATTAGAAAAATCCGTCAATTTCGTCTATAAGAGCGAACGGGAGAAACGCGTCTCGTTTGTTGCTAACTTCAGAGAGTTATGCATGTGTGAGCTAATTTCATTTATTTTTCAGCGTTTTTTCCGTTCATGCCAGACAAATCGAGAATAAGAGCTTGATGTACAGATTTCCATACCATTACTATTAAGATTAATACAGTGATAGATGAAGAACATTTTGATGATGTATATCTCTCCAAAATAATATAATGATGAATAATGAATATTTTGATGACCTCTCTGTCATCAAAATGTCCTTTATCCATAATTACATCATATCGACGACAAGTATGTTTTCACGATTTGCAATGAACAATTTGATGACATAAGTCATCAAAACGTTCAGTTTCCCGAATAATGCAAACCACTTCCTTACAAATACCTTTTTCATAAGATTCATTAGCTATTTTATCATTTGATTTCCTTTCTAAAATTCAATCAAATCCATTTAAGCAATTTTGAAGTTTTGATTATGCCTGAAATTAAAATAGTGTACGAAATTGAGATAAATACATCGAGATGAAATGAACCAATTGATGACACATGAGTCTTCAAAACGTTCAATTACTCTATGAAAATATGTACCAATTTATGAGGATTTTTATTTCTCTTTAAATGTAGATAATCCTCATATATTATCTCAAATTAAGTGAATAATTTTTTATTCCTTTTCATGATTAATCCTAGCATAGCTGTCATCAAAATGAGCAATGAACAATTTGATGACACACAAGTCACCAAAATGTTCAGCATTCTTAATAATGCAGACAGGCCCTTTCCTTGCAAGTACTTCTTCCACAAAATTCATCAGTCATTCTGTCATTAGTTTTCCTTTCGAAAATCCAATAGAATTCATTTACGCAATTTTGAGCTTTTAATTATTTGCATTTAAATTACTTTTGAATAAGATCCAACTATATTTATGAACTGGTGTCAAACTTGCCTCAAATTAGGTTAGTGTATAAAATTGAGATAAATACATTAAGATGAGATGAACAATTTGATGACACATAAGTCATCAAAACACCCAGTTACTGTGTGACCATATGTACCAATTCGTGGGTAGGACTCCCCCTTTTTGAAATACAGATTATCTTCCTGTATTTTGGCAATTTGAACCAATAATTTTGTATGTTGTTTTATAATCAATACAGGCATAGCACCGTCTCAAAGAAAATGAACATGTTGATGAGAGTAGTCATCAAAATGTCCGTTGAGTTCGATGTGTATCTCATCAGAATAATATAATGATAAATAATGAATATTTTGATGACCTCTCTGTCATCGAAATGTCCTTTATTCATAATTATATTGAATTGATGATTTGTATGTCATCAAAATGTGCAATGAACAATTTGATGACATTCAAGTCACCAAAATGTTCAGTTTTCTCAATCATGCAGATCACTTCCCTACAAGTACCTTCTTCATCGGATTCATGAGCTATTTTATTATTTGTTTTCCATCGAAAAATTCAATAAAATTCATTTATGCAATTTTGAAGTTCTGATTATATGTACTTCAATTACTTTTGAATAAGATCTAACAATCTTTATCAACTGGTGTTATACCTGCCTGAAATTAGGCTAGTGTACGAAATTGAAATAAATACATTGAGATGAAATGAACAATTTGATGACACATAAGTCATCAAAATGTCCTTCATTAATCATTATATTATATTGTTCATTGCATATTTTGATGACATTTATATATTCAATTGAGATGGAATGAACAGTTCGAAGACACATAAGTCATCAAAACATCTAGTTGCTATGTAAATGGAATTTTGTTTTATTTTATTTTGATAATGAACACTGGGTACCATTCCAGGAAAAATGATTATATTTGTGAGAATAGTCATGGAAATGTCCATTGAATAGCATGGCTATAGAAACTGAAAATAGTCTTACAGACGCAGAAAAGTTCAGAATTGATGAATCATGACCAATCGAATAATCAGTAAATTGGCAACAATGATTCCCCGTCATAAAAATAATTTAATTATACTTCATGAAACATACGCCATGATGAGCGACTCGTTTGAATACCTGATATTCATGGGAGAAATTGGAAGATTCATGAAAATACATATTTATAATTATTGTGTCATCAAACAGTTCATTTAAAGACGAATGGGACAGTATGATGACGTCATCAAAAGAGTCATGCTACCTATTTTGGTTATTTTCGTGACAGTCTCCAAAATGGTCTTCAGATATTCCGGAAATCATTTTGATGACTGTCATCAAAAAATGCAATTCCTGATAGAAGTGATTGGTGACAGTCATCAAAGTAACCAAAAGTCACGGAAATGACCACTTTATATCGAAAAATGTCATCAAAATGTTCACTAGCCATATATATATATATATATATATATATATATATATATTTATATGATGAAAATAATAATAATAATAATAATAATAATAATAATACTCATTGATTTTATTTTTTCCTTTTTTTTTGTTGCAGAAAATTCAGTAATGCGTAAAAACGGAGAAACTTGAGGAAAAAAAGGAAACGAAGAAAGAGAGGACACAAGAAGAAGCCAATTTTGGTATAAGGATCCTGGATTTTTTCTTTTTTTTTTGATAAGATTGTCGTCCTGATGTAGCTTATCGATGCGTTAAAGTGGTGGAAGCGGGCGATATTTATTTTGCTAACGACTCGTCAGGCTGAACCCAACAAGTCCAGGAATTATTACGTTACGTAGAGGAAAAACGCACACAATTACGCAACTTATTGGACCTTGCCAGTATCCACGGCCACCTCCACACCCACCACCCCACGTGGCCGCACCATCACCTGATAAGGTTTGCTTGTTTTTTTATTTAAATATTGATTACGAATGGAAGCTATGTAATCATGAGAATTTTCGATTGTGATTTTTTTGATAGAAGATACTTAAAATGATGTAAATAGAGAGAAAATGATATTTTTCAGTTTTTTGGAAATATCTCTGGTTCTATTGGTCATAGCGACCTGGGACCGATTTTAAATGAAAGATGAGATTATTTCCCATCGATTTATGGGGTTTTGAATTTAAAAATATCGATTTTTCAGACAGTTATGGGAACTTTTGTGAAAAATTATGATCATCGGTTTTTGTCCTATAACTATGTGAAAAATCGATATTTTTGAATTCAAAACCCCATAAATCGATGGGAAATGATCTCACCTTTCATTTAAAATTGGTCCCAGGTCGCTACGACCAATAGAACCAGAGATATTTCCAAAAAACTGAATTTGCACAAAAATCGAAAGGCTTTTACCCCTCAAAAATCCCAGAAAAAATCAAATTCTCGAAAAAATTGAAAAAAATTAATTCTGCCACATGTTTCTCGACTAAAATTTCCTCAGCTTTCCGATGGAATCATTAAAAAAAATCCATCTCCAATATTTTCATTCATTTAAAGATTTTTTCATAATATATACATAAAAACTCAAATGTGTGAATTTTGAGCTTATTTGCATGATTAGTTCTCGAGTTATTGGCGTTTCAATGAATTTCTTCAAAATTTGATATTTTGATGATGATTTGAAAAAAGTTGTATCACTTCCATTCGAAAGCATATTGCTAAAGTATCAGCAGAAAAAACTATATCACTTGGAAAGCAATACTATTATCCACTTGTTTTTTTAAACATTTTCATCGAATTTTTTCATTGAAAATTGATGAAAATTGATGGTAATAGGATTTTGAGCATAATGCGGAGAATAAGAGACATAGGACGATTTTTTTTCTGGACAATTTCTTGTAGAGAATTTTGAGAGCTACAAAAAAGGTATCTATCAAAATTTCTCTATCTCGCTTAGTTTCTAAGATATCGTGAAAAAAAACTACAAAAATCACGGAAAAACTAATTTTTTTAAATTAATCACTTTTTTTTCAAATGTAATTTTGCAACTTTTGAGATCATTTTCGAAATTGATCATTTATAATGTAGTAATAGAAGTTTCAGGAGTTAGATTCAGCTTCTGGGATAGACTTAAATGAGACGAAATTGATACATTAACGAACTTTATCAGGATAGAATTTCATGTAGGGTTTTACAATTAATGATTAATGGATAATTTTCAAGAAAAAGACACATTTTCATGTAATTTCAAGTGCCACCATGTGTGAGAGTACTAGAGTCTCTAAAAGCAAAGGTTTAAAGCAAGAGAATTCTTTTAAAATATTAAATTTTTTTTAAAAAAATGAATTTTTGGGAAAAAAAAAGAATTTTTTTTTATAAGAAATGAATTTTTTGTTGTAAAAAATCAATTTTTTTTTATAAAAAATCAATTTTTTTTTATAAAAAATGAATTTTTTCAAGAACTGAAATTTTTCTAACTCGAAATATGCTCAGCTCTTCAATAAAATCATCAAAAAAAATATAGTTCCAGCCATTTCATGCTAATCCCTCATTTTACCCCTTTGCCACCCTTTCCCCATTGGTTTCACTATTAATGATTAATGGATAATTTTCATGCCAGACACATTTTCATGTAATTGCAAGTGCCACCATGTGTAAGAAGACTGCTTCGAGTACCCAGAGGCAAAGGGAAGAGAGAAAGCGAGATTTCGGATATTAGTAGTACTCCTTAATTACTGTTTGCTCGTGCATGAGGCATATTCAAGCGGTCGAGAGTTGGTCTATATGAAGAGGAGATGAGAACATTTGAAGTGCAGAGAGAGAAAGAGGGGGGGGGGGGGGGTGGGAGAAAGGGGGGGGGGGGAGTATTTTGGAGAAGAGGAGCAGATGAATGGACCACTAAAATAATTTTTTTTTTCATTTTTTAAAATTTTTTTCCATTTTTGTTTCATTTTTTTAAATTTTTTTTCATTTTTTTTTTCATTTTTTTTTTTTTTTTTTAATAAATTCACTCAATTTATTTTTTCGCGAACAGTTAGAGAAAAAGACGAATAAAATTTATGGCAATGATATTTTTCCCCTTTTTATTTAGCAAGAGGTAGAAAAAAGGGGGTGGGGGTGGGGAGGAGGGGGGGAGGGAGGGGGAGGAACAGAAGAGGAAATGAATGAAGAAAAAAAATGCATTGAATATTATAATAGACAGGAAAGAGTGGCTGAGTATGCAAAATTAATTATACGGTAAATTTGTTATGCTATTTGATGCTCTCAACGTTTTTCTATTTTTTTTTATTTTTTTCTTTCAAGTTCCTTTGAATCTGGAACATTAACAGGTTCAATGAGAGCCATTGAAATGAGGGAGAAACGGTGGATTTTCTTTAAATATGAAATATTCTGAGAGAAAAACATAATATTTTATTTAAGGAATTAATTAGAGAGTGGATTTTTCTGGTGATTATTTTTTGGGAATGTTTTGGAAACTAAACGAGATAACGCGTTTTTTGTTTTAATCTTGTTTTGTTGTCTTGAAATTGTTTATGAAAAAAGGATTTAAACGAAATCGCTCTATCTCGCTTAATTTCCAAGGAATTATAAAAAAAATCTGAATCACTGATTTTTATTATAGCGAAAAATGAGGAGTTTTTCATTTTTAATAAAACCGCGGCTCTTCTAAAAAATTTGAAAAAATTAGACAACAATATAGATATACTGGAGCACTTTCTCAAATTTTTTCAGATTTTTTTATGAAGTTCTTCAACCCGAAAAAAAATAATAATCACATTTAATTAAATTTTTTTTTCAACAATTTCCCTCAAATATTTCGGAAACTAAGAGAGATAGAGCGATGTTACACGAACCCTTTTTTATGTAACTCTCAAAATTCTCTACTAAACCATCTTAGGAAAGGACAAAAAGGGCGTATCTCCATTATTTACCAAGATATTCTCAAAAAAAAAGGAAGAAACCCTCAATTTCCGGAAAATGAGTTAAAACATGATGGAAATGGGCTCTGAAAGCGTCACTCTTCCCATATACCTATATAATCAGAAAATATATATATATCTATGAAGAAAATCTGTTTATCGGTGTTAGAAACCTTTCGAAGAAAATGTCAGGTGAAAGTACCAAGTGACAGATTGAGTAATGTTGAGTACAGAATAGTGGCTGCATTGTGTATTAGAGTGGGAAAAATTTCTGTCATTTCACGTGAATCAAGTGTGTACATACGAGAAAAAGCAGAAAGAAAAGGAAAGAAAAAAGAGAAAAAAAGAAATAGATAGAGGGAGAGAGGGAGAAGAAGAGAAAGAGAGAAAAAGAGAAAGAGAGAAAAAAAAAGAGA